>OZ020311.1:44903357-46103357 GCA_963971305.1 Arcuatula senhousia
AAAAAAGACAAAACAATTACAACTTAGCTGAATAATTGAAGGACTTGGTTCAGTCAATTCATAAGAAATGGTAGGTTAAACAAGGTTAAATAGAGTTAAATTTTAAATGCTCTGAGCACAAGATAAAAAATGTAAACACAAACTTCTGTACCTAGTTATTTGCTTAGCAAAGAATAAGATTTATGTAATTCCTTGTTTATGAAAGGTTATAAAATGATTACTCTCTTATCCAAATGTGTCTCACAATGGCGTTGTGTTTTGTCTTATGATCTCAAAGGAAGAAAAAAGGCTAGGGGTCAAGTGAAGTTGTTCGTATCAAGTCAGTTGGTCTTTCCTTTTCCGTGAATGTATTTTCTGTATTGTTTGCTTTTCTGGTCAATTTGACACTAATAATAGGTATCTTTTTTATGAAATATGGTCATATCTAAACACTAGAAACTGATCCTGAACTAGTTTTAATCTTTGTTTCTAATCATACAAATTCAAAAATGCTTCTATGTTGCTAATTATATTTAAAATGCATACATTATTTGAAAACAGCGAAAAGCTTAAATAGAATACTATTTTCAAAATACAACTTAAACATAACTCTATTCTTTGTCTGAGCTATAACATGCTGCTCAGATTTCAGGGGTATGGGTTATGCTGTTCGTGTATATATTATTAATTATCTGAACTACTCTGGCATATCATGTGTTTATAAAGCATGAATTCTTAAGTTAATGTGATGCTTGCTCATACATTGATTTATTCCCTTATTTTTGAATTGATATAGGCGCTTGTCTAAGTCTCCTGAGATATTCCTGTGACCATTCACGTATAAGTCCCTGTAGTGAAAGTAAACACCACAAAATGAAAGTAGAATAAAAAGAGTCAAATCACTTATTTAAGCTGTTTGAATGTTTCACTTCTTTGACCACATACATGTAATTTAAAATTATGAATTATTAAAACTATGAAAAAATCATCTTTCTAGGAATGGAAATATTATGTATATAAAAAGATACAATTAAAATTATGGAAAATAATAATTGAAAATGCCGTTCCTGATTTTTCAATCCAAGAATAATTAAAAAGTACATAGATACTATATAACTTGGTTCTACCAAAACGGTAAGAAATGCAATTCTAAGTGTAGAACTGAAATTAGATAAGTGCGATTATACAGTTTTAGTATTATAAAAATATGGTAAAAAATCAAAAATCAAAATCAAAATAATACAAAAAAAATTAGACAACAGATTTACAAAGTTAAAATACATGGATCTGAAAATCAATACTCCCTAAATAATAAAAAAGAATAATAATTTCGTTGAAGTTTTTATTAGAGAAAGTAAACAAAAATCCCGCTGTTCAATGAAAAAAAATCCAAACAATAATAAAAGGGTACCTCTGAGTAATTGAAGGATCTTGCCATCTTGCTTAACACGGGTCGCATTTCTTCGTCTGTATATAAATATCTTGCTATTTCTGAAGGCATTGGCTAGAAAAGACAACAAATAAAGTAAGTTAGAAGTACCTCTTCCGGAGCACCTGAGTTCAGTCTTGTTTCGACTGGAGTTCGCGTTGTTGATTCATATTCAGTTATTTTGTGTTTCCATGTTTTACATGTTGTCTGTTCTTGTTGGTGTTTACTGGTTTTGTCTCTGCCCTTTCGGACTATTGGCATTCGGATACCCCATTGGTACCTCTGCTTCTTTTAATGAACAAAATGCAAGAAAGCACATTCACTAGTTAATGCCAGATACCATTTAACTTAAAAAAGATATTCGAGTTATGTCTCTTTCATTGATAATATACAAGTAACAATATTTTGATATTTCTGTATTGTATTTGTTAATAATTTGCTCAACTGCACAAATTAGGACTTATCAACATACTTTAGATTAACCTGTGTCTGGGTTAGAAAGCGCATTAGGGTTTTGACATTAACACTAACAATTCTAACAATTCGTAAGCTTTAGTGTTCTACAAAACTGTTACAACATCGGGAAAAAACTCCACCAACAGCGCTAACCATCACGAGTTTTTTTATAAATCAGAATTTAATGATAATAAAGTTTGCTAAACCTACCACAATGTTCGATGCTCATTGAAGACATCCTAGACAAAATTAATATTGATATGTCAATTACAATATGAATATGAAGAGGATAGAAGAGTTCAACTAAAATGCGCTCAACTGCACAGATTAAAACTTATATCAACATATTCCTGGATTATGAAGATGCACAAGGTTTTACAATTTGAAGTTACAAATTAATTTTCTAATATAGACAGTTTACCTACCATCATTGCTCTACCACGAGATCCAGACACCCTCCTTACTAAATATAACATGGTAGTGGCAAGAATTTTCAGATTCCTTTCTGCAACATCAGACAGCTGTTGTGAGGACAAGCCGTAGTCCACTGGTTTCATTAATAACTAGAATATGATAAAGTTTTGTTTAATTGGAAAACACATTTGCATGTAGGTATAACTTACAAAATGGATTACTTTGCTCTCTAATCTTCATTAATAATTGTAACAAATGTATACAAATCTAAGAATTTAATACATCAAATTGGCATTTCATGTGGATTGGGTAAGTGTTGTAGACCTAAAACAGTATATTAGCTTTTATTGCCTTAATATCTAATTAATGGGATATCTTAAATGTAGGACAAATATTATTTTAATCTAATAGTCCCTTCTGCATCAACAAACTTGTTTGTTAATGTTTGAGTTCATTGTTGTAGTATTTGTTTTTTTTTAGGAAAACTAAGTTCTAATATTGCAATGATATGTAATACTCACAGTTGTGACTAAACTTCTTGAAATATATATTCCAACAATCAACAGAAATGCTTCTGGGTCACCTATACTAATTGTTCTACCGTTTTCATTAAACTGAAGCCGATCCTAAAATTAAAAACAAAAGAAGAAACAAAGTACAAGAACAAAACCTCACACAGAAATATCCGAAAAGCATTAATTAGGTTCTCAGTACCGACTCACCACTGAGGCTCTTTCCTCATAATTGACATAGGCGACAAAATGACAAATTTGAAACAAGTCTTCGCCTCAACTTTTTAAAGGATTTTGAGCCCGTGATGTTTCCGATGAAAGACAATTACGTTAGAGCAAAACAATCGTGCTTAATTTAGTTTAGGTATACGCCCTTATCAAGGAAAAGCAGCTGTCCAAAAGACACCAGAAACACCAGCAACTCGCAAGCCAAAGTATCTTTATTGAGCTGAGAAATACGAAATGTAAATACATTGAGGAAAAAGAAAGAAATAAGATACTTGAAGGTAACTAGTATTTGAATGACATTTAATATCACCAACTTACGAGCTCAACTTGCCAAAAGTAGCCATCTGGAAAACGCTTTCCTTCTTTGATTAGTTCGAAAACAGCAGATTTCCTATGTGTACCTAAAACTCCAGTACTTGGCTGAAAGTAAAAGATAATGATTAAAACGAGAAAAAGAGTTGAGAGAAGAATATTCCTGCTTTCTTTGAAAGAGTCAAGAGCCACAACATAGCCGTAACAAAAATCTTTAAAATATATTCGATATGGCGTATTTAGCTTATCATAACCTAAAAGATTGTAGTTAGTTAATTAACGTAGTAGATTAAAGGAAGCACGAATAGACCAAGACACAAAACATCAAGCCAAAGCTTATGACCAGAATAATTGATTCAAACGATGCGTTTTAAGTCATTGCAGGCCGATTCCCAATCTCATTATATTTTCTCTTTCTATTTCTATTTTTATATGGCTTTCCGAATTCAATAATGTAAAATGTTACACGAACAATCAACGGTACAAAGTTGTTTTAACTTTTTGTAGAGTTAGGAAGTTCCTTTAATGATAAAAAAACTCTTTATGGTGTTTATTACGAAATCAATTTCAAGTATTTTTATCCTTAGAAAAATGTTTAATAACTATTGTACATCTTTCAATTATGTTTAAACTTTCTATGATGTTTTAGAGTAAATAATATATTTATATTTTTTTCTACCTCATATACGCTTTTCAAACTGTTCTAAAGAACAATAAATGTTAACACAAATCATTATGTCAATACTTATGTACTTTTACAGCAACAGTTGAACAAATATCTAGCATGTGATTTTGAAAAAAAGTTCCTTAACCTAAATTTGTCTGAAAGTCGGACCAGCTCAGCAACCATCTTTTATATATGAATGTTTGAAATGAAAACATAAAGCTGTATGATTATCAAAAGTTTGTATATATTTACATAACTGAGAAAAGATATTTGCGCTGAAAAATGTAAAAGTGCAAATTCCATACACAATGTCCTTAATAACTGTCTCAACAAGATTTTAAGATATGGAATATGTCTCGTTGATTCTTGATAGGGGTTATTATCTAATGAGCATTAAGAATTTGTCCAAATTGGACAGCACTAGATTTGCACTCATGTATAAAACAAGTCTAAGCTCCTTTTTGTTTTGTTTAAGATCCTTTCAAGTAGCATATACTATGTTTAAGAAAATCTGTCAAAATCAAAAATGGCCGGATTTCGTTAAACAGGAAGTTGGTGCGCGACAGACATGAAATTGAATCCCACGTTATGGGACTCCACCCTGATCCTGTATACCAAATATCAAGTGGCTGTGATAAGTAGTTGTTGAGAAAATTGTTACCGTCCGCACGCCCGCCCGACCTTCCCCATTTTATAATCCGGATTTCAAACTCCGTGAAATCCAGCCAAAAATATCAACATTTCAGTTAAATAAGTAAGAAATTTCTTTTATGATATGAAATGTCTAATTCTACACCCATTGGATTTTTGTATTGATCATGGTGTTACACTGACCATGATCTCTGTAATATGATAAACCAAGTTCTCCACCACATATTGGAGTTCTTGTAGCATGGTCTGAGACTCTCTTTCATCTGTTCTACCACGTAAAAGATTTGTTAGATCATAAGCTTTAGGACTAATAATGTCAGCTAACACTGGATAAATATTACCACTTGGCTGAAAATTATACAATTAAATTAATGGATGGATAATGTATAAGACATATTGCTAAAGTGCAAAACTAGGTTTAAGTCTTAAGGTGTTTCGGGGCTAATAGAATTCTAATATAGATTTTTTTCGGTTTTGGCACATTTATAGACCTTAATGCATAGATAAAAAACATCAAACAAAAAGGTGGGTCACCGTTCATTTTAGAGCCCTAGCAGCATTATAAAAATAGTTTCAATATTTTTATTTACTAGAATATATAGGGAGAAAAGCTATAAAGGCTCATAAAGAAAGATTGCTGCTATAGAATGAGCTAAAAATATGAAAGAAAGTTCCTTTTCTAAAGCTCTTCGAAATTGCATGAAAAAAACATAGGGTCACCGTTCATTTTTTCAAGATATTCATGAAATACAATTGACAACAAAGTTCCAGACAATAATTTTTGCTACGCCTGACGCGCGCTTCGTCTATTCAAGACTCATCAGAGGCGCTCTACCAAAAATATTGAAAATGCCAAACACTGTATGAATATGAAAAGCATAGAACAGTATAACCAAAAATACCAAACTGGGGAACCAAATCATTACTAAGATATTCAACCTATGTCTGGGGTAGGAAGCACCTTAGGGTTTATACAATTTTGAAATTTAGACGGATAATTTAAAGCTTTGATGTATTCTCCAACTCAAAAGTGTTGGTGCCGGAGCGGGCTAACCTCGGGGAATTTAAACTCCACCAGCAGAGCTAACCTTCACGTGTGTTCGAAATACAAATGACAACAAAGTTCCAGACAATAGATTTTGCTACGCCTGACGCGCAATTAAACATTTTCCTATTCATTCTATATAAATAATCTCCCTTTGATATAGTACGGAAAATTCTAAAAATGATTAAAAGACTTTTTTGCATTACGATTGCTTGTAATTTGTTAAAGTATATTATAATATATAGTTTTTGTCTGCCATATCCAGTTTATTTATCAATTTTATACAAAATACCAATATGTGCAAAAAGATGCTCAGTAGAAAAGCCTCGAACCACCCTAAGAATATGAATGACATAAAATGGTAAGGGACGGACCATATACCTTGAAAGGAGCGAGGAAAACTATTTATTCTTCAAAAGCGTCGCGACAGAAGTTGTTTTTTTATTATTAGCATTTTTATGCACATTTAGTTGAAACCCTGCTGAGTTCCTTCTTCAGAATATTTTTTCTTACTATATGCTGCCAAAACATTCTTTTTCATTAAAAATCATTTTAAAAATATTTTTAGAAAAAACCCGCTTCCTTCAAGTTAACTGGTAGGTCCCTAAATACATGTAATTAAACAAGAGGCTCCCAGGAGCCTAAATCGCTCACCTGGTCTTGATGTCAACCCTATATTTTGTAGAGCTAAATGAGCTGAACATTTAACCAAGCAACAGTTTTTTCTTTATCTACTGTAGTTTTCATTCTATAGACAAAAAAACACGAAAAACCGTCATTTTATGGGCCATAACCCCTATAAGGGGTCATCTGACAACTTCAACCCTATGGAGACTTTTGTAGAGCTTTATGCGCTGAACATTTAAGCAAGCAACAGCTTTTCTTTATCTGCTATAGTTTTCATTCTAAAGGCCAAAAACATGAAAAAGGTTATTTTAGGGGCTGTAACCCCTATTAAGCGTCATCTGACAACTTCAATCTTATTGAGACTTTTGTAGAGCTAAATAAACTGAACATTTAAGCAAGCAACAGCTTTTCTCTATCTGCTATAGTTTTCATTCTAAAGGTCAAAAACATAAAAAAGGGTTATTTCAGGGGCTGTAGCCTCAATAAGGGGTCACCTGACAACTTCGACCCTATGGAGACTTTTGTAGAGCTAAATGAGCTGAACATTTAAGCAAACAACAGCTTTTCTCTATCTGCAATAGTTTTCATACTATAGGGCAAAAACATGAAAAAACACTATTTTTCACCTTTAAGGGGCTGTAACCCCTATAAGGGGTCATCTGACAACTTGGACCAAATGGAGACTTTTGTAGAGCTTTTAAAGCTGAAGCAGTAAGGTGGCATCAGATTTCATCTATCTCTTACACTTTTTAATTTACAAGCCAAAAACAGTAGTTTGACCCCCCTGGTCTATTTTTAGCAACGATGGCCATGTTTTTCGACGAATCAAAAATCCCCACATCAGTTCTGTGGGGGATACCCAAAGGTACCATCAGACCAAATTTGGTTTGAATCTGTTCAGCCGTTTCAGAGGAGAAGAAGTTTGAAGAAAAGTTAACGACGACGGACGACGACGACGGACGCCAAGTGATGGCAATAGCTCACATGGCCTTTGGCCAGGTGCGCTAAAAACAGTTTGAGGCCCATCATCTTCATTTTAGAAATCTTTATTCTTATAATGTTTTCGTGTTGATTTACGCTATGGAAGATGTGGCTCGCCACGCCTTTAAATCTGAAAAAGGGTTTTTATTTACGTGAACATTTTTTCTTTAAAAAAATAATAATATATGTAAAATATAATCCAAATCAAGCTGTTTTTGTTTATTTTTACAACGTGAAGTACCTCACTCATAACTATGGTATGTATAATTTCATACATCATGTACTTCACTAAATGAGTCCTAAAGTTCTGTTTTCTTTAATATACTGTTTATGCAAATAACTTACATTTAAATATATTCTATGTAAAGCAGCGACAATTTCCTTGAGAATTATACCGAATAAAAACACACTACTTGGTCGATTACCTTGATTCTGAAAAAAAAAAATTCATAAAAAGTATTCACAAACATTTTTATTTTTGCAATGCAGGTCAAAGCATGTTCTACATTCAAATAGATTATTACTAGTTGATAAAATTCTTAAAATAGGTAAAATTTAGTATTTTCTCCCTATAGCGTTTAAACTGGAAAATAAAAGAAAAGAATTTAAGATAAATAACTGAAATTAAGTTTAAAATACGAGTTTCAACTTTAAATATGACAAAAACAGTGTATTTCTGTTGTACTCTATTTACAAATTATAGATGCTTAAAACTTATAGACTACATGAAATATACTAGAACTCAAGTTAAAAAAATAGTTAAAATAATAATAACAAACATTTAAGCGTGGATTATTTGGACATTGCTATTGCTAGTAGGTTGTTAGTGTACGAAACAAAAAGTAAATTTAGTGCAACTTCCCATGCTAGAAAACAACAAACACTATAAAATATAAAACTATTCTATACTGCAAATCAAAGTATTATGTGGTTATTATGAATATTAGTAAGTTTAATATTTCAGACAAATGTTTGGGCACAATTAACCTTCGTTTCTTGCCAGTTTCTGCTGAAAAATTGTCAGACAGATATAAATAATTTCATAACGAATTAATTCCACAAATTATCTTACTATTATTATTACAGAAAATTGCAATTAACCCGAATTTTTGTTGGATTTCTGATCAAGTGTTGTACAAGTATACCATTAATAGTTATTGTCATGGTACTGAACTATTTTCTAAAACATATTTTACAACTTTCGCTAATATCTTCACCTCGCCAAAAAATTATCATAATTGATCTTGAGACTTGACTTATTTCGAAATTGCTTAAGTTTTCATAGCAATGAATGAGACAAAAATTCCTTTACACTGTTTTAAGTTTAACATTGTGACTCATTTGTCTGTGTTAGTATGTGCTACCTTTTTAGCTAATAGTTTGAGTGAGGATATAAACCAAGCAGCATAACCTATATGACGGAATCTCCTGAGAGCCCCTGAAATTGTAGTAAGACAAAAGTTATAATAACAAAATGAAAAATAACATAAATCATAATCACTAAAAATATCCAAAACAGAACCAATACAATAAAAAAAAACAAGCATTTGACCCATGAACAAAAGTTTGTTCTACTCTAAAAAAATATATCAATATTAAGATCTAACATAACGAAAACAAATTGGTCTTGAGTAATTATTTCGCAATAAATACTTACTAGGCCCAGGAAATTGGTGCTTCTTTCTTACCGATCTTTTTGCGGCTACAACGAAAACAAAAAGTTAATAAGTAACCTAAAACTGCACAGGAGTCTTGACCATTTGTTGTATGTTCAATGTTTTTAAAATGTGTTTGCAATTGTAAAATTGCTCTTTTTTTGCAGGAAGAAATGAAGGAAGAAAGGAAGGGAACAGCATAAGTTGGTTCATAAGCCCCATTTCCGAGAAATGATTGGGAAAAAAATAGAAATCAATAAAGCGAAATAAACCAAACCAGAGCTCTAAGGTTAGTCAAAATGTTTTCAATTATCATGTGATAACATATATTTGAATATTAATCATCATTCATTCAAACAATTGTTTTATATTATAAACAGGTATTTTAGATTTCATTTAACTTACACTTGTTAGAACTTAAAAGCATGTCATATAGTGGACGTTGTAGGTCATAGTTACCTTGTAACTAGGAAACATATAAACCTATCAAAGTGGAACTCCGCTGAATATCATTCTATTTATCTTACCTACAGGAGGTGGAGAAAGAGACCGCGGTCGGTCTACGACTCGGGTTGGAGCAGGGTTAACAGCTCGTCGATCTGTTATTGCTACAATACAAACGTGTTCATGTTTTTCTTTTAAATTTGTATATTCGTCGACATATAATAGCTACACAATATCAGCAGTGGTGATATTCCAAATTGTTCCAAATAAAAAAGACATGCACAAAATTTTGTGCCAGTTAAAAAAAAGCTACGTGGAAATAAAATAGCAAAGAATGGAGCAGTCTGAAAGGCAATGGCAAAATAGGTCAACAAAAGCGAAAGCAACACAAAGAAACGGATAACACGCACACAAAACAGCACACAAAATATTTAACCATATGAAAAATGCGATTCTTTTTTTTAAAATCCAGATATTATAATTTTATTCACTGGAACGCATTACTTTTACTTGTCTTGAATTTGTTTTGTTGGTATACAAGTCTTTTTTTTCTTTACATCCTTTTTGAACATTTTGTTCAATAAAGGTTGTCCAAATTCCTTGCCTTAAATGTTCTATCCGTCCTTTTTTCTACTTATCGAAGTCTTGTTTTTCGAATGCCCAATTAGTATCATTTTGCTTCTTTTATATCTAATTTTACCTCATGTATTTTGTTTTCCTCTTAACATATAATTATGTTGTGTGGACATCTTAAAGTTTGATATTTAAAAACTCGCAAAACATTGTTAGCTTTCGGCTCACATAAAATTGAGAAGAGATTCAAATTCTTGTCAGAAAATGCTAATGGAGATAAGTGTTTAGCAATTCTTTGTTCTTTGTTCGAGTCGAAGTATTTGTTAATTTGTAATACTGTATTATAAACAAGACTCGCCTGCAAGAATTTACCAAAGTATTACTATAATTTTCAGTTGTGTAAATTCAAACTTGTCTAAAATATGCAGGGTTTTCTTGTACAATCACATGGTCGATATCCTCGGTGCTGGTATGGCTTTCCCGTTCGACCTTTTACTTTTTTTCGATACTTTTGGTTTCTGATCTTCCAATGAGTTTATTCAAATGATACTGGCGAGAGACTACTCATTGAAATATACATAGACAGCATATTAACCCGCTTTAGTATGATATATTATATATTATATTATAAAACAAGCATTTTGTGTTATTTTTCTTTTACATTGTGACAAGTGCAACACTGAATTAACCACTAAACATAACAAGTGGTTCTCAGGAACCTGAATCGCCCACCTTGTCCTTAGGCTATAAGGGTCTCTTCTATAATCTTTTACTGACAATTTTGACTCAATGGAGACTTTTGAAGAGATAATGATATGAAGGTCTAAGCAAGAAAAGCTTTTCTCTATTTGCAATACTTATCATACTATAGAGCAAAAGCATGAAAAAAACACTCTTTTTCATCTTTAAAGGAACACATTCGATAAAAAGGGTCATCTGGTATCTTCGACCCAATGGAGACTTTTGTAGAGCTTCATAGGCTGAAGGTTTAAGCTAGCAATAGCTTTCTCTATTTGCTATAGTTTTCATACTATAGGGCAAAACATGAAAAAAACGTTATTTTACGTTTGAAAGGCCTTTAACCTAACGAAAACTGTTATAGATCTCAATAAGATGACGGGTTAAGTGAGCAACAGCTTTTCTCTATCTGCAATGGTTTTCATTCAATAGACAAAAATCATGAAAAGCAACACCATTTTCTACCTTAAAGGAGTCATTCCAGAGCTTGCAACTAGAACTACATCTATTTTCTTGGCATAGCGTCACATTGAACACAGAAATTGCTAACACAGGGCTATGTTGCTTCATGGTTGCTGTCTTTACTCAAGAAATTTTACGGTAGACAACGTGCACTCGTAGACAAATAAGAATTCCTTTCTCTCAAATGAATGCAGATGTTAGTCGTAGAAATCTTCCTTTACCGGATTTGACATACTGAATTGGAAATTAGCAACACGATTGCTATAGCAAACAGGAAACGCTTACTCTTCCGGGGCACCTGGGTTCACGCTATTTACGACTTGAGTTCGCGTTGTTGATTTCCGTTCAGTTTATTTTGTGTTTTGTGTTTCTTAGTGCTGTTCTTGTTCGTGTTTACCTAATTTGTCGTTGCCCTTTCGGACTTTTGACACTCGAGTGCCCCATTGGTGCCTCTTTGGTTCTTTCATAATCTCTATAAGAAGTCATCTGATAATTTCAAACGAATGAAGAATGATATAAATTTGAAGGTGAAGATATATAGCTGCAATTTCTCAATCAATTATTCTTATTTTTTAATTTACAACCCAAAACAGTAGTCTGAGTCCATGGTCATGATGAATCAAAAATTGAAACACAACTTTTATACAGGACACACTAAGGATCTATCATATAATGTTTCATAAAATTGTGTTAAGTACTATTTTAGAGACTTTTGAAAAAATGTTAAAAGACGACGGACGACATACGACGCCGGATGCCAAGTGATAACAATAACACACATTTGAATGTTTCTTTATTCATTATTGTTTTTTTTTTGTTTTAACACACACCTGCTGCAAACTGATAGCATCGAACATTTACCAAGTAGTTGTAAAAATAAATCAATAAAATACAAACATGGGATTATTTTCATTATTATTGTTGAAAATTGTATTAAGATTATCTGTTTCATAAATATATACTTGATCCACTTTTAAATCGGTCTAAAAGATTATTATCGTTATTAAATAAATTTGATTAAAATGCTGCAATTTGATTGGACGAAATCTTTTTTTCATATCCCAATGAAAAAAAAATCATGGGGAAACGTCCACTTTTTACAGGAAGTGCCACCATATTAGTTCTTTTAGGAGTAATATTTTCATGTTTTTTTAATTGTTGTGAAAATTTATTTATAAGGAATGACTGTAATGTTTTTTTTTACAGTGTGCAATTTTTTGTTCATACCCCAATGAAAAAAAATTATGACAGTCATTCCTTAAATAAAAAAAAAAACTAAAACCAGAAACTCAAATTTTTGGTCAAATATTAAACTTTTTATATATTTTATATTTTAAGGTCATGTTTTCTTTATGTTATATCCTTTCAGGACAACAAGTTTTCGTTTTAAAATATATTATGACTCTTCATTTAGTTTCAAAAGTTGTTACTTTCATATGGTGTTCAGACATTCTTATTCATTCTTTGGTTTAATGGGAGATATGTTATTTTCCTGTTTCGTTAGCATATTTTATCATAAAAAAATTACATTTTAAATGAATTTCATTTTTATGTGCATGCATGTTACTCACTCGTATTTCTTGTTCGATACACTACTTTAATGTTCATGTTAATTTCCATGAGATTGATTAAGTAAAAGAGCTCCAGTACGTCATAGATACAAGAGCAAAAGACAATATAAACTGTGACAATGATTTAAAGAAGTTCCTGTAATTATCAGTCATTGCTTATAATAACTTATAATAAATCTTTCATGGTCTTTTTTCGATATCAACCACAAGTACAAAAATTCAAAACAATATCAGACAGAACGATTCGTGATTGCTTCAATAAGTTTGATAAAAGATAAGAGCTAACCTCCTCACTATTCCTGTTATGACTTAAAACCGCGTTTTGTTTTATATCACTACCGTAACCTAAGATCGCAATGGAATAGGGGAGGTTTGGCACAGGTTTCACCTTTAAAATGCCTGTACCTAGTCTAGATGTTCAATTATTTAACTACATCTTTGCCTTAATTTTGTCTTATTTCTTGGACATATGAGTTATTGATTATCCCAGCTCGACAGTTTTGTTATTAGATTTTTTAAATTGCCAATTCGAAATAAAACCCTTAACTGTAAACATATTTTCTATTAGAATATGATGAGATGTGAAATATGTTCAGACGATAGTACTTCCTGAAATGTGTGGTAATTGAAAAAAATAATATGCATCTAGGAAACAGCCAGCCGCCTTGAAAGTAACTAGTGGTTGTTGTATGCCGTCTTAAATATGGTACCAGATCAATTATAATGCATATGGTTAAGAATAATCATATGGAAAAGAACAATCAATATACATGCAACATGAAACCACACCACCTTTGATAAATTTCTGGTAATTGATATGTGCATATGAAATGATGTGTGATTTCACAAGATTTGTGGGTATAACCTCCTTCTATTGATAATCTAAATTAAAGCACACAATTAGCACTCAGAAAAAAAATCATATCGATGAAAGTTCAACAATAAGGGCAGAGACATTTTTGTGAATTGTGAAAAAAAAATCACCAAAATTTGAACTTATGCTAGCATAATACATAGGAAAACAAAATTATACGGTAATGTATAATTAAGAAAGGTGGTTACTGAAATGGATTTCAAAGAAAGCCAACACCAATTACATACAAATATCTATATAAAGGTAGCAACCCAAAAAGGTTAAGCGAAAATATAACGGGCAACGATGAATCAATGTCTAAAAAACTTTGAACTTTAGACAAAGACTTGCCAGATCTTTCTAACATTTTGTAAATCTTTAATAGCCCCAAAACCAAAACACAAATGTAATTCCCCTCTCCAAAATTTATGTTTAAAATTGAATATTTTTTTGTAAAGACAGCAAAACAACTCAACCCTAAGTCATGAATTTAAATCAAAGACAAAACTAAATTTGTTGACTTTTTATTAAATGCTTGTTAAATAAAAAATACATAAAATAACAAAACTACATGAAATATTTGGAAACAGCACAGCTGATATAGGATTTCATTGTCGCATCATCATGTCTGAAGCTTACTGAACTTTAATTCATATCTTTTTATTTCATTTTCCTTATTTCTAAAATGGGACAACCATTCTTAAGAAGTCGTCGTCATTAGTTTGACAACTTATGGTTTGAGTATTTTATGAATGATCTATAATCTTACAAAAACTTTTAAAACACATATTTTTTTTTGTTCAAAACGTTATTATGCGTATATCTACAATTAATAAGGGTTATTTAAAAGCAGGTGATGTAAAAAAATAAAATAAAATGAGCTAAAATATTATAATATCACAGTTTTGGATCAATAGAAAACTAAAATGATCTCATAAAAATATAACTTCGAAATATAAATAACATAAATATTTTCTATCACAATTCTAACCCATATGAAAGTTAAGCCACAGTCTAATGAGATTCAATTTCGAGACCCAGTAACATCATCAACATTTCATTGCACCGACATTCGACCTGTTAGCACCTATAATCTTTCTCAGTAAATGCAAATACTAGTAAATAATAATTCCCGACATTAAAAAGAGCTGTTTAACTGTCTTCACAATTTTATCGTAAAGTGTTCAAATAATCTCTGATATTAATTTATCCACACAATCTGGCAAATCTGGTCATAGTTCAAGGTCATTCTTAGTGGTACACATAATAATTGGAGCCTGAGTTGCCATTGGTAAAATAATGTCCGGGAGTAGTGCGTACTGAAAAGATAAAAAACGCAGTTTTAGTATTGTAAAGATTTATTCAATAAAGCTGTAAAGGAATGTTCAAAATTAATTCAATGCTAAATAAAGGAGTTAAATGTTAAATAAAGGAGTTATTATCAGTACTTAAATAAACTTTCATATTAATTGTTTGTGAAAAATTTGAACAAATATATTTAATGTGTATATTACTTTCTGCTTCCACTTATGTCATGGTGACAACTATTCATTCACATGAATTTATTCTTTAAATACAATTAAATAAATGCTCATGCATTCAGCATTTTTAATGACACGTATACAGATTACATATAATTGACTTAAATACATTAAAATTAATATTTTCATCGGCATATTCATTTTAAAAAGATGAAATGCAAAGTCATTTATTATTGTTCAAATTTATAAAACGAAAAATCATTTTTGAACATTTAATGTTTTATATTTTATGTTGATAATTTGAGCGTTTTCTCTGAGTTTATTGTCTGGAACTTTGTTGTCATTTGTATTTTACATGTAAGTTTGAATGGTTAAACCAGGTGACTTGCCGTTCACAGGATCTAGGCTTTCATTTATTAAAACAACAATTAACGTAATTATAGTTGACTTTCATGCTTGATCATAAATCGAAATGAAAATTGGTATGTAAATTACATACACAAAATAGTAGAATAATGAAAACCAACAAAATGAATACAACATTTAACTACTCTTTGAAACTATCCAGTCCTTAAAACAGCAATGTGACACGCTCTTTAGTCCCAAAACTATTGCGATTTTTCTTTAATTTTACGTTAAAATTAAGTCCTTGTTACAAAAAGAAAATATGTTCAGAATTAAAAAAAAAGTTTGGAGTTTTATCCTGAACTTAAACCATGCACTTTCCTCATGAAGAGATTACATAAAAGTATCTTTTTCTAAACATAAGATATAAATAAATCTAGAGCACGATTCCACTATCACACTTCTAGTGGCAATCAAGTGACTACCAGAACAACAAATTGACTATACATTTGAAAGAAAAACAGAGCGGTATGTGATAGAGAACATGCATGCATCAGTGCCTACCTAGTTAACAAGTGCTTTACATACATATAATTACACACAAAGATAGTCATACAAATTAATGAAGATAATTTTAAAATAGACAGACAGAAATTTGGATAAATACCTGTTTTAACACGGGCTTCTGGAAATGGTTTGTTTTAATCAGAGAGTATATTTTACATTTTTTTTACAATACATTTGAAATAAAGAATAGCAAGTAAGACCATGTTAATTACTTTCTTTCGAAGTACTTTGCTAATTGCAGGCGCTTGCAGTGTTTAAGGTACATCCTACCTTTTGTGTAAACTGCATTTGTATTTTGGAAGATAATCATCTTTTCCAGTCTTCTTTATCTCTAGAGCTTATTTCTTAATTTATCATGGTATTTATATTTTTTTTTCAATTTTATCTTTTAAGTCTAGGAGATGACAGTATTGCAGAGTTACGGTTCCTTAAAAATGATATTTCTTACTTCTTGTGTCAGATTTTGTTTTCAAAAACAAAATGTTCATTTTATAATAGAAATTATATTTTTTCTTAGATTTATATTAATTAAATCGAAAAGTTCCTTTCGAACTACTTTATTGTTATCCTTGCTTTTTTATGGAAATCATGAGTATCTCAAAAGTATATCCGTTCATAATCTTTATGGGAAGGGAAGACAACTCATATAAACTAAAAAGGGGACAAATCTTTTTTATTAACTAGAAGGGATAAATTTCATTTTATTTTGGTCCGATAAAGAAATGAATTACCAAAATGGTTGATGCTATCAGTCAAGGTCAAGGTGATCAGTTGTAATAGAAAGGCTCATAAAACTCACCACGCATAGGTGACATCATTCGTCTGAAAGTAAAAAGAAAACAAGTATAGGTCACATGAAAATAATGGCAAATGACTTTGCTGATTTGGGTCGTTTTAAATCTAACAGTTTGACATATTAATTTTGGAGTTAACGGTTATGTAATTTCCTAATATCTTAATGACATATAACAAAGGAAGACTGAAAACAGATTCATCAAAATGAAAATTAAGAAGTGAAAATGCGTCTGATCTTCATTTTCAATGGAAAGGACTCGTCAGATACGCTCAATATAACAAAAAGATGCCCAAGTAATTCAGAAAATAAAGACAATAGAGGACAGTACTGAAGCAATAGAAAATCGATTTTAATCAACTAGTACATGTAAGTACATAGGAGAAGAAAACAACACTGGGGAACTTAAACATGAACGTTTGAAGTCTGCTGTATGGTGATGAAAAACTGCAGAACTCTAAAATATACAATCGCAATATGTATTTTTTATGCTATGTATACACTAGACATTGTTTTCATTTCCTAAAAAATCAAACAAAGATATAAACGAACAATTATGTTGATCAAACTTCTATGGACTAAACTCAAATCTTGTTTAATTTATTCAGTAGTAAATTTCCTAAACAGGGGTGGTAGAAATCAGCTTATTTAGCTTAATAATAAATTATGAGAATAACGAATAATAAAAGAAAATCTACACAAGGAGAAGGGATGGAAGAAAGGTTACATACTAGTGTTGCTAGGAATAGTTCGATTGTATCTAAAAACAAATGTTTTCAAAAAATGTATATAAGGTTTTAACTCAACTAAAGCAAAAAACCTAGACAACAAGAACTTAGAGAAAAGATGTGGTTTAAAAAAAGGTCTATAAAAACAATAAACGAATTGGTTCAGTCTGTTTAACGTATCCTTATTGCAAGGTTTAAGTATGCATCACATGGCATGTATATTGTAGCTTTTATTGACAAACACTATTCAGAATTTGGCAATAGAGGTTTATAAACCAATCCTATCATTTTTAACTGGGAAACTTTTGTATACAATACCAGTTTTGTTGTATTTAAAAGTCCATTGGCTATAACGTATTGATTGAACATAAAAGAACATTGTAAACAAACGTTTATAAGCATTACTTACCCATCCATCGGTGGTAAAGACTGATAATGATGGACTACGGGTTGGGCAGGAACTGAGGGCGCTGGAGACATTCCATAATGGTGATGATGAACTTGTCCGGACGGCCGGGCTACCTAAACTCCCAACAAACAAATGTTTATTTTCATTCATTTTGAATAAACTAGTCAGTCTTCATGTTACATGTAACAATGGTTAACAAGAAAATTTAACTATAAAAAAGATCTTTAACCAAATACACAATTTTTTAAATTCAATTTTGAGTCAAATAAGTTAAAAGGTTGGAATATTTATGGATTTCTTAACGGAGAAGATGTTACAACTTTTTGAAAAAAATGTGTTCAAAGTTAAATACTTTTCGTAGCATTGTTAAAATATATAGTGAGAATTCATACTAGCAAAGGTGTTTACCTCCACCTAACGGGATAAATAGGAAAAGTACAACTATTCGCCAAGTCAGAATGTTTTAATGTTTACTTAAGGCACTGCAAAATTCAATCTAATTAAACCAAATCTATCGATTGTTCCCAACTGTAGGTGTATGATAGATCGAAAGACATCCCATTCTAACCTTTTGAACTGTAGGTGTATGATAGATCGAAAGACATCCCATTCTAACCTTTTGAACTGTAGGTGTATGATAGATCGAAAGACATTCCATTCTAACCTTTTGAACTGTAGGTGTGTGATAGATTGAAAGACAGCCCATTCTAACCTTTTGTTCCAATGACCTTTGGGATCGATTAAACAATCAGATGATAGCCTTCATGAATTTCAGATGATTCCAAAAAGGTAACCAAAACAGAAGGTAGAATTGGATATATACTACTACGCAGAGACAGTAGGAAACACTAGGTAGATCTGTATAGATTAAAATAAGATTTGTGCTCTGTTCTGAACCTTTACCCAAAAGACATAAAATTTGTACAGTTCAAAGCGCACAAAGATTTTCAACTGTTTTTAAGCTGTACTTGCAACCTTGGACCCATTTGTAGTAATTTTAACACACAAAACGATATAAAGTACCATTACGGGAGCTGCTGGTTCGGCATATACTGCTGTAGGGTACGAGGGGCTACGCCCACCCGGAAGTTGACTAAACATCATCTGTTGCATCACCATTTGATGCATTTGTTGATGCTGTATCATCATCATTTCCATAAAATCTGAAAAACAGTTCAAGATAATATGGTGTTGAAACATACCACTAAAGGTTCAACTGGTTCTGCATAATAACGTGGGGAGTACGGATACGGATAGTAGCCGTTCCGGTACCGACCCAGCTGTTGCATCATCATTTGTTGCAGGACAAGCTGATGAACTTGTTGCTGTTGAATCATCGTCATGTCCCAAAAATCTGAAAAATGACATTCGTCATTATACGATAAACTTTACGGTACTCTATGAGTTTTTATTTACCTGACCTAATGATTTGAGTGTCTATCTGACATTTGATCTTACTAGCACTTGACGCAGGGATGTGCTCCCCTATATCAAATTTCTATTATCTAGAGTCAATGTGGGGCTGCCATACAAAACTAAAATACAACAAATTTCACTGTCCCCTTCGCTTCAATTTAATTTTCTCTAATTAAATCAATATAATTGTTTTCTAATTATAAAGTCTATCCGAATCATATCGACAACTTTTAAAACTCTTTCAAAATTCTGTAAAAGGAGTATATCTTAAAACCAAAATGAAATAAAAATCTATATTGACAAATTCTACTAAATTAACGTATAAATATTTACCCGCTTTATTAAACGCTGATGTTTTCTGTTGGTTTTCAGGAACAAGGTTCTGATATGTAAATTGCGGAACTGGAACCTGTTGTATTATTTGGTGAGGGGGCGCTAATTGTGTAACTTGGGGAGGCTGTGGAGGATTCATCAGGGGAGGTAAGTGATACTGTCTTGACGGCGAAGGGGGTGCAACTCTGTGTTCAATCACGTGTTTCACTTGGGACATATCTAAAATAAAATTCGGAATGATCAGTGCTATTTCATTGGTAAATTTTCAAAAACAGCATGATCCGTGTTCTTCAACATTACCTCAAATTCGCTTAAAATATACAGCATTCTAATTTTGTTTTCTATCCAGCAAAGAAATAAGTATTCATATTATGAAAATTAAATAATTAAATGAGTTCAAGTATATATCATTTAGAACAAAATAGTTTAAGGTTTTAAACCATTATGTTAAAGTAAAAAGCTAAAATATTGAGCTAATCTTACAAAATTTTCAAATTACTGACCATAATTATTTCATATGTCATTGTTTCACCTCATTCAAAAATATGTATACTAAATAAAAAACAACTTGACCTAAATTATTTGCAAAAATTCTTTTAAAACCTCAGACGAAAACATTTTATTTTATGCAAAAAAAAAACATCCTTTACATGATTTTACGTTTGTACTTATATTTCCCTGTAATTTAAAATAAAATTACCTGAACCAACTGGGGATTCATTTCGGGCCCAGTCTTCTACACAAGCGTTCCCTGCATCAATTAGCCATTTTTCCATGACATTTTTAACAATTTATAAAAGTTAAATGCACTATATGTAATGAAAAGTTTATCCAATTCTAGTGCAAACAATCCTGTTTAATAATTTCCTTACAAATCAGAAGAAATCTAATATCCAGATAAGACAGGGCTAGAATTTAATTCCGCTTAAGTATTACGTCTATACTTCAAATAACGTTATCCGAAATAACGTTTGTTGGAGATTTTGCGAGTGTTTGATAAATATCACCATAGCAAAGCAATATTGAATAAGCTATTTCCGGTACAATAATTCCTTTGAACTACTTTTGTAAGTAAATTCTGGTTTTAATAATTGAAATGAATGAAAGCCCTTTTCATTTTAAATTTCAATACATCCATAGATGTTTATGTACTGTTAAACCTAATTTATAAAGGGGATTCGGCTTTACAATCATAAAATATATTATCACAAAATATATATATACAAATAATATCATTGGATCTAAAACATACTTTCAATAGGGCTTTGTGGATCTGAATACTTGGATGATGTATATTCAAATTTGTATGAATATTAATAAACAGTTTAAATAGCATAGATAATAGAATTTTCAAATTCGTCTCATATTAACAAATGGCTTTACAATTTATCGGTATGATTGCTAAGTTTGGAAAAATAAATATACGAATGCTTGATTTAAATTATAGTATGAACTGAATATAAGCCCAAACCTACCAACAAGGATAGTTTTAGTTACAGGATAGGGTACTACAAGTATGAACTTGTTTAACATAAAAAAAATGCAAACTGCGACTTTACAAATTTTCTTTTTCCCATCTAAAACTGCTATAATTTAAATAATTTAATAAATTGTGCAGTTGCAGTTTTGACATTAATCATTTTCCCATGAATTAAAGCATGTATATAAAGATTTTTCTTTCATAAAAAAAGAAGAATATGGCCCGTCAAAGACTTCAATAGTTCTCACAGATAACTAACTGATATCCGATTTTGATCTGAAGGCCGATGTTAATGAATAAAAAAAGTTACTTCATGAAAAAATGGTTTCGTCTGATTTTTCCCTAGTTCTGAAGTATATACATAACTCTTATTTCAATATCCCTTTAAAAATATATAGGCTAACTAAAAGTATAGAATTTATTTGTTATGACCACCGCAAACTTAGCTAGGTGCAAAGAGTGACCTTTATCTTTGTATCACGTGACCCTTTCCATGCTCATGTGACCTCAAAAAGCATAATGTTTGAAAGGTGACACCATAACAACTATCATTTTTTCTTATATAAGTGAAAGAAAAAGGAAGAAATTATTTATTTTTCAGCGTATCCAAACAATATCTTCCAAGCAAAACCCTACTATTACGGAATTTTAGAAGGAATACTAAAAATACAATTGCAAATGAGTCGTTAAAGATACAACCGATCAACTGTAGACTTACTACTGGAAAGTCCTATTGTCTCCCTTTTATTGTTAAAGGAAACAGCAAAGCATCATCAAATTCAAACCAGTTTTTTTCGGGGAATGAGATGGTGGACAGATGGACAGACAAACAGATGGGTTGCTGTATATCCATCATAACAGGGCTTTTACAAATACTTTAAACGTACCTGGTTGCTGGTAGTTTTCTCTGTACGTATGTCTATTAAAGTCAGGTAGCGATCGCCGTGATGGCGGAGGTTGTACTGGGGATGGAGTATATCTCCGACGGGCACTGTAAGACCTGGGTCGGCGGTTATCGGGTATGGAAGTTTGGTTTATCAGCTGCTCGTGCTAAAAACAAAATTGTGTTATGATGTCTAACTACAAATCACCCATTTTAGAGGGTTTTGAATATAGTTACTCAAACTATATTACTAGTATCTTAGTTCTTTGAATGCTTCTACATTGTATGTTTGATGTAACCATATACATGTAATAATAATGTATCGTAGCATCTAACAACTAATTTTTTGTAGTTGACATATTTTCTTAAACCGCAATAATCTTTATTGTAAATATGAAAATTGGGTGTAAACATCCAATTTAGTAGGTTTTAGTTAAAAAAAAGTCCCCAAATAAACTGCTTTATATAGGTTTTCAATTACCGAAACAATCAGAGTTATTCAAAAATTGTGCATTGGTTTTTTAAAGAAAGAGAGGCATAGAAATTTCAAAAATGTAAAATGCAGTAAAAAACCCTCAATTTGTTGACAAATTAATAGATTTTTTAAAATAGAAGATTGTCCATTCATTACAAAAATCATATTTCCTTTATTGAAATTTAATTGCGAATATAAAGTGGTTAAAATAATGACTATTCAAAATCCTTTCTGATGCTTTAAAGAAAATGATAATCGTATAATATGTTAGATAATAAAACATAATTGTTGGAATAGTTTTTTTAATTTACTGTCTAAGGAAGAGAAAATGACAACTGAGAAAGGCCACTCCAAATCATTTTCTCGTTCGTCGATTTCCTGCTATTATATCTTTTATAATTCGGAAGCGATCGTGTTAAGCGTTTACATAATTGCAGAAAAATAAGTCTTTTGTCATTTTTGCGCTAAAAATGATATATAGTGGACTTTTGTATTACACTGAAAATATATTTACGAATAACAACTAAAAGAGATCAAATAGTTCATAAAGAACATATGAACTTTCATTTCAATGTTCAACAAGCAAATATAGTACTTGTACGTTCGGTTTTAACTTCCCGTTGCATAAAACAAACTCCTTACACTAATCTTCGATTCGATGGAATGAAAAAAATTGAGACACTGTTTTCAGTATTACCAAAGTATCTAGCTTCATTCATGTAGAAAAGAGAAGCCGTTACAAATTGAAAAACCGATCAGTATTTTCAATATTCATTATGATTATGATATAATCTATACTACTAAAATAACGAAGCGTTTTTTATTAGCCGGGTTGCAGCCTAAACAACAAATGCTACGACTAAGCTTCATATATCAAAAATAGGGGATGGTTGTGCCCTTTGAAAATGTTATTAGCACATGATATTCAATTATGTCTGCAGTTTGCTAATTAACTTAATTAATTGATCCGGAAACCCCGCCGTCATCGTTCCGGAACTACACATATAAACAAGTTTCCGGTGGTCATACTAAAAAGCGCTAGGAAGCGCTCGAGCGGGTATTTGGCTCCCTAAACTAAACACTGCTTGAAATAATTTCAAATTAATTAGAAACTTACAATAATTAGTAATTAGGCTCAACGATGTCAATAAATTGACAAAATTGCGTTGAAATTGATTGAAACTTATATGCCATTGGACATAAAGGTGGGGTAACAAACAATAAAAGATAATAAACCAAAAACTAATTTAGAGTAAAATAATACCGTAGAACCGTTAATTTGCGATTAGCACAACCACGTACAGTAAGGTCATGCATATGCAATCTTTTTATTGTGTGGTCTATTTTTTAAAGCAACGCAACGATTGATTTTTCCGCGAATTCGCGGGTTATTCCTAGTGTAGTACATGTAGTATATGAATAGTACTCTCAATGACCAGTGACACTTTTTTGTTGTAATGAATCTGAGTTTTATAAATGATTCGACCTTTTATACGATCAACAGCCATCGTGATCAGAAAAACAATACGGGTAGACGAGATTGTGGTTACAGGGCATAAATGGTCCGTCCATATCAAAATGACAAGCATTTTAATTCTACAGTCCTTCATCTATTTATAGACAGCATAATTTTCTGTGGTATGACTTAACTTAAGAGGGCATGACAAGCAACAACCAATATTCTCATGGATACTATTGAATGCTTTATGGTGAAAAACTAATGATTTACACCAAGTGCAGAAAAAAAAAATAAATCAGCCTGCCAAACCATGAAACTCTTGATGAAATATGACCCAAGTGATTGAAAAATCCGTAACCTGTGTTTTGAAAATTTATTTAAGTGCTAAGACTACACTTCAGGACACCCAAAACCGTTTAAAACATGGCACTCACCTTCTGGATCTATTGTTCCATTTTGTACATGTTGATGGAACTAAGAGTCAGACTACATTTCATAAAAAATGCCAAGGTGCTTATTTTTTCTGTCCTATTTACTCACATTTTATTTATTTTTATACTACTTACGGAACTTCAATCGAAGGTAACTATTCTTTTTTTTTCTTTGAACGTATTGGTGCATTAGATTACAAGAACGTTTATCATAATTCAAAAACTTAAAGGTCATTATTTTATGGTTAGATTTCTAAAATTTCAAGTGAATTCAAAAGTTTGCTTTAGAAACATTTCAAACTTTATATACTAGTATTTATTGTGTGTTCACAACGAACAAATGATTTGGAGTGCCTAACATGATTTTGTTCTGTATCACATAAGTAAAAGTACAACGACAATGAAAATGAGAAAATGAAAAAAAAAATTAATAAATTTAGACCAAGATCAACCTATGAATACTTGCCCTTATCTTATCAAGTAGTTCTTGTCGTTTAAGCATAGCCTGTTGGAGTCTTAATTGTTCATCAACATCTTCATTGCCTTAAAAAGAGGAAAACATTTCGGACTTATTAATGAATATCTTCGTTATACCCAAAACAATCAACTGCCCGGTGTGAAATAGAAATCATAATATAAAATCTAAGTCATCTTGATTGAGAATAACGTATTTGCATTTCTAAAACATTGTTAAAAGGACAACCGAATTAAAAGACTTGCTTCTTGTCAGTAATTTATTTATATGCATAATCATATTTCCATTTTATATGAGGACATCTCTTGTTCTGGATTGTTCTGGACCAAAAAAGAAATCCATAGCTTTCAAAGTCTTTAATATGTCACCTGTTATGACTGCTCATTTTTATTGTGTGTATTTATTTTATTTGAATTGCATTTATAAGGTAGATAATACACATTAATATAATAGATATGTCTGTTTGATTGCTGCTTCAGGCTGATCTAAATGGTATATTGACGTTTGCCTAGCAACAAGTGCCTTTTGGTTGTTGGACTATTTTTTATAAGAACTATTTATTACAAATGAACATTTATGACATGCTTATTGAAAAACGTATGTTATTGCCAAATACTTATTGTAGAAAAACATCTTGTCAAATTGCATGTGCATGACATTATTTTAGGTGTAAATACATCGTGTACAAGTACCGTCCAACGTTCATGCTAATGCTGACGTCACACTGTCCCGATTTTGACATACGATGGACACACGAATGTAAAAATTTCAACTTCGTGCGAAGTTAGTCCCGAACTTGCTAAAAATCAAAATCAAAACCGATGGGTATACGATTAGAACCGATGGCTAAACGATTAGAAAAGAAGCACATACGAATAGCTGCGAACAGATTACGAAGTTGTTACGATGTTATTAAGATTAGTCGAGAATTAGATCCGAAGGAGAAACGAAGTTATACGATGGCTGTACGACGTTGTGTTTAGCATACGATGGGTCTACGATGCATCCCGATGGGTATACGAAGTATGAAATATAATAACGAAATTTGCAAGAAGATTATAGTTTAGTCTATATGAATTGTCCTTTGCTGCTTTTAATTAGTGTGTATGGATTACAAGTTCATAGGAAGGCTCTCCAAGTATACCCCTGCTGTCCCTCATGTCGACCAGTAAGAGAAGATGAGACATTTGATCTAAACCTCTTCAAAAAAGTTACGCAAAGGTAGAAAATTCTCCATACGTTTAATACAAACCCACACAATTTCAAAATAATATTGCCGAGCTGTTCTACAACCGATTTTTATGAAATTAAATCCAGTAAAAAGGAACCGAAATAAAGATTGTTTGGTTAATTTGGACCAAAATCCTAACTTCAATCATTTTTAAGACATCGCCAGTAGAACACGATTAATGTTTTTCACAGAACATTTTGCTTCGATTTAAACGGGAAGTTGATGTGTAAAATTGATCTTAAAAAAACAGCGAGGTTACGATTTTGCTCGAAATTAAACAAATAAGCTTCATTTCTTTTGCATTTTATTGGTTTTTAGTAGATATTCTTACAAAAGGGGGTTACACTTATGTTTTGTTTATTTGCTTTAGACACGAGGAGGAGTACTATTTTAAATCACTCTATATTTTATAAAGTATCTCCTTAAGCACCGTCCCTTGGTGTCTGTAGCACTTAAACAAATAATTTGATATTTAATATTTAATTAAAGTTTGTCTCTCTGCTTTGGACACGAGGAGGAACACTATTTGTTTAAAAAAAAATAAAAGTGTTTCCTTAAGCACCGTCCCTTGGTGTCCATAGCTGAGAGATGAATATCTATATCATTAACACACTGTGTATCTATTCTTATTAATATAGTCAACCATGCTTGTTCCACACAAACACACACATGCATTATATATTTTGCATTACAATTAATTTATATAAACAATTGCAGTATTGCTAAGCTATGTCTGTTATGTACTGTTTTAAATCATAAATGTTAATTGTCATTGCCTGCAAAGGTCCTTGATTGGCTGAAATAAAATAATGTCTTAATGTCTTAATGTCTTAAATGTCTAAATTTCAGATGTAGAGAATGAAGGTAGTAAAGAAAAATAATGTTTCTTTATTTTTGAAGCTCTGCCAAAGTCTAAGAGTAACCCGTTATAACGGGAAAGTAACGCATTATTATGGTATAGTTGCATGTTATTAAGGGAAAATTGATAAAAGCGCATTATAAAGCGAAAAATAATTTTTAGATTATCAAAATGAGCCCATTGGGCTTTCGTATTTTTTGGCATAAAGTTTAGCAATTTTAGCTGCTGCAAACGATTCTTGAACAAAGCGTGTTCACCTTACAATATATAGCGCCTTTAATATTGGTCCTATATCTAGAAGTCCAAAGGTCCCGTAAACATTTGCTGACCGAAACGGAACGTGAACTTGATTTGTTACCCGTAATTGTGGGCTCGCATACACTACATACAAAAAAGCAGATTAATAACTATAAGGGTTTAGAAAAAATGTGTGGGAAACTGAAATTTCAGTTCAAAGAGTCCTAACTCCTGTAAAAATTTGCGGACTAGAACGACATGTTAACTTGATCTTTAACTCAACATGGTAGACTCGCATACCAAATATCTATGTATAAGGTTTAAAAAAAGGGCAGAAAACTTATTGTGACAGCTAGACGACCGGGTCGGACAGACACAAAAGCAGGCAGACGGAGTGCAAACCTAAAATCCCCTTCGGCTTTTGTCGGTAGGGGACTGATAAAAACTGAAGTAAGTTTAAAATGGTTAAACCTTTATTTCTGATATTGAAATTTAATTATTAAAATATGCCACCAAAATTATGAATAGAGAATTAATGAGGATACTTGTATCATAAGCTGCTGTCTTGTAAGTCTTCCTCCTGCTGCGTATTAATTAAGAGAAAAAAAACTGAGCTACATGTACTTTTTTTCTCAACGATTGACTGTAACACGCCGTACCTGAACTATATAAAGCCTAACTGAAACTGATTAATAAATGTCTATATAAGGCACTTTTGACACGTTTGATATTTTTTGATTCAGAAATCGTACTTATTTGACTAGTGCCGTGTTTCCATCTCCGTGCCATTACTCTATGCCATTACACTAGTTACGACGGATATACGAATACAGAGCGAGGTCTTCGCGACGCCGTGTTTCCTTCGCACCACCTTTAGAGAGCTTCTCGTTTCATTCGTGCCGCCATCGTAAGACAAATGAAACCGACGACACTTAGAAGGCAACACGAAATCAGAAGATGCCTCCACGAAGGTATTACGATAGAAAGGATAGAGTTACGAACACAACACGAACAAAGACCTTCGCACGAACCTTCGGCAGTTTTTTTGTTAAAAAATTTCGGAGGCACTACGAAGTTTACCCCGAAGTCAGAAAATTTCCACAGAAGGTGCTACGATGGAAATTATGGCAACACGAATAGCGCGATCTGGTTACGATAAGTCCCGAATTTGAAAATATCCATAATCGTGTTTCCATCGGGGTCTAAATCGGGAGAGTGTGACGCCAGCATAATAAATAACGCACACAAAAATGTCTTGAATCTAATTAGCAAATCTCTCGCCAACCAAATTTTAATTCGATGTGCAGAAGCACTGTAAAACATTGAAAAGGGGAATACTAAAAATAACATTGTTTTCAGGGTTTTCAATAGACTTTATAGATATTTTAAGATGTCTCGTGCGTAGCCAAAGTTTTATAAAACAAGATAATTTTAAGTTAAGCCATTTTTTTAATTCATAATACATATTACAACAACGTGTCAAGCGAGTGTCCATTTAAATCATCAAAAGTAAATAAAATATACACAAAACTCACTTTCGGCTGAGCTTGGTCTGTTTAGTTTTTCTCTTTCATTGGCTATTTTCTGAAACGAAAAAATTAATAGTTTTAAGTGCAAATTCTCTTTAAACAAATCAAAAAAGTATATCGAAGGTTTTGTAAATTAATATTTCATTAGGATCCATCCTGGCCCCCATGTTAGAAAAATTAAAACTATAAAATCAAAATGAAGCAAGTTAACGTATTTATTATATACAAAAGACATAGAACTTAGTACGTTACTCAGCTATTCAAACAGTCAGATTATATAGAACAAACCGAAACATAAGTGGTCGTAGGGGACTGATTCGTATGGAACTGCCACTGAAGAAACCAACGACTTCAAAACAATTTTTTCAAGACAATCGGTATAGATATAAGTTTGTTGATTTTTTTCTTATATATCTACCTACAGATATTTTCATTGAACGCTTTGATCATGTTAATATCAAAATAATCTTTTTTACATGACGCTATACATTTCTGGCACACATTTTTTAAATACTTTTTATCTATGTAACAGTTGTGCTTTTACAAATAAAGTAAAGCGAAGAAATACTAATGAAAAGATATACACTGACATGAGAACACTACCATGAAAGCTTCACCCGAACAAGTCAACAAATCAAACAAAGCAGAAAGATTGATTGAATTATTTGTGTATAAACATGATTTGTTCTATATAGCATATCGTTGTCTACATTGTAATTTCAGTATCTATATTAAGAATATATCTTCTTGTGTCGAACTGGTTTAAACTAAATTGGAATGTTGATAAAATTTGTCTCTCATATGCTCAAAAATTTGTCTTAGTTTCATATAAGAATTACATATTGTATAGTTACTTATTTATATTTCTTTTATCAGAAGAAATTGTATGCATACAAACGCAAAAAGACATTAAACCACAAATATGTATTTACAAATTTGTAATGGTATAAAACCTTTTTTGCTTATTCCATAATTATATACATTAACAATCCTATGCCATTTACAGGTTTTGAAATCAATAGCTCAATAAAAATATATTGCTATATCCTTTTCAAGCTTTTTACCAGGTTAATAAAACGTACATGTCGTGTATTTAACTGCTTTTGATTTGCTCCAGTAAAGAAAAGGCAGATCTGGGTGCACGAGCAATAGGTTTGATATCAAACGGAAAAAAATACGAATCAAACAAATTGAAAATCATCTTGCACAAAAGCCTTTTCATCCAAACTACGTCTTTGCTCTTGGTAGTTATTACCAGTATATTAAGTTTTATTCCATTAACAGATTGTTTATCATGTAATTTAGTCCGAACAAAAAGTAGAAAATAAAGTTCATAGCAACATTATGCCAACGCAAAAATACATTTCTACAACTTAAATGAACCATACTTGCACCTTTTCAAATCTTCATTCAAATTTAGTTATTGATATGTTAATACTTTTATATTCAGAATATCAAATCTTTTTATTATTTATCTATCACAGTTACAGAACAGGATGTGGTGATAAGACCAGCTAATCCATGTATTAAGTTGAAAAGATGTACATTGTAAATCTAAATTTACATATGGTTAATATATATACGTCCTCGTTTTAAGATTATGGAACAACTGTTCAGTTAAAATATCCATTTAATTATATTTAATTCTGTTGACCATGCGCATTTTAGCACATTTAACTATAAAATGTATCATGTAAAACTCGAACTGTACAGAGAATTTCAGAGGGTGTGCAACTCTCTTTTTATATTTCTATCATTTTTGAATGAAAACCATCAGCAAACGTAAACCGCAATTATCGTTTAAATAGTCGACAAAACGAGTACAGAATGGCCCTGCCTTAAGCATGTTAAGTTGTCAAATTTTGTGACCTTGGTTTGTCATCAATTGCAAGCCTAAAATTGTCCGGCCTTAAGTCGTCAATCTATAATTAACTCGAAGCATCCATTCATAAGTGCCGGTCAAAATCGATTCAATTAATCTGAGATGTTACTTAATCAAGGCCAACAGTGAATTAAAAAAATACATTACCTATTGTTCCTAATATTATTTTGTATCCAAATACCCCTTCCATTCCTGATAATCCCTTTCAAAACCTTTTTATGAGTATCAATATTGTCCAAAAGGTCTTCATCCTCAAACATACTTTAAATATGAAATCTATAATGACTTGCAGTTAATTGAAATTTTCATTTAGTTACAAATAAAGAAATTTCATTTCATAGGATTCATAAGATTATGAAGATCTTTATGCGTCATTCAAAATTCATTAAGCATTCGATTTCATTTTGTCTCAACTCTTTTTGTTGTTTTGGGCTCAAAGTAAAGGGTTCAGTACAGAACTTAATTGAATGCTTAAAAAATGTTTAAATCGTTATCAATAATGAATATTAAAACATGCCCCATTAACTATTTTAATATTTAAATTCATTAGCAACTATTTCATGTACATTTACTAATAATTTTTAAATGTGTCATTTAAAAAAAAAATAGGGATTTCCAATTCCAAATTCTTAAAAAAGTTTTACTTTAATTGTTCTGATTTATGTAACAAGTACTTCAAAGTTTTGATAATTCGTATATCTATTTTTGGAAGTAACTCAATGGCTTTATGACAATCAAACCTAGACGCTCATAATAAGCCTGAATCGGTCACCTGATCTCTTATGCTAAATTGTCCAGTTTGCAACGTGGTCTACATGTACCTTGTAATGTAAGAAACTTTCTTAAATCAATGTACAAAACTGTTAATGAATATTTAACACAGTAAGGTTTAATACCATAAAAATACCCAGAATTTTGCTGACCATTTCAATATGTGGATTGTGTCTTTCTGGCACATATTCCATATTCTTTTGTTTTTAATATTATTTCAGAGTTTGGCTTTAGTGCCGTGTGGAGGCCGTAGAAAGCTTCCCCGTGCTTCAGTTGTATGCTATTATATATTTTCGAGTACTGGAATATGTGTTGGAAAGACACGTTTACATATTTCCAAAATTTTACAACATTTGGCTATTTCTTTTAAAAATATAATAAATTTATCTGTTTGGTCATTGTTGTAATATTTTTGGCTTCTGTTTTTTGGGGGGATCAAATCTAATGTTCTACCGGTTTTCCAAGTTTTTTACTCCTAGCGTATCTGATGAAGGTTAATCCAGAAAAGCGCTTCACACGCAGTGAAATTTTGCATTGTACATTTATCAAACTCATTTCAATATGTGGATTGTGTCTTTCTGGCACATATTCCATATTCTTTCGTTTTTAATATCATATACTCATAGTTATTCATAAAAAATCAATCATTAAATTTGAAGGAAGATTTTCAAGTTCATATAATCATAGTTATTCATAAATAAGAAAAATATAATCACTAAATTTGAAGGAAGGAGAAATAATATCAGCAATATAGTTACTAATTTATACCTTAAGAAACCTTATTCGTATTCTAATTAACTTGAATGCGCCTATCGTATTTTAATGCCCTGTCACAACGTGTCGGTGATATACAGTCTTTCCGTCTAGTCAGGATAGAAAACAATCTAAAGATTAAGAACAAAAATTCACATTAAAAATCAAACCACTAGAATTGATAGAAACGGTTTTAAAAAAAACTCTGAAATCGTTGGTTTCACCATTTTGACACTAAATCATTTTTGTAGATTTCATTGATCGCATTAAGCTTAACAATTTTCCAATGCTAACATTTCCTCTAGCAAATAAAGTTTTTAAGATTATGTAAAAAAACTGCGACTTTTGTAGTACTAAGTACCTATGATGCTGAAGAAAGAATGTTGTTTCGGATTTGCTTTATATTTATTACTTTTCGAGCTATAAGTTCAAAACTATGGTCTGACCCTCTCCCTGTTCTATCTCAAGCAACAGCGTCCATGCTGGTTGGTCAGCGTTCATGAATTTCACAAACTTGGTAGACGACATCTTGAAGATCAAGTGTACAATGTTTGAGAGTAATCCTTTCATTGGCTTTAGAGAAGATGTTTGAATAAAAATAAGTTAAAAAAATGATAGAAAATACATCCAAAAGGGGGGGGGTAACTCTTAAACGGTTGATCTGATAAATTTAGTCTTGAAATAATTTTTTTATATCTCAATATGGAACAATTCTGCAATGCTATTATTTTCCTGGCACTTACTGTTTTCAAGATAAAGTAAAAAAACAGGATGCTTCGATTTTCTTTATCTCTTATACTTGTGAGCTTTAAGCCCGTTGTTCTATTTTTAGCAATAGCGGTCTTGTTGGTAAGTCGGTAGGCATAAATTTCACAAATTTGGTAGAGGACATATAGTGAACATTTTAGAACCAAAAACATACAAAACTACTGTGTTAATTAAAAATATTTGGGGATTATCAAAGGAAGGCAAATCTCTCCATTTTTATAATGATCAATATATGTAAATTCTAACCTGAATACTGCTAAGGTATCTTGCATTAAAAGATGATTATCACTACATTTTAAAAGCATTTTACTTTTATTGTACAACAAAGACTAAAAATACATAGAATAACAAGACTTAAGTATTGTATTGTATTGTATTGTCTTTGTCATATAAACCTTAGCTTGAGTTAATAAAACAAAGTTTGTCACTACAAGTCTGCATCAAGTATTTACACATACATTGAAATATAAAATTTATTTTAAAAAATAATTTTAATATTCATTACAGATTAAAAAATATTTTGTTATCTAACATTTATATAGTGGAACTTTTTTGTAAAACACTTTGAAAAAGAATTATCACAACCTTCGAAGTCTGTATATTTAACAAGGGGTAAAACCACAATTATTTGATAAAATTACATGGAAAATATATATTTGAATTGAGGATAATGAAAGAAAACAAGAAAAGGTTTGAACAATTCACCAAAAAACAAAACAAACTACAACATAATATTTAAGTCAGAGTCTGTACCGAAAATGCAAAACCTTAGTCAAATGAGCGAAACATTTTGAAGCCGGAATTACCACAGGCGAAATAAAATATAGTTATGTGTAGTTATATCATGTATATTCAATATATCAATATATTTTAAAAAGTTACATGTGCATATAAAATGTATCTTACCAAGGATTTAACGTTCCTAGTATACAAATCGTCAAATTATAACTTTAAGCAAACCCGATTGAACTTTCTATGCTTGTTCTGACAATTTGATATCATATAACAGTTTCCTGCAGGAAAATTCAGGAATGCATATCACAAATCACCAAACAAGGAGGTCTTCGTGGATTAAGAAGAGCTTTTAATGGATTTGTAGTTAACTCTACTGTTGATAAACAAAAGCAATGTGCATTTTTATTAATATCAAGTTCTAGAAATTGGATAATTTGATACTGTTCTGATACAAAACTAATACCTGTGGTAACCTTATGCAAACATTGCTGGTTCAACGTTAATCCAAATCGGCTCCTCTCAACTAAGCACGACATAACATGCAAATGAAATGTGATGTTTAGTTGAAGGGATTGTTTGTAGATATTTGTAATTATAAGTATCAAACAGGTTTAACCAGATCAGCTTTAAGAATGTGATGGGGAAAAACAGTGAAGAAGAAGAAGAGGAGAAGAAGATGATGATGATGATGATGATGATAATGATGATGATGATGACGGGCACATCCAAGTATATTAGGGATTTCGCGTGTTGTTTGAACTTTAAATTTAGATACAAGTAGATTTATTAATTTGCTGAAAAGTGAAGAGATTCTAAATACACAAGTCTCATTATCCATGATTGTACAGAAATAAAAAAGATATTGAAAGCAAATATGTAGCATGAACATAAACACGTTAGAGATAGCTATAAATAGACCATGCGTAAATATCACAAGGCTATGGAATTTATCAAAAACTCTGATGAATCCGTGTGTATATTCAATTCAATAGCTCTGTAATTAAAACACCTTGCGACGCTTCATACATTGTGTTAGCAGAATAAGTTGTAATTGTACTTCACAGGGAAAAGTAACACTACCCAAACGAAAGCTCTTCTTTTGAGGAGCCTAGGATGGCGTAGTGGTTGTTAGCTAGGCGCATACGCCGCAGATGTCCCAAATGTTGTGAGTTCGATCCTCGCTGAGGGCACTCAAAAAATCAAAATCTGTTTGTCAGATGATTTTCAGGGTTGAAATTACAGTAACATTGTTTGATTATATTCTAGACATTCATGAAAGCAAATATGTATATACAGTTGTTTTGGAGTCTTTTTTATATTTTGGGATGAGTGATTTCTAAATATCTCATCGCATTGAAAAGAGATAAATGATGTTTGCAATATATTGATAGTATTCGTTTTGTCTACCTCTGGAGTTTGTCTTTGAGTAGAGGCATTGCAAGTTGATCTAAGTCTTACTCAGATATGATTCGGTATTGAATTATCAACTTATCTCAAAAGTTTTTTTAATGCTTAACTTTTTGTTTCTTTATCTTACGATTTCTCTGCATCCATGTTTTACTTTAAATCAGTTCTACTTTTTAGTTATCCTTTTATTTTTTTTACCTTTGCTTAAAATTGCTTATAAACTTATATTTTTCACTATGTAGGCCAAGCAAAGAAACGTAATTAAGATCGTCAAAATAGTTAAATTGGTAAATGTGTTTGTTCAAAATTTGGGAAAACATGGAGAATCAAAGTTTAAGAGACCTTGCTGGAGGTCAAAATTATAACGATGAAAATGAAGAGCATCCTGATGGAGGTCAAATATGAATTATAAGGATGAAAATGTAGAGCATCCTGGTGGAGGTCTAAATCATAATGATGAAAATGTAGAGCATCCTGATGGAGGTCAATTATAATGATAAAAATGTAGAGAATCCTGGTGGAGGTCAATATAATAATGATGAAACTGCAGAGCATCCTGATGAAGGTCAAAATTATAATGATGAAAATGTAGAGCATCCGGATGAAGGTCAAAATTATAATGATGAAAATGTAAAGCATCCTGATGGAGGTCAAAATTATAATGATGAAAATGTAGAGTATCCTTATGGAGGTCAAAATTATAACGGTGAAAATGGAGAGCATCATGATGAAGGTCAAAATTATAATGATGCAAATGTAAAGTATCCTGATGGAGGTCAAAATTATAATGATGAAAATGTAGAGCATCCTTATGGAGGTCAAAATTATAATGATGAAAATGTAGAGCATCCTTATGGAGGTCAAACTTATAACGGTGAAAATGTAGAGCATCCTTATGGAGGTCAAAATTATAACGGTTAAAATGTAGAGCATCCCGATGGAGGTCAAAATTATAATGATGAAAGTGTAAAGCATCCTTATGGAGGTCAAACTTATAACGGTGAAAATGTAGAGCATCCTTATGGAGGTCAAACTTATAACGGTGAAAATGTAGAGCATCCCGATGGAGGTCAAAATTATAATGATGAAAGTGTAAAGCATCCCGATGGAGGTCAAAATTATAATGATGAAAATTTGGAGCATCCTGATAGAGGTCACAATTATAATGATGAATATGGATAAAATCCTGACGGAGTTATAAATTATAATGACGGTGAGAATTGAAAACATCCTGGTGTAGGTCAAAATTATAATATCTTTTTTTTTATGGAAACAACTTTATGAAGGTCAAAATTATAATGATGAAATTGGACATAATACTGAGTTAGGTCAAAACTATAATGATAAAAATGGAAACCATCCTAATGGAGGTCAATTGCAAGTGTATAATAATGAAAATGGAAACCATACTGATAAAGGGCGAAATTATGATGATGAAAATTGAGAGCATCCCGATGGAGGTCATAAGTTTAGTGATATTTTTTTTAAAGTGAAACGCATCCTGATGGACGTCAAATTCATAATGACAAAAATGGAGAGTATAATGATGGAAATAAAAAGTTCAATGATTAAAGTTCACAGAATCATAATGAAGCTCATCGTATATAAATCTTATTTCAACAACTATGGGTTTTTTTAAATGTCAATGGTTTAAGAACTTCCATCATAATGTTTTTTTTTTCACTTTCATTATTGCGTACATTGAACTTCCACAATGAATGCAACTATCCTTTTAATTGTTAAATTCTAGTCAACATTTACAAAACTGTATAAGATATCATCATTGATAATTCAACATGATTCGATGCTATGAAACAAGATGGAGTTGTTTAATTTCTTAGCTTAACACATACCTAAGTAATATATTTCAATGTATGGAAGGTGCGCTGTGTAAAAACGATTGAGAAGTACATACGTCATAGTTGACTTGTGCAACCTAGAAAACCGTCTGCATATTTTTTGGCTTTTTCCATAAAAAAGACTTGTAAGCAGTCATTCCTTTGAATTTAATTGGCACCTTTTTTTACTATACTTTACATTGTCCTATGAAATGACATTTGTTTTTAACTAAAATCAATGGCCGTCAAGTAAGAATAAAAAAGTCGAACATTTTGTTCATTTTTTGAAATAAAGTAGCCGCTGCATGAAAATGGGCTAACAAACAAAATAAAACATGTATATATTGTACACTTTAAACAATTTCCTCAATAAACATATAAAAAAATAGATGAAATAAAGGTATTAAGCAATGCTACAAATCTATCTTTCAAAGCAAGTAAAATATTTCATGTTATAGTTGTGAAGTACAACTTTTTTGAGAGTGCACTAGTTGAATAGTACACAAGCACATGTTGAATAGTACATAAGCTAAAGTTTATCAGTGCAACAGTGTACTATGTTTATACACATTTGAACACGAAAAATACTAAATTTAAATAAAAATCGGCAATCACCTTAAACAAGAAATTTACTTAAGGATGTATTCTTTAAAAGGGTCATATCCATACTCAATATTTCCCGACCCGACAATACAGAGCGCTGCGAGAACTTTGCATACAACGCGATTGAAAACAGATATTTTGCGAGAGCGCCTCTGATAAGTTATGAATAGAGGAAACGCGTGTCAGGCGTAGCAAGGTCACTTACCTTGTTTTCCCAGTATCAGGTTTCAAAGTGTGCCTAATTTATACAAGAACGGTCAAAATATTTGCATAAAATATGTTCTCAAGAAAAATTCTATCAATATGACCTTTTTTTCAACATGTTCTGAATTAAAACTATAAAAAGTTGGTCACTTGCTTAAAATTTTGCCAACATTATAATCCTTTGAAATTTTTGCCAGTTTTTGTATGAATTATTTCCCTTGAAAAATAAAAAAAATGTATTTACATGTATATACGTTTGATTGAAGAGTTTGATAATAATTCAAAAGTATTCCTAAACTTTTAATATAAAAAAATGTTTAGCCTAAATTTTATTCATATTTAATGACATTTGCACATATTGTTGCACTTTTTGCTTTTCGCGGTCACATGACCAGTGTCAGGCTCCATCTTAAAATATATAAATTCGAAATTTTGTTGAAAATGACAACGATTTTAGATTTAAAAAAAGATAAAGAAAGAATGTGTCCATGGGACGCGGATGTCCCCGTTGGCCCCAAATAAAAAGTTGAAAGTCCTACAGATCTGAGAGTCGCTTATGGCTTAGGATGCATTGTTTGTCATACTATGCATTGTTTGTCATACTGAACCCTCCTACCAAGTACCAACTCATTTCCATTTACGGTTTCTTAGAAACGCTTTGCGGAATTATACATATACGTACGGACGTACGAGCATAAGCAAAACCTAGTGTCCCCGACATGGCGTCGCGGCTGGCATAAAATGACAATTTTTTGCATTTTTGGCACCATAAAAATCACTATATTTTACAAATACATGTAACTTGAAAACCGTATATATCGCTACAAAATTTTGTCTTGCAGTTTGCGAGCGTGAACGTTGTAGCGGCACAATTGAGCCTCCTCTAATCGAACTATACAAGAAGACAAGAGACACCAATCGGGCAGTCCGAAGCCGAAAGTTAAGAGCGAAGGCAAAAACAAAACAAGCACGACCAAACAAGAGAGGACTTTAGTTTTAAAGACTTTTAAAGCGAACATAAGATATTCCTCTCACCATATTAAAAAAAGGACATCGTTTTGCCCATTTCGAAGGACTGGGCATCGTTCCTCGAAACCACTCTCACAAATGGTGTTGAGAAGAGAGTCGGAAAATTGGTTCATGAAATTTTCACCTCAGACGAGGATGGAACCACGAGACTCAGTGTTAGTAGCCCGACACGTTAAGAACTTTACCACCGACTTCCTTTTATTTGATCAATGATCACAAACATGAAAAAGCTAATGATTTTTTTTTGAAAATTGACTATTTCATTTCGATTCGTCTGGAAATATTATTATTAAAACAAAAAGTCGCATTTGCAGATGTATAAATGGGTAACTCAGAAAGATCAAAGACGAATCTAGCAAACATAATGGGATAACAGAAAACAAAACACACTTACAAAACTGAACCGTGAGAAATTGAAAATCCACCAATGTGACTTAAATCGTAACGAGGTAAAGCAAAAAATAATATCTACCTATTGGTACTTTCAAGTCTTCGTTGTACTTCTCAACTAAAGCAGTTGTACATCTCAACTGTCGCATTTGCACATCTCAACTTTCGCCAATCGTTAAAAGATGTACAATTCAACTTGTGCGGATGTACTAAAAAACTTTCGCATATGTACTTCACAACTTGTGCACCGATGTCGTGTTTTATCATTAAAGGGCACAATAAAACGACTCTCTACCCTTCAATATATTGTTATTTAGGTAGCTTATCTTTAGGATAACAAAATAATGTTTCAAATACTTATGATGTTTTATATACGTGATTTTCGGAATATTTATGTATAAAAGTATTTAATTTGTATTTTTAAGAACTAAATTAGAGTCAATGTTAAGTCATTAGTAACATAAATGCCTTAATAATAGTTTCCAGTTAAAAAACATTACTATTAGGCATATTTCTGGCATTTTAGATGTAAATTCCCAATTTCGGGTGTCTTTTTCGTCTGATTTACCCACAAGCCACTATAAAAGCACTAATCAATTATAGCGGGTGTACTTCTCAATCGTTTTTACGCAGCGCACCTTCCATACATTGTATTTCTTTTAAACAATAGCAACAAAGACATTCACTCTGGTGGTCTAATAAACTTAAGTAGACAATTCATCAATTATTGAGAACTATGTATATACACATCTCGAGATGACGTGAATGATTTTAAGCTTAATTGATTCTATTAATCTTTATAAACACAAATTTCAAAGATATAAGTTCTTTAAGTAAACGTGTATTGATTTTGTATACAAATTTATTTTCTTAAATCTGAATAATTTTATATAAGTTTAATGTCAAATATATACCGGATATTAAAAATTGTCTATTAAACTTATTTAAATGCATATACTTACACAAGAAATACATATTATATAAATGACATGTTTAGAGATACTGGACGCCCCCTTAAACTTAATTTTAAAGATTTGTATATTATTTGATCCCAGTTTCAGTTGCAATACATTTACCAGTAGTTTTGAATAATGAAATGAAAATTTATGAGCTGTAAACATACATTTCTATTCTCATCTTAACTATCTTAACATAAGCATTTGTATTAGAACATTACAATATAATTCATACAAACTTATACATTATAAGAAATGTTGCTGCAAAAGCTATACAGAACTTCTGTTACTGTTATAAATACGATTATCTTATTTTATTATATACTTCATAAGATTTTTTCCTAACAAATTTTAATTAAACAATTCAATCTATCATAGAGCATATTTCAAAAACAAAACCCAGCGGGTGATAATTTTTTATCTATCACCCTAGCGGGTGATATTGTTTTATCTATCACCCTCTCGTGCGCCGAGCTCGTGCACAGCCTCAATTTGACATTCCTAAACAGTTGTATAATTGACAGTATTTAGATGCAACAATATTTCGCGCAAAGTACTTATTCTAACTAACACTAATTAATACATCTACTAACAAACGCCTAAACAAATAAAAAAGGTGTTTTGTAAAGTTATTTCACATGACAACATTTTATTTCAGTTTAACTCCGTAAAACAAATATAAAGGTTTGAAAATCCTTGCTTAAAAGTACTTAAATGATTCAGTATAATAAATTAAATAACATATAGCCGAGAGGGTGATAGAGTAGATTGCTACCCTTCGAAAAGACATTGTCAACCTCGGCTGCGCCTCAGTTGACAATGCTTTTCTCAGGGTATCAATCTACTCTATCCCCCTCTCAGCTATATGTTATTTATATATTGTCTTATCTTATCTTATCATAGGTATTAAATAAGTCTTTTAGCCAAAGAATATCAATGTTGAGATAAATGTTGGTACAAAAACATCATCCACCAAGGGAAGAACCATACAACCTTTAACAAAAACAAACGCTTTTGAACACAGTGAAGACATAACTTTTTACATCGACCTTTACGTCCTTAATTTACGGTTTCTTTCATATTCAATTAGTATAATTCTTTAACTTAAGCACGGCTTTCGACTGTTCTATGGTAAAAGATTGTCTCCCTTTCATTAGATACAATTTTAAATCAAAGTCACAAAACTTTTGTACTCGATAAGAATTAGATCGTCTTATCAAATAAGCTTTATACATACTGGATCAGGTTTGGATGTTAATGACTCTGGGATTTCGATCTCTCAGATGAGTGCAGATGTTGGTTTGCCATAGGGTTTTGTTTTGTCTTCCTTTACCGGATTTGACACGCTGAATTGACAGTCGGCAACGCAACGGGTGTATTATAGCAAGCAGGAACTGCTTACTTTTCCGGAGCACCTGAGTTCACTCTTGTTTCGACTGGAGTTCGCGTTGTTGATATTTAGTTATTTTGTGTTTCCATGTTTTACATGTTGTCTGTTTTTGTCCCGTTCTTGTTGGTGTTTACTGGTTTTGTCTCTGCCCTTTCGGACTTTTGACATTCGGATACCAAATTGAGACCTCTGCTTCTTTCTGCAAAGGTGAGACCCTAACTGGTGTAGGTGAAACACTATAAGGCTTATCCATGTTCAATTCTGGTATTCTTTGGAAAATAAATGTACCAATAATACTATGAGCGTTTTTTATCAATAAAGTTATAAACATTTTTTTAATCAATCGGAGGTCGACAGTATCCGAAGACTACAGCGGTTGAAAACTGAGAAAATGAGTAGTTTTAGCTTGGAAGTTGAAATAAGTAGAGGTACCAATGGGGCATCCGAACGAAGAAATGTTAAATAAGAACTTTAGAGTACAAAGATCAATTTAATTGACCCTTTACATTTAAACATTAAACAAATATTAAACAAATTAATATTTGTTGCGACTGTGAAAAGGGTAAAATAAAACAGACTCAAAGGACTCAAAATATATCATTAACAAATCTACACGAAAAGAATAATCCACTCAAATTGATCCAGAGTGAAGTATTCAAGAATGTTCTATCTTTGTTCGTTTTAACAATAGAAAACAGGATAAAGGGCACATAACCTCTCTTTTACGCAGCTCTTCTGAAAACTAGATCCTTCTGGAATCTACTGTCGTATAAATAGAACATATTATTTGCCTAAGAAACAAATTGAATTAAAGTTTGTGCTGGATTCAAACATGTATAAAGTGGAATTGAATGTGGACTAGACTTATTAGAATATGTTACAGTAAATAAGCGTAATCAGGGAAACCATATAATTCCTAAAAATCAGGGATTTCGTGTAATCCCTGACGGGCTTAGTAAATACAGGTAATCCCTGAAAATGTCCAGAAATTTCATGTGATCCCTTTTTCATCAAAATTACACATATTCCCTGACTTTTAAATTTTCGTGTTAAATGCCCCTGTATTAAAGCATCTCCATCATGTTTCCTAGTTCCTTAAAAATGTTAAAAAATAAACAAAATTTAAATAATTATTAATTATGACATTAAAAATAACTTATCACCAAACATTTAAAAATAATAACCCAGTCATTGATACATAATTATCAATTGTATACAAAAATTTAATTATGGTAAGATAATGTTTAGAAGTCAAGCAAAAAGCATGCAATATTTGATTTAAATCTTAACTTTTATAGATATCAAGATGTAAGCATTCATTTCATATAATTTGGTTCTTTTAGTTTTCGATCTGTTTTTAAATTGATTATATTATAAAGTTTACCACACGCACATTTAATATAATAATGTATTTAATAATATCACCTTAAATATATCAATTATGTTTAAGATCACATAGTCACATTATAGTATTAAAAGAATTTAATAAAAACGCATATTTTTTTTTATATCTGTCTTATAGCTATTTACCATTATTGCAAGCAAATGATTGAATATAAACTGACAAAGTTATATGAAAATGGGATTAAAAATAAATGACAGAATATAAAAAAATTATTTTTTTTAAATAGAGAAGAACAAGCTGCCTTCAAAGTCGACAATCAATAAGCATTCGTCTATTCGCAATCGCCGACCCTAAAACATTTTTTTTTCTATTTCAGGGAAAGGTCCGTGATTATCAATAAAAGACCAACATTAACAACCAAACATGTTAGGAAGATCTACATCTGAGGCAATTGACAATATGATGGCCTAAAATGATCACGCATGGGCAAATATCAGTCGAAATTTGGGCAAAAATGCATTGCTATCCCTTGTATATAGTTTATTTATGCAGATTTCTGGACATATTTTCTGCAAAATATCGGTGTTCAAATTGCCACAAAATTGTGCTACAGTTTTCGCTGATTAATTTCATTCATTGGTATGAAGCAGACTACTTACGATCACCTATGCTTCTTAGAAACTTATTTACTCCACAGCAGAAAGAGTTCGGCTATACATCAGGGAGATGAACACAAACTTATGGAACGCCATAGCTGCCTTATGATGATGAGTTTCATTATGTGATGATACTTTGTCATTATATGATGGTACTTTGTCATTATGTGATGGTACTTTGTCATTATGTGATGGTACTTTGTCATTATGTGATGATACTTTGTCATTATGTGATGGTACTTCTTCATTATGTGATGATACTTTGTCATTATGTGATGGTACTTCTTCATTATGTGATGATACTTTGTCATTATGTGATGATACTTCTTCATTATGTGATGATACTTTGTCATTATGTGATGATACTTTGTCTTAAGAGATCAAAGTTTATTATTATGAACAGCGCTGAAAAAAATAGTCATTTCTTATTTTGTTCAACAGGTAGTTTTTCTGTGTATCCCCCCCCCCCCCAAAAAAAAAATCGTTTCCAAAAGGTCGCTTTCTCGAATTTCAAATCAATAACCAATATACAATTTATTATATATTAATGTTGCAGGGGCTGTTTCTGGGGGTAAAGAAACTCTGCGTAGGGTTCAATCGTTTTATTACCAAATATTACATGGCTCTGAAATTTACAACAAATCAAGTATCAAATATAGAAGTAACAATCAATCAATATAGTATAACAATTATCACAGAAAAAATATAGTAAATTTTTTTATGTTTTAATAGCTCTGTCGTAACACAGAACAAGTGCGATCTGTTAAAGTACATTTATTAACCTTTTAAAAATATATATCGCATTCCTAAGTGATTGGATGTGTATTGAATTACAATAGAACGACATTGAGCCAACCTTAAAACTTTATATGAAAATATGAAGGTGTATTTGCGTGATTAAAATAGCAAAATAACTTTAAATGTGTAAATTGATAATCTATAACTCTAATAAGTCATTATCAAAATATGTTTCTAAATAGTATATGTAAAGTTTCGTAAATCCGCTTGATACAATATCGGAATATTAAATAATCAAAAATATCAAGGGAGACAATAAAAATCTTACCACACGCAAATATCCACTTGTGGAGCAAGCCGTTAAAGAAGAAAAATGTTGTTTACAAAGTTTAAATATTTAATAAATTATGTATCGGTAATGGATTTGAAATTCGAGAATAAACCATCAGGAAACTATTTTTTTTTGGGGGGGGATACACAGAAAAACTACGTGTCGAACAAAATATTTGTCATAAGAAAAGAATATTTTTTTAGCGCTGTTCATAATAATAAACTTTGATCTCATAAAGACAAAGTATCATCACATAATGACAAAGTATCACCACATAATGAAGAAGTATCATCACATAATGACAAAGTACCATCACATAATGACAAAGTACCATCACATAATGACAAAGTATCATCACATAATGAAGAAGTACCATCACATAATGACAAAGTATCATCACATAATGACAAAGTATCACCACATAATGAAGAAGTATCATCACATAATGACAAAGTACCATCACATAATGACAAAGTACCATCACATAATGACAAAGTATCATCACATAATGAAGAAGTACCATCACATAATGACAAAGTATCATCACATAATGACAAAGTATCACCACATAATGAAGAAGTATCATCACATAACGACAAAGTACCATCACATAATGACAAAGTACCATCACATAATGACAAAGTATCATCACATAATGAAGAAGTATCATCACATAATGAAACACATCATCATAAGGCAGCTATGGCGTTCCATACAAACTGGATGATTTAATTAACATAATATGATGAAGAAGTGGGGGAAATGGGGGCACAAATGCAATCGGGTATTAAAGAGTTTTATTGTCACTGAAAAAGGGAGAGTTTGGGATCAGACAATTGACCCTTTCTTGGTTTACTTTATACGGGTCCTCCTCTTATCGAGACCTGCAGCAGGGTTCTTTAACGTGCGAAAACCGTAACATTTTCCCCACACGGTGCACCACTATGGTTTGTGGTACGGTTTTTTGCATTATAGCCTGTTAACCACGGCTTTTATTATGACAGAGCTACCCCATTTAACCACCTGCAGGGGAACACTTCCCGGTAGATTTGTTGGCATATAGCAGCCAATCCCGATGTCTGGTTGCTGAGTGTTTTTAATGCGGTTTTTTACCGACAAGCTAAGCGCTAGTGTGAGCCTATTCGCAATCCGGAAATCATACACTTTTAGACAAAATATTCACAAAAAGAATCATTCCGGTCTTTCCTATTTTGCAAAATTAATATTTTAGTTCAGTCGCGATTTCCCTGATACAGGAAATGTTTGACACCCCATGAAACACAAAAAAAAAATGTCCAGATAGGGTTATATTGCTCTTCGGGTGTCGTCTCAGCTCAAGAATTAATGGGAGACAAATATGCTCGTAGATTCGATCTTATGTTGTTTGGTCATAGAGATTTTGTTATGTCGTCTTTTATCAGATATATGGAAGGGGTTCTCATTTCGAGTTCTATCCCTTTCTTGTCAAGGATCCCATACCTCATCCCATTTTTTTGTATTTTAAGGGAGGCTGAATTGGTCATTGTATAGTGTTGGTCCTTAAAATTTCTTTTGTCACATTACACGATTTTTACACAGCGGCTGAGTCTATTGTGTAAAACCCCGGCTATCATTTCTAATAACCTGCATATACAATATACTTTACATAAGAAAGAAAATAATGCCTATAAGTCATGCAAATAAAGTTAATTTGAATCTGGGCTTATAGATATCGTGCCCTTTACAGAATTTGTATAGAAATGACTTCATTCAATTTTTGTTCTGTCATTAAATTTATTCTGTTGTGAAGTTAAACACTTGAACATTTCAACTACCCTAATAGTATCACCTCAAATTTATTAAGTGTGTTTGAAGACTGTTTTCAAGAGCACTTAATCACATAATAGTGTTAAAAGAAACACTCATATACTTTGAATTTCAAACTTGTTTATATATATTTAAACAGATTTTTTTTCTAATTTGTCTTATTGTATACAACTGTTTAATAAATTACTTGCTAAATATTGGACTAAACTATGATGACACAGCAATAAAACAGTTTATAGAGGGCTAGCTTTCACAATTGGCGATTCCCACTTACTAGTACATTTTTTTTTAAAGTTACTGGTATTTGAAATCTGAAAAGTATGCATTAAGCATTCGTATTCATGCAGCAGTTCATTATTGTAACCCACCCGTCGCGTTGCTAACGTATAATTCAGAGCGCACAATCCTGTTAAAAGAGAATGAAGCAAAACCTTAGAGACAAACCAATATCTATACTCATCTGACCCATAGAAATCCCAGATAGTCTATGAGCACATGGCGTCTTCCATTAAATTTCTGAAATGAAGACAACAATCGAGGAGCAAAATAATCATGTTAGCATTTTTGTGTCAGACGTGACGCTTTGTCATGGAAATCAAGTTCAGTCCCAAAAGCTCTGGAATAACGAATAAGATGTGCATAAACTGGACCAAGAAGGGAAAGTTGACGATTGGAAAGCTGGTGTATCACGTTTGTCACAGAGCTTGAAGTGGATTATATACCATCCACAGTGTCCTCAAGCTCCAACTCCTGTGGATATTCTAAAAGTACATGATGGAGAGAGAAATCAAATCGAGGATTGTTCAGTGAACGGACATCTTCAATGTAACGGAAGAAAATTTTAAAATAAAGCTAACCTGTGACCCTTTTCTAGAAGTGATTGTAGGAAGTCATATGAATGAAGAAACATATCATCAAGGAACGGTGCAAAATTTATGTTCATTGGAATGCCGAAAATTTGCAGAAGACCACGCTAACAATGTTAGTTAAAGTATAACTTTGGCGAGTAATAATTCTAAAACAATGAAGGAAGATACAATAAAATGATCATGAAATGATAATGGAGCCAGAGGAAGCATACAGGTATTGAAGGCCAATCGAAGAACCAAGTTTTGACTGCAACTGGAGAAATGAGGAAGGGATAGGTGATGCAATTTAACCCGCTATAGTGGATCCTACAATCAGTGTTCTTGTTTATTCGAGAAATATGACATTTTCTACACTAGATACAATGCTATGGTTTGCGATCAGGTTTTTGTATTTTGGCCTGACATCCCCTTGTAAAGAACCTGAGGTCAAACTTCTATATCGCTCTGTGAGCTCAGCATCAGCTTACGTTAGGAGGCATTTAAAAACAAGCTTTCATTACAGAACAAAATACAAAAACAAGGCTATCGATACCACAAATTAGTCAAATCCTTTACTTAATTTGTGTATATATAGATATATGGGTATCCTATTAAAAAATGTAACTGTACACGTCGATTTTTGATTGTAAAAAGAATATCACATCCTGAATTTTATGGAAATGTAGTTTATAAGGCACGTAAATTCAAAAACAATCCTCTGGACATGGTAATTTGGCTTAAAAACTTATTAAAGAAAGGATACGAGTTTGAAGTTATAGAATAATCTTTAAATTTGGTGTTTTTTTTGTTTTTTGTTTTTTGTTTTTTGTTTTGGGTAGAAATATTGATAATTTGATATTAACTCTTAAACGTAAATCTTTTACCTAAGGCTTTTAACTATTGTATTGTTTTTAAGCATTACAGCGATCAAATATGTCGGTTTTGTGTGATGATATAACACTAAATCATTAGTTGTTTGAAGTGTTATGTTGGATTAAGAATCGATCTGTTTGATTTTTTACATCAGTCGATAAATGCTTCTTAGCTAGCTATCAGTAATTGCGAGTGTTCTCAAGGGCGTTCTTTTACGTCTCGTTGTTCTAGTATAGTAATCTTGTCTCATGTTCTCTCTTGGTGAATTGAACTTGAATCGATTTGATTTTTAGCTCACCTGACCATGTGAGCTATTGTCATCGTTAAGCGTCCGTCGTCCGTCCGTCTGTCCGTCGTCCGTGATCCGTCGTCCGTCGTCCGTTAACTTTTCTTCAAAGATCTTCTTCTCTGAAACCACTGAAGGGATTGCATTGATACTTGGTATACATGATCTTTAGGATGTCCTCTACCAAGTTTGTGAATTATATACACGTCCACCAACCAACATGGCCGCCGTTGCTAAAAATAGAACAGGGGGGTCAGACCATTGTTTTTGGCTTATAACTCAAAAAGTATAAGAGATAGAGAAAATCCGAAGCAACCTTTCATCTTTAGCATCAAAAGCTCTACAAATCTCTCCATTGAGTCAAAATTGTGAAACAACTCCTTATAGGAGTTATGCCCTTTAATCGTCAAAATTGACCATTTTTGCAGTTTTTTGACAATATCTTGAAAACCATTAGAGCTAGAGGAAAAGTTAGCATTGCAGAATTGTTAAGCTCATTCAGATTTACAACATTGATTTCAAAGTCAAAATTGTCAGATCAGCCATTGAAGAGTTATTCCCCTTTAACTGTTTTTTTTTCCATTAATTTACACTGATTTTTCAAAAATCTTCTTCTTTGAAACCACCGAAGGGATTGCTTTGAAACTTGGTACACTTGATCTTTAGGATGTCCTCTACCATGTTTGTGAATTATATTTATGTCGACCAACCAACATGGCCGTCATTGCTAAAAATAGAACAAGGGGTCAGACCATTGTTTTTGGCTTGTAACTCGAAAAGTATAAGAAATAGAGAAAATCTTAAGCAAATTTGCTTGTTCAGCATCAAAAGGTCCTTACAGGAGTTATTGCCCTTTAACTGTTTTTTTCTATTAGTTTAAACTGATTTCCAAAAATCTTCTCTGAAACCACTGAAAGGATTGTTTTGCAACTTTGTATACTTGAAAGTTTGTGAAATTTATTCACACTTTGGCATAAGAGATCAGGTGAGCGATTCAGGCTCCTGGGAGCCTCTAGTTTTAAAAAGTGTTATTTTTGTGCATGTACAAGATTAACAATATGTATAGTTGTAAAAGTGGTTCTGATTCCGTGTCAAATAGAATCGATGAATTTATTTTGAATACATTTTAGAATATATGTAACAGAGCAAGTCGAGATGACAAAATGTAGAAAACATGTCGGGCAACTGTTAACTTGTATCACCAGGAAACTGGCGTTGACAATGGAGAGTAAGGATTATTGCGTTTCTGTTGCTGTTGTTTTTTATTCTTAATTCAGAATCAATTGGTGCGTTTAGAATTAGGAAAACATAATATGCTCAAACAAACGTAACAATAAGATCTGAAGAGTCCCAAGGACCTCTCTGTACCAATATGTTAGTTATTTAGTTAGTTAGTTATTGCTTTACTCCCAAGCAGCACGATTTCGGCTATATCCGGGAGATGAACATAAAAGTGGTGATACAATGAACATGAAATGATGATGAAGTGGAGGAAATGGGGACACAAGGCCAATCGGGTAGGAGAGTTTTGACTGCCACTGGAAAAAGGAGTGATGGGTAGGGACGGGAAATTTAGCCTCCTGCATGGGGATCCTACGGGTCCTACTCTTACCGAGACCTGCAGCAGGGTTCTTTAACGTGCGAGGAACGTGACATTTTTCCCAACACGGTGCACCACTATGGTTTACGGTCAGGTTTTCAGCATTATCGCCTGACGACCCCGCATCTCTCGATGTCAGGGATGCCCCATTCAACCACCTGTCGCTTTGTGGGCAAAGCGGCCTGACCCGATGTCAGGTTTCTGAGCGCTCTTTAGTGGACTTTTACCGACAAGCTTAGCGCTGCTGCGGGCCTATTCGCCGCCCCGAACCCGCACGGGTTTGTATCAATATGTTGAACATTTTATAAATGAAAAAATGAAAGTGATTCACTGCTCTGGATTCCTTTCATGGCCTATCAATAAGACATGTGTTCAATAATGGAAAGTAAACAGTGGTCAAAGAGATATTAATTTCTTTAAATGTAAGGACATGCATATATAAAATGAACAAGACAAAGTATAGGGGTTAAATACCCAAGTTTTTAACAAAATCGAGATGATGATGGAATAGTCCATCATCTTGCTCTGTAGAACATCTGTGCAACATAGATGCAATCATTATGGTGTATGAAATTACAAATGATTAAAAGTAAAAATCCACTGCCTTTGCAATTCCTGATTGGAAAATATATTTTGTTAATTTTTGAACGTGTTCATAGGAAAAAATGGTAAAAGATATGTTGAAAATCTATAAAGGGGCTACAAACCTAAAATCGATGATGCTGCCTAAGAGTGTGGAAAATAGTTTTCTGAAAAATCTGTTACGAAAGTTACCCCTACATATTTCCACGCCCTCCCCTTGTCAAGGCATCGACCATACCAATTGTACCTTCAATTCGGCCAGAAACGACAAAAATATATCTGAAACAGGGGTGGATTCAGGATTTTTGTTTTATAGGGGGCATGAGAATTGTTTATCGCTGAGTGAAGCGCGATTTTTTTTTCATGGGGTTTTGCCAAAGAAACAAAATCTTTGCCGGTAAAAGGGGGATACACGCACTTCAAGCCCCCGCTAAATCCGCGCCTGTGAAAACTTTTCCACAGCAACACCATTGACGATTTTTTAACAAGTTAAAATCAGGAAAGACAAGACGTGCCTCTCTCCTCGTTACTTTTGACTATGTAGATTACGATGGAGTGAATCGAATTAACTATTAATTAGCATTAATAATGTCAATAGATACAATATAGGTGAAAACAATATTTTAGCGCAAACCGATGTTGATATTTTCTATTGCTCAATGTTTGCGTTTTATAAATAGAATCATAAGAGCGTTTTCTCCGAAGCAAAGGATACGTATGGAACGCCTTAGCTGCCTTATGATGATGAGTTTCATTATGTGATGATACTTTGCCATTATGTGATGATACTTCTTCATTATGTGATGATACTTTGTCATTATGTGATGATACTTTGTCTTTATGAGATCAGAGTTTATTATTATGAACAGCGCTGAAAAAAATAGTCATTTCTTATTTTGTTCAACAGGTAGTTTTTCTGTGTACCCCCCAAAAAATCGTTTCCAAAAGGTCGCTTTCCCGAATTTCAAATCAATAACCAATATATAATTTATTATAAATTAAAACTTTGTAAACGACATTTTTCTTTCATGCGGTTTTTCTTAAATGTTTTTTTATGTCTTTATTTTCAGCTCGGGATTTAAATCTATGTTTTAAACTGTTCGGGTTTTAGCGTCTTTCATTCAAAAATAACAGCAAAAAAATATATACAATCTATCACTAGAGGTCGCGTCTATCAACACTAGTTAAAAAACAAAGTAATAAACCAAGAAAAATGTTGTTTACAAAGTTTTGATAGATAATAAATTATGTATTGATTATGGATTTGAAATGCGAGAAACCGATCCTTTGGATTTTTTTTGGGGGGGGGGGGATACACAGAAAAACTACGCGTCGAACAAAATATTTGTCATAAGAAAAGAATAATTTTTTAACGCTGTTCATAAACTTTGATCTCATAAAGACAAAGTATCATCACATAATGACAAAGTATCATCACATAATGAAAAAGTATCATCACATAATGACAAAGTATCATCACATAATGAAGAAGTACCATCACATAATGACAAAGTATCATCACATAATGACGAAGTATCATCACATGATGACAAAGTATCACCACATAATGAAGAAGTATCATCACATAATGACAAAGTACCATCACATAATGACAAAGTACCATCACATAATGACAAAGTATCATCACATAATGAAGAAGTATCATCAGATAATGAAACACATCATCATAAGGCAGCTATGGCGTTCCATAGATACGTATTAAAATGGCTTTTTTTTGTGGGAATATAAAAACTAACAGACTCCTTAAAAAAAAGAATAATTTGCATATTTTGGGGCATAGGAGGAGAAAAACTTATCTGTAAGGGAAAATCATACATACAACTTCGGTCTATGGAGGCTTTATTGTCTTAACCATTAACCATACTAAATATATAAGGCAAAGCAATGGCATTGAGTTTTGCAATATTACTATCTTATACTGTGATTATCGCAAGAAGACCCCCCAATGAACCAATGTCTCGTATTCTTGTTATCCTATAGGGGTTCGTTTGACAATTTCGACCTTATGAATAATCCCGTTAATCTTAATGAGCTATCTGCAATAGTTTTAATTCTTCAGGCAAAAACGCTATATTGTTTTCTTTAAAGTGCCATAATCTAACAACTTAAACCCAGTGTAGACTTTAATAGAGCTTTTTGGCGTTGTAAAGGGACTTAGAGGTTGTTTCAGGTAAAATTGCAAAGTTTCAAAACAATATCATCAGAGGTTTCAATTTAGGAGAAGAGTGGGTGAGTGAGTTGGTGTTTTACGCCCTTGCAACGTTATATACTTGTAGGTTATTTGCGGGCGATGAACATGAAAAGGATGATAAATGAACATGAAATGATGATGATGATAAATGAAATATGGGGGTGGGGTGGGAAACAAAGGACCGGTAAATTTTAAAGAACCACAGGAAAAGGGGGGAGCTAGGTAGGGGCGGAAATTGGTGCACTACTTGGCGGTCCACAAAGGGGTCTTTTACGTGCATGAAGCGTGGCACTCTCCACACATGTTGGCCCACTATGGTCGGCGGTCAGGGTTTCCATATTATAGACTTAAAACCCCCGCGGACGAGGGCCACACTATTCAGCCACCTAGAGTACACACTTGGTCGCTCCGTGGGCTGAGCACTGACCCGACGACAGAATCCCAAGACCCTAAGTCGCTTCTTAACACAAGCTAGGCTCTGCTGTGGGCCTATTCGCCACCCGGGTCCCGCACAGGACATTTAGGAGAAGAAGTTTTAAATGAAAGTAAACAACGACGACAAAAGACACCAAGTGATGGCCATAGCTTACTGGACCCAACTTAAAAAAAGGAGTCAATTAAGGGACCGACCATTTAACTTGAAGGGAGGCCTTGTTTTTTCCAAAAAAAAATATTCTGAAAATTATTTTTGATGAAAAAAATATTTTGGCAGCTGAGGGTAAGCAAGGAATTAGAATACATGTAATTCCTTGGGGTAAGAAACAAAATATTCTGAAGAAGGATTTCTGCTATAAAAAATAATGCTGATAACGAAAAAAAATATTCTGTCGCGACGCCTTCAAAAAATAAATATTTTGTCCACTCTCTGTGCGGAAAAAAAATCTAATCAAAACAAACAACCAAGCCCCTCCCTTCAAGTTAAATGGTCCGTCCCTAAGCAGTCAATACTAAAAATATCATATCTCAAAAAATGTATTCAAAATCAGAAATTCAGAATTATAAAATCAATATTTATCTTGAGCAGTTCAAAATGTTTGGTTTAAAATGCTTACATACTAAAATCTAAATGTTTTTTTATCTTATTTAACAGTGTCTTAAATCAAATAAAATTCGTTTTCAAGACTAGAAATTACCTGTTTTTATATAGCAACAGAGTAAAGGGCTTAACCCAGTGGTAAAAATGAAAGCATTTGTTCCCATAAAACAACGGACGTCTCGGCTTTGTCTGCACGAGCTGAAATCAATAACAGTTTAAACGGTTTACAAATCTCAAAGAAATTGAAATATTTCTGTACAAAATAAATATTTGACAATCGGAAGATATGGACCTAAATTGGTAGATTTCACATGATTAATAGTTTCTAGTTCTGTTTAAAATTTCGTATTATTTATTTGTGGTCTACACAAAGACTATAGTATTCCAAATGTCGTTTACATTCACATACTACCTGGTTAATGTTAATTGTTACACAGTAAATATAAAGAATTCTCTCGAGGTCTCCCTTAATTCAGGACATTGCATGTACATTTAGGTACTTTAGCTGATTATTGTTTTGTTTCATTGATTCAAACGTAATGTAAAACGAGGATCCAGCTAAATCCAGAAAAGTGTATTTTCCGAAGATTATGAGTAGAACCTTTCGATTCTCTGTCGTAGGCTATACCATACGACCTAAAGTAACCCAAACAACTTCTTTACTATACTTCCATTGTCACTAGATGAACTAATTTCTTGTATTCTTGTATTTCTATAAGGGGTCGTTTGACGATTCGACCTCATAGGGTCTTTAGTAGATCTACAATAGTTTCTATTCCTAAGCCAAGAAAAAAAGAAATGAAAAACGATACTTTTTGTACTTTAAAAGAACCATAATCCTTAAAAAATGTTCTCTAATCTACCCATTCGATTTCCAGTGCCAGTAGAAACTAACTTGAAATATTGGTTACATATAACAAACCTAGCTTTGCTGTAAAAGTTAATGGGCATCCTGGTAGAAATAATTCTAACATGCTTCACTGTTCAAAATTTTCTCATGTCACGACTTTGCCACATTCATCACCCTTATAATTAAGTGTGCTAAAAAGCCTGCGGATGTGACATGCTTTTAAGAAAATACGTCTCATACGATCACTAAAAAAATTCTTTCTTCGTTACCAGCAACTAGTAGAAAAGTTCAAAATTGAGTTTAAAGATATGATAGTTAATTGTTTTAATCAGTGTTTGACTGGTCTGCTGTACTGAGATGATCACCTCAATATCCCTATTGTGTCTCACAACTATGTTGTGTTCTATGGTCATTACCGGATCCTAAGATCGCAATGGAAGAGGGAGGTTTGGCGCCATAAAACCTGGTTTAACCCACCATTTCGTTTGAAATGCCTGTACCAAGTCAGGACCATTGCGATCCACCAATTCTCCGGTATGACTGATTCGTTTTTGTCATTTTCTCTGGACTATGAGATTGATCATTCAAGTTCGGTAGTTTTGTTATTACCTTTATTAACCATATTGGTATAAAGTATAAAGACATAAAACAAAAGAAAAACACAACAAGACAAAACAACAGGTCGACAACCAAAAATAAGGCTTTGGCTGATGTTGCCAAATTCAAGAACTGTTTAATAGTGGCCCCCTCCTTCTGACAGTATATATTCATAGCGCATTTGTTCACATTAAAATAAGTTAAATGTAAATAATTAAAACATATTATGCTCTATGCTTTAGGTATAATAAATTACAGTACTGTTAACAGACAGACCGAACAGGGTGCAAAAGTTGTATGATTTGACAAGCGATGCCCTTTTAATAATAAAAGATGTTGCACTGTGATTTTTACTTTTCAAATTGTGGTATTATACCTAGCTTCCCCCTTTTAATAAAATGTGACTAAATACTGATATCATCAACAAATTTGTAAAAACAACTTAATCGGTAGTTCAATTCATCAATTAAGAACCTTATGGGTAAAATGGAACTAAGAATATGGGCTTTTCATCCGGGGCGGGGTAACTTCCTATATAAAGGTGTACGTGGATGTGCCAAAAATATGGGTAGGTTTTTTTTTATATACTCACTCAAAAAAGAAACGCAACATGCAAAAATTTAAAAATTACATCGCATACTAAAGTCGAGTTTTATATCATCAATTGTTGAAATATCATTATGAAATTTGACTTGGCAATTGTAGAGGGGCCACTTTTTCTTTAATTGCTAATTTTTTTATAAAATGTCTACAAATTGAGTGCGCATGCCAATCAGAATTATGTCATGCAGTTTGTTTGCAAGACAGTACTCAAACTGCCACCCCCATATTCAAAAGAACGTTCCGCACAAGATTTCAATATCTGATTCTCATCACCCAAAAGTTTGTGCTTTCTTTCCGTGGTTTTTGATTGCACAATAAGGCGTTGGCGCATGCGCAGATCCGATTTAATCAGTAGATGCACGATTTTTCATACGATCAAAATTTTCAGAAAGTATTTAAAAAGCAAAAATGTCTTGTGTTTTACGTTTGTTATGTTATTGGTAAGGATTCACATGTTCCCATTTGACTCTTGATGCACTACACTCCACCCAATTTTTCAAAATCTCTGAACCTTCCTTCTCATATTGTTTGCCATTTGTTAGAATGTTTAGCAGAAGCTTTCTTTGTAAAAATTGGTATTTTAGTTTACGACAATGTTTTGGTGCTGATATCATTCTGGATGAATAATCCAAGGAGAATTCCCTTGTTCAGAACTCCTTCAACCGATATGTCGTGTGCAGGGGAAATTCACGCCTCATGTTGAGCCTGATTTTAACCACTTTAGACGGGATTATCGTTATGATAATGATGGTATCAAAGAAAGGAAGATTTTCGCATGGTTATGGAACCAAAAAAGTGACCGTTTCACATATTGGTTACCAGAATTAGTGGATGTTAGATAAGACTATCAATTTCTATGATTTTTCAAAGTTGGATAAGCGCAAGCGCTAGCGCCACCCGATGTTTTTAAAAACGTGGGGTATGGGAGCAAAGGCTTCAATATGTGTGAAAATGGGGGCCAGAAGATCGTATGCAGCGTTTTCTTAGAAACAGAGAGAACAAAAGTGAAGTCGTGATTTTATCATTTAGTCGGTATAACTTCAGTTGGCGCTGCGCCTTTGTTGGCTGGTAAATTTGAATTTTGTTTATATCACACGTAAGATTAACCATTTCTTAATGATTCTGCAAAATTTCACATTCGTACGTACAATTTTTAGTTGAAATTCATTAGTTTTTATTTCAATAGTATTTTAAGTATCTTTATATGTTGCGTTTCTTTTTTGAGAGAGTATATATAAAAATGGGTATAGTTTTAAGAGAATTTTATATAAAAATTAGTATGCTTTTTGTTTCCATTGAAAAAATATCTAGTCTCATATAGGTCCATATAAATATGGGTCATGTTTTGTCCATTTTGATACAGATATGCCCCATGGAATTCTGCACCAGCAATAAGCTCAGAGGAAAAAATCTTCAACCCCAATTATATTTGGCAACAATTAAGAGCCATAATATATCAACAATTAAAAGATATAATAAATATAACTGTAATACAGTTTATTGAAAAAAAAAGATAGGTCATAAAAATGTCTATTTTATATAAATATTGGTCATGAAAATTGTCGATTTAATATAGATATGGGTAATGAAAATTATAAATTATATATAAATATGGGTATAAATATAAATATACGGCACATCCCCACCCAAAAAAATACCAAATTACCCCCCCCCCGGACTTTTCATACAACACGCGTTCACTTTTTGTATATATAGCTAGCTTAGAAAGAACTATTGGGGGTGCAAAGTGAAACAACACCTCAGCTTCATGTTCAATAGTTTTCATTCTTTGAGTCTTGCACACAAAATTTATACCTTTTCAGGAGAATAACACTTAAAAAGGTAATCTGACAATTCTATTTTCGGTCTAATGCAACCTTTTGTATAGCTTTTTGAACTGAACATTCATGCAGTTAACAGCTTTTCTCTATCTGCAATTAGCTTTCATTCTATTGCAGGCCCTTTGCATTATTTTCACGGATTTTTAAGGAGCATCACCCATTAAAGAGAACTTCTAAAAATATTGGCCTCACTTTTCAAAAAGCTAAATGGTCAGAACATTTTAAAAGCAAGCTACGGCTTTTCTCTATCTGTCATACATTTAATTCTTATTTAATTTTAAGTAAAAACAAAACAAAAATATGACGAATTAAGAAGATCTTGTGTTTCTAAAGAGCTGAGAAAATACATTTGATTTTTCCTATCTATTAATGTTTCTGGATCATGTACGCCATTGAATGTGATTCAACCCGATATGGTTTATTTTTGTAACAGCGGCCATGTTTCTTGATGGTTCAAAATCGAAACAAAACTTGTGTGCATGATACCCTAAATTTCAATCATACAAAGTTTTATAATACCCCGGTTTGAAAAGTGGGGGTGTATAGTGATAGAAGTGTACGTCCGTTCGTGTGTCCTTCCGTTACAACTCGTGGTTCCCATCTTTTATTCGCAATTTCTCTTAAACCCCAAGATGGATTTCCATGAAACTTTCACACAATCTTTACAACATAATGTTGATGTGCCCCTCCTGCTTTAAAAGTTTGTCAATATGATTTTTGGGATTTCTCATAGCAAAACATGGACTTAGCCATTAGACCACAAGAGGGTACTCATCTCTTATCCGCTATTCCTCCCCTCAATGGATTGTCATGAAACTTTCACACACTCTTTACGACATAATGTAGATATATAGGCTCCTTCTACTTTAAAAGTTGGTCAAGATGATTTTGGGGGTTTTTAAAAGCAAAACGTGGCATCAGCTCTAACGAAAGGGGTACCCATCTCTTATCCGCCACTGCTCCTAAACCCACCAATACTGTTTATAAACCTTTACACATTTTCAGTGGTTCAAAGGAAAAAAAATGGAAAAAAATGTAATGGACGAAGACAGATGCCATTGAACTGATTATTCTAGCTCACCTGTACCTTCAGCAAAAAAAAACAAAACGAATTTACACATGAACAAGGCCGTAAAAATATTTGACCTGAGATTAAACTCAAGTTAAAAGTATTATGTTACATGCAATAAAAAAAGCATCATGACACATCATAAACCAACAAATTTCTTGACCGGTGCCATAGGCACTTACTTATCCTTGAACCGACTTCATGATCCTCTTTTTTTTCAATCAATACCATGAAGGTTTGTGGTTATGATATTTGAGCAAAATCAATGTAAAAATAGAGTTATATTTTTTACATTATCTCTAATACAAAAATGTAATTGTTAGTTTGTTTTTTGTTTTTGTTTTGTTTTTGGTGCTTTTTTGTCCACAGGATACTTCGCATGTTCATATCACACTATTTGCATCACTATATAATTCTTAAAAGCCAACAGTGAAATGAAATGATGTTGTGATTAGGAGGGGATATGGACAGGGATACCTGTAAAAACGGTGTAACACTTTTGCTAAATTTTCTTTTTGTAATTTTATTTAAACAGAATCAGTATATGCTATATTGGTGGTTGATAAAGAATAAAAAACTAACGGTCATGATATTTGTATAACTCCTTCTATACTCATATAGGCTTCTAGGCCATGATAAAAGTTCTTGAAGTTGTAGTTATCTATCATTCAGGTCTATGGTAGAATCATATTCATGATGTTCAATGACCTTATGTCGTCATCCATTCAGACTATAGAAAAATATTCTAGAAAATGAAGATATTCTAAATTAAGGTACTTACTTGTTGTACCATTTTCATCCGAAGTACATTCATATGTTTATAAACACTGTCCGAATCTGAAGAGCCCGCCATTTTTCCCGTTGCCTAGGTTATGTGATGCTTTACTTTTCAATCTTTCGTCTCCATTTTTATTACCTTTTATGTTAGAGTTAATAGAAAATATCAAAATAGCTTAGTTGTATAGATCACTTGGCCTCTATTCAAAAGAAAATCGATCATACCATTACACTGATAAGGGGGTGATCTTTTTCATAAACTGTCAAACTTTTATCATTTCATATGGTCAATATTGATAACTTTAATTGTTAACTATCAAACTGGTCATTTGGCTAATTTAAAGTTTTCAAAAGTGATGCGTTTTAACTTGAAAACGAAAAGAATGTTAAAATAATAAAGTCTACCTTTGGGACACTACAGAAGCCTTTGAATAATACAAAAATAAGTGAAAGTGTAATTTCAATATAGATTTAAAAAAAAGAACTTCAATATTCATAAACAGGTTTTTTTCATTCTAACTGCAAATTTAATTTAAATTTTAATAAAACATGCAATCTAAAATGTTTTGAAATGCATAACTTCAACTCAATTTTGTTCTGCTTATTATTTAAAATAAATATATCAAATTTCTATCGGCAAGTAAATAAATATAAATATCTGTAGGAATCTATTCATTGTAGAATGAAAAGTTTTCTATACTCTTTTCATTGTACTCTTTCGTGCTTGAAGATACCCGCTTTGACAGGTACTAGCTGTCTGTCAGCTAGTTTTTTTGTGTATTTTCTTTATATAGACAATGGCTATTAATGTAAAATGGCCACTATATTTGTATCAATGTAGATCTGTCACTTAATGTTAGCAAAATCATACTTGTTTATTGTAAATGCCCCCCTGTGGGACCAAATTGGCTAATAAAGAATTGTATTGTATTGTATTGGTACTTGTCACATGACTGTGACGTCATCAAATCCAAAATGGAGTTTGCATGTGATAAACACAGAAATTTCAAAATACTTTACATTTCTTGATATTCATGAATTTTTGAATGAGTATTGTAAGATATTTAAGAAATTGTTAAGATGACACACCACGAATTCAAAATGAAATCGATAAATTGTGTCATACTTTCATTTTCGTGAACAGCATTTGTTTGTAAACAAGTTTTTTTTCAGTTTTTGTTGTTTTTGGTTTTGTTAAGATTTGTTATAGCAATCTTAATTTCGTTCTTCACTTCTTTGTTTCAGGATGAAAAAAGTCAGTAACTTTTCCAGGCTTGCTTTATCAATGTTTAAACTGAAAAGTTATCCCAAATTTCTGAAGATTCTTTTATCACAATTTGGCAACTCACAAATACAACCCTATATCTACATGGTGATTTTAATTTAACTTGTAAACAAATATAAACAGCACCACCATGGCCCAATCCAATTGTTGTTAAAGACAACAAGGAATTTAAATTTATGTATTTGATGAATAGGTACATGTAAACTGGTAAAGGGACACAATAAGCTTAAGACAATCATAGGTTGCCGAACTCGTTTTCGAGATAATAAGCGTTCAAAACTTGACAGGAAAAGGCTTTCTATGGCTTTTTCAAAAGTTAAGCATTAGGCTTGTTTTAGTGTTAAAACCTTTGAAATAAAAACAAGAAATTTATAAAACTTTGTAAATTTAGTAGCTCCTAATGACCCAATAAACCTTTTAATGAAAAGATATTAGTGGGTACCTGGGCCAAAAAAGTATCCCTATTTTAATGGTAAAGTCCAGAGGATTCTGAAAATCTGATAGATATCTCTAAATCTGACCAGCAACCATCCTTAAAGGTGGTTCAGGGGTATAAGAAAAATCCATCAGATTTTTGTTAAATTTTGCAGAATTAAACTTTGATAAACGAACATTTAAAAAATGCAAAAATAATTGGGGGTCACGGACCTTCCTACAAATATATGACCTTACAAAATTGGTGGCCTTGAGTCCTGTTTTCAATAGATTATAAAGGGATTTTAAGAGTTGTTTAGCATCACTGTGAGCTGAAAACACATCAGATTTTAGTTATATTTCATAAATGTCAAGCTACATTTACTATCTACTGAAAAACATGATAAAAACTTGGGGTCATGGACCTTCTTTTTTAGATATTTAAGAAAAACTAATTTGTCCTACAGATTTCTATATAAAAATTTGTCACACAATATCCCGCCAATTATCTCCCTTGAATATAAAACTTTTCAGAAAAAGCTTAATTTCTTTTTAAATATTGAAGTAATATTTTTTTCATTTATAAAATAAAATAAAGAATTATATTTTGCATCCTTTGGGTATATGTTAATTCATTTTAACTAAAATCCAGACTAAAAATTTCCAATATGTCCGAAAAAGATGCTCCGTGTTATACTCCCAATCCACCTAAAATGAGTTAATGGGCAATAAAGTTTATTGCCTGCAAATTATAGTTACAGTCAATAAGTGTTGTTTTGTGTTTGTAAACTAGTATTTGCACACCATAAACTATAGTTATCACTGATAAACTGGGTTTCATGAAGGCAAACTTTAGCTACCAAATGACAGCTATAATTTACAATCTATAAAAATAGTTTGTATAACGTTTAAGGTACTAATATCGTTTGCCATGCATATATTATTTAGCACACAAACGTAACAATAACGGGAACTAAGTGAGGCACATGCATACCCAATGCGTTTTGCTATGAGACTATTATCATCAGGAATACATTTGTAAGTATTGAGGTAGATCGAGCATTGTAAAGATAAATTACATGTATATATTTGAATATCAAAACAAGATTCTGTTAAATCATATAAAGCACTTTGATAGAAATCTGAAATGCAGAAATTAAGATTTTCTTAGCCAAAAGGGTCACACCATAAACAATTTACAGAAAAAATACCTGGTTATATGCACAACTTCAAATGGTGTACTTCTTGCATATCAATTTAATTTAATTCTTTTAAGTAGTTTCGGAGATTATGATTACAGACGGGTGGACTTACATACCAGTCCAAAACAACTTGTGTACAAATATAGGGGATAAAACCCTGATGAACCAATTTTGTTAATTAACATAAGCTGTCGACTGTGGAAATTTCAATGCTAATTTGGGTTTCTAGTTGATAAACTGAGTTTATGGGTGATAAACTAAGTTTATCGATCATAAACTATAGTTTACAGTCCATAAATGTTGTTTGTGTTGTTAAAATAGTATTTGCACATTGTAAACTCTATATATCACAGATAAACTGGGTAACTATAGTTAGCAAATGATAAACCAAGTTTTCACATGATAAATTTAGTTTAACGATTGTTATCAAACTATAAACCCAGTTTTTCAACTGGAAACTATAGTTTATGGCGATAAATGCTGTTTTGCATTTATTAAGTAGCATTTGCCCATCGTAAACAAAAGTTATTGCTGAAAAACTTGGTTTCACGAACGCAAACTATAGTTAGCTAGCCATAAACCCAGTTTATCAACAGTAAATTATAGTTTACAGTTGATAAATGTAGTTTATCAGGTTTTTGTTACTTTCAGGTGCCTTTGGTATCACTTTGAATAATCTAACTTGATCAGGAGTCCTGGTCACATTAAAAGGTGCTTTCTGTCCAAAGTGTCCTTCAGATAATGTAGAATTAAAATTGCTGCTGGTTTATCGTGTTTATGGAAATTCATGATTATGTCTCATACACTTTAATAGTCCAAATTCAAATATCCTTTATTATTGAATTTGGTTATGAATTAGATATGTCAAAATTTTATGACCTTTAAATAAATAAAAAATTATAACAGAAAATGGAAACATTTTATAATAGCACATGCATATCGACATGTACATTTGTACAATGTACATGATGTACACATACATGTATTATTAATTTACATGTAATGTAATGTAAAAGACAATGATTTTGAAAATACTTGTACATATAACTGTTTATGCTGATGCACCTTACTTCTTTTTCTTGTAGAACACTTTTAAAGTCTAGATTATCGAAATGTCAAACAAGCTAGTTACTAGCCTACATCATACTATAGGAGCCCACTCATCAGATGTTAATTGTGTGGAATTTTCTACTGACAACCTCCTAGCCACAGCATCAGCTGACAAGACAGCAAGGCTATGGAGCACAGATGATTTCTCTGAACACAAACACTCCCCTTTGTGTGGTCATGAATATTATGTACATTGCTGCACATTCTCACCATTTGGGACGACACTGGCCACTTGCTCAACTGATGGAAAGTGTATTATATGGGATTTGAGTAATGGGAAGAAGAAGGCTGTCCTACATCATGAGAGTCAGAATAGTATCAGGATCTGTCGGTTCTCTCCCAACTCTTTGTATATTTTAACTGGATCTGATGATGAAGTTTTATGTTTATGGGAAGTGGCAAGCAAAAAATTATTAAGGTACAATTACTTTTTAGATTAGGGTCATTGCAATTATACCTTCCATATTCTATTTATTTATGTATCAATTGAAGGTTTAATCAATGATAAACTTTTAAACACCTGGACACGTGGGAAATTTAACTACAACTTTTATTAAATTGTTGCTAGTTACGACCTAAAATTGTCCAGTCACAAACAAGTCACTACTGGTACTATTGGTTGACAATGTTGTTCATTTCAAGGTGTGTGTAAAATTTATTATGACATTGGTTGTTTCGTAGTGAGTGACCCAGCTTACATATGAAATATTTACATGTAGTTTATCTAAGACAACATGCAAAATGCAAAAAAAAATCCCTAACCAGCATTTGTGACATACAGTGTAAGCCTTAAATAAATTAATAAACAGTTTTCCTTTACATATTTATTTTATGAAATATGTTATTTTTCAGATCATTTGTTGGACATGAGGCGTCAGTGGTTGGTTGTGATTTCTCACCAGATAGTAATTATATTGTCTCTGGTAGCTGTAATGGAGATCTCCAAGTCTGGGATGCAAAATTTGGCCATGGCAAATCTTTAAAGTACATTGAAGAAGGTCATGACCTTGGGGTCAGCTGTGTTCAGTTTTCTCCAACATATGGATCTGCAAAGTGTAAGTAATTATAAGGTCAATAGTGAAAAAAAAATGAAGTGGAAGAATGGACTTTGCTTATTTTCATTTCTACTTTTAGTAATGAACAAATATTAATTATCTTAGAAAACGTGAAATTTTGAATAGTTTCTATGCTGCATTTCCTTTTGTGTATATTCATATATTATGTTAATCAGTTGAATGATTTTATGCTAGTACATGTAGGTCTTATTTTTACTTTTTCAGTATTCTTAGAAACTGAAATCATTCCTTTTAAGTTCAATTTTCAAACCTTGAATCTAATGGAAAAGTTGAAGAACCACTTTAAACCTTAACACAATTTTTCATGCTTTAAAACAAAATCATTATTATTGTGGCCAAATATACTTGAAACAAATTTTTCATTATGTATTTCAGCAGTTTTATCTGACAATGGGACTGTTACATTCATGTTTGTCTCTGGTGGACAAGATGATATTGTCAAACTGTGGGATTTTCAAGCAGTTTTAGGATCTATTGGTATGAACATAATTTCAAAAATTTTGCCATTTTTAGCTCACTTGGCGTCCATCGTTGTCGTCCGTCGTCTTCGTCCGTCGTCATTAACTTTTCTTGAAACTTCTTCTCCTCTGAAACGGCTGAACAGATTCGAACCAAATTTGGTCTGATGGTACCTTAGGGTATCCCCCACAGAACTGATGTGGGGATTTTTGATTCGTCGAAAAACATGGCCGCCGTTGCTAAAAATAGACCAGGGGGGTCAGACTACTGTTTTTGGCTTGTAAATCAAAAAGTATAAGAGATAGATGAAATCTGATGCCACCCCGCTGCTTCAGCATTAAAAGCTCTTCAAAAGTCTCCATTTGGTCCAAGTTGTCAGATGACCCCTTATAGGGGTTACAGCCCCTTAAAGGTGAAAAATAGCGTTTTTTCATGTTTTTGCCCTATAGTATGAAAACTATTGCAGATAGAGAAAAGCTGTTGCTTGCTTAAATGTTCAGCTCATTTAGCTCTACAAAAGTCTCCATAGGGTCGAAGTTGTCAGATGACCCCTTATAGGGGTTACAGCCCCTAAAATGATGTTTTTTCATGTTTTTTTGCCTATAGAAAGAAAACTATTGCAGATAGAGAAAAGCTGTTGCTTGCTTAAATGTTCAGCTCATTTAGCTCTACAAAAGTCTCCATAGGGTCGAAGTTGTCAGATGACCCCTTATAGGGGTTACGGCCCCTGAAATAATGTTTTTTTCATGTTTTTGGCCTATTCAATGAAAACTATTGCAGATAGAGAGAAGCTGTTGCTTGCTTAAATGTTCAGCTAATTTAGCTGTACAAAAGTCTCCATAGGGTCGAAGTTGTCAGATGACCCCTTATAGGGGTTACGGCCCCTAAAATGATGTTTTTTCATGTTTTTGGCCTATAGAAAGAAAACTATAGCAGATAGAGAAAAGCTGTTGCTTGCTTAAACGTTCAGTTTATTTAGCTCTTCAAAAGTCTCAATAGGATTGAAGTTGTCAGATGACCCTTAATAGGGGTTACAGCCCCTAAAATAACTTTTTTCATTTTTTTTGGCCTTTAGAATGAAAACTATAGCAGATAGAGAAAAGCTGTTGCTTGCTTAAATGTTCAGCGCATAAAGCTCTACAAAAGTCTCCATAGGGTTGAAGTTGTCAGATGACCCCTTATAGGGGTTACGGCCCTTAAAATAACGGTTTTTCGTGTTTTTGGCATATAGAATGAAAACTATAGTAGATAAAGAAATAACTGTTGCTTGCTTAAATGTTCAGCTCATTTAGCTCTACAAAATATAGGGTTGACATCAAGACCAGGTGAGCGATTTAGGCTCCTGGGAGCCTCTTGTTATGCCATTCATATATTTGAAAAGAAATAACCAAAGCAAAGTTTAGTTTCTATGCTTAGTATGCTATAAAATTTGAAATTGTGCTTAAATTGGGAACCCATTTTGAAAACAGAAAAATTGAAATTTACAAACTAGTATAATTACAGTAAATTAACAAAAACCTATTTACATAAATATTAATATAATCTTGCTATTGAGTAAATCATCCTTGACTAAAACAAAGCTTAAATTGATTGATTGATGTTTGTTTGCTTATTCCCGTTGGCAATATTTTAGCGATAATCAGGACATAAGTGGAACAACAAACAATTTTAATTGCAGCTTTAAAGTTGTTTTCTTTTATAAGTGTATAATCATGACCATTGTCATGTCTTTGTATAGAATGATTGATTTAAATGTACACATCATTATGTTTGCAGGAGTTTCTGTGACCTTGAGAAAGGCATTAAAAGGTCATTCCAACCCTGTAACATGTTGTTCATACTCCAAGGATGGTACACTTGTAGCTTCTGGGTAAGTATTGATTTCTCACAAATCTACAATCTTATCCTTTGAATGCATATGATTTATAAATGAATAAGATAGTCATGTTAGGATACTGGAGAAAAATGTAAACAATAAAGTACTGAGCAGGTATACTTAAATCCAAAATATCTAATAATAGTAAAAAAAACATGTAGATAGATTTGTACATATATTTGTACATACACAAGAAAAATTCATTTAATATACATGTACTTGGTAATCATGGTAATAGATATTTACCCTCCTCATGCAGGGGTTGTAATATTGCCTTTTAGTAGACAGATATGGCCCTTAATGAAATTCAGTATCACAGGACTTTATTTTTTAATAATTCAAAGCTTAAAGCCTTTATCATACAATGTACATGTATAAATTTTGAATTTAAAAAACTGTGGGCATATAATGGACATCCTAAAATGTATGTTTTCTTTCTTTATTTTAACATTTCTGAATTCTATGCTGTATTCCAGCATGTCATATATGTATTTTGCATTTATTTATTACAGGTCTATTGATAAAACAGTTATACTTTGGGATGCAGTAAGTTGTAATTGATCTAATTGGTTGTAAAATCTCACATATGTACACCCTTAAATCTATAGATGTATTACATGTATTCTTAACTACATGTAATTAGTATTTTCCAGACTTTTACGACACAGGGTCAATTTTCAGGGAAATTCATTATTTAATCCCTCAATAAAGCCCACACTTATCCACCCTAAAACCTGAAAAAAATACACAGATAAAACACCCCGATGATAAGCCGCCTCCCACAACTTTTCAGGAAAAAATTAGTGGCAAATACACCAGAAAATATAGTAATGAAGGTTCATTCAAGGAAAAAAAGTAACACCAGGCTGCATAAAGGCTTAGTGCTTCATAAGATTTTATCATTTAAGTTTTAAAGTCACATTATTTTTGTACATAGATGTGTAAAACAAGCTAACTTTTGTGGTTTTTCAGGGTTGCAGTTAACCATGAAAATAAGAACCTAACAAAAAGTTAATTTTTTATTCGCCCCTTCAAGAAACATGTGTAAACCTAGACATTAAAATTCAACAAAATGTTGTTTTTTTTTTCTGAAACCACAAAAATGGTTTCAATGGAAAAAAATGAATCCACAGTAAATAGAATTTGTCAGAACTCAGAAAAAAATTGTTTTACATGGCAATTTATATGTATTTCATTTTTAGAGAAAACTACTAATAAATTTTAGATATTTTTTTTTATTTTACAGCTCCATGGGGACTCTTTACATGTAATTGAGGGCCATACTAGATATGTGACCAGCTGTGCTTTCTCTCATGATGGCCTTCTACTGGCCACAGCTTCCAATGATAAAACAGCAATGATCTGGAAAATTACTAATGAAGAGGAAGTTTTTAGTAAGCAGGACTCATAAAAAACAAAATTATTAAATGTGATGAAAATAATTTTTGATATTCATTTAACGGGTATTTAATTACTGATGCATTATGCATCTTAAATTGTACAAAACATACACACAGTGAAATTTTGCATTGTACATTTATCAAAATCATTTCAATATGTGGATTGTGTCTTTCTGGCACATATTCCATATTCTTTTGTTTTTAATATATATACATTCACATATAAAAAGAATGCTGTAAGAGCAAACAAACAAAAATTCAAATATTGTGTCTGGTAAATGAATAATAGCTTATGAAACACTATAATTTCAATATTTAAAGCACTGCAGAGGTTCATTAAATTAATTCAAAATTTCCCTGTGACCTCAGTACATAAAAGTGTTAAAAAAAAAACTTTTCAGAAATTGCCTTTTGGTCATAAACTTTATACTGTTTTGATATTTACCTTGTATCTTACTTGTAGAAAATATAGAGAGGAGTCAGTCGGCATGTGAAGGGGAGGTAATGAAGCCTTTGAACAAATGGACTGTTGATAATGTTTGTAGCTGGTTAGAAGAGTTGGGTCTACAGCAATATAAATCAGTGTTTCAGAAGAATGCCATAGATGGGACAGAATTAGAAGTCATGACAGATGCACAGCTTCAACAGCTAGGTGTTGGTAAGTCATGTTTAAAAAAAAAAAAAGTAATGGGTTTGTCTTCAAATTTGCCGTGTATAGTGCGCAGTTTTTTACAATAATTTCCAGAATCTAACATAGGGGTGCGCACAATACATCCCTATATGAGATTTTCATACATTTTCATGAACATCGGCAACGGCAAAAGATCGATGTTTGTCAGACTTTGGACAGAATCCATGATTGAACACATGAATCATAACTCACATGATTTATATTGAATCCTGTTCATTATTAGTATCTCTAAATAAAATTTATCATGCTTTTATCAAATAAAAACTTAATTCCAGTGTCTTCATGTGTTTGTTTATTAATTTCATTTTCATAGCGACCGCCATTTTAGTTTAATGATAGTTTGGTATAAAAAATATTTGTACTCTTAAAAAATACTTCTATCCAATTACTTTATTCAAAATAAGAATAATAGAATATGATTTTAATTTATTTATTCATTCTTCCTTTACTTGTTTCCTTTCTGGATCAATAATGTGTACTCCCCTCAATAACCTCATTCAAATAATTCTATACATAGAATGGTTTGTTTACATGATTGTGTATTTTCTTTCATGTAATTATTTGAGCAACAGATAGCCATTTTCTTATTGTTTTGTGAATTAATACTCATCCCAAGCTGGAGATAATTTAGATTTACCAGTAATTATATGTTTTGACACCTTGGCTTACCCTGAGGCCAATTTGCACAAAACATCGATCTTTTGTAAACAGGCTCGGACAATTAACAAATAAAGCCATTCAGCTGTAATACTTCAGGATTGTTTGAATAGTAATTTGTTGATCATCACTGTTTTGACACCTTTATTGTTTTCATCAAAAGATGTGAGCTTGGGTTAACACTTGTTGTTTGTTGATTGAAAAGGGGGACCATTACCGGGATTTACGATTTCGCTGTCATAATAAAATACAAAAATAGTATAAAAGTTTATTTTTATTTTCACAATAATTACAAAACAATTTTGTTTTCATTTAAAAAATTTTCATCTTTTGTCTTTCTACCTGAAAAAGAGACAAATTTTGAGGGTTCCTTGTCATAGAAAATGATCGCGCATTTTACACAAAACTTCGTTTTTTCCCCAGATTTTCATAATGAAAAGGGGGTGCGCATTGTACATAAATGCGCACTATACACGGCAAAATACGGTAGGTCTCATTGTCAATGTTGTTGTTTATTATGTCAATAAATAGCAAACTAACTGTTGAGCTTATCTGTAAAACACTGTATTAACTTATTTATCTAATATTTGTAGCATACATTTTATTTTAAAAAATGTTTACTGAAATGTCACAGTTAACAAATGTGAAGAGCAAACTTATCTTTAAACATCACATTGCTTTCTGTTTAAGCCAAAAAAAAAAATTGATAACATTGATCACAATAATGAACATATTTATAACATTTTTAGGGTTAGGTTGCGAAGCAACCAAAACCCTTATGCCGCCGGTCGTTTGGTTAGACTATGAAGGAAACTTTGTAATTCCTGTGTTTTGTGGAAAAAGTTGGACCAAAAGTTTTTCAAAATATGTTTTTGTTGGCAAATATGCAAGCTTATCTATGATTTAAGTCCAGGCAAGAGTAGAAAAGCAGGTTTTTTACTCAATTGTAGAGCTAACAATTGAGCCGAATCACCAATGGGACTTAACATATAGCAAATAAACATTCCGCGGTAAAATAGTCCTACTATTTGATGTTGTTGTAACTTGTACTATAGTTGTTTTACTTAGGAATTCAATCATAGCAATCCGATTTACTTTTCTATAATAAATATGAGTTTGGCTACAAGACTTGTATACATTTAACATGTTAAAAAAGTTGTCATGCTAGCCTTTGAAATTGGCGCCACATCGGCGGATTAATTTTTCAGGTGATCAATAAAATGTAAACAATATGATTCATGGATGCATGAAAGATTTATTCTTTGATTTACTTTCGAAAATCATCCTGTTTAGAAATAATTTCTACTGGTCAGAAAATCCTTATTGACTGATGTACATTTAACATGTTTTTAAAAGTTGTCATGTTATTTTTGAAGCTAGAATGTGTCATATCGGCATTAATAATTTTCCACGTGATCAATAGAAAGTAAACATTTACATGTGCCGATGTGGGCCAAGTTTATCTTTCTGAGTGATCTTGTACATCGTGTACCAAATGTTTATTTGTTTAGGAATAATTTCTACAGATAAACTCTATTTATAGATGGGAAAACAAATATTTAACAGATTGAATAAATGATTGTTTACGTTGAATTAATTATAATTTAAACACTCCCGCAGGTTTTCATAAATGGATAATGTTAATACTTAAACGATTAAATTGTTTTGATTACATTTATCAAATTGTATCTCCTGTCCACATGGTTCACATTTATATACATGTACATAGATCAACTTTGCATTCCAGTTCTACTTTCACTTTACTGGCACCTGTGAGTGGTAGTGTGGGGCAGGGCTAAACAGTCATTTTCTTATCATGTTATACAATAATTTTAGCATAAATATTAGAGATTAAATTGTTAATTGCATTTTGAAAATAGAGGGAAGTTTTATGCGTAATTTTTAGGGTTATGTGTAACAATGTGTAAAAATCTATTGAATTTTTATACCCCCACTCGTAAGAGAGAGGGCTATATTGCAATCACCTTGATCGTCTGTCCGTCCATCTGGTACAATATCTTGGCTTCTACCGAAGGGATTGATTTCAAATTTGGTAGACAGCTTTAGCATGACAGGATCATACAATCTTAGTTTCTATGTCAGTATGTGATCCGTTCCGGTTCTCAGAGCTGACTTGTACTTTTTTTAGCTCACCTGGACCGAAGGTCCATGTGAGCTATTGCCATCACTTGGCGTCCGTCGTCGTCTGTCGTCGTTTGTTAGCAATTTTCAAAAATCTTCTCCTCTGAAACTACTGAACAGAATTTAATGAAACTTGGTATGAATGATCCTTAGGGTGTCCTGCACCAAACTTGTGTTTCAATTTTTGATGCATCAAAAAACATGGCCGCCATTACTAAAAATAGACCAGGGGGGGTCAGACGACTGTTTTTGGCTTTTAAATCAAAATGTATAAGAGATAGATAAAATCTGATGGCATGCTGCTGAATCAGCATCAAAAGCTCTACAAAAGTCTCCATTTGGTCGAAGTTGTCAGATGACCCCTTATAGGGGTTACAGCCCCTTAAAGGTGAAAAATAGCCATTTTTCATGTTTTTAGCCTACAGAATGAAAACTATCGCAGATAGAGATTAGCTGTTGCTTGCTTAAATGTTCAGCTCATTTAGCTCTACAAAAGTCTCCACAGGGTCGAAGTTGTCAGATGACCCCTTATAGGGGTTACGGCCCCTTTAAAAAAAAATAAATGTTTTTAGCCTATAGAATGAAAACTATTGCAGATAGAGAAAAGCTGTTGCTTGCTTTAATATTCAGCTTATTTAGCTCTACAAAAGTCTCCATAGGATCGAAGTTGTCAGATGACCCCTTATAAGGGTTACGGCCCCTTAAAAGTGAAAAATAGTGTTTTTGGCCTATAGAATGAAAACTATTGCAGATAGAGAAAAGCTGTTGCTTGCTTAAATGTTCAACTCATTTAGCTCTACAAAAGTTTATTGGTCGACATCAAGACCAGGTGAGAGATTCAGGCTCCTGGAAGCCTCTTGTTAAGGGTCAAAATAAAAAAAAAAAGATTCGTAACAGATTTCTCAGCTTCCAATGAAGGGATTTAATTTGGTACAAAGCTTAAGCATGATGAAATGTACCGTGCCTCGCCTTTCCAGGTCAGTTGGTCATCTTCCCGTTTTCTAATGTTCGAGTGGGGGTAGGATTAGCACGACTTAGTGCAACCCCTTGTTTATGAAAATGTGGTCCTAAAATAATGCCTTTGTAAATGCAATCGTGTCCAATCATCAGCTGCATGTGTTCAGAGCGACTATCAACATTGGGCAACGGACAGGGTTCAACATGTTGTGTTCAAATTTTAAGTACTGCTGGTGTAAGAATTAAGTCATCATTAAAATTTATTAGAAATTGTGTTGGTAAACACGGTACAATTTAAAATATGTAGTGAGGTTTTTTTTGTATAAAAATCCCTCAAGTAATGCGATTTGGAAGCTCAGAATTAGTTGCCTAGGCTGTTTCGGAAATTGTAACAGATAAATTTTTGTACATGCATTTCTGATTAAAATTATTGAATTATAAAAACTAACAAAAAATAGAAAATGAAAATAAATAAAGAAACATGTTGCTGTCATATCATCATGCTGTTGGCAAAGTTTTTTTTCAGATCTATATGAAACCAGTAGCACACATAAATTTGCCTTATATATTTGTATACCAATGCACTTTAAATAGCAGTCCTGCTTTTTAATTCACAAGATATACAAGATGCTACAACCACAGCATATTGAACTCTGCAAATTTTCAGAGCATTGATATGTCTTTTCATCCGTTCAATAGTTTTTTTTTTAGGGTAAATAATTTGACTAGGTTGGAAAAGTACATGCATATCAATATGAAGTGTGGTGTTGAAAGGGAAAACACATTTCAGCTTATTTTAAGCTGTAGAACAGCAACCTAACCCTAGCAGTGCTGTGCACTTTGATTATTGTATAATGCTGCCTTTTTCATGAGAAATGTTGTTGTATTTTAGATGCTATGGGCCATCGAAATAAAATCATTAGAGGAAGAAAGGACATCAATAGAAAAGGTTCATTAAAAGAGTCTGGCAAACTACTTGGTATGCAACATATAAATTTAAAGAAAGCCATACATCCAAAACATATTCAATTTGCCTGTCATGTGTTGATATATTCTTGTTGTAAATCAATGGCATTGTTATTCACTTTTGAGTAAAAAAAGTAGGGGAAAAAATTCAATGCATGTCAACTATTTTTGTGCACAAAACATGTTTATTAATTTATAATGACAGTTTTTTACATGATACTTTTTTAATCAAATACATGCATAGTATTTTATTTATTTCTAAATACTAAAATTTCTTAAATTTGTACTCTTGTTGCATTCACATGATTTTTGGTTGTTGTTTTCTTTGTTTATCTGAACATGAAGAGTTGTATATTCAACAGCATTTTGCTTTTTAGATATTAATTGATAAACAAACGTAGAAATATTCACTTTAATAAAACTTTTAAACTTACCGGTTAATCTAAACAATATAAGTATTGTAAACATAGCGTTTTTAGCTCACCAGACCCGAAGGGTCATGTGAGCTATTGTCATCGTTAAGCGTCCGTCGTCCATCCGTCTGTCGTCGTCCGTCGTCCGTTAACTTTTCTTCAAAGATCTTCTTCTCTAAAACCACTGAAGGGATTGCATTGATACTTGGTATACATGATCTTTAGGATGTCCTCTACCAAGTTTGTGAATTATATACATGTCGACCAACCAACATGGCTGCCGTTGCTAAAAATAGAACAGGGGGGTCAGACCATTGTTTTTGGCTTATAACTCAAAAAGTATAAAAGATAGAGAAAATCCGAAGCAACCTTCCTTGTTCAGCATCAAAAGCTCTACGAATCTCTCCATTGAGTCGAAGTTGTGAAACGACTCCTTATAAGAGTTATTGCCCTTTAATCATCAAAATTGACCATTTTTGCTGTTTTTGGACTATATCTTGAAAACCGTTAGAGCTAGAGGAAAAGTTAGCATTACAGAATTGTTTAGCTCATTGAGATCTACAAAAATGATATCAGGGTCAAAATTGTCAGATCAGCCGTTTAAGAGTTATTCCCCTTTAACTGTTTTTTTCATTAATTTACACTGATTTTCAAAAATCTTCTTCTCTAAAACCACTGAAGGGATTGCATTGATACTTGGAATACATGATCTTTAGGATGTCCTCTACCAAGTTTGTGAATTATATACATGGCGACCAACCAACATGGCCGCTGTTGCTAAAAATAGAACAGGGGGGTCAAACCATTGTTTTTGCTTATAACTCAAAAAGTATAAGAGATGAAGAAAATTGGAAGCAAATTTTCTTGTTCAGCATCAAAAGGTCCTTACAGGAGTTATTGCCCTTTAACTGTTTTTTCTATTAATTTAAACTGATTTCCAAAAATCTTCTCTGAAACCACTGAAAGGATTGTTTTGCAACTTTGTATACTTGAAAGTTTGTGAAATTTATTCAAACTTTGGCATAAGAGATCAGGTGAGCGATTCAGGCTCCTTGGAGCCTCTAGTTTACAGTGTACTCTTTTTTCACTATATTTGCTGTCATGAAAATCTGTGAAATATAATACATGTGAAAATGCAATTATTATACATAAATCAAAGTATAATGATTGAAAATAGTGAAAATTAATACCTGCAAAATAAACATTTGAATGAAATGTATGAAGATAAGCAACCCTTCAAATTAATATGTTTAAGTAGTTCTTTTTTCTAAGTCTTATTTTTCTATGTCAGATGTTGGTGTGCCTGATGAATACTTATGTCCTATAACAAGGGAGATAATGAAAGATCCTGTTATAGCTGAAGGTAACAGAATAAAAAATATAGAACAAATTACTGTGGTTTCATTATATCTGGGGCACCAATTTTCATGGTTTTCAAGGTGTTACAATCAGCTGTGATAATTACAGTTTTGAATTGATTTCTTTACAAACAATATTTTAAAACAATTTTAATAACTTTCATGAATAATGCAAACCAGGGTATTTATTTCAGATTTTAACAAATATAATTCAAAAAGTACAATTTCAAGACACTACACGCTTTTGCCTCATCTCAGACTCATAAGATTTTATGCCTACAAATAAAAAATTTTATGGTATATCTAAAACATAACTTTTTTTCATTTTTTCAGATGGTTACACATATGAGAGAGCTGCCATAGCAGGTTGGATGGAGAAAGGGAAGACTACCAGCCCTATGACTAATGGGACACTTAACACAAGGCAACTAACACCAAACCGTAGCCTTAAAATGTTGATACAGAAATATTTACAAGGACAATGAATATGTTTGGTGAATTCATAGACAATAATAATGGTGGAATTTTTTGTTAGTTTTCATACATGTATGATTTACTTTTGGAACCTCCACTGAATTTATATTTTCTTTTAAAGTATTTTTCTACCAATAGATTTCACTGAGTGAAAAATCCGGGTTATAAAATGGTGAATGTGGGGCAGGGGGCGGTGTGCGAGCGGGAAATATTTTTCATAATAGTTTTCACAGCAACTACTGATCACAGCCACTTGATATTTGGTTTACAGCATCAGGGTGGGGTCCCATAAAGTGGGATTCAATTTCAGGTCTGTTGCTCACCTACTTCCTGTTTAACGAAATCCCACCATCTTTGTCTTTGACAGATTGAACATGTTTAATACTGTAAAGGAAATAATATTGCGGTGTTCTGATTTTTGTTATATTCATGGTCACTTAAAATCCACAAAAAATTACACTCAAATATGCAATTATTATATGTAAATCATAGTATGATAATTAAAAACCATGAAAATTATTACCCCAAAATAGGCATTTGGGTTGAATGTGCAAAAATTAATATGTTTACAGTTCCGAGTCACACCAAGGGGTAATGTGATACATAACAATTTGTTTTATGTCTGTCCATACATCACCTGTGGAGAAAAGCTGTTTTATTCAATGAAATTTATAGTTTTTCTATTATAAGAAACAAATTTGTAACAGGATAGTTCCTTAGGTTTTGGCTTAAAATACTAGCATTTTGTAATGGATAAGCTAGATTTTTTTTAAAAATGCACTGAACAAAGATTGATAGATGTACTGCTTATTATCTTCTGAAAATTTCTTTTTCTTTTAATAAAGATTGAAGGGGTCCATTTTTGTCTGGAAAAGCCCTATCATCAGAGTTCGCGAATTTTGTTGTCAGACATATAGGTCCATCAAAATGGAATCTTTGGTCGGACCTAAATTTTGTTTTCTTGTCCTGTCTATTACAACTATCTAAAAAATTACTAAAATCTACCAGTTATGGGTCCAGTAAGTATGTTTAAAATGCCGGACCTGCGTAAATTTGACCAGTCAGGTCTGATACATTTCGCCAACTCTGTATCATTGTTTATTAATAGTTGTTTCTGTGGTAAATAATTTGATTGTTGTTTCGATTTGTTATTTTGTATATTTGTACTCTAGGATCATTTGATAAATATTTGTCTTAAAAAACAATTAGACAAAATTACATTTTAATTGCAAACTTTTGTGTTTATTATTATTATATGATGATGTACAGAGTTATTGTACTTGAAATAGGGCAAAGATATGATGGATTTGACCATCTTGAAACTAACTCTTCATTTGATTATAGATTTATTCATGCAAAGGGATTTTAAAACATACATGTATAGCCTATTGGAGTATATATGATCAACTTTTTGTTTTTCTTTAATCATGCTAAGAAAGATCTATTTACGTATTGTTTTACATGTATGAATTTGTATGTTTTAAGCTTTATAATATTCTTTGGCATTTGATAGTCCTTTTAGAATTTAACATTGATCTCAGAGTTCTGATGGGAAACAGAAATACATATTGGTTTACAGAAATGATTATAGAAATAATATCATTACACAGTATAAGTTGTTTTTTTCGTGGTAGTTGGCTCTTCACAAAAATAAAATCTTGTATACTAGTATAGTATAATACATGTACATGACATACGGGTCATATAAGCAATCCGTAAAATTGCACACAAAAAATTTCATCTTTTAGAAATCTGCGAAATATAGCTCCCACAAAAAAAAATATGGGATATTTAATAATAAAGGTCTTTTTTTTTAATTTTGCGTAAGAAATAAATAATAAATCAAAATTTTACAAGTGTCCAAAGACTTAGTGAACAGAGTGAAAAATTAACTTGTGGAGAATTTTCCACTATAGTGTAGTACTTTTATAGCTGTGATAATGTTGTTTTTTACCATTTTTATACAGTACTTGCAATTTATAATTTGTTTATATTAGATTTTGTTTTTAAATTTGTTATTTTTGTTGATTTAAAATATGGTTTCCCTAATTTTTTATGTCTGGTCATCTTAGACTGTTGTAGGATTTACTTTAACAATTTGCATTCTTAGAATTAGAATTTTATTCTATTCTATTGAATGATCTCTGCTACATCTTATTTGAAATATATAATATATGGAATAATAAATGAATTTTTCATGTACAATGTACAATGTATTGTTTTAAAGGAAATTCTGTCATATTGTGTTTTATGAACACTGTTTTGAAGATGTTTTGGCAATAGTGTATTTATATTTATCTTTTTGAAAACATTTTAAATCTTCATTTTTTCTGTTTGCTGAAAAAAAAATTCCTCAATATCTATATTAGATACCATAATAAACAAATCTATTTAAGAAAATAACCAATCTTACTCATAATAAAAAAATGCCTTGAAACAAAACCCAGCTGCAAATTGAGTAAATATATTTGAGAACAAATTCATTGTTTATGACTTTGAACAGGTATTATTTCTGCTATGTATAAAAGAAAAAACACAAAATCTCTGATTTTACAATTATCTGGAATAGATGGTTGGTAGGATATACTTAGATATTTGTTTTGTTATTTCCTTTATTTCCTATATTTATTGTACATAAATCTAAAGTTTATAAATTATTATGACGAATCTGATTGCAGTTGTGTCATATCTTATAGAATTTGCATAATTTTAAATTTCCATTTTTTTCTAAATTATTAAAGATATTGTTTTTACCATTAAAAATATAAATTCAAATACACTTATGTACAGATGTTGTATGGCAAGATCACAGACAAATATTTGAAGTTCTACGGTATGCAATCAAAAGACAAAACCAGTTTGCTCTCCTTTTTATACCCTGCCACACGGAGTGGCGAGGTATTTTGTAATGCCCTCAGTTTCGTTCGGTATCTGTCAGTCCATCCATCCCCTGAAGGTTTCCAGATGATAACTTGAAAACATGACAAGGGATTTAAATGAAATTTTGCACCACTGTTGAGTACAATAAAAAAAGATTGAGTTCAATTATCAGGATGTTCCAAAAAATAGTTTTTGAGATACATGTAGCCCACTTTCAATCTTTAATTTTCAGAAAACTCAATATTTAAGTTTCATGATAGTTTTTAAATAGGTCAAAAATAGTTCACACTCTTACCCTATTACCATTTATATTATAACTTCATATGATAGGACATATCATATGGTATCTTAGAGGGCTCATGCCCCATTTGGTATCTAGAGGGGGATCATGCCCCACCCCCCTCAAATTACAAAATATGTTATATTCTGAAAACCATTTAGATCACCACCCTATCACCATATATATATTATTACTCCTTATGATAAGACAAATCATTTGGTACCACATGGGGGTTTGAGGGGGGTTGTACCCTAACCCCTTAAATGACAGAATACTTTATTGTGGCAGGGTCAAATCTAATGTCCCATTAGATGCCCTTTTTTGTAGAGTCGAATTTTGTTTTGAAATATCAAATGGGCTAAATATCATGACCATCTGGCATCATGTATTTAAGAGAAGTTTGTCTGGACAAATGTTTTAATCACTATGTTGATGTGTCAAACTTGGTGATGGATATGCATTGAAAGTCCACAATAGAATGAATGTGTCAAAATGCTTTGTGAGTCTACCATGGGCTGCATGTGTCCATAGCAATTGAGTTTCCTTTGTATTGGGTTTCCAACTTGCATGGTTCATCAAGTTGTGGTCATAATATGCTGGGCTCAGCATAGCCTTTACTATTTTCATTATAATTAGTAGGTTATCAATTTTCATTGTTTTTTCTGGTTGGCATTGACCCATTAGATTTGAAACCCAATCAAGGACATTAAACATTGATCTTTTATGCTGCAGACTTCAGAATCACAAATTAAAGAATCCACAAAAGTATCCTTTTTCATTAAACCAAAAAGATTGGTATAAATTCTACAGTATTATGATGCATGTTAAAGATTTTTAAGACATATAATTTTTGTCATAAAACTTAAAGGGCACAATGTTGTTGTCCCCCGCCGCAACGCGACCCAGGGACTTAGTAATGATCTCCGTCCGTCCGTCATGTTTTTTGTGGGTGCAACTCCTCGGACACTACTGAACGGATGTTGCTGAAACTTTACACACTGATAGGGTACAATTAGTAGATGATCATCCCATATTTGAAATTTTCAAAATGGCCGCCGTTTCCACGGAAATAGGAAAGAAAGGTCAAAATATAGGACATTCAATATCTTTTTTACCTAGGTGCACAGAGTTCTGAAATTTTGTAGGCTGATAGAGCAAAAGGTACTCTATAATAATACGAAAAAACATTTTGAAGCGATATTTACGGTTTTCGAGTTATTTACGAATTTGTTATTTTCAGTCCGAAAAATCGGACTTTGTGAAACGTTTTTGTGGGTGCAACTTCTCGAACACTACTGAACCGATGTTGCTGAAACTTAACGCACTGATAGGGTACTGTTAGTAGATGATCTACCCATATTGGAAATTTTCAAAATAGCAGCCGTTTCCATGGAAACAGGGAAGAAAGGTCAAAATGTAGGACATTCAATATCTCGGTTACCTAGGTGCACAGGGTTCTGAAATTTTGTAGGCTGATAAAACAAAAGGTACTCTATAATAATACGGGAAAAAAATGAATTAATATTTACAGTTTTCGAGTTATTTACGAATTTGTAATTTTCCGGTCCAAAAAATGGGACTTTGTCATATCAAACATTTTTGTGGGTGCAACTCCTCGGCCACTACTGAACGGATGTTGCTGAAACTTTACACACTGATAGGGTACTGTGAATAGGTGATCATCCAATATTTTGACAACCCATTTCTATCGTTTCTCAGAGAATATATTGCTTGAATTGACATACCACACAACTTTTATGCGGCGGCAGGGGACACATGGCTACGCCTAGCAATCTTGTTTACCTTATGTATCAACTAATTCTGTCTATACATTTTTAGACTTCCGAAATTTAAATGCCCTATATTGGTACATATTTGCTGTTTTAGTATTAGACAGTTTACAAATCACTTTTCTACTAAATCAAATGAAATCTTCTTATGCAATACAGGATGAACATCCAACGTACTATATCTTACAATTACTCAATGCTTTACTATTGGACTGTGCTTTATCACTTCATGTTTTCTGTGGTTTTTTTTAACAATGAGCTTTGATTACTGCTTTCATAACCATAGTTGTATCCATTATTATACCTCGCTTCAAAGATGAGGGAGTTACAGTTGTTTACTTCTGTCCCCACAGCGTAACTTTTGCAACTTCAAGTCACAATGACTTGGAATTTAGTATATGACTAATGTATGAGGTACTATATATTTATCCCGAGTTACTGCTGACCATAGTGGGCCAGCGTGTGTGCAGAGTGCCACGCTTCATGCACGTAAAGGACCCCTTTGTTTACCACCAAGTAGTGCACCACATATGCTAAATTTTTTGCCCCTACCAACCTCTCCCCTTTTTCTGTGGTTTTTCAAAATTTACTGTGCCTTTGTTTCCCACCCCAACCCCATGTTTAATGTATCATCATTTCATTTTCACTGTATCATACATTTCATGTCCATCGCCTGTAAATAGCCTATATAGAGTTGCACGGGCGTAAAACACCAACTCAGTCACTCACCGAGTAGGGTGAGTACCGAAACTTTGTCTGCAGATACATGTATCTACTTCCTGTTTACCGATTTTATCAAATTTCAACAGTAATGGTCAATTTTTGAATTTTTTTCAGCAACTACTCGTTACTTGGACTTGAAATTTGGTGAATGACTTATGTATGCGGTCCTTTGTTGCTACTACTAAAATAAGGTCTATATGATATCAACTTCCTGTTTTCCTTCCTAGTCAAATTTCAACATTACAGGTCAATTTGACACAGTTGTAGTGATCTCAGTTTAACCAAAGGGTAATTTCAAAGGTTGTCACACCTTCCATCATTATTTTAGCATCTAAAGATTAAATGGTGGTAAGGTGAACATTTCTCTAATACATTGTAATTTGGTAATTAAGTTTAGAGGGCAGAGCAAAATACAATAATGTTCTTTATTTATTTACAAAAAAATATATAATGATGCTTTGCATCAGGTAAACAACAATATTTTGTTCTATTAGTCTATGACTCATTCAACAAGTTTACAAAATATAAAATAAATAATAATACATTTTTGTTTTTGAATAAGGTAAAATATTTACCTACAATTACATAATGGGCATGATGTTTTGGTATGGTTCGATGATTATTCCTCTTTAACAAGTTTACCTTTAAATTCTAAGATAAACTAAGCATATAATGCTAATGTACAGATAACCATATCAAGAAATATATGCTATTATTTAAATAAGGGACAGACAATTGATTTTTATGGGAGGGCTACGATGAATTTTGAAATAAAAAGGCAGGATGGCAAAAATCAAGAAATAAAAAGGCAGGACAGTGCTTTGAATTAAATAAAAAAGCAGAATGGCCAGAATGGTAGTTTTTGCTGAAAATTTTATAGTATGTTTAAAAATAAAAAATTGGCGCGCACAAGGGCGCAAAAAAAATCCAGGCTCAGCCTTTTCCAAAAATAAAAAGGCTGGGGGAAGAAAATATCCATAGCCCCCCCCTAAAAATCAAATGGTTGCTCCCTAAGGAACACATCAATGTAATGTTTTTAAGGATATTCGCTACTATTATTAAACACAAATAGGTTTCAAATTTGATGCCTCAGATGAAAAGATAGAAGCAAAGGTGTACCAAAGGGGTAATCAGTATCATAAAACCGTGAAGACAAAGACAAAACCGGCAGACAAAAAATCATCACAACAAAACAAACCACATAACAACATAAAACACACACACATAACAACAAAACCGCATTCAGCAACGCGAACTCAAGTCGAAACGAGAGTGAACTCAGGTGCTCCGGAAGAGTAAGCAGTTCCTGCTTGCTATAGCACACCCGTCACGTTGCCAAAGATCGATTAAGTGTTGGTCAAATCCGGAAAGGATGACATTACAAAACTCTATGTCAAACCAACATCTGTGCTCATCTGAGAGATAGAAATCCCGTATTTGCATACAAGCACATGATGTCGTCCGTAAAATTTCTTGAGTGATGACAACAACCTGGGAGCAACGTACCCCTGTGTTAACAATTTGCTTGTCAGCCGTGTAGCTCTATCAAGGAAGTCGTTGTACTCCCCACATGCTCTGGAATAACGAATCAATTGTGATACGTAAACTCCATATGCTGGAGCGGACGGAATGTTGCTACACAGAAAGGGAAAGTTAACTATTGGAAAGTTGAAGTCATCACGTTTGTCATAGAGCCTTGTACAAAGCCTTCCTTGTGTGTCAATTTCGAGAAATAGTAAAAGGTATAAAACAAGCAAACAATTTTGATATGTTCGTGACTTCGTTTTCAAGATAATTGACGTGAAATTTTTGACGGGAAAATGTTTTCTCTGACTTTTTCATAGGTTTAGCACTATTTAGCTGTTAAAACCTGTGACAGAATAAATAGGAGTTGATAAAACTTTGTAAATCACTCCATTATGATATACAAAATGCATTGATTAAAAGACAATAGGGGGTTGTGGGCAAAAAATAACCCTATTTTGATGGTAAAAACCCGAGGATTCCGAAAAAATGATAGAAATCCCAAAACTAGACTAGCGAGCATCCTTAAACACAAAAAAAAACAATAGTATATTAGCATCATCAATTTATTTAAAGCTGCACTTTTACACACTACTTCCATTAACTTGTGTCCGGGGTTCATGGAGTGAAAAATCCGGGTTATAAAATGATGAATTTCGTGAGGGACGGCGGGGAAGAAATTTTCGCTACAGTTTGTTCCACAACCACTTGATATTTGGTATAAAGCATCGTGGTGGGGTCCAATAACGTGGGGTGCGATTTCAAGGTCTGTCGCTCACCTACTTCCTGTTAAATGAAATCCGGTCATTTTTGACAGATTTTTTTATACAATATACTTTACTGAAAAGAGCACATATATAAAATTGATGTTGAATGAAAAATGTTTTATGCACAAATCTTAAATCTTACATCTTATCACATTTCAACTAAAACGATTTTGTTCCAAACACAGTTTTCACGTGTTGTGTTCATTTAGACTCTATAACTGCCTCCACAGATACCGAACATGCTGCATCGTTGGGTGCTATGTCTACATTTTCACGGCTTTCACAAATGTTTGACTGAAGCTGGGAAGCTTTTACCACAGTCTGTACAATAGGTTCTTGTATTTTAACAGTGGATAGTCGTCCTCTTTTGTAACATATCCCAAGACTGACTACCAAGAGTCTGTAAAGAATTTTATTTTATATGATTCAGACATTTAGATGTAAGTATAATAATATATTTATAAATTTGAAGCATTGGAAGAGGGAGGTTTGGCGCCATAAAACCTGGTTTAACCCACCATTTCGTTTGAAATGCCTGTACCAAGTCAGGACCATTGCGATCCACCAATTCTCCGGTATGACTGATTCGTTTTTGTCGTTTTCTCTGGACTATGAGATTGATCATTCAAGTTCGGTAGTTTTGTTATTACCTTTATTCATTTGCAGTTTTGAGCAATTGTACACACAAAATGTAAAATAGATGATAGTATATCCGGAATGTTGTTGGTTTAACCTGGTTTTATGACACATCTCTTCCTTTTCGATTTACCTTGAATCGCAAATATAAAGGAACAAACTTTAAGGCGTACCAATTGACCACTGTGAGTGGAAAAAATGTCACCAGCAACTCAAATGTTAAGAACACTACTTTGGTTTTCGGTGAAATAGAACCCTTAGGATCTCTTGCAAGGAGCTGAACTTGCCAGTCCCGCAGCCGATTTTACAGAAATAATTCATTTCCGCAATTCGCCTAGTGTCCCCATTGCCTCATGCTCATGCATTTGTCACCCTACATGTTACCTACCCAACCTTACATCTAATTATTCAGTACCTGACACATCCAAGTTCAATAAGGATACAAACTCCTATTGTTAGAACATCTATGTAGGTTTCCGTAGCAACAGAATGGATCATCGTGTATGTTCCGAATGGACAACCGACCATCACGACAAGTGAGAGAAAGGTCTGAAACCAGTGGCGGGGCTGTATATAACGTGGAGTGAAAATCCAACTCTCTTTCAGCTTGTACTGTAACAAACGATTTGTTGTAAAATCAAATTTAATTTAAACTTCTGGAGTATACCACCTCTCGTAAGAGATGAGGCTGCTCTGGTATATTGCAATCACATTGTCAGTACGCCCGTCTGTCTGTCTTTTCAATATTTCGTAACAGATCAAAGGAAATATATTTGCTGTTACCATACATGATGAGTGTTATTGTGGCTCCCAGTTGAACTGGGAGCCACAATAACACTCATCATGTATTGAGTTGGTCATGTACTTTCCTTTTCCCGACCTAAACAAAGGTGGTTAAAATATTTTTAAAAATCTTGACACATTTATCGACGTTACTGAAGATACTGATGTCAAACTTGTACACAGTTAAAGCAACAGTTGGTCGTCTTGTTATATCGTATTCCGTATGGTGGAGTTGGTAAAGGCTTAGCGCGACTTGATGCGCCTCCTTGTCTATCTTTTTCAATCGTGTATGATAAAGGATTTCATTTAGGCAATTATTACATGTAAATTAATCAGTTATAATGTTATAGATTTGGATATCACTAATTGTGTTAAATTCTTCACAAATTTCAATTAATACACAAAAAACACAAACATTTTCTAAATTGAATATTTCCTTGTTCCTTTAAGTTAGAACAATAAGAAACAATACCGTGTTTCCTTTTTTTATCAAAGGGAGAGGAATTATGGAATTGTTTTGGTTTACCTGATTGTTGCAGACTTTGCATTTAAACCCATCATCTTCTGATGGACACTAAAATAAAAAAAGGTTTATTAGTCAACTTACAGATTAGTTCTTAATACCACGTTAATAAAGTTATTCAATATGTGTTATAAAGAAAATTTGGAAGATCAATATACATTTTGACTTACTTCAGTCCATATTACGGGTTGTTACAGTTAAATATATTGCTTTTTTTTTTCAAAAGAATAAATTTATTTTTGGCCGAATTTCACAGTGAAAAATCTGGCTTAAAAATAGTGAATGTCGGGGCGGGGGTGAATACATCTACTAATCACACCCCTTTGATATTTTGTATATAGCATCAGGATAGAATCCCATAACTTTGGGCGTTTGTCGCCCACCGACTTCCTGTATAACGAAATTCTGTCATTTTTTTTTAACAGATTTCTCTTTCTATGTTTACTCAACTTCATAAGGACTGATCAATCGTATCACTATAAAGCTGTACATGTGACATGTGCAATGATGTGCAGTTGCTCTAACCTCAATAAGCCATTTCCGAAGACATTCATGGTGAACAGCTGAAACGTCTCCTTTACATTGACACGGGTGTATCAGGGGGCCAGCGTCTGTTCTTTCTCGATCGTAGCATATCCAGCAATCCTGCTTCATTCCTTAAAAATTACGACAAAATTTAAGATCGGTCAAGCGCTTGCAGGTGCAGATTTTTGTGTCTATTGCCACCTTATAATCAGAATGAACAGTAAAAGTATCTTATCTTTATTTAGCAGAAAGAGTATATATATTTGTCAATTTATATTGTATGTTTTTCATTCTTCGTGTCATCATATATGTCAGAATAATTATATACTAGAAAGCCTTGGAAAACGGAGGGCGCACTATGAAAAAAGTGAGGAACAACAAAATCAGCGAAGAACAGTAAATCAATTTATAAATTAACTTCATGCAAGAATAAGGAAAATATAATCTTGGAACATCGCCGTACATTGCCTGACTATTGGTTTAGAAATTTCAAAATAAAAAATCGGTAGGTTGACTTGACAAGTTTAATTGCATCAAACTTCTTTTTCTTCTATTGCGATCTTCAAAGTAACAAAAACAACTCAGAACACGGTAGATCAAGCGATTAATAAAAAAAAAAAAAAAAAAAAAAACAAAAGTAGCAAAAAATTGTGAAAACACATACCATCATCATTTATAGCTCCATAATTAGGCACAGCTACAGTCGTGTGGTCCTCCTCTTTATTTTCTATTTTGAAAGTTTTGAGAAACAAAATCTGTGGATTGAGAACCCATAGACTTTCAGGGCTGAAATGAAATTAAGTTTTAAGTTTACTTCCTGTATAACTATACCTCATAGTCATTTTGCGTTTATTTAAAAATCAAACACCATGCAATTGTTAAAAAATATCAAATTAACATTAAAATACCCACACAAAAAATATCTATAAGTTTTACACTTTTAAAAAAGCTTCCTCGTCTATTATGATTATATCATCATATATAATAATTGTTGTACTTTTAATGTTTTTATTCCAATCATTCTAATAAAAATCTGGCGTTAATCCACATCAAGCTCGTATTAACGATTAGTATATGCAAAGGACTTATATTAGTACATCATTCTTTTTAGATAAGTTTCTTAACAAGTGGAAAAGAGTATTCATTAACAAGCTGTGGCGGATCCAGAAAGTTCAAAAAGGGGGTATCGACTTGCTAAAGGGGGCACTTTAGTCTTGCTTAAATGATTTTCGATATATTAAACCAGATTTTTCTGCCAGAAGGGATGGCGCGGACCCCCTCCAGATCCGCCCTTGACAAGTGTATGATATCTACAATAGACCGGAAATTTTAAAGCCAAACAACCCTGACTTTACTGTTTACCTCTTACAGTTCCAAAGAACACAGGGAAACCATAAAACTACCCCAAATTCAACTATTCTGAATCCAATATCAATAAAATTCTGATCAAGCACTGGAAGTCTGAAAAGAAAAAGGTCCTTCCAAAAACCATATATAAAGATAGCATAAAATATAAGTTACGAGAACAAGAAGAAACAAATAAATAAACACAAAGAAATCACATTCAATTTACAAGCGCAATCTAATAAGCTAATATTGTAATCTCCTACGCAGGCAGGAACTGTTTTCTCTTCCGGAGCACCTGAGTTCACTCTCATTACGACTAGAGTTCGTGTTAATAATTGATGTTCAGTGGTTTTTGTGTTTCCGTGTTTTATATGTTGTCTGTTTTTCGTCTTGTCCCTGTTTGTGTTTACTGGTTTTGTCTCTGTCCTTTCGGATTTTGACATTCAGATGCCCCATTGGTACCTCTGCTTCTTTGATATTGGCTTTTACCCTGAAACCAATGGCTGTGCCCATATGTCTATTGTTTATTAATACAGATCGGTCTTTTTTTAACAAAAAAATATTTTGATTTTTAGATTGTGTGTTTTCTAGTTATCAAACTTTCCATGTCAACAAATGATTTTAGAAAATGAATTTAAGGAAATAGAATAGGGGTAATATCTATAATTATACTTTTTAATTGTTCCATTGTTCTTTCACGATATTGCTTTCAACGCAAAAAAAACCCCAAAAAACTATTTTTATAGTCTTGAGCCAATGCAATGCAAGGGTCATGTTAAAGACTGCTGGCTGTTTTCCAATTGTGAATTTTTAAATTGCCGTTTCTTTAATGTTGGTTGTGTCGCGTACACTTATTCCACACCTCTTTATCGTCTATAAAAGGGGGTCTATATATAGAAGTTTCTTTCTATGTTTATCTATCTTCATAATTAACCTGCTTTTCCATTGTTCCTTCATGACATCAGACATGAGAAATAAAGCAGTAAACAGCTGAAGGCTTGCTTGAGCTATCAGTCCTAAGCGAGACATGTGTAATTGCCAGGGGTCTACGTTGTTCTGAGACTTTTTGAAAGCCCCATGGACCTAAATAGTAAACATACAAAGCATGAAATACCAAAACTAAGAAGCAAATAGATATCTGATTCAGATAGGAAACCGAATATGAAAAGTCAGCAATATAAACCTGGGTTGTCAACAGGTCCTCTTTAATACAAATAGCACAAATAGCAGCGATCTTTAAGACAGTAGAAAATTTGTATGATTTCTCTCATTTTAGAAACTAATTAAGCACATGATGCCTCTAATTGCATTTCTTGAGTGAAGGCAATAACCTAGAAATAACAAAACCCGGACTTAATACATTAACACCACAATATTTAAAAGACTAAGTGAGTACATGTAACTGAAAAGCTAAATAGTCATGAACGATAGTCGAATATTGTTTTAGTTCGCATACATGCAAGGCCCTTATAGAATATTGGTCTACCTGTGAATTTTTTAGCTCACCTTGAAGTAAACTTGAACTCCATAGACAAGGAAAAATACTACATCAAGAATTAACAAGCCAGCTACTGCTCCATTGCATACTTTATATATATAATCCTAAAACATCACAGAAATGTCAAAACGATGAATGTTAATCAAAGTTTAATGCAAATACCTACTATACCGGCTTATGCAGTTGGGCATTAATTCAAAAGCAACATGACATCTTAACCAAAGGGTGGAATAGATTATTTCAAAAGCATACAATCATGCGCACACTTTATTTGGAGAAAAGAACACACATTGGCCTTTATCTGTGAGATAAAACATACTTGAAGTGGACAAAAGCAACATTTCTTGCTAGATTGTGATGCCTCTTATGCAAGAGCATAAACCGTCCTTCAAACACGGTTTCAGCGTTGAAGGAGCAAATGAGTACCAATATTGGACATTCGAAAATTGTAAATCAGAAAAGATAAAAGAACATTCAAAACAACAAATATACACAATTTCGAAACTTTTAAAATGTGGCTGTATTTTAAAGGTACTTACAGATAAAACCTGATCAGTCAGTTCTGTTGCCACTAGCTGTATGACCAGGAGGGTGAACAGAACGAAATTTAGCAAAGAAAACCCAATAATGGATTTACTAAGGAATCGAGGCTTCTCGCAGTCAATATTGTCTAAATGAAATGCCTGAAGAAACAAATATATGTATCTCATGTTTTTATTATTTTTTTTTAAATAAAAGTTCAAGATTTAATTTCTATTGAAAACCTAATAACCAAATAATTACTTAGAACTAATCATAAAACATGAATTTAGCTTAAATCATAGAATTGTGTTAACAAATTGGTGTTACTTTGATAAGATTAGCATTTTTATTCTCTCTAGCAAATATGACCGACATATGCTCCCCATTTCCCCTACAAATTACTTTTACTGTTGGTGAATTATCACTGCTTACATGACCAAAAAGGGGTAATTATTTTTGGAAAATAATGTTCATGTTCTTGACCTTACCTCAGCCCAGAAACAGACAATAAGAGAGGAACCAGAGAGTAAAATGGGATAGTAAACACTCCACAGGTGAGAGGCAGCTAGATCTGACATGTGCCACTGAAATTAGAAAAATTAAGCGACAATATGATGCAACCATGTAGATTAGACAAAATTAGCTTAAGCTATGAATTCGTGATTTTTTAAAAAGTATTTCTGACGGTATGTTGTATTAAAATGATCTCATCACTATCCCCAATTTGTCTCGTCTCGCAACCGTGTTGTGTTTAGTGTTACTACCGGACTTAGATCGCACATGAAAAAGGGATATTTAGCGACATCAAACCTAGTTTTACCTATCATTCATTTTGAAATGCCTGTACCAAGTCGGGACGTACCATTGCGATCTTCAATTTCTCCGGTATGTCTTTGACTAATTTATGTCCCTCCTTGGACATTGCGAATCGATAATCATAGTTTGGGTATTTTTAATAATATTACATATACATGCTTCAATACTTCTTTCACTTTCTCTTCCCGTTGTTTCATTGCCTTAAATGGAGCAGATCTAGAAATTTAGTTTAGGCGGGTTAAAAGGCTATCTGTGCCGAGCGTAGCGAGGCCAATATTTTTTTACCTGGCTATGTGCAAAAATTTGTTCGATCAGAGTCAAGAGGCCACGCCTGGATCGCCTTTCCTCGGATCCGCGCCTGTAGATTCCTTGCATCTGTGCATTATCAATTAATGGTAAACTAGAACATGATTTAATTTATTGATGTGAATGTTGATGGTGTTATTAAAAGATAGGAATAGTTAAAATAGTTTTTTATACCGTACCCTTGCAAAGAAGTAAAGACCCCTGACTCCTGTGGCTAAGATAGTCAGGACGTACAATAGTTTAGGTCCTGTCACACTTAAAGCTGACCGCAAGGATTTTCTTTTTTGTCTCTGATACTCATTACTAATACAAAGAAGCTAAAACATAAATAATGAACAGTAACAACAAATAGAACACACAAAACAAACCTTAGTTTAACCCCGCCTTATCTTATATATGCCTGTCCTTAGCCAGGAATCCTTGTCAAAGCTTTTGTTTGTCCATGTCAACTATCTGTTTCTTTTGTTTTATGTCCAGAAATGGGTCTTTCGTTGATAATCTAGGGAATTGCTTGAATCCTATGTATTGTATTTTTAGTCTTGGGCCAATGCAAGACAGCGAGCAGTGACCTCTGGTCATGTTGAAGACTTCTGGCCGTTTCCATTGTGATTTTTAAAATTGCCGTTTCTTTAATGTTGGTTATGTCGAGTACACTTATTCCACATCTCTTTAGCGTCTTCTTAAAAAAAAAAAAAAACAAAAAACCAAAAAAAAAACAATTCTAATCCATATGTTTTAGATTTTTTAAAGACGTACTTATTTGACAAAAAAAGGATGTTTTAACTGTGAAGAATTCACCAGTATGTAAGAGTTGACATATTCTAGTTGAATGACTATCAGTTTGTTGTTGGCCCTGGATTATGCTTGATGGTGTAGGGTTCTCATTTGAGATGCTCGAAGATTTGTACTGTTTGAGTTCAAAGCAGTGGGATAAATCAAAAAGCCAAATTTAAAGTAAATAGAATGACGGAAAGGAAAATAGAACAAAGTTCCATTAAATCTCGTAATACAGTATTTCGTCAATGCATGACTCACCAGAGGCGCTCTGCCAAAAAGATTAAAAATACAAAACTCTATAAATGTATATGCAGAGCATAGAACCAAAATATGCCGATTTATTGTTTAAAGATTATGCCTCTCAGTTACGTCCTTTTTTTGTATCAATTTTCGACTTTCAACAATTTGTACTTGATTTATTTATTTTCAGGGGATTTTCCAAATGTTTTTTGTCTTACCAGCTGTATAAGTGCAACAAAACAGAGTGTCATAAATATAGATCCGAAAGCCATAAAGTAACCGATGTTGGCATCTTGGCAAGTACCGCCTGTAAACTGGATCTGAAACAATATTGTGTGGAGTTTTTGATAAAAGGAAAAAAATATACATCCATGATTGCTTGTTATAGAAAAGTAAACAAGAAAACATGACATTGCAAATTTGAAGATAAGTAAAATATTATAATGGGTCATTAGAATGTGACAGTTACTTAGTAAATTGTGATCAAAAGATGGAGTATTTGTCGGGGTAAAAGGGGTATTTTGGACAATTTTATCTCACAAAAAATAGATGGCTGGTAACTTCAATTTAACTTTATGTCAGTAACATATATTGATAATATCAAAAAGTTCTGGAGAGAATTGCATTAAAATTTTACCAAGCAAATGCACTGTCCATCCTGACAAAATCCATGTCCAGAACAGTTGATGTTTTCACATTGTTTGCTCACTTCCCGTATTCCAAAGGCATATTTTGCATAAGCAGTGACGGCCATCTTAAGAGATGGGGATGATGATGTATTCATTATTCACAAACTTCACACCTTGTTGACTGTCTCTTTTGAGAAGTCTTTTATATTGCACTGAAAATCTAGAACAGATTACACGTTTTAGTATGAGAGCCAAGGTTGAATTCTGCCCGGCAATTCAGCATAGATTTAGCGTCAAACTTTCATGTACATTTGTTTCTGTATTGACTTCTATTATCATGATTATGTAGTACATGTTTCTGTTTTTGCTATTTCATTCATTTCAGAATGGTTGCCCTGTTGTTGTTTGGTTAGGCTTTTCTTGTTGTCTTTTTTATTTTTTGAATTGATGAGTGTTAACTGTTATACCTGGTTGTAGTCTTTTATGACGTCAAGCCTAGTTGCAATGACTTGAAAAAGAGTCTGTTAAAACAATTGTTACAGTAGGTATATGACATCTACTAACTGGAAAATTATATCACTGGCTGTCATGCCTTTTGTCTGAAGCTGAGGATATGCCATCTAAATTTGAATCCTGTACAATGAACTTGTTAAATTGAGTCATTTTGCTCAGTAAGAATTCAACGTATATGTGTAAAACTATATTACGTTAAAAAATATATTTCATACATGTACATGTTTTTAGAGAAAAAAAACCCGTCAATCTAAGAGAGTTTTTAAAAGTTCTTACTTTCTTATGACATTTTCTGAATGAAACGTCCATTTTGTTCCTGTATATGTTTAACAACACAAATATGTAGGTAGAGTCGTTATCTCACACAAATATTGATCATGTCTGGAGATATTCGACGGTTATCTAGCCCTACATTCGAACCAATATCACACGGGATTGCAAATTGTACATAATTATGTAATCTAGTTTTATGTCTGGTCAAAACTGCAAAGTTCTAATTAAAAGTGCATGTCAATGTGCCAAATTAGTATGGTTTATTACGGTAGTTCAAATTCGGGGATATATTTGTTTAACGGTTAATAATTGTCACCACCACCATGACCACCCAGTATCATTAACGTAATTTTGAGCAATAATGAGCAACCGTCCAAGTAAAGAAATATAAACGAAGCAATTAAAAACATTTGTTTAGTATCATGTCTGATGATGCTAGTCACAAATAAAATCCAACCTTGATACTTGCAGATAAAGGCACGAAAAAGGTATGGAATTTTATAAAAGCATCGTTTTAAGGTTCAATTGAGGGAAATTCAAACAACCTTATGCAATTCAAGCAGTTCATCGTAATATTTCAAACTTGCATTGTGGTGATTTTAATTTTCACCACGATATGCTTTTGATCATTCTTGATGTTGTATCATGCGTGTCATAACGACACTTTTATCTTTTTCAGACCTGTATCAGGTATTTTCAGCAACTATTAATTCTTTAACTACCATATCATGTAAGGGGCGGATCATTTAACTTTAAGAGGGGGGGGCTTGGTTTTTTGTTTTGATCAGAAATTTTTTTCCCCGCGGACACAATATTTATTTTTCGAAGGCGTCGCGACAGAATATTTTTTTTTCATTATCAGCATTATTTTTTATAGCAGAAATCCTTCTTCAGAATTTTTTTTTCTGACCCTCAGCTGCCAAAATATTTTTTTCATAACAAATAATTTTCAGAATATTTTTTTAGGAAAAAACTAAGCCCCCCCCTTCAAGTTAAATGCTCGGTCCCTAAGAATCGGTTAATGAGAATCATCATTAAACACAGAAATTGTCAAACACCATAACGATAAAAAAGGCATCATCAATATGAATTGGACATGAATGGCCACCAGTAAATATACAACGATATAAGTAATCTTTGGTTTGAAGAAAGAAAGATACAACGATTACGAAGCACCAATACAGTAAGACAACCTATGCAACTAATTCATGTAATTATGACTTGTTTTGTAGCATTGCCACTCCGGCAGATTGAGCTCTGTTTAGGGCTACGTGCAATTTTTGTTTATGCATATGTTTGGATTAAGGTACCCTTTAACATTTTATCGACTTGCATCTGGCCAGCGTACAAAAAAAAAATCAACGATAATTTCGTTCTACAAAATGTATTTATTGTCACATATCTAGCACATTATTTGTTTAAAGGTGCATGCCCTGAAAATAGTTGTAGATACATGTAGATGAAAGATAAAGATGCATAAACCAGAAATGATACAAGTATAAAAGTACAAGTAAGCTTAGTGATTTCACTGTAAATTTATTTTAAGGTGTTATACCACTGTCACGCCACCATTAGTCCGATATCGTGACACAACTAAACGTGTCAAATTCATTGTCGTTGTTATAATTTCACAAACATGTGAATCTTTGAAAATTGCCGTCAATTATTGAAGGTTATTTACAAGATATACTAATGCCTTGACCAAACCTTGGTAAGCAAGTAGCCTTTTAATCTGTCCCCATGGAATCACAATAAAAGATCACAAAGTGACGTTTTGAATACTGATGCATGTTTAAAACAAGCCAAGTGCTTTAATAGTTAGTTTTAAGATGCTTCTACAGATGAAAGCAGCAAAAGGTACAATGTATGCACAAAACCGTTGGTACAAATAGGTACGTACAAAACAACGTCTATATAAACTTTCATTTAACTTTTTAATAAATATTCGAAGTTTTATAGATACTGGTATAACGCAGCCAATGCAAAAACTGATAACTTGAACGATTAGTCCAGCTTTTTTCCAATTTACTGTCAGCCAAATAAACACCTTCTACCAACCATCTGCAACGTTCTATAACTACCGGTCAACCATATAATGACAATCTATCACCCATCTACCAACCTTCAAGCAATCTTCTGATTACATCTATCAATCTTTTTACAGCCTTCTGACAACCTTCTACTGCGTTCTGACAGCCTTTAGACAACTTGCTAACAACCTTCTACCAACCTTCTGCTTCCTTCTACTAAAATTATGACAACCTTCCACCAAACTTCTGATAACCTTTTATTAACTTTCTGACAACCTTCTACCAACCTTCCGACAACCTTCTGACAACCTTCTACCTTTCTACCCACCTTCTGACAACCTTTTGGTAACCTTCTGGCAACCTTATGACAACCTTCAACCAAACTTCCGACAACCTTCTGAAACTTTCTGACAACCTTCTGACAACATTTCACTAACTTTCCGAAAACCTTCTGACAATCTTATACAAACATTCTGACAACCTAATACAACCTTATGAAAACCTTCTACTAACATTCCGAAAACCTTGACAACCTTCTACTACCTCCTGACAACCTTCTATCAACCTTCTACCAACCTTCTGTGTCCTTCTTCTAAAATTATGACAACCTTTTACTAACCTTCTGACAACCTTCTTATAACCTTGTGACAACAACCTTCTACCAACCTTCCGACAACCTTCTGATAACTTTCTACCAACGTTCTGACAACCATCAACAAACCTTCCGACAACCGTCTGACAACTTTTTACCAATCTTCTGACAACCTTCTAATAACCTTTTCACATACTTCTGACAACATTTCACTTACTTTGGACAACCTTCTACAAACCTTTTGGTAACCGTCTACTAAACTTCTGATAACCTTTTACTCACCTTCTGACAACCAACGAACATTGTGACAACCTTCTGTCAACCTTCTGATAATCTTCTGACAACCTTCTGATAACCTTCTGACAACCTTCATAGCGTTGCACGGGAGTAAAACACCAACTCACTCACTCACTCACTCACTCGAACAACCTTCTTCTAATCTTCTGACAACCTTTTACCCACCTTCAGATAACCTTCTACCAACCATCTGACCATCTTCTGACAACCTTCTTCCAACATTTCGATAACCTTTTAACAACCTTCTACCAACCATCTGACAACCTTCTGATAACCTACAACTAAACTTCCGACAACCTTCTGACAACATTTCACTAACTTTCCGACAAATCCTGTCAATCTTATACAAACCTTCTGACCTAATATAACCTTATGAAAACCTTCTACTAACATTCCGACAACTTTCTACTGCCTTCTGACAACATTTTGACAACCTTCTAACAACCTTCTGTTTCCTTCTTCTAAAATTATGACAACCTTTATTAACCTTCTGATAACCTTCTACCAACCTTCTGACAACCTTCTTATAACATTGTGACAACCATCTACCAACCTTCCGACAACCTCGTGACAACCTTCTGGTACCCTTTTATTAACCTTTTACCAACTATCTGATAACTTTTTGACAACCTTCTGATACACATTCTGATAACCTTTTGACAACCTTCTAACAACCTTTTGAAAACCTTTCTGGCAACCTTCTGACAACCCTCTACTAACCTTCTGACAACCTTCTACCAACCTTCTGATAACCTCCTGGCTTCCTTCTGATAACCTTTTGACAACCTTTTGACAAAATTCTGACAGCCTTTTAAAAACCTTCTGATAACCTTTTGACAACCTTCTGACAACCTTTTGACAACCTTCTGAGAACCTTGTGACCTTCTAAATGTTTGTCTTTAGTTCATAACATATCAACAATAATCAATGATCGATTTGAATGAAGCTCCGAAATGGGCGCCCCGATTGGCTAAATATAAATTGTGTCTTGTATCTTGTACCTTCTACCAACCATCTGCCTACCTTCTACCAACCATATGTCAACCTTCTGATAAACTTCTACTAACCTTCTGACAACCTTCTACTAACCTTCTGACAACCTTCTACTAACCTTCTACTAACCTTCTACCAACTTTCTGACAACCTACTACTAACCTTCTGATAACCTTCTAATAACCTTTTACTAACCTTCTACTAGCCTTCTACCAACCTTCTGATAACATTCTAATAACCTTTTACTAACTTTCTGACAACCTTTTACTAACCTTCTGACAACCTTTAACTAACCTTCTGATAACTTTCTACTAACCTTCTGACAACCTTCTACCAACCTTCTAATAATCTTTTACTAACCTTCTGACAACATTCTACCAACCTTCTGATAACCTTCTAATAACCTTCTAATAACTTTCTGACAACCTTCTACTAACCTTTTGACAACCTTCTACCGACCTTCTAATAACCTTTTACAAACCTTCTGATAACCTTCTTCTAACTTTCTGATAACCTTCTACCAACCTTCTGATACCATTCTAATAACCTTTTACTAGCCTTCTGACAACCTTTAACTAACCTTCTGATAACTTTCTACTAACATTCTGATAACTTTCTAATAAACTTCTACTAACCTTCTGACAACTTTCTACCAACCTTCTAATAATCTTTTACTAACCTTCTGATAACCTTCTGACAACATTCTACCAACCTTCTGATAACCTTCTAATAACCTTCTACTAACCTTCTGACAACCTTCTACTAACCTTTTGACAACCTTCTACCAACCTTCTAATAACCTTTTACAAACCTTCTGATAACATTCTAATAACCTTTTACTAACCTTCTACCAACCTTCTACTAACCTTGTGATAACCTTTTACTAACCTTCTGATAACCTTCTACTAACCTTCTGACAACCTTCTACCAACCTTCTGATATCCCTCTAAAAACCTTTTACTAACCTTCTACCAACCTTCTACTAACCTTGTGATAACCTTTTACTAACCTTCTGATAACCTTCTACTAACCTTCTGACAACCTTCTACCAACCTTCTGATATCCTTCTAATAACCTTTTACTAACCTTCTGATAACCTTCTGACAACCTTCTACTAACCTTCTGACAACCTTCTACCAACCTTTTACTAACCTTCTAGCAACCTTTTACTAACCTTCTGATAACCTTCTACTAACCTTTTAATAACCTTCTACTAACTTTCTGACAACCTTCTACCAACCTTCTGATAACCTCCTGGCTTCCTTCTGATAACCTTTTGACAACCTTTTGACAAAATTCTGACAGTCTTTTACCAACCTTCTGATAACCTTTTGACAACCTTCTGACAACCTTTTGACAACCTTCTGAGAACCTTTTGACAACCTTCTGAGAACCTTGTGACTTTCTAAATGTTTGTCGTTAGTTCATAACATATCAACAATAATCAATGATCGATTTGAATGAAGCTCCGAAATGGGCGCCCTGATTGGCTAAATATAAATTGTGTCTTGTATCTTGTACCTTCTACCAACCATCTGCCGACCTTCTACAAACCATATGTCAACCTTCTGATAAACTTTTACTAACCTTCTGACAACCTTCTACTAACCTTCTGACAACCTTCTACTAACCTTCTGACAACCTTCTACTAGCCTTCTGACAACCTTCTACTAACCTTCTACTAACCTTCTACCAACCTTCTGACAACCTACTACTAACCTTTTGATCACCTTCTAATAACCTTTTACTAACCTTCTGACAACCTTTTATTAACCTTCTGATAACCTTCTACTAACCTTCTGATAACCTTCTACCAACCTTCTGATAACATTCTAATAACCTTTTACTAACTTTCTGACAACCTTTTACTAACCTTCTGATAACCTTCTACTAACCTTCTGATAACCTTCTACCAACCTTATGATAACCTTGTAATAACCTTTTACTAGCCTTCTGACAACCTTTAACTTACCTTCTGATAACTTTCTACTAACATTCTGATAACTTTCTTCTAACATTCTGATAACCTTCTAATAAACTTCTACTAACCTTCTGACAACCTTCTTATAATCTTTTACTAACCTTCTGATAACCTTCTGACAACATTCTACCAACCTTCTGATAACCTTCTGATAACTTTCTACTAACCTTCTGACAACCTTCTACTAACCCTCTGACAACCTTCTACCAATCTTCTGATAACATTCTAATAACCTTTTACTAACCTTCTACCAACCTTCTACTAACCTTGTGATAACCTTCTAATAACCTTTTACTAACCTTCTGATAACCTTCTATTAACCTTCTGACAAACTTCTACCAACCTTCTGATATCCTTCTAATAACCTTTTACTAACCTTCTGATAACCTTCTACTAACCTTCTGACAACCTTCTACTAACCTTCTGACAACCTTCTACCAACCTTCTACTAACCTTCTAACAACCTTTTACTAACCTTCTGATAACCTTCTGACAACCTTTTACAAACCTTCTGATAACCTTCTACTAACCTTTTAATAACCTTCTAATAACCTTCTGACAATCATCTACTAACCTTCTGATAACCTTCTAATAACTTTTTACTAACCTTCTGATAACCTTCTACTAACCTTCTGATAACCTTCTAATAACTTTTTACTAACCTTCTGATAACCTTCTACTAACCTTCTGATAACCTTCTACTACCCTTCTGATAACCTTCTGATAATCTTCTACCAACCTTCTTCTAACCTTTTACCAACCTTCTACTAAACTTTTGATAACCTTCTACTTACCTTCTTATAACATTCTACTACCCTTCTGATAATCTTCTAGTAACCTTCTGACAACCTTCTACTAACCTTCTAATAACCTTCTGACAACCCTCTACTAACCTTCTAATAACCTTCTGACAACCTTCTGATAACTTTCTGACAACCTTCTGATAACCTTCTACTAACCTTCTGACAACCTTCTACAAACCTTCTGACAACCTTCTACCAACCTTCTGATAACCTTCTAATAATCTTTTACTAACCTTCTGATAACCTTCTACTAACCTTCTGATAATCTTCTACCAACCTTCTACTAACCTTTTACCAACCTTCTACTAACCTTTTGATAACCTTCTACTTACCTTCTTAAAACATTCTACTACCCTTCTGATAATCTTCTAGTAACCTTCTGACAACCCTCTACTAACCTTCTAATAACCTTCTGACAACCCTCTACTAACCTTCTAATAACCTTCTGACAACCTTCTGATAACTTTCTGACAACCTTCTGATAACCTTCTAATAACCTTCTACTAATATATAACCTTCTGACAACCTTCTACCAACCTTCTGACAACCTTCTACCAACCTTCTGATAACCTTCTAATAATCTTTTACTAACCTTCTGATAACCTTCTACTAACCTTCTGACAACCTTCTGATAACATTCTAATAACCTTTTACTAACCTTCTACCAACCTTCTACTAACCTTGTGATAACCTTCTAATAACCTTTTACTAACCTTCTGATAACCTTCTACCAACCTTTTGACAACCTTCTAACAACCTTCGAACAACCTTCTGATAACCTTTTGATAACCTTCAACCAACCTTTTGATAACTTTCTACTAACCTTCTGACAACCTTCAACCGACCATATGCCGACATTCTACAAACCATATATACCAACATGCTATCAACAGTCTGCCAACCTTTTGATAACATTCTTCCAACCTTCTTACCTCCTGATAACTTTCTACTAACCTTCTAATAACCTTCTGACAACCTTCTAATAACCTTCTGACTACCTTCTAACAACCTTCTACCAACCTTCTAATAACAATCTGACTATCCTCTAACAACCTTCTGACAACCTTCTAACAACTTTCTAACAACCTTCTGCCAATTTTTGTAACAACCATCTGCGAACCTTCTACCAACCATCTGCCAACTTTCTACCAACCATCTGGCAACCTTTACCAACCATCTGTCAATTTTTGTTACAACCATCTGCGAACCTTCTACCAACCATCTGCCAACTTTCTACCAACCATATACCAACCATCTACCAACAATCTGCCAACCATCTAACAACCATATGCCAACCTTCTACCGGCCATCTGCCAACCTTCTACCAACCATGTGCCAACCTTCTAACAACCATATGCCAACCTTCTAACAACCATATGCCAACCTTCTACCGGCCATCTGCCAACCTTCTACCAACCATATGCCAACCTTCTAACAACCATATGCCAACCTTCTACCAACCATATGCCAACCTTCTACCGGCCATCTGCCAACCTTCTAACAACCATATGCCAACCTTCTACCGGCCATCTGCCAACCTTCTACCAACCATATGCCAACCTTCTACCAACTATCTGCCAATCTTCTACCAACCATCTACGAACCCTGTACCAACCATCTGCCAACTTTCTACCAACCATCTGGGAACCTTCTGATAACCATCTGTCAATTTTTGTTACAACCATCTGCGAACCTTCTACCAACCATCTGCCAACTTTCTACCAACCATCTACCAACAATCTGCCAACCTTCTAACAACCATATGCCAACCTTCTACCGGCCATCTGCCAACCTTCTACCAACCATATGCCAACCTTCTAAAAACCACATGCCAACCTTCTAACAACCATATGCCAACCTTCTACCGGCCATCTGCCAACCTTCTACCAACCATATGCCAACCTTCTAAAAACCACATGCCAACCTTCTAACAACCATATGCCAACCTTCTACCGGCCATCTGCCAACCTTCTACCAACCATATGCCAACCTTCTACCAACTATCTGCCAATCTTCTACCAACCATCAGTCAATCTTCTGCCAACCATCTGTTAATATTCTGATAACCATCTGCCAATCTTCTTACAACTAAATGCAACCTTCTGCCAACTATCTGCCAATCTACTACCAATCACCAGTCAATCTTCTTACAACCATCTGCCCATCTTCTTAAAACCATCTGACAGCTTTCTTCAAACCGTCTACCAACCTTGGAACAACCACTTACCAAAATTCTTCTCATGTTTTACCACCTCCTGCAAACTTTTTACTAACCGTCAACCATTCATCTTTCAATTTTGAGCATGGTGGCCAAGAGGTTGAGGCACTCACTTTTAATCACAGTTCAACATCTCTGTAGACTCAAGGTTTCCATGCACCTATTTTTAAGGGATACTGTAATATTCACAACAGTTGGAGACATATAAGAGTCTAGCTTGAGGTCCCTTAATCTGCCTAACTCATTGCCTTGAACTCTGACCCCTAATTTAAAAGGGACCCAATTGAGCTCATCAGTTTGCTTGTAAGAAAGTATTCAGAAATTCCATCAGGGTGTTCAGGAACACTTTGACCAGTCTTAAACTGTTTATTTTTTTCAAAACTTGTGACTTTAATTTTTGACCGTTTGACCAAATAGCAGCTTCTGTGTTCCCCCCTCAAGATGAATGCTTGTAAGTTGCATGAAATCATATTCATACATCTGAAAGTTATGCACAAGAAACCAATTCCAATCAAATGGACATTACAAAGCTTATGCAACACTGCTTTAGTGAAGGTGATCAATTATCATGATGATATCACTGGTTAGCAAATTATTAAACAAGAGTTAACACTAAAGTATGTCTCGCCTGCTGGCATCATCAGAAGCAATTATTCTTTCTTACTTCCACTATATTTTGAATTTACATGGATTTTCAGTTTCTGAGATCAAAAGATGTTTATAGAACTTAAACATTGCAAATACATGCAATAAAAATAATCAAAGTCACTCAACCGGAAAATCAAGGTCAAGGTCAAAAGATGGGGATGCAACTGTGCTAAGCTACTAATAGGGCATATGTATACCAAGTTTCATCGACCTAGGACCTATAGTTCTTGAGATATGGAGGTGCTCGCAAAACTTTTCCATTGCTATTATATGTATTGAAAATTGTCAAAGTCACTCAACTGTAAAATCAAGGTCAAAAGATGGGGATGCAACTGAGCTAAGATACTTCTGGGGCATATGCATACCAAGTTTCATCAACCTAGGACCTATTGTTCTTGAGATATGGAGGTGCTCGCAAAACTTTTTCATGGCTATTATATGTATTGAAAATTGTCAAAGTCACTCAACCCGAAAATCAAGGTCAAGGTGAAAAGATGGGGATGCAACTGTGCTAAGCTACTACTGGGGCATATGCATACCAAGTTTCATCAACCCAGGACCTATAGTTCTTGAGATATGGAGGTGCTCGCAAAACTTTTTCATTGCTATTATATGTATTGAAAATTGTCAAAGTCACTCAACCGGAAAATCAAGGTCAAGGTCAAAAGATGGGGATGCAGCTGTGCTAAGCTACTACTGGGGCATATGCATACCAAGTTTCATCAACCCAGGACCTATAGTTCTTGAGATATGGAGGTGCTCATAAAACTTTTCCAAAAAGTTAACGCCGCCATCGCCGCTGCCGCCGCCGTTAGAGTAACACCTATGTCCCGCTCTGCTTTGCAGGCGAGACAAAAATAAATACATTGATTTTATTTCTTTCATGGGGTATCAATTTTCATAATCTTTGTGGGTGGGTGGTGTAAATAAACAATAAGGAAATTTGCATTCTTTGCAAGACTTCAGAGACAGGCTTTTTAGAATCAATGAACTGACACTTTTTCACCAATCCATGAATATTGTTACCCCTGAAAATAAATGAATCCACAGTATAATATATGCAAAACATTATATACTTTTTACAGGAAGTCAAAATGCTTTGGTGTGTCATTGATCTACAGTTCAATAAGGATAGCTTTTCATTTAATTTTAAACACACTAGATCTTATTCTGTACCAATATAGGAATGTATTATCTAATTACATAACAAATGAACACAATAACAACCACTTTATACGAAGAATTTCTAAACAGCAAACAATACACTTCAATGTAAAGTTAAGACTTTAATGCTATACATCTATATATGTATCAGGGTCTACAAAAGTAGAACCAGAATAAAACTTAAACAACAACAAAAAATCACAGTTATGATTTAAAGACCATAAAATCTGTATATACTTTCATTTATCAAAAGGTGAAGCAGCATGTGCAATATGAAAAGTCTACTGCATATAGCTGGGAAAACATCAAAAGGGATTATAAGAGCTAAATGCATCACAATACACAGTAAATAAATGCAATACACAGTAACCCTTAACTGTGATTTCTTTTTTTATTTGTGGGACTAGTTAAAAGGCTTTTTGACAGACTGTCAAGAATGAAATCAAGATATTTCATGCAGGTTTGATAGTTATTGAATTCGTTCTAACCAAATGTGCAAATCAACTGACATGACTGATTAATAATCCAAAAGTAAAGGTTTTTAAGGAAAATCATGAAATTGATAACCGAAAAATTAAAATAACACAGTATTCTATCTGTAAAATGCAGGAAACACAACATTCTACATTACCTAACAAGTAACTACTGTGAATTCATTTATTTTGAGGGATACCAATTTTCATGGTTTGATGACAATTGTTGAGTTCTTGGATATTTAAATTTGTGGTTTTGAAGTCTTCAGCATACAGAGCATTTTTAAATTTCCTCATTGTGGATAACCAAATTTTGTGGATCAGCCTCTCCCATGAAAATTGTACCCCACGGAAAATAATGGAACCACAGTATAATAAAACCTTTTTTCATCACTAATTTTATTTATAACTTTAATTTGTGAAAATTAATAGAAACACAAAACAAAGTAGATGTGAAAATAAGTTGATTTACAGAAAGTGTTGTGATTCTCTTAATGTCTGCAACAACATTATGTCACCTTGATATCTTTCTCAACATAAAGGTTTGGAAATATACTACATTATAGTTTCCTTTGGAAAATAATATATAATGTTTTTATCTCTGTACAACAGACATCCTTGATACTCATAATCAAAGCGCTTAAGTGTTAAAAGGCAAGCAAAGTATGTAAGTACTAAAATAGCAGATATTCTTTAAGTTAATGAACACTCTACATGCTCTAGTGCCCTTTGACACATAAGATTATTCAATCATGTTTTAAATCAAAATTATATAAACTTTCGGGGTGCACATGAATTGTATTGTACGCAAATGGTATCGATTCAAAATTTCCTTCGATAAAAATGAACTCGTCCACCATATTTTATGAATGAATCAGAAATTAACCTCAAAGGTAGAGTGCATACAGATAAATATTCATGTATATTCTGGAGCAAATCAGTAAATAGTTTGTTTTGAAAAATGCAAAGGAATTAATAAAACTTGTTGTGTGTCGTTTAAAAATGGAGATATTTAAAAAATGCATTAAATCCTATGATATTTGATCATATTTTAAAAGAAATATAGAAGATAAAGAATTACAGTAGGCAGATTACTCCACCTAGACAGAAAAAAAAACATGAAAGCCAGCAGTAACCTTTATGACTGCATAAGGCAGCTAACGCTTGCCTAAAAATTAGCTATTGCTGCCTGCTGTACTTTTCTTTGTACTGTAGACATTTTTACAGCCCATAAACAAAGAATGAAAAAAAAATTAAATTAATGCTTATGCTGCCTGGATAATGAAAAAAATTAAAATAACACTTAAGGACAAGATAGGATAAGTGACCCTCTATAAATTGTGCATATCTAACTTTTTAGTAATGTTTCATTGTAATTGCAAAACTTTTTAGTTTAAGGTTATATTTGATTGGAGAGGCATTGATTTTTCTAAATTAAACAAAATAGCTAAAATACACATGTACGCAAAATTGACAAAATAATGTATATCAAAAATAGCTTATGCAGTTTTTGTGGAAGATAACTAGGACCCACAAAGATATTTTCAGAAAACATAAGTATAGTGATGCATCACCCACAGTTCCCTCATACCCTTTTTTGATAAAAAACATGCAATAATTTGCCATATTTCAAGCTTGTTCAAGAAAAAAAAAAACTTTTCACATATATTAGCTAAACGCTGAGAAGAAGACTAGTAAATCATAGCTTTGAAACATACAATTTATTTACACTTCACCACTTTAAAGTAGTTAAATGAACATTTCAACAAAAAAATGTCAGTTTTGAAGAAGGGACCAAAAACCACCCTTATCATATCTTGTCCTATGTTTTTTTACAATTTCTGTTTTCAATCCCACCATTCCTCTGGTTCGGCATTTATATTACAAATGGTCACTTTTTCTGTTGTGTCCTCATCATTATCAAAATAATCGTCCTCCTCGTCTTGGTCACCAAACCATTCACTTCTGTAATCCTCTGAACACAATTCTATACAAACACAGTCTTCATCATTGGCATTCTTATGAATGGTGTAACCTTTCTTCACCAAAAAGTCACTGTGAAAAATATGGTACATGTATTTATTATAAACCATAATCAAATAATTCCTAGCTTTTTGTCAAAACTGATTGAAAATATGGGACAGGCATTTTTTTCTTTTATCCATTTAGCTAAAATGTTCTGCCAATTTGAAGGAAATTGACCAAAAATGAACATAGAAAATAATGAGATGAGGTAGTGTACGCGACACAGCCCACAATCAAGCAGCAATTCAGAAAAACCACAATGGACAACTGCTAGCAGCCTTCAACGAGGCCATTTGGTGCTGCTCGCAGTTCTGTAATTGGCCCATGGTCTAATCTGTCAAAGTAAAAAATGGCCGGATTACGTTAAACAGGAAGTATGTGAGCGACAGACTTGAAATCGTGTCCCAAGTTATGGGACCCCACCCCGATGCTGTATACCAAATATCAAGTGGCTGTGCCTAGTAGTTGCTGAGAAAACTGTTACGAAAAATTTTCCCTGCCCGCACGTCATGTCAATACAAAATTCAAATTCAAATTCAGATTAAGAATTATTCGTTAAGGCAAGATATAATATTTATCTAGATTTGAATTTTACGAACACTTTTTCCTGTGAAAACTTGTCGTAACTCTGTAAATTTTATTGTGACCATTTTATTTACAAGTACATTTTTTTCTCATTCATACAAAAATTCTTCTAATTATATATCATCTAACTGCTCTATTATGCTTAACTTGTGTCCATCTTGTACATGTAATATAAAAAAATCTGTAAGAGTCGAAAATGGCCAGATTTAGTTAAACAAGAAGAAGGTAAGCAACAGACCAAATTGAATCCTTCTTTATGGAACCCAACCCAGATGCTGTATATAAAATATCAAGAGGCTGTAAAATTAGTTGCTGAGAAAACTGTTTACGATTTCCATAAAAATAATCCCTATCCCCTTTCACCATATTAAAACCTGGATATTTCACTAAGTGAAATCCAGCCAATAAAAAAAAATAACTCGGAAAAAAAAATTACAAGAATATTTTACCTCAACTCTGTCAAACTACACTTGTTACTGATCTTTTTAAATCCATGTATCTTTTCTACAGGTATACTGGCTGTAGTGTCCTCCTCATCATAGTAATCTGTACCTTGTGACATGAACGATAACACATAGGATACCTCTGATGCAAGGATGTCCTCAGGGTCTCTATTACTCAGCTCATCATGGGGATAATAACTGCTATCTATCTACAAAAGAAAATAGCAGTTTTTTTTACAGTTTTAAGGAGCGCAACCCCTCCATATCCCCTTTAGATCTGCGCCTGAATAGAACATACTTAAAAAATAATAAGAGCATGTTACATTATAATACCAATGAGTTGGTTTAAAAACTAGATTAAATTTTTTTCTATATATGCTGCACAGTGCTTGAAGGCAGAATATGACTGTATTCGGTCATAAAACTCATTCCGTCAACCAGATGTGAAATATTACCCATCAAAATCAACCAAGTAATTAATGTGAAAGTTATGGGTACTTGTGTTATATTATTATGGGCCTATTATCTTAGGGACAAATGGGGAGAAATCCTGGGACGAAAGTTTCAACTCAAAAGTTCTGGGGCGAGCCGGGGTCGCAGCTTCAAAATTTTAATCCCCTTTAATCCTTTAATTTTGCCCTTTTTGCCCCTAAGATATTTTGGCCCATATCAGTATAACACAAATATCTATAACTTTAACATATATTATTTAATTGATATTGAAGGGTTATATTTCACATCTAGTTGACGGAAAGAGTTTTATGGTCAAATACAGTCATATTCTGCCTTAAATGCGCTGTGTGTATTCATTGTAAAGCTTTTTTCTTGGTCTCCCTCCAGTTCACCAAGGTAACCAAAGCATTGCCAAGTATAATCTTATTTCAAATAGTAACCATAATAAGTAAATATGCTTTTGTGGCCTATAGATATTTGCAGAAACAACATGAATAAATGTTATCCTGGCAAATTCTAAAAGTTTGGTGCATTAATCAGCCACCTGTAACAAAATAGTTCATTTAGTCATTCTTAAAGTTAGTCTTTTGACATACCACATGATACACTGTAGTTTGTATGTCTGATTTCCTCTGATGTTTTAGCCCTTGTCTGATCATGACCACTGCCTGTGAACAACAACCCAGATGTTCTGATCCCTCAGGGTCATTCCCAATCCCATGGAATCTATAGCTATAGTCGTACCTTTCTCCTATGTCACGGCACCTACAAAGGAAATTTTGTTTTTATTCATTAACTAGTGTTACATTCACTCTCCAAACCTCATTATTTTTTTATCTAAAACTACAAGCAAGCTCAATGAGAATACCCATTGCTTCATACTGGGCTCTAGATAAGAAAAAAAAAAGATCTTTCAACAATATTTTGTTATGAGGGAAAGAATTTCAATAACTTTTTATAACTTATAACATCTTTTAATAAGTGACACATATTGTGTTTGGCAACTGTGTGATTTATATTGTATCATTTGAATATACAATTAATATGGTGACATGTATTTGTATCATCAATTGAGGCCAAATGAAAGTTGATTTTAGCAACAACAAAAGATCACTTTCTTACATTGCATTTTTTTAATTTTGCAGCAGTTGTGTCATTTTTCTTATTCAACATAGTTCAAAACAATCTGTTTATTTGAACAGAAACATACCAATTTTCAAACTGGTTTCTGGTCCATTCAAACTTATGGTCCCAATGTCTGAATCGTCTAGGTCCAGGAAACAGTTCATTGAACTCATAATTAGGTGTTGTCATGACTACAATTCTAGGATAAATGCACTCAAATACCATCTTGATGACTTTCTGTAAATCTTCTTCATACAGATGTTCTATACTGAAATAAACAAGACCAATCAATGTTAAAGCAGGAACCGCTTACTCTTCTGGGGCACTTGTGTTCAATCTTGTTACGACTTAATTTCATGTTGTTGGTTTTTGTTCATTGATTTTGTGTTTCTTTATGCTGTTCTTGTTCGAGTTAACCTGTTTTGTCATTGCCCTTTCAGACTTTTGACACCTGAATGGCCCTGTTGGTGCTTCATTGCTTCTTGCACATCAGAAATGCTAAAATTTAACATGTCAACAAAATGTCTTATATAACATTGAATGTGTAAAAATTAAGTCAGTGTAAACTTTTCATATATAAATACACTTCTAATTGTTAATGACATGCATGAGCTAAGCCTATGATAATATCATTGTTTTATGCCTTAAGGTAAAACTTGAAATGCAACTTTTTTGTAAGTGGTTTAAGGTTAGTGAGGACACCTGTCATGTGACCAAAAGCTCACAAAAAAATGAAAATTTGTCATATGATTTCTAATGCATTATCTATTTATGCTATATCATTTAAACTTTTATATTCAATTTAATAAGCTGACAAAAATGGAATTTTATTTTTTATCTTTTGGTTTCTGTCATTTTAAATTACACAAAACATCTTAATACCACAAAGTCTCCTTTTGACAGTGACCCACCATTTACCTAATTATTGAATTGCCAATATATAATATTTTTGTGTGCATCTATGTTATGGCATTTTAATTAAGTGATAGAAAATCCTTATTAAAATTAACAAAATTGAGTTATTCTTTAATTAGTAATAATGATTTTTTGGTATAAAAATCAATTTGAATAAGTCATTTTTAATTATCTAAGTCGTGTTGTGTTGTGATAATCTTGCATATAAATCACATTATTGTTTTATATGCTAGGATGAAAATAAAATGATTAAGTACATAAAACTTTGTTTCTGAATGTTTGTATATTAGGTTTTGACACCTGTAGGTATTGATAATTAGAATTTCCTGTTTATTTCACCCCAAGTCAGCTGTGACTAATCACATTTATGTTTACCTAACCATTACACAGGTACCTGCTGGGAGACAATGCCAATAAATTCACATTAATTAACACTTTTAGAAAACCAAGTGGGGGATAGGAAAAAGAATGACCTGTAATTTACATAATTATATCACAATTATTTCCAATGAAATATGATGGCTTACATTTAAATACACAACTTCTTTCTTAATCGAAAATAAAAATATTTTTTTTAATTATAGAATTTTAATTTTAATTAATTGATTATAAAATTCAATTTAAAAGAAAAAGATAATAGATTAATAAAACGTTTTTAAAAAGATTTTTATATAGAAAGTAATTTGAAAATATTGAATGATCTTGTTGACTTTTGATTATTTTAATTATTTTGTTGGTTATTGGACGTACCACATGATCATTTAAACGTTTGAACTAATATGATTTTTTGCTACTCAGTAGAAATTCTGATTAACTGAAGTAGTCCCCTAATGGCCCGAGACTAGTATTATTTTAGCCCCCTTTTTAATGCATTTTCAATATAGCGTTTTGATGAATAAAAAAAAAATTAACCATTTGATTTTCCTAAAATTTCTTACAGCTGCATAACAACACAAGACATAAATAATATGTAAATTTAAGAAGATTTTACCGATTTTAAAACTTTTGATGCATTTTATGGTCAAGAGACCAAAAATTTTTAATGTCAACAAAATTTAAGATCTAAATTTTGACCCCGCGTATGCCTGGCAAATCACCCCTTTTATGCTGATTTAAGTGTTGGTCTTTGTATATACCAAACTTTGGCTTAAGAACTACCAATTAACCCAAACAACTAAAAACAGCACCAAAAATTGACCTAGAAATACCTCTGGAAGATATATGGTGTTTTTTAAAGGGACTATATTAAACAACAACGAAAAATAAGGGGCGATAATTGTGGTCTCATACCTAATAGTCCTCAGATAAGCCTCATTTCATCAAATAAAGTTGTTTTTCACCAACTAGAGTCTTTTTTGAGCTTACATACCAAGTTTCATAATGATCAGATGAATAACATTAAAAATGTGAGCCATTCAAATCAATGGTTTTCTTCAAAAATATGGTCCGCTACAGCTTACTCAAGAACCATGGATCCTATGTGGCCATATTTTTTACATTTCATGATTTTTGACAAAACCAATGATTGATATCAATAACTTGAGGTGTACTAAACATGAAAAACACAAGTTTTGGTAAAATAAGTGCATGGTGTTAATATTTGATTCTGGTTTATATTCGCGGAGTGAAAAATAAGACATTCAAGGATTTAAAGGGGTACTAATATGGTCATTAATATTTTTCAAAATTTGTACAAGATATTTACCTGGAAACTCTTTTAAAATGTTCTCTATATAATAAGCTTACAAAAAAACCCAAGAAACATTAACTTTATATACTATATAAGTCCATAATAACCATTTGAAAATCAGGAACCATATGTATTATGAAAGCGGTTTTGCCAAAATTGGTAAAAGTAGCTATTCAAGGGTGAAAAAAATGCAAAAGAGGATGCAATTTCTTACATTTATTATGTTTTCAGTATGAGAGGATGCAAATCAACAGATTTCAATAGCAAAAGCACTGGTCAGAGCACTTTTGATGGAAACTAGTAAATGACTTATGTGCAAAAACATAGAAAAACCTTCAAATCCTTAGCTTGTAACTGCTAATATTTACAATCATTTCACTTATGTAGTAGACAATGCTGAACAAATAGGTGTTTTTTGTGTTGTTTATCATTAAAACATTACTTTCTGTCTGATATTCCAAGAATTGAAGTAATAAAAAGATGATTTTAGAAAGATGGCATAGGCCCACCCCAGAAAAATTCATATGCTGCCGCAACCTTGTTTCGCAGTGGGGAAAAGATTTTTTTCAGAAATACTTTCAACATTTCAGGATAAAAACACTCCTTATGTCTTAATTTAATGATTTATGACAATTCTAGGCAACTAAAAGTCTTTATTTGCAAGTAAGGGGTCATTTTGTTGGAAAAAATCCAAAATCCAAAAAGAAGACCATTTTCATTGAAAATCCCATATACTTTGAATTTTGGCTCATTTGGTCATATTTTCATATAAATTCATGAAACAAAGACTGAAATCATTTCAATATGGCATATTCAGTAAGTTCAGACTAAATACAGTATTGCTAGAAAGTTTTTGAAATTTTACCCATAGCCCCCCTCTCCTAGGCCCGAGACTAGTATTATTTTAGCCCCCTTTTTAATGCATTTTCAATATAGCGTTTTGATGAATAAAAAAAAAATTAACCATTTGATTTTCCTAAAATTTCTTACAGCTGCATAACAACACAAGACATAAATAATATGTAAATTTAAGAAGATTTTACCGATTTTAAAACTTTTGATGCATTTTATGGTCAAGAGACCAAAAATTTTTAATGTCAACAAAATTTAAGATCTAAATTTTGACCCCGCGTATGCCTGGCAAATCACCCCTTTTATGCTGATTTAAGTGTTGGTCTTTGTATATACCAAACTTTGGCTTAAGAACTACCAATTAACCCAAACAACTAAAAACAGCACCAAAAATTGACCTAGAAATACCTCTGGAAGATATATGGTGTTTTTTAAAGGGACTATATTAAACAACAACGAAAAATAAGGGGCGATAATTGTGGTCTCGTACCTAATGTAGAGTAGGGGACTATTTCAAATAAATAATCTCCAATATCTTTGTTATAAGTTAAGATATGAGAGAAAAAATTTGCACACTGTTATAAAACATTATTCTGAACAATTTAAGACCATATGTCAAAAATCGTGAACTTACCCTTTAAAAATGCAAAAAAAAATAAGTGCAAATGTCACAAATACCTTGAAACTTGTGTTGAATAGTTTCTTTTAATAAAACTTAATCAAAATAAATTAATTTTAACACAAATAAAACATCCATTCCTTCATAAATAAAATTTTCAAATAAAACAAGGGAGATAATCCACTTGAAAAATGACAAAAAAATTACAAAGATTTGTATTGTAGACAGATAAATAAGCTGGTGATCCCCAGTTTTTATTGTTTTATTTCAAAATATATTGTATTTCATTGATTTTTATCAAATAAAAATAAAATTCAAATTCATGGTTTTTTTTCTGTGACAAGATTTAATGCTAATTATTTGGCCTTTCCTATATAATCTATAGTAATTTGAGAAAACTTTGAGCCTAGATTTTGGGAAAACAAGCCTGGAAAGGGGGGTCCAATATTTTAATACAAGATAAAGTATATACCTAATATTGATATATAAAACAAGAGTTAACACAAAAGTATGTCTCGCCTGCCGGCACCATCAGAAACAATTATTCTTTCTTACTTCCACTATATTTTGAATTTACATGGATTTTCAGTTTCTGAGATCAAAAGATGTTTATAGAACTTAAACATTGCAAATATATGCAATAAAAAATAATCAAAGTCACTCAACCGGAAAATCAAGGTCAAGGTCAAAAGATGGGGATGCAACTGTGCTAAGCTACTACTGGGGCATATGTATACCAAGTTTCATCAACCTAGGACCTATAGTTCTTGAGATATGGAGGTGCTCGCAAAACTTGTCCATTGCTATTATATGTATTGAAAATTGTCAAAGTCACTCAACCGAAAAATCAAGGTCAAGGTCAAAAGATGGGGATGCAACTGTGGTAAGCTAATACTGGGGCATATGCATACCAAGATTCATCAACCTAGGACCTATAGTTCTTGAGATATGGAGGTGCTCGCAAAACTTTTCCATTGCTATTATATGTATTGAAAATTGTCAAAGTCACTCAACCGGAAAATCAAGGTCAAGGTCAAAAGATGGGGATGCAACTGTGCTAAGCTACTACTGGGGCATATGCATACCAAGTTTCATCAACCCAGGACCTATAGTTCTTGAGATATGGAGGTGCTCATAAAACTTTTCCAAAAAGTTAACGCCGCCGTTGCCGCCGCCGCCGTCGCCGGTAAAGTAACACCTATGTCCCGCTCTGCTTCGCAGGCGAGACAAAAATTGGACATTTTAAATTCGGCATTATTTTTGGGGTCAGGTGTCCTCACTAACCTTAGTACTATGCCCTTTGATTGCATCCTTCCATCTAGGTAAACTACTTTATGCAATAGGAGTTTCAGCCATTTCAGATCAAAACAAGCAAAAAAGTCATAACCAAAGCCCTGTTCACCCCATACATGTTTTAAATTAACTCCAATTTTATTCTACAATTAAGATTTATATGCAACGTTTGCTTAGATTAAAATTAACATTTTGAATGTAAATGTATACAAGATAAACAAATTGTCATGTTTTAACTTGTATACTGTTTTATAAGTGCTGCAAAACAGTTAATTTGTGGAAACTATGTATACCAGTACACGTATATGTAGGTACATGTATGTTTTATAGTCTTAACTACAAATCAGAAAAAATTAAAATTAAACCAAACATCAAACTTTACAAAGAAATGAAATTTAAAAAATATTTACAATTCCACCATAGTAACAGCCTCAAAATCTTCCATTCTGTTATCAAACTTTGTGGCATTCCCAGCCAATATTTGTACACTTAGGGGATTCTTTCTTTTCTGAAGGTAGTCATAGCAACATGGTCTTATTCTGTGCTTATGTACTTCTAATAAAGAAGAGTCAAGGTCAACAAGGTTAACTCGTAATAATGTAGTTACTTCCTTCAGGTGGCGAAAAATTCCTAATTCTGCACTGCCAAAATCAACAACCTTAAAAAAAGAATTTCAGATGATAAAAACTGTTTCAGTAAGGATTATGAGTAGTATAAAATGTTATTCATTCAAGGAGAAAGCCATGTAATGATGTAAAATGTGTCAAAATAAAACAAAGTTATCAATATTATTTTTTTTTCAAGTACAGAAAAGAACAATTAATATAAAGATAAAGTATTTTTCATGGACAGGATTAACTCCTTAGTAAATGTTTTCAATGATGAGCAGAAAATTGTTGAGTAGTAAATAGTTGGTATAATTTGCTATCAGCAGTTCATATTTGACAGAGTTAAATCATTATATTTCATGATATAATGTATATTGTTCGTAGTTTTGGGTTAATGTATTGAGATCAACTGTCTACACATTACAACATAAACTATTTACATGTCTGCATTATATTTTTAATGTAGACCCAATTGCAAAACAGCAAGTAGCTACAATGTATCACATTGAAAGTTGCTAGCTGCTTAAAATTGTGGATTTTTGAATTACTGATTATTAATATATATAGGTTGTCTCCAACATGTCTAACTTGCACTTATTCCACATCTCATTGTCTTCTATAATAATGTATCCTATTTGCTTCATGATTTCATGAAAAAAATATAAAGTTTCATCCAATTAGAATGGACAAATGAAATTACAGAATATTTCAATAACTTTACTTATTATACTGTGAAGAAGAACAAAACATAAAGTTTCATCCAATTAGAATGGACAAATGAAATTACAGAATATTTCAATAACTTTACTAATTATACTTTGAAGAAGAACAAAACATATTGACACTTATTTGACATATGCTTACACTTTCTGGTTTCAGCTCATCAAGTATGCCCCTTACAAATGTGTATCTCTGTATATATAGTGGAGGATAAAATGTGGGTCCACCTAACAGATTCTCATTTTCACCCTTTCCTTCTTTGACTTTTTCACCATTATTATCTATATCCTCCTCATCTTTTGTAAATGGATCATCCATATTTCACTACAATAAGAAAATTATAATGTGAAAATAAAAGATAAAAGTCATCATAAGTCTTTATTTATACACAATTGATAGGAATCTTAAAACCTGTAAAGGGCAAGATTTTATCTTACTAAATGTGAAGATCATTTACATGTAATTCAACATTGCAATGTTCCATGATCCTGAACTTCAGTTCTTAAGCCATCAACAGGGTCAAACAAACAAAAATCTACTGCTCCAACAAGAGCTTACATAGTTTAACTTGTTATTGATCATTGTTGGCAACATGACAGTTTGTATTTAACAAGTAGTAACAGCTTATAACTAGACTCCTTCCATAGCACCTGAGTTCAATTTTGTTCCAGCAAGAGTTTCTAACATGTCTAATGCCAAGTTTTGTTTAGTTTTAATATGTCTGCCTTGTTATGTTGTGTATTTTATCATATTGTTGCTCTCTTTGACATATTTAGTGTCAACTGATTTTGTCTTTGCTTATTCTACATTTTGAATGCCCTATTTTTTTGCCTTATTAAAAATCCATTCCATAGGAAGGGATAATTTGGATCAATGGAAGGAGATCAAGATGATGTGCTAGCATTTCACACATTTTTTCTGCATGTGTTGACTTTTTTGGAAAACTTCTTCAATTTCATACATTACATGTTCTTGATTGCAAAGGAGATTGACAATAAAATGTGCAATAAAAATCCCAAGCTTGGTTGGTATTCTAGCTATTTCTATTTCTATTTCTGTTCTATGATCAGTGTTATTCAAATATATAAATCGTAAAATACTTTGTATTAAAACACTTTAAATTTTGAAAAATATAACGTCATTTTTCATTAACCACTTTCTTTCATTCATGACATTTTCTTCAAAATTCTACTTTCACTTTTGAAGGTCGTTCGAGTTTCTCTGGAGTTTTGTTCCGAAATGGTGAAAATAAGTTCCGAACATACGACTTCCTGTTTACATGTTTCCATGATGAAAAAGAGCTTCATGAAAAAATGCAACATTTATATACTTAAACGAAGTGCCTTTGTCATTAAGATTTAACTGGTCTCTATTTTTCTAAATCTTTAGAAACGGAAAAGGTAAAAATGAACAGATATTATGTACCATACTGTCTCTATATTTTTGATGGCACTACCTGTCATGCTGGTCTTACACTTCTACATCTACATAACTGATTAACAGTAATAATCTCATCTGTCAATATTGAAAATCACTCAATGCTTCCAATTCATTAACCATGTTAACAAGAACAAAAATTTGAAGATTGCATACATGTGATTCTCCCGCCGGGAGACGAAATCTCCCGACTTTTTGATCCATCTCCCGTTCTCCCAACTTTTTGTGTAATCTCCCGCTTTTTCAAGACATGACAAAATTTTAATTTTATATACCTTTTAATTGTTCAGTCATAAAACATTTCTGTTGTTTTAGGAGTTTTAGGGGTTTGTCAATAAGGTACTACGTTAATTTAACAGGTAAAGGTGTTAATTAAAGGTTTATTGCCATAATTGACCTGATGATTGTATAAACAGTTTGAGATTAATCAGTGAAGCCATGTATATTTGGCACACGCTAGTGCCCCCGATTGACATCGAAAAGCAATTTTAATGGGCTTTGAAAATCTCCCGCTTTTTGGTCCATTCTCCAGCCAAAAAAATCAAAATCTCCAGCTTTGTCATCATTGATCCGTCACATGTATGAGATTGTAACAAGAAAGCTAGTCCAAATATAGTCCAAATAATTAGGCCATTACCATGATCATGATAATTTACGCTGTTACGGGGAAGGCTAAAGTTTTTATTTGGATTTTTCTTGGACGCCTTCAAAAAATCATAAAAAGCAATCATAAAAAGCCTTACAAGACGTCCTTATTATTTGGACTTGTCCAAATAATGATGCCATCTTGGAAGCTTTTTAATATGAGGCAGATGTAACCTGTGACACTCCCGAAGTTACAGCGTATCTTTAAATATTTTTCATGTTGTATAAATTTTAAAATGTTTATGAATACTACCTTTATTCTGCCAGTTCCAGGTCCTGCGTGCGCTTAATGACATTCGAAATTTTCAAATTAATAACCAAGCGTTGAAAAAGACGCTGAAAGTTTGGGAAATCAAGTGCCAAAAACCAGATGTTGAAGAAAAATTCAGCTCATAGTACAACTAAATTGTTGACATTTTTACCATACCTTTGGGAGGGTATAATTTTTAATGTTTGGCTTGTCTATGGTAAACTTAAAAAGTCGAAATGACAAAAACCTCAGAAAGATGTCATGATTATTTGGACTTAGCAAGAAAGCTTGATTGGCAGCACCATCACGGGAGGTCAAATGAAGCAGAGAAGTGCCAGTGGAGCATTTATTGTGTCAATAACAAAAAAATTAATACACACGAGAAAAAAGCACACACACAAAATACCTGAATCATGTGATAACTGCAACCAGCATTGAGCAACACAAACTCAAGTCAAAACAAGAGTAAACTCTACTGGTTCCTCAGATGTTATTATGTATACTTAAGGTACATGTACATATAAAAACACGTGTAAAGATTTTGTCATTGAAATCATAACCCCTTGTCATGCTTGTGAGGATGGGTAACTCATTGTAATGTTTATACTGACAGAGACTAAAACTTTGGATTACCCTTATATGAAATTTTTGCCAATATTTGACAAACATGACAAAACAAGATAAAGATTTTAAACATGTAAAGTTGATTAGAACTGGCTAAATATACATGTACTTATGCAATTGTGTTTTTCAGACCCTATTTTGAACTAAGCAAACAATGAAAAGAAACAAATATCTCGTAAGGTCAGCAATTTGAACATGTCTAAAGTTGATGTGGAAGGGAGACCCAAACGCAGCAATGCATGGATACGGTTGAGGAAACGTCTAACGAGAAAAGGAGTACTTGAAGTTGATGTTGATCACCATAGGTACAAAATGTTGAACATACTAAGAGAGGGGATCAGAGATTTGATGTTAAATCATCCAGAACTTGGTCCAAAGGTAAGTAAGTACATATAAATTTCATCATTATGACATTGGTAGATTGTAAATTGTTCTGTTGATGTTTATTATGGTTTTTAAGTTCTCATCATGCACCTGAATTTAGTACTCCATACAGTGGAGTACGAAATCTAAGTGGAAATGTTCATATGTAGTTTTAAATTCATGTATTCCCAAACTTTGAAGAATAAGATGTATATATCTTATTCTTGAAAGTTTGGGAATAAAATAAAATAATTATTTTGATTTTGCCAATTTGTTTGTCTGTTTTTCCAGTGGTTTATGTTATTTGATGATAGCAAGGCTGCATCTTCTTTTTTTCAGAAAGAGCTAACCTCAGAAGACTACAAACACATACATGTTAAAGAACTATCAACAAACTCTGGAAAAGTACGTACTAACTTCCAATCTTCCATTAGAATTGAAGCGATAGTCATTTTAGATGTCATGCATGTAGTTTGTAGTTATTTGAATTTTCTATACTCAGCAGGTGCACCTTTATGTCTGTCTGTATGTCTATCCCTGATAGGTTTTACTTTCAAGTTCTGGTTACTTTTCAATGGATGTAAAAGCAGGGCACTGGATTTGTGTGTTAATTATAAGCATACATGTAATTTAATTCATATTGGTGTTTGAAATTTGTTGTATAATTATTTATTAAGCCTATAAATTTTAAAGTTACAAAAACCTTAATCATCCTGATTCTTTTACAGAAGGTTAATTTTACTAGTCATAACAGTTGTGTATTTGCCTCTCTACGCCAAGCTGTCAATGTAACAGAAGACCACTACCTCAGTGCCATAGCTCCTCCTGATCTACCTTATATGGAATTCATGAGTAATTCCCGCAGTGGACAAGACTTTTATCTAAGGTTCAGTTTATGAAATATCATCAGTAAGGCCATACAAAAATAAATGTTAGCTTCTCAGGCCATTTTTGTGAAAAAACAGATGAGGCAGGCAGGCTAATTCTTATTATTTTTTTTATTGGTCATTAAAGTGCATGAGGCAGCTATTTACATTGTAAATAACAAAAAAGTGATGACGCAGGTGATTTTTTTTTTACTTTTATGAAAAAGCAATAGAAAGGAACAATGAGGCTGCCTCAGAACAGATGAGGTAGGAGCCTTGAGAAGCAAAATATTTTTTTTATTTTGCATAATGTATATACATGATATAGGAGATGAAAATATATTCAGTTTATGTTAAATTTGTGTTCGTTTTTAACATTTCTGTAGAATAAGTTAAGACTATATCTAAAGGTTCACAGTTATTTCTATCTCTGTTTAACAGCAGATCAGCTGTATCTCTAATCAGTTTGTGTTTTTTTTCAGCAATGACCAAGAATATATTATTAAAACAGACAAACAGCATAATATTGATATTTTTTAATTATTTTTGCTGTAAGTACACTCTTTTATTTATAAGTATCTAAAAGAATAAAACTACAAAATTTTATTTCTGGAAAACTTTTTTTCCATTGATTCTAACTATCCATTTTATAGATTTTAAATATGATTTTGCTATTGAGAAATACTAGAAGGCCACCAATATCAGTCAAGTAACCAAAATCAGACAAACCAAGGCAGCATTACCCAATATACATTACATTTCATTTTTACTTTAACACTCACATTATGTGACTCATATTTATTTGAGAGTAAACCTTATTGCTCAGATTTTACATATACATATAGAATTTTTAGATGAAAGTCTGTGGATGTGTCTGTTAGTTTAAAACTCCCAAGTTTACATTTCCACTGTAGTTGATATTTTGGACATTTTTTAAATGAAAATCATAATTTGCTTTTTTTGGCTAGCTTGTTTTGTTTTTTGAATTACAGTGAATATTTAGATCATTTCCACAAGTATCCACACTCACTGATAGTCAAGTTTCTAGGAGTATATTCTTTAGAGAGCTCAAGTTTCCCTAAAGTATGTATAACCTTAATGTCTGTATGTATGCTTGTAATAATACCTGGTAATAGCACTGAAGCTAAGATTTTAAGAACAGGACAGAACCTTATATGATACTTTAATGATAATTACTTATGCGAAGTCAGGTAAATGGAAAAAAAAATTATTAAACCCAGAGATAGAGCATGCATGTGTAAGGTGTAGTTTTTATTTGAAATACTTTGAATTCAAAGTAATATGGTCCAAATTCTTTGTTTGTTTTTAGATTGACCGGTAGACAGTCTTTCACATGTTAGTTATTTAGCGAACCATTAACATTATTGCCTTTGAAATACTTGTTCTTTCAAATATGATTTAATACCAAGTGTCTAATTTATATATATATTTTTAAGTTTTTACATATTTTTTTTCAGACTCATTTTCTAGTCATGCAGAACATTTTTTACCCTCCAATGAGAATTGAGACAAGGTTTGACATAAAAGGATGTCTAAAGAACAGATATCAAAAGGTAAACTACTCACAATAATAATGAATTATAATTTTCTGTAAAGATACTTATTTTCACAAATTTCGTGTTTTCTGTTCATTATTAAACTCATTTCATACATAATATTTCATTTTGCCGGTATTTGATATTGCGAAAAAATGTCCGTCCAGTTGGTAACATAAATACCTACCGAAAATAAATGCATTAACAGTACATGTATTATAAAATAGAAGCAAAGAATTATCAATAGGGCATTCAATGTCTGAAGTCTGAAAAGGCAAATATAAAAGCCATGTTAAATGCAAGAAAAGAAAAGAACACTTATAAAACAACTTAACTGCAATCATCAATTCAAACCTACACTGAAAAGTGTATGAATTCCTTTAGAAAGTTGAGCAGATAATGCCTGTTATATCATGCAAATTCATTGCCATAATTTCATTTCACTTTATGTGTTTTACTACTTTATGTCCTTTAGCATTTTCAATTTTTGGCATTCCCTTTTATAACTGATGTAATGATACTGATTGTTCAACATGTACATTACATTTGAACGTTCTCATTTGTAGTTTTTAAGTAAGCTTGATTTGTGCAATGTCATCAAAGTATTAACAAACTTGCCTTGACTTCTTTTCTTAAAGATAAATAGTTTAAACCACAGTTTAGGAAATTCTCACATTATTTGAAGTTATTTGGTGTCTAATTCTGAATGCTTATGCTAAAAGTGTTAGTAAATATGAATATTCTTAAAGATAAATAGTTTAAACCACAGTTTAGGAAATTTTCACATTATTTGAAGTTATTTGGTGTCTAATTCTGAATGCTTATGCTAAAAGCGTTAGTAAATATTTTGATGAAAATTATAATTTTTCCTTTTAGCCAAACCCACCTGGCAGTGATATTCTTACAATACTGAAGGATGTCAACTTTCTCTCTGAAACCATAGATCTAGGTATAGCTTTAATATAAGGGCACTTTTTAACAACAGGCATGTCAGTTTTTTGTCTTCTTTATTCATAATATTTGATAGAAAATGTTTTTAAACTTTGTAAAGCAGATGATTTTCAAAATGAAACTTATCAAGATTAACTTATATAATGTTTCTTCTATAATAATAGAATTTTAATTTATCATTATTTTCGAAATAGCTACCACAACTAAAAAAAAGTTTTTTTCTAAATTTTACAGATAAGATATTTTTCCCACTTCTGTGATAATGTGTTTTTATGCTTTTATTTTTCATTTGACCATTTTATTATATTAAACTTATGTAGGATTTTTTCTTTAATATAGGCATTCAAAAGAACTGGTTTGAACGACAGTTACATATAGATGTAGAATTTTTACATGAGATAGGTGTACAAGACTACAGTCTTCTGATGGGAAGACATAGAATTTCAGGAAAAGAAACTCAGCAGTCCATTGGTGAAGTTGTAGTCAGGGTGAAAAAGTAAGCTACTTGTGTTACTTCTATTCAGTCACTGCATAATTTTCTCATTGTTGTGATCAGATTTAAATGAGAAGATGGAATTAATTGACATATAGATAAAGCAATCAAGTTCATTTAATAGATTAACACTCTCTGGAAAAATTACAAATATGGGTGAGTCAATTGCATATTAAAAATCATTGAAATATAAATTTTATGCAATTTGATATTTTTTGTACACAGTCATCATCGCCACAATAAATATTTTCTTTTTCATCCAAAATTCAACTTTGTTATGTTCTTAAAACTTTTTTGTTTGCTGGAATTACTGTCTGTAAAGGATACTCTGGAGAACAAAAATTCTTAGAATTTTTCGTTAAGTCATAACTAGCACCTTTGAAATGTTTGCTATTTTTACTGTTGCACAAAAACGTAACTTAATTTACAAAAAAGAGTGAAAGAAAAGCTTACCTCTAAGATAAATGAAGCAAAATCACTTTGCCCCCTTGTTTTTCTATTGTAAATGGCTGCCATTTTTGGAGATGCTAAATTTTCAAAAATCACTATATCATAGAATTTAACAATACCACTTTGACCAAAGAGGTATTTTGTCATCAACTTGTTTTTGTTTGCATCAGGGAGTGCATTTTGACGTCATATGACGTCACAATAGAAATTTGAGATTTTTTCCCGTACTTTTTTTGCTATGGGAATTTCCCTTTCAAATGTAAATATCTAGACTTTTAGAAAATGTATTTAAGCATTTTTAAAAGTTGTTATATTTTTAGTTTAATAGGTCTTTTTGATACTCATAAGATTATGTAAATAAATAAAGGCTTATGTTTTTGAGAAAAAACAAGTTTTGATTTTTTCATTCTCCAGACTACCCTTTACAGACAGTAGATAATGTTAATTGTGTTAACCAGGGCATAAAGGTAGAGAGAGGGGCATGTATTATAAGACAAAACACTTTACCTATATCACATACCCAATATTGCATGAACTATACCACATGACCTAAATGGCATAGTCTATAAGGCATGGCCTATGTCCCACCTATGACCAAAAAACACAAAAGTAACTACAAAACATTACAAAGTAAATATATGATATTAATCATCAAAATATCCAAATCAGTACCCCATGCTGTATAAATCCCTGACTGATATCACCCTTGGGCTGATGGCCCTCAGGGTGGTATAGACATCTTGGGTTTTTACAGAATGTGGTTCAGATTTGGACATCTAATATTCAGTATGTATCACATTTGTGTAATTTGAAATTTTGCTATATATTATCTTGACATTCATCACTAATCACTCTTGATCATCAATCCAGTCATGCAAGCTTTGCCAATGTTCAAGACATTCATAGTGTGTATCCTATTTTCCTTTTTTACATGCAGATCGTTCCCCCAGAACTCTGATGGACACCAAGAACTTCCAAGTTTGCAAGAACAAGAACCAAAGTGTACAGAAAATCATGACCAAAGAAAACCTGTAGACAGAAAAAGTATATATACTGTACCTGACTTTTTGAAGAATCCTGGTAACTCCGACATTCACCAAAAATCAAATCGTAGACTCTTGCTCAACTGTCGAAATACACTCCATGTTATTAATGGTTCAGAATATAGATATTTTCTAGGCATTGTTGACTTTTTTATCCAGTATGAGTGCAGGCAAAGGACTGGGAGGATATTAAAAACAATCAAATTCCTCTCTTCTAATCATTCTACTGTGCCTCCTGATATGTATGCAAAGAGATTTCTAAAGTTTCTTTTAGATAGGACAAAATAGTTTATGTTTCGATGGTTAGATTAAGAATTTAATGCAATTTGTAAGAAAAGCAAGCCAGAAGGGCTTTTCCAATGAAAGGATCATTATTATGTTGCCTGCAATTTGTTACAAAGTGAAAAATAGGGGTTAATTTGACACTATCCATTGTCTTGCATCGGTGCCGTCGTCCTTTGTCAGCATCCTCTGGCATCACAAAAATTTCCTTCACATTTTTTCAGGCAACTACATGTCACAGCCTCTGATATTACGCATGTAGCTTCTTTCTATAGTACTATATGGTTTTAAGTCATCTACTTCCTGTTCACCAAATATTTAACCATGCAGGCGACATACCTCTTCCATGGAAAACCTTCATTTTAGTAATATTATATGGTTACAAGCTACCTAATAGACAAATTGGATTTTGAATTTATGTGAAATTAGTCCTGAGAAATCCAGATGTAGGTATTTCAAATTTCAGTATTTTTCTTCAAAATTATTATTGTGGGAAAACTGCATATATTTTGATATTTATGTATCTAATTAACACAAGCATATCAACTGTGTTGAATTTTGATATATTTTGCTTGCTTAAAAGGGGGGGGTCCCATGACTGATACTTCTTACATATCCTCTTCAGAAAATGTTGTATTTTATGCCTGCTCTCAAACAAAATGATCTTTTTTCCTGCAAGTCTTGTAACCCCAAGTGACTTTCTCAGCAATGATTCCTTGTATGATGGGTAACCAGAAAATATATACTCTTCATGAAATTTAAATAAATAAAGCATCCAAACATTTTAAATTTTGGTTGCTATATGAGTTACAATGTACCTTAATTTGGTAGTTTCTAACCTACATGATTTGGACACAATTTACTTTATTTAGTATAAAGGAAATCAGTTTTTTATCAATCTTTTATATTACTCTGTGTTTATAAATTATACAGTCATGTTTTTTGTCTATTCAAAAATGTACTTCATTTAATTGAAAAAATGAAAATAAATATATCAGTTCTTTTTAAGCAAAATTGTATTTTGTTCTATTTTATCTTATTTGATAAAAAAAAAAACTTTAACAAAAATGCATTTACATGTACAACTTCACAAGTACAGGTAATTATACTGAAATTGCACCAACCTTTATTTTTACTTAAAATTAAGTAGTAAGATATTAGATAAAATGTGGTTGCCACTTGATGATTATGTAAGATTTCCATGTTACATGTATATCATTCATTTGAATGTAAACTATATTTAATAACTTTTATAAAAAGTTGTAAAGTATTATGTAATTGTATAATTTACACATTGTTTTTCCTACCTCAGCTATTTTTAAATTAAATTTGACTTGGTATTTTTTTACAGAATAAAAAAGATAGTTTACATCAGTCTGTCCTATGTAAGTGTGGCTTTTTTTTTATTGACCGTACACCAGCTATTTCCATACCACCAAATAATTGATGTATACTGTTAGTTAAACAAGCAAAACTTCAAAAAAAAAATGAGTATGTAGACTTGTGATGAATTATGTTCAACATGGAAAAGGTTTTTGTCTCGCCTGCGAAGCAGAGCGGGACATAGGTGTTACTTTACCAGCGGCGGCGGCGGCGGCGACGACGGCGGTGACGGCGGCGTTAACTTTTTGGAAAAGTTTTATGAGCACCTCCATATCTCAAGAACTATAAGTCCTAGGTTGATGAAACTTGGTATGCATATGCCCCAGTAGTAGCTTAGCACAGTTGCATCCCCATCTTTTGACCTTGACCTTGATTTTCCGGTTGAATGACTTTGACAATTTTCAATACATATAATAGCAATGGAAAAGTTTTGCGAGCACCTCCATATCTCAAGAACTATAGGTCCTAGGTTGATGAAACTTGGTATGCATATGCCCCAGTAGTAGCTTAGCACAGTTGCATCCCCATCTTTTGACCTTGACCTTGATTTTACGGTTGAGTGACTTTGACAATTTTTAATACATATAATAGCAATGGAAAAGTTTTGCGAGCACCTCCATATCTCAAGAACTATAGGTCATTGGTTGATGAAACTTGGTATGCATATCCCCCAGTAGTAGCTTAGCACAGTTGCATCCTCATCTTTTGACCTTGACCTTGATTTTTCAGTTGAGTGACTTTGACAATTTTCAATACATATAATAGCAATGGAAAAGTTTTGCGAGCACCTCCATATCTAAAGAACTATAAGTCCTAGGATGATGAAACTTGGTATGCATATGCCTCAGTAGTAGATTAGCACAGTTACATCCTCTTCTTTTGACCTTGACCTTGATTTTCCGGTTGAGTGACTTTGATTATTTTTATTGCATATATTTGCAATGTTTAAGTTCTATAAACATTTTTTGATCTCAGAAACTGAAAATCCATGTAAATTCAAAATATAGTGGATGTAAGAAAGAATAATTGTTTCTGATGGTGCGGGCAGGCGAGACATACTTTAGTGTTAACTCTTGTTGAAGCTATACATTATTTAAAATTTGTACTAAAATTCATTTGAGATTTGTAGATGTGATAGTGCAAAGAAGAGTGTGATTGACAAATGGTCGGAATGAATAAGGCCTGTAATTTCTTTATCTTCACTCTGCATTCAGATGGGAGAGGGCGAAAAAAAGAGAAAGTTCTTTCAAATATGATAATATTTGATGAGTATGAATTTAGTGTTTTTGGAGCACATTTAATTTTACTTTATAATTATGTTATGAAATTAGTATATCAGTTGCACACAGTTTGTTAAAAGTAACGACTCATTTTCTTCATATATTTATTTTTCAAAAAATACAGGGATTTAAACTTTTTATTTGCAAATTAATATATCATGATCATTTGTCAAAAAGGATCTGAAAAAATAGTTAACCCTCCTCTTACAAAAAAAATAAAATTTCTTAACAGTGTTGGCAGTACTTGATCTTTTCATACTGGTGAAGGACTCATGAATGTCCAAAATATCAATTTTTTAACTTTTTTTATAATTGTTGGTAATGTTGTGTACACTTTTGACACCTTATAAAATTAAAAACGAAAGAATATGGAATATGTGCCAGAAAGACTTGATTTACATATTGAAATGATTTTGATTAATGTACAACAGCAAAATTTTAATGTTTATATTACCATTTTTTGATATTATTCTATGTTCTTCATATTCATATAGTGTTTGGCAGTTTCTGATTAGTCTTGAATAGATGATACATGCTTCAGGCGTAGCAAAATTTATTGTCTGGAACTTTGTTGTAATTTATATTTATTTGTCAGATATACTTCATCATGTTGAATTGAATTTTCAGTACTGGTGCTGGTTATTTTTTTATTCTTTCTATTAATATGTTAATTTGGAAATGGTTATTTCAGATGGAGGTTTTTCTTTGGCTTTTAAAAGTAAAAATTTGTAATCTATGATGGAGTATGATGCAATATTTGGTCAATTTCAGTACAATTTTACAAAATTTACAAAAAAATTCTTTGTTACTTAAATTAAGGCATAATATCATAGTTAGTACTAGGGGTCTTCTTAACACTCTGTAACTTAGTTTTAGTTGTGAATGTACATGTTTGTCTACATCTAATTCAGTTGTTAAAAACAAATAGTTGATACTTTAATATTGTCTTCAAAATTCAATTTTGTTAATTTTGGCATGATAGATTTATGTAAAGGACCAGGGCTGATAAGGCCTCTTTTTGGCCTCAAAATATGGCTGAAATTAAAAGTTCTAGTATTCTACATTCACTGTGTTATTTTCTTAGGCAAGGGTTAGGGACATAATAAACAATGAAAATTATTTCAATCCATTTAACCTATATATAGAAAATAGCATTAAAAGTTGGAAGATTTTTAACATTTGGTCAAAATTAGCGTTTTTTACATTATTTTCATGCTTATTTTGTTTTCAATAGTAGTGTGTACAGCCATGTACCAAATAGATACTTTGGGAAAATATTTTCAGGACCAACTTTTTTGTTACCAAAAGGATTTTGTGGTACATGGGTGTTGCAGTCACTTCCCAGAGCGAAAATTATTAAAAATATGCTAAAAAACAGCCGATTTGGTCAATTTTGTGCAATTTGTTCAGTATGGTCAAAAATATTAAATTGTCTATGAAGCATTAAAGCACTGACATTTAACTAAGTCTTGTCACAATTTTTACTTGAATTCAAACAAAAATAATTTTTGGGCCAAAAATGGCCCTTTTCAACCATAGTCCTGTGTCTTTTAAAGAGTCTGTCTCAGAGAAAAAGCTATGCAATTCATCCAAATCAAGGAATTTCATATCTTTCTTAAGACTATTTTAAAAAAAAAACATTGTTACAGTATTTCTTGTTTGTTGAAAATATTTATTAAGATAAAGAAAGAGGATTATTAAGGTACCAAGAAAAACTGAATGTCAAGTCATATTTATTTCCCACCAGCTTTAAATTAAGTATAAATGTAGTCCAATTGATTTTCTTAATGTTATTTTTGTTATGTATTTTATAATTGTGCTGTACTGTTATGTAAAATGTGATTGCTCAAATGTTAATAATTTTTGATTGAGTGATTATATTAAGTTTTTTCTACAACAAACTGTGATAATTGTTTACATTGTTTAGTGTTGTTTATATATTGAGTCGATCAGTCTTAGTATCAAAATATAAAATAAAAAAGAACTCTAAATTTTTATGTTGCTTGCCATGTGTGTAAAGTGACGAATAGGGGTAACTTTGACACTATCTGTCGTCTTGCAGTGTCGAGTTGTGTCGTCCAGCTTTGTCATCCTGCAACATTTTTCCTGGCAACTACATGTCACAAGCTCTTGATATTTGGCATGTAGCTTCCTTTGATAGTACTTTGTGTTGAATTTATACCCCTTATTCATCTACTTCCTGTTTACTGAATATTTTAAGATGCAGGCATCATACATCTTCCATGGAAGACCACCATTCTAGTTTATTTTTCTATTGTTGATTCTGCGTTATACTTATAATTTATTGTAGTCAATTTGTTATGTTCAGTATATCTGTATTTCATGAGGACGCATGCAGATTGTCGTGTACCTTGGGTTAAGTCTCTGTGATGGAAAGACTTGAGGACTTGGGTTTGCACTCTGTTTGTGGCCCAATTTACACACTTTTCCAAACTTTACAGAAAATTTTCCGGTTGAGTGACTTTGACAATTTTCAATACATATAATAGCAATGGAAAAGTTTTGGGAGCACCTCCATATCTCAAGAACTAGGTCCTAAGTTGATGAAACTTGGTATGCATATGCCCCAGTAGTAGCTTAGCACAGTTGCATCCTTATCTTTTGACCTTGACCTTGATTTTCCAGTTGAGTGACTTTGACAAGTTCCAATACATATAATAGCAATGGAAAAGTTTTGCGAGCACCTCCATATCTCAAGAACTATAAGTCGTAGGTTGATGAAACTTGGTATGCATATGCCCCAGTAGTAGGTTAGCACAGCCACACATATGGGTAACCCATCTTTTGACATTGACCTTGATTTTCCAGTTGAGTGACTTTGACAATTTTCATTACATATACATGTAATAGCAATGTTAAGGTTTTGCAAACACCTCCATATCTCAAGTATTATTGGTCCTAAGTTGATGAAACTTGGTATGCATATGCCCCAGTAATATCTTAGCACAGTTGTATCCGCATATTTTGACCCTGACCTTGATTTTCTGGTTGAGTGACTTTGATTATTTTTTTTTGCAGATATTAGCAATGTTTAAGTTCTATAAACATCTTTTGATCCCAGAAACTAAAAAATCCATGTAAATTCAAAATATAGTGGAAATAAGAAAGAATAATTGTTTCTGATGGTGCCAGCAGGCGAGACATACTTTAGTATTAACTCTTGTTTACCCCAGCCCCCACAATCTTTCAGGAAACAACTCCTCTGAAATTGGAAGAAATTTTGCAGGATTGTTTTGTTTTGATCATATAACAACACCATTTTGATGCAACAAACTTTATTCGTTTTAGATCATAGGAACACTGTGTGGGCACATCTTTTCTGAGACTGATCATCTCAGATTTTGCTTCTATTTTCTAGGATTATTATCATCTGTAGTTGATCATACTACATAATTTTTATTTGACAAATTTTATGGGAGTTATTAAGACTTTATCCACTTAGTGAATTGTATGTCATAGGAACTCCTTGTGAGCTCATCTGAGTTTGCTGAATAGATTCTGCTGAAGTTTTATTCATTTTTGTCTCGCCTGCAACAAATAGTTGCGGAAGGTGAGACATAGGTATTACTTTCGGACGACGGTGTCGTAAATTTTTTTGAAAGCTAGACTTTTGTGGACGGTTGTTTGAAAAGTATTATAGCTAGGCATCTAATATTGGGTGTACAGACAGTTCAGGTTATGGTCTATGCAACTGTTACCATGCCATGTGACCCTGACCCCAATTTCACGCTGTGAAACTAAGGTCTTTTTTCAGGCTGTGTAAAGTTTTGTAAGACTTTTGTGGATAATGAATTGCTTTAAAAGTATAATAGCTAGGGTTTTGGTATTAGATATACAGACAGTTCAGATTATGAACTACACAATTGTCACCATGCCGTATGACCCTAAGTTAACCCCATTTTCACGCTCCAGTGACTCTGTGAACTTAGGTCTTTTTTCAGGCCGAAAACTTTTTTGTAAGACTTTTGTGAACAATAACATGCTGATAATTAAAGTATCATAGCTATGCATCTGATATTGGGTATACAGATGGTTTACACAATTGTCACCACGCTGTGTGACCCTTACCCCATTTTCATGCTCCAGTGTCAATAATTAGGATTTTTTTTCAGGCCGACAACTTTTTTGTTAGACTTTTGTAGACAATGAAAACCAATTAATTGCTTGAAAAGTATAATAGCTAGACATCTGATAGTGGGCATACAGACAGTTGAGGTTATGGTCTATGGAATTTTTAGCATGAAGTGTGACCCTGACCTCATTTTTGTCTCGCCTGCGACAAATAGTCGCGGAAGGCGAGACATATGTATTACTTTCCGGCGGCGGCGGCGACGGCGGCGGCGTAAACTTTTTTGTAAGACTTTTGTGGACAATGAATTGCTTGAAAAGTATAATAGCTAGGCATCTGATATTTGGTATACAGACAGTTCAGGTTATGTTCTACGCAACTGTCACCATGCCATGTGACCATGACCCCATTTTCATGCTCCAGTGACTCTGTGAACTTAGGTCTTTTTCAGGCCGAAAAACTTTTTTGTAAGACTTTTGTGGACGATGAATTGCTGGAAAATTATAATAGCTAGGCGTCTGATTTTGGTTATACAGTCAGTTGTGGTTATGGTCTACGCAACTGTCACCAAACTGCATGACCCTAACCCCATTTTCACGCTCTAGTGACTCTGTGAACTTAGGTCTTTTTCAGGCCGAAAACCTTTTTGTAAGACTTTTGTGGATGATGAATTGCTGGAAAATTATAATAGCTAGGCATCTGATTTTGGTTATACAGACAGTTGCGGTTATGGTTTACGCAACTGTCACCATGCCATGTGACCATGACTCCATTTTTACGCTCCAGTGACATGTGAACTTAGGTCTTTTTTTCAGGCAGAAAACTTTTTGTAATACTTGTGTGGACAATGGATTGCTTGAATAGTATAATAGCTAGGCATCTGATATTGGATATACAGACACTTTTTATGTCTCCCCTTCCCAGAAGGGGGAGACATATTGTTTTTATGTCAGTTCTTCTTCTTCTTCTCGTACAAAGCGTGTCCGGGCCAAAACTTTTTTATCCTTTGCGATAGGGCTTTAATATTTGGCATGTGGATGTATCACCATGAGACGATGTGTCGCGTACCATAATGACCTTCATATGACCTTGACCTTTGACGTCAAGGTCAAATTAATGCTAATTTTACATGCAAAGTGTTCCGGGCCATAACTTTTTTGTTCTTTGACATAAGGCTTTGATGTTTGGCATGTGGATGTATCACCATGAGACAATGTGTCCCATACCAGAATGACCTACATACGACCTTGTCCTTTAACCTCAAGGTTAAATTAATGCTTATTTTACATGGAAAGTGTGTCTGTGCCATAACTTTTTTTTGTTCTTTGGCATAGGGCTTTAATATTTGACATGTTGATGTATTACCATGAGATTATGTGTCGCGTACCAGAATGAACTTCATATGACCTTGACCTTTGACCTCAAGGTCAAATTAAAGCTAATTTTACATGCAAAGTGTGTCTTGGTCATAACTTTTTTGTTCTTTGACATATGGCTTTGATATTTGGCATGTGGATGTATCACCATGAAACGATGTGTCAGGTATCAGAATGACCTACATACGAAATTACAAATACCAAAATGCGGGTATGAACGGTTAATTTGGATATGCTATATATCGATATTTCAAGGAGTAACCTCTCATCAGTAGCATTTAAATCAAAACATTGGAAGGTCTACGACTTTGTCCTTTGACTTCAATGTTAAATTAATGCTTATTTTACATGGAAAGTGTGTCTGCGCCATAACTTTTTTTGTTCTTTGGCATAGGGCTTTTATATTTGACATGTTGATGTATTACCATGAGATTATGTGTTGCGTACCAGAATGACCTTGATATGACCTTGACCTTGGACCTCAAGGCCAAATTAAAGCTAATTTTACATGCAAAGTGTGTCTTGGTCATAACTTTTTTGTTCTTTGACATATGGCTTTGATATTTGGCATGTGGATGTATAACCATGAGATAATGTGTCCTGTACCAGAATGACCTTGACCTAAAGGTCAAATTAAAGCTAATTATACATGCAAAGTGTGGCCTGGTCATAACTTTTTTGTTCTTTGACATAGGGCTTTGATATTTGGCATGTGGATGTTTCGCCATGAGACGATGTGTCGCATACCAAAATGACCTTAACATGACCTCAAGTTCAAATTAATGCTTTTTTACATCCAATGTGTTCCAGGCCATTACTTTTTTGTTCTTTGACATAGGGTTTTGATATTTTGCATGTGGTTGTATCACCATGAAACGATGTGTCCTGTACAAGAATGACCTTGACCTCAAGGTCAAATTAATGCTGATTTTATGTGCAAAGTGTGTCCTGATCATAACTTTTTATCCTTTGATATTTAGCATGTTGATGTTTCGCCATAAGACGATGTGTTGCCTTCATATGACCTTGACCTTTGACCTCAAGATCAAATTAATGCTATTTTTACACGTACATAAAAAAACATGTCTAGGCCATTTATATTTTAATCCTATTCAAAAGGCTTTGAATTTTCACATTTTAATTTGTCATCATGGGAACAATGTGTCACCAACCTTAATGACCTTGACCTGTGACTTCAATGTCAAATAAATGTTTGACATGCAAAGCCTTCCAGGCGATAAATTTTTTATCCTTTGACATAGGGCTAAAGAATGTAGATGTATCATTATTAAAACAATTGCTGAACAATGTATGTCATTGTGACTTTGACCTTTTAACCTCAAGATTGAACTTGTGTTATTCAAGGAAGGGGAGACATCAGTTTTAGTGCGCTAAAACAGTTTTTCCTAGTTGTGTTTATATCAAGAAATGAAAGCTTAGGTAGTTGATTTTAGTGATGGTGCCGGCAGGCGAGACATACTTTTAGTGGCCACACTTGTTTTGATCTAGTGACTCTGTGAACTTAAGTCTTTTTTTCAGGCCGAAAACTTTTTGTTATATTTATTGCTTGAAAAGTATATTATAGCTAGGCATCTGATATTGGGTATACAGAGAGTTGAGGGTCTGTTACCATTCTATGTGACTCTGTCCCCATTTTCACGCTCCACTGACTGTGTGAACTTAAGTCTTTTTCAGGTCGAAAACTTTTTGACAATGAATTCCTTGAAAAGTATAATAGCTAATAAACATCTGATATTTGGTATACAGACACTATTGTGTTTATATTAAGAAATGAATAGTTGATTTTAGTGATTATGCCGGCAGGCGAGACATACTTTCAGTGGCCACACTTGTTATAGTTTGTAGTTGAATGCATATTAAAAATACATTTGAATTAGACAAATTATATGAATAATGAGACTATTGTGAAAGTAAATTTTAACCTTAATGTTGCTGTGGGAGATTTTGGCGTACTGCAGTAATGTTGCTTGTATCTTAGACTACTATGATAAGTTACAGATTAAGTTTAAAATGTATCAACTCTGCTTACTTTTACCAGAGTTATATGGCATTTTTGACTAAAAATTGACAGAAATTTCAGTTTCCATAGATTTTTACAAAACACTTTAAAGAGTCTTCATGATAATTAAGTAACAGTCAATTTTGTTAAGCTACCTCTACTTATTTTTGCTAGAGCTTGAATCCTTGGTCTTAAAATATTCGACATGTAGGGGAAAATTCATTGTTTTGCAATATTCTCCGAATGCTTAGATTCAAGGTAGATAGTTTGTGTCCACACAGTTTTCTTTATCACAGGGATTGGTTTGATGTGGATAAAAAACTATGATCATCTACTTTCAGTTATGTTTCACTTAGATAAAGTTTAATTTTATTAAGTTAAACTACATCCTTATATAGAATCCCTGAGAGTACAGATATTCATGTAGATCACATACTTATTATTCATACTAATCAATTTCTGTGTCAAAAGTATATTTTCTTATTTTGAATGCAGAGACTATAGAGATAAAATATATAGAGATTATATAGCAAAAAATTATTATAATTTAAATTTAGAAGTACAGGAATAACATTGCATACAAGTAAACCCACACCAGATGATCTCTTAAAAGACTAAATAAATTATAACTCCAATGTATTAATGTTGATACAAAGAAACACGATGGATATAAGGGAAACCCCGACAGCTTCTATTACAAAGGCAAAGGCAAAATTTCATACTTGTACCAATAAACACACATGATTTCTTTTTAAGACTTATTAAAATAAAACTACATCATATTATGTTAGATACAGAGAAACACGATGGATATAAGGGAAACCCCAGCAGCTACGATTACAAAAGCAAAGGCAAAATGTAAATGCTCTGTTTGAGGAGAACCCACTTCTGCTCCGTACACTATCACTCCTATGATGATACACACAGCTGAAATATAATGAAAAATTGTAGAATATTGAGTATTTTACAAGGACACTATAAGAATTAACGAATGTTCGATTAAGTTGAGCGAAGATTTATATTTATTTTTACACTTAAGTTATGTAAGCTAGGAATGAAATGCATATTCAGGCTTGATTTGTGAATTCTTGGTTTAAACAAATTTACAATTGAAAATCAATATAGAATTTCTTTACTTTGAAATCAAAATTCCTAGTCTGCCTGAAACATGTAAAATAAGACTTTTACAATATATACTTTTTTATTAGTACTATTTTTAAGTGACTGTTTTTTTTTCATTGGTTTGCTCTCTTTTTTTAATATATATTTTCTTCTCAATCTTGATTTTATTTCAATACTATTCATATTAACTATTATGTAGTTACATTTCAACCTTTTTTGCTAGAGACCATCTAATGAGTGTTAACACCAAAACTGGTTTTGTTTAACTTTGATTTGCTGAATATAAATGTCCAGCTTGAAATAGGGATATTCGATAAAAATTCCTGAAGCAAATCCCTCATTAATATTGAAAGCACCAAAAAAAAGGGCACTTACATGCGTATGACTTATGTATGTTTAATTTTACTTCAATTCTTTTCGATTCTTTTTAAGATTTACCTGCTGCAACAAGCAATCCAATAACGACATACTTGAGCACCATTTTTCCTGATAGGAAGAACATCTTGATGATAAAAACCACCAAAGCTGCCATCAGCAACAAAAGGGCAATAGTCTCCATTGCTTGAACAGCCTCGAGCCATGCTAAAAATAAAAAAGTAAAAACTCTCCATTATTACCTCTTTGAGAAGTCATTGAAATACGTTTTTTTTTTAAACTTGATTGAAAAGCAAAACTCTTGTTTTATGTCAAGTCATTTTCATACCATACCCCGCTTCAAAGAAGTGCGGTATTATACTCACCTGTGACCGTCCGCCAATTTGCAACACATTTTCGAAACCCTTTCTCTTAACTACTTATAACGCTGTATTTGATGTTTTCTAACATAATAAAAAGTGTAACAATTGATTGCTCAGTTTAATTTTTTCATTAACATGAATTTTGGAATTTCGATGTCAGCGCAGGAGTATACCGAATGAGCAGTGACTCGGATTCCTCGTTCTAACTTTGTCTTCCTTTATATACTGATGTGTCTATACTTTTCCGGTTTTTTTACTTCCTCTGCTAATCGGAGCGAAAAATATTGGTATTATTTTACAAGTGACGGTGGCATGAACTTTTGAATCATGTTAGAATATAGACTAGTGCGATCTTCAATTTCTCCGGTATGTCCTTTCCCTAGGACATTTGAGACTGATCATCCGAGTACAGTAGTTTTGTTATTACAATGATTTTTGAGAACCTTCATATCTTAGGTATAAGTCTCAAATTAATCAAACTTGGTATACACATTTCCCGGTATTAGCTGATCACAATCGCATCCCTATCTTTTGGCGGTGACTTTAATTTTGGTTTTGGCAATTTTTGCTTTACTAAAAAAGCAACGTTTAACTTTAAAAAGCACCTTCATATTCTAGGAATTATATGCCCTAGATCAGTGAAACTTGGAATTATTTGAATATATCCCCCAGGAGAACTTGTAAATAAAGAAAGATTTCAGGATTTCCTGAATCACCGAAAAATTCATAAGTTTGGTGGTTTCGGTAACCTTGAATTACTGTTAGCTTTGTCTTTTAATTCTATCTATTCATAAAGAATGCATGTTAGCCATCTTTTCAAAAGTCTATCAAACTGGGCTTCTGTGAAAGAAGCAGAGATACCAATGGGGCTTCCGAATGTCAAAAGTCCGAAAGGGCAGAGACAAAACCAGTAAACACCAACGAGAACAGGACAAAAAAAAAACAGACATCATATAAAACACGGAAACACAAAAAAACTTCTGAATGAATATCAATTATACAAAATTGAGTAGAAAGTTGTAAGTCATCGTCATTTTCGTTTTTTTAACCTTTCCATGTTCACGCGTTTTCCTATTGTTCGCTGACAAATTGTTCACTAGCTTGATTTAAGTTATTATTCGCTGGCTTATTGTTCGCTAGCTTGAGTTAAGTATTGACAACGCTAACTCTCAACGCTAACTAAAATTCTTTTCAATGTGTTTATACTTACCAGGAATGCTTGACGCATCTACATAGCTAAGACAAACTTCCCCAGTCAGAACTGTGTCCGTGCAGGTTCTCCATAGTCCAGAATACTGTTTAGAAGTACCAATTTTCTGGTAATACCAATATGGCGCCGCAAATCCAATTATGTGAAAAACCAGGGCAATAATGATAAAAACCAGTCCTGCAATGTGTTTCTTCGGGATGTTAGCCATGTTTGGGTGTTTTTAAGTTTGTTTAACTGACTGGTGATTTTTTTTAATATATAGTGAAAAAAGTATGGTTTCTAAGGTACATTGTAAATAATCATTATAAACATAGAATCGAGGTTGTATTAAATATTAACAGCTGATGACAAGATATGTAAAGACCGGTCAAGGAACTATGTACCACGGATTCTTAAAATCCAACAATCATTACTGACATTGACCGGGAAACTCTGGATTTATCTAATGGAAAATAAATTATTTATGACCAGATCTAAGATCATGATAAGCCGATTTGATAGGACCTACTTTTTATGGCTTTAACTTCTTAAAGGTAAGAAATTCAGTCATGTGTTCTCATTTTAGTTAGCGTTGCATGCATCTTTAATCAAGATTTTTTTTTATTATTTGTTTTCTGTGATTACGTGCTGCTCTCATCATATACATGATATATGTAATGCGTAAAACCTTTATTTCTGTTATTGAAAAAAACTGGGCTAAGCTAGGGTAAACAGAAAGTAAACTAGCCATGTATATATGACATAGCAACATGCACATTGGTACTCATGTACTTGATTTGAATTATATGCATTTTATTTAGGCCATGGGCCGATTGCATAATGGCGAGCAGTGTCTAATGGCCTCGTTGAAGGGTGCTGGCGGTTGTCCATTATGGTTTTTCTAAATTACCGCTTGTTATGTGAGCTGTGTCGCGTACACTTATTCCACATCTCATTACATGTATTTTCTATTAGAAAAACAAATAATATAATATTAATTCAACTGTCTTTACGATCCACCATCTCTTATCTTCAAGACATAGCGGATCGTAACCCTTGGTTAGCGAAGTTGCCTTTATTGCAGATTGTACAAAAAATATGATTTTTTTGGGTCCACGTTTCTGCTTTCTTACAGGGCCAATGAACAAATTGGTAGCTTTAGCGATATAAGTATGTCGTGTCCGCTAAGACGTTCATATTTTTACGAATATTTTATTTTCTATTTTGATCTATTTTGATTCATTTTATTATTTTTGTCGAGCTTAATTAAGAATTTGAAACCAATAGTCATTTTTCGTTCGTTGCTTTTCAAAAATGTTTCGATGGATTAATTCCACATTTTCTAGGCTTCTGTTTTACGGGATTATTTCTGCTGTTGAAAAATATGTCAGGATTCTAATAGTCTATCAACTAAGCCAAATTGGTCAAATTTGTGGGTTTTATTATTTTAAACAACACTGTTACTCCTCAGGCAGACACATAAAGCATGCTGATATTATACAAATTCCGGCTGCAATAATTGGCATGGCAAATGCAAAGTGAAGATTGTCTATCCATTCCGAGGAGGCCATCGTCCCATAAATGATTACTGCTATTGTATTTGATGTTGCTGGAAAAAGAATAATTGTATAGAGCCTATAATCAAATGTATACTATCTACAGGTGATTTCAGGTGGCAAACTGAAGTGAAGTGCATCAATACCCAAAATGGAATAAAAAAGCCAACAAAGTTCAAGACAAAAACATTTTCAACGCCTGAAGCGCATTTCGTCCAATTAAGACTCATCAGAGGCGCTCTACCAAAAAGAATCACAATGCCAAACACTATTTGAATATGTAGAGCATAAAAAACTAAAACCAAAATATGCCGATTAGAAATTCGAAGCTAAAAAATGACTATGATCAGCCCATTTGATTGTCTAGGGTTAGAGTTCTAACCATTTAGAAATTTTCACGAAAACTGTTATTGCTTTGATGACACAAATGTGCTGATGCCTGAGCAGGCTATTCTAGGGTTCGAATAGTGGTGTTTTTATATGTGTTGATAAATATTAAAAATAAATAAGTTTTTTAAATATTTTTCTACAATGTTCATCGCGCATGAAATATTATATACCTGCCAAAACCAGTATACCAATCAAAGAGAACCTCATCACATCGCTGTTTGGGTAACAAAACATTGACGGAAAGAATGTAAACATTGCCAGAGCAATCAGGATGAACCCGATAGATGTCATGGCCTGAACTGCTATCTGCCATTCTAGGAAAAAAATAAATGTTAACATAAATTACGTTGTACAAACATGTTTTTAAATTGATTTGGGAAAAAGAAACCATGCTCGAATTTCCGAAAACTGGTAAAATTGTTACATTGTACAAAACGTATCTTAATCTTTATGACTGTAAATATTTTGTTCTCTGTATTTGGCATGGTTTGAAAATTAACTCTCCGGTTTTCGAGTGCAATTGATAACGGTTAAAATAGCATAATCTACTTGACTGTCATCGGGACTGTCATCTAAAATAACTCTAAATCTATCATTCGTACTTCACATAATGTGTACATGTATTATTTTTGTTGTATCTTACTTTGTATATCAGGTAAATCCACACACGGAGTGTTTGGGTCAGATGTACAGTATTCCCAGATCCCAAAGAAGACATCTACACTCCCAACATCATTATAGTACCAATACGGGGCGATTAATCCAACGGCATCAACCATACAAGCCACAATAGTTAAAACTGCTGCAATAAGATGTTCGTCCGGAACACCAAAAGCTCCCATAGTTTAATTGTTTTAATTCATTAATGAAGAGTATACATGCAACTATGGTTGTGTTTGCTTCGTTGTGCCCAGTGGTCAACACTTACAAGTTTAACATAACCGAACCGGTATCAAAACTTAAAAATATGGTTCCTTATTTAGTGATTTATTGAAGATAGGCGTTCTAAAATATTAACAGAATCAATGTTCAGAAATGCCAATTAATTAGTGTTTTATCACGCAATGTGGTTGGCAACACTACTGAAAGTATGTCAATTAGTTGTTTTTTTTATGTAAGCCCTAATCCAATACCTATGTATTTTGATAATGTTAGGACATGTTGCAAAAGCTAATGCTCATAGGTTTCCTCTCGAAATATGTTGACCAAATTACAAATTAACCTCTCTATTGACCTTGTTGACAACCATTTTATCTTTATTTTCTATGCGTAAATCTAACAGACATGACAGAAGACTTCTAATTATCTGTTATAAGCGAATTATAAAAAAGTCAACTCGCATGGCCCCAAAAGTCTTCCCGTTAGAAGCAGACTGAAACTTTAGTTAGAAACAATCACACAATAAACGTTAAAAAAAATCACACAATAAACTATGAAAACAACAAACGGTCAAGCAATAAGGTGTGAATGAGATAGTCGGGGAAAAAAGTGTTAACAATGGAAGAATCTTTCCATTAAGGAATATTCAAGCACGTCGTAGGGCAAATATTATAATTCGAAACCTAAAAACAACAATGATGCCGATGAACATCGGTAAATTTGGAAAATGATGCCAGAATCAAGAGATTAAAACATAAAAGGACAGAGAGATAAAATATCTAAATTGAAAATAAAGGTATTAGCAAAATTAACGAACTTGGAGAATCAATCTCAAATGTCCATAAGACAGGACAAAACAAGGAAAGCATACAGGAAAAATTGAAGATCGCAATGGTCCTGACTTGGTACACAGGCATTTCAAAAGAAATGGTGGGTTAAACCAGGTTTTAAGGCGCGCCAAACCTCCCCCTTCCATTGCGATCTTTAGGTCTGGTAGTTACACAAAACACAACAGGCTTGTGAAGACAAATTAGGGATGCTAAGGTAATCATCTCAGTACATCACACAGCCAAACACGAATCAAAGCAAGAACTAACCAGATATTGAATTTTTTTCTACCAGTGGCTGATAACGAAGAAAATTTTTTTTTATGGATCGTATGAGACGTATTTTCTTATAACCTTGGTCTAATAGTCGGTTACGGAGAAAGCGGTGTCGGATAAAAATATCGGAAAATGTGTACAAGAACTAGCATATCGAATTAGTTAAGAAATATATACACCGTATGCAGGTGACGTTGATATGTTGCTTTCCAGGTTAGGACAATAAATAATTTTGAAATTAAAATCGTCTCTTTTATCGTAAATTTTCGTACCGAGATGACCACCCTGGTCAAATTCGAGATGTAGATCCAAGAATGATGTAAAGCAAGTGGATTCGGTGGTTTCTGGAGGATATATTGAAGGAATCTATCTACCAAATTAAGAGTTGTTGACAGAGAGGACGTCATAAATATATCTGAAAGTTAGATTAAAGGACCTTGCCTCTTTCATCTTCTTGTTCTTTACGAGATCCTGAAGAAATTTAGTCTCGAAAACGAAAGCAGTTTGGAGCTACCGAAATTTGGATGCAAATGGAAAAGCAGATGCTCCATATTGCCATTTAAAGGATTTATCTGATCTTTGGTGAAGCTTTGAACTAAAATATTGGACGTCTAGATAAAAATTTGAACAAACAAACCAATGATTGGCGACATCCCCTGATAAACAAAGTGCATTCTCGGTCATGCACCGAATCTGGCTTTCGCAGGAATAGCCCAAGCAATCGTGAACCTTTGAATGACAATCAATAAGATAGTGTCTAAAGAAAACAAGAAAACCTTTAGCAATTAATTAATTGATTATTCTCGATTAATGATGAAATATAGACGGAACCTAGCTTACTTGTATTTTGTCGATGCCATCCATATCTTTTTCAAAAACCTACTTGACTTCTAGATGTTTTGGTTCATAAATTGATGACGATAAATATGTATATTCTACACAGACTATTTTTTAAGGGAATAAAAGACTCTTTTGCAGAAGAAAAAACCCACTGAAGAAAATTAGGATTTTGATAGGTAGAAATCCACAGTTACGGCAAGTTTTACTTCAATGATTTTTATGTGAAAAGAGCTACATGACTCTTTACAATAGTGTTTATTTGTTCTTGTTGTCTTGTTTGTTACAGTTCTGTATGCCAAGAAGAGGTCGTTCTTGTAATTTTGTAGGACGTATACATTACATCATTTACATGTTAAATCTTGGACCAATAGCAAAACATCACACAGGGACAGCTGGTCACATTTTTAAATGACTGTTGGCCGTTGTTAAATTTTTCTCTGATGTCTAGGGTCAAGAATACACATCTAATTCTCTTCTGAGGTCGTAAAAATAGAAATAAAACTTGCTTTTAATGGACTCTGTTTATTTAATCAAAACACGAAAGACATAGGTAAAGTAAATTTCATGCAGCATTTAAACGCCTTTTTATGTTAAAACGACAAACAAAAACTTATCATAGAAAGGCATTTATTGGACTCTTGAAACTGTCTCATCAAAAGTAGTTGTTACGGAACAGATGATGGTCCCGTTCCCCAGTAATAAAACCAGGGGTTATCATCAAATTCTAAATCATTCTTATTCTTCTTCCTCGTCCTCATCCCAATGGTTGTGCATCCCAATACACAGACAGATTGAACCAATGATAGCCAAGATAGCAGCCACTATGACGAAGGCGAACCCAAAGTCCAGATTGCTGGATACCATGTCGTCTGATTCAGCTCCATAGATGATAGCACCGATGAGGATAAACACGGCTAAAATATAACATAAGACAATTGGGTAGAAGAAGTTTTGCTTAAGCTTATCATATTTTGGTGTGGATAAGTTAAACTAAAGTCTTTCTGTAAATAAAATAATCTGTCTATTGATCATTTCTGTAACAATGAGGTCTAAATGGTATAGTACTGAAAAGGTTGAAATTTTAGACTAATGAGGATGTGCTTTTTATAAAAGTATCTTTCACTTATGCTCTGATGGTATTATTTATCGGAACATCTAAGGTATATATAACTTTTATAAATCAATTGAGTATCTAATCAGCTAAATGTATTCAAAGAGGTGAAGCTTCTTCAAGTAGGAAATGTTGAAAGTCCTTAATGTACAATTTAGAATATTCTGAAATATCTCTAGCTCGATTGTCTTTTTCATCAAGTTTAAAACGGGACAATTTTTCTCGTTAATTGAAGATCTTACCAGCAGCAATGAGAAGAACCAGTACAGCAATCTTGATTCCCTTGTTTCCATGGTAGAATAAGACCAAAACTATCAAAAGCGCCAGTGCAACAACTAATAGGATCATACCAATGGTTTGCATTGCCTGGTTGGCAACGAACCATGCTGAAAAATGACAAATATTTATCTATACACCTTATTGTAAGTAATCGTGTTTTCACATACATTCATTGTATTGCCATAGAAATCATGCAAGCCAAAAAAAAGAAAGTTAAAGAATTACATTTGAAATATCTTGAATCAATAACGTAGCTTTTGATTCAGTTAAAAAAAGGTTAATGTATATACCTGGTACATCGTCTTCATTTACCCAAACTCTGCAAGTTAGTACTCCACCGGTTTCACTACAGACCTTCCACAAGCCCTCATACATCTTAGTTCCTCCAACTTCTACGCAATACCAATAGGGCACAGAAAACCCAATGATATCAAAAATGACGGCCAAGAGAATCAAGGAAAAGCATATTGCCACTCGAGCCTTGTTGGAACACCAACAAGACCACCAGCTGTTGTTGCTTACGCTATCAGTCATCGTTGTCTAAAGCTTAAAGCCGGATATTCTCAAGGAATTGCTAGAAGCAGAAGTGTGAAAGAGTTTTGGCAACGGAAAGGACAGAGAGTCGCTAGCTAAGACTGTCTATGGCTTATATACGATTCATAGAAGAAAGTTATAAATTGTTTATTTAATGTGCTTACTGCAGAAATGCGAGAAAGGTGTCCCTGTCTTCTATCTTTAAATAATTTATGACAATGTTTTGACAAGGAATGCTGTTGTATATTAGAATTTGCAAATGTATTGATTTTACTTACTTCATTTGAAATATTCATACCATTTAATATGAACATTATCAGCATTATTTAATATGAAAAATACCGAAAACGTTCACCTTTATAAATTCTTATTCATTTGCATCTTGTAAAATTAAAAGACCATGCTTTTAAAATATATTCATATTTCTTGCTCAATATTCAAAATTGAGTTAAAAGATATGATAGTTAATTGTTTTAATTAGTGTTTGACTGGTGTGCTCTACTGAGATGATCACCTCAATATCCCTATTGTGTCTCACAACTATGTTGTGTTCTATGGTCATTACCGGATCCTAAGATCGCAATGGAAGAGGGAGGTTTGGCGCCATAAAACCTGGTTTAACCCACCATTTCGTTTGAAATGCCTGTACCAAGTCAGGACCATTGCGATCCACCAGTTCTCCGGTATGACTGATTCGTTTTTGTCATTTTCTCTGGACTATGAGATTGATCATTCAAGTTCGGTAGTTTTGTTATTACCTTTATTTGCAGGAAAACTCATAAATTCACAACCATCATCCTGTACCACGAGTTTGTACCTGTTGAAGGAAACGATAACAGCAGAAAAGTGTAGAAAACTGCTCTACGAAGGATGAACCAACGGGTTCGTGATGGAGCATTTGATTTGGTAATGCTGTTAAACGTATTTCAAGGAGTAACATCCCATCAGCAGCATTAACTCAAAAAAGTTTGGAGATCAAAAACTAAAATCATTTAAAGAAAAGTTCTCAAAGATGGATTGTTTAAATAGAGACGTAGGCAGCTTCGTAGGACTTTAAATCTCAAAGACACATTCGGTGCGTATAAAGAGTTTCAGAACAAAGAGATTCCGCTGACATAATTATTTGGGTGATGAATCGTCATTGCAGATGTTAACTGAAAACTCCAAGTTCAATATTGTGCTGAAGTGTCCTTATTGGAGTTTTCATTTTGGGTTTTCATGACGACCTTTTTAAGCTTTATTGATATGAACTTTAAGGTATTAATTTTGATTTTTATTTTATTTTGTTTTTTGTTGTTGTTGTTGTTCAAAAAATATATTTGTAACGGAAGGGAGTCATATGCTAAGAACACCCAACACAAATATCAATTGGAAGCGCAAAATACCCTGACATCTGGTCAAGCCGCTTTCAAGATGTGTGTCCGAGTTGGTATAATATAAAAAACTTGGCCGTTATGAAGTCGTTATTGCAGTTTGGAAATGACAGAATGACAACATGATGGTTGCATTTATTTGTGTTTAAATTGAGTTGTCTTGAAAGTCTTTTTGCATTTGTGGTATGAATTTAAAGATTCTTACGCCATATTGTTTTTATTTTCGTTTGCTTTCTTCAATGAAAAAGACCCGTGCATGTAACAGGTAAAGAATATACCAGGATCAAAGCAAAGCTTAGCTTGTCAGTTAAATGCCTCTAAAAGTGCCAAATGTCATGAAACCTATATGTAGCAAGGCTGTTTCGTCTTCAGAGCGGCAGGGAGCCTGGCAGTGAATCTAAGTCACACTGGTGCACCGTGTGGTGGAGAATGCTACGTTAAAGATCAATGCTAAAAGTTTTGGTTTGAAAAAAGGCGTCTTTCAATTCTGTTATATAAAACAATGTAGCATTTTATGTCCTTATTAACTGACAAGAGCTATACTTGCTCTAATATGAAAGGTAAGATGCTACAAAAGAGTCAGAGAGCAAAGTACAATAAACAAAAAAGTGAAAAATTGTTTAAATTTCAGTGGCAGTCAAAGTCTGATCCTTTCGAAAAATAATTGACCAAAAAGAGCAATTAATAGAAATATAGAAATTCCTTTCTTGAGCTCTTGAAGACACTTCCGTATTTATGGCAGTTCAGGTTGTTTTTGCAGCCCAATGCAGTTTAATGATGTCGTTTGTTTCATCGTAATACCGCTGGCTTCGTTGCCCTTGGTTTTTGAGATTCATAATTCGTACGTATGAGTATAGCTCTACATCAATTGATTATCTGTAGGTCCGATTGCTCACCTCGCCTTGTTTTCGTTCATATTATGACAAACATGAAATATGGTCACAAAACAAACGACAATCCGTCTTAACAATATTCTTATTTTATAGATTCTTCGCCCTTGTGATAACCATTATTTTTAATGCCAGTTAACCAATACTGGTCCCGGTGGCGAATCAACCCTCAGCAGCACTAACCTTGTTGGTAAAAGTCCACGAAAAAGCTAAGAAAAAATGACGTCGGGAGAGGTCATCAATTTGCACTAGACCGAATGGGGGTGTGGTTGAAAGGGGGTAGCCCTGTCTTAATGAATGCCGGGATTTATAGGTTATAATGTTGAAAACCTGACCGCTAACCATATGTGGTGCACCGTTTTGGGGAAAATGTCACATTCCTCGCACGTCAAAGAACATTGCTGCAAGTGTCGATAAGAATAGGACCCGTAGGATCTATTGCAAGAGACTACATGTAAATTGCACTATCGTTATAAATCCTAGTAATTCCTGTTTTTTTTCCAGTGGCAGTCGCAACTCTCAACCATATACATCATGTACATGTAGCCTTATTTCATTTTTTAATATTTCATCACCCTTTTACATGTTCATTTCCCTTGTACTGTTTGGGAGTAAAACAATAACTAAATACGTGATTCATGTCTGTTCACATTTCCGTCTCTTTGTTTACCCTCACAGTTGTCAGGCGAAGCAAAATTTATTGTCTGGAACTTTGTTGTAATTTATATTTTCTAACATCCGTGATGGTGAGCGCTGCTGGTGGAGTTTTAATTCCCCGAGATAAGCCCGCTCCGGCATGAACACTTTTGTGTTGACGAACACATCAAAGCTACAAATTATCCGTTTCAATTTCTAAATTGTCAAAACCCTAAGGTTCTGCCTACCCCAGACATAGGTTATTTTTAGTCATTATTTGGTTTCTAGTTTGACATTTTTTGGAATTATTGATATATGATTTTCACATTCATATAATGTATTGGCATTTTCAACTTTTGGTAGAGCGCCTCTGACGAGTCTTGAATAGGCGTAGCAAAATTAATTATCTGGAACTTTTAATTGTTGTAATTTATATTTCTTTTATATAATGAATTCAGTGTATCTTACCAAAAGAGCATTCAGCATAAAAAATGAAATGTTTAACATGTTTACACATTATGTTATCTTTATTAAGAAATGTACAGCAATTTTCAAATATAAAGCAGACGCAGAAAATTACAATTCAATAATGACATGTACACTTACTTCAGAAAAGTATTATAACGGTTAACATTTGTACAGCTAAAAGCACGCGACACCTTTATCTTAATGTTTTGTCGAAATTATGTTCCATCTAGCATTGCAAAACTCATCACCAATCAGTAAAAAAAAGATAGTGACATATAATTAAAACATCTTGAAAACTGGTCAAATTGAATAAAAAAAAAACACACACAAAAACAAACAAATAAAAAACCAAAAGAACCAGTGAGTGAGTACCATGTCCATGTTTATGGTCAACTATAGGCAATGTATATTTTCCAATTGATAAGAGCACTCTTTGTCTAATGGTAATAATAGATTACCTACACCAACAAAAGATTTGTTAAAGTGATTTTTAAATTTAATTTGTGTACTTTTCATTGCTCAAATCATGGAAGTATTAAATTATCTTTTAATACTTCCATGTTCAAATTAATGGTCATCTTTTAGTAGATGAAATGAGAAGTAAAATTCCTCATTTTTTCTTTCAATATGACAAATATGAAATTGTTTGATGGATGCACGTTGATGCACGTCATATTTAAATTTGTGTGTTTTGTCATTTCCTCTCCTCTTTTAAAGATTATTTCCGATATTTATGTATTGTTAAATAATACAATTAGATTTTGTATAGTTTTATGATAAAATTTAATAATTTATCGACATCTTTTTCAATTTGATAAAGATTAAAATCAAAATAAGTCAAGTGTATAGCATTTGCCAAGGAATAACAATAAAGCGTGATTCATAACGATCCCGAACAATTTTAGTTGACACTTGACGGACTAGCCGACTCATCCTTACTAGACGTTCTTTGTGTTCTCTGCATTTCCTTTATTTGTGAAATTCGCAGACTACCCTGCTGAGCTATAAACATGTAGCCTTATTGCATTTTTAATATTTCATCACCCCTTTACATGTTCATTTCCCTTGTACTGTTCAGTGTTCAGGAGTAAAACGTGATTCATGTCTGTTAACATTTCCTTCCCTTTGTTAACCTTTACGGTTGTCATGTTATTTTATATAATGAATTCAGTGTCTTTACAATAGAGCATTCAGCATTGAAATAAAATGTTTTAACATTATGTTATCTTTATTAATAAATGTACAGCAATTTCCAAATATAAAGCAGACGCAAAAATTTCAATTCAATAATGACATGTACACTTATTATAAGAAAAGTATTATAACGGTTAACATTTGTACAACTAAAAGCATGCGACACCTATATCTAAATGATTTGTCGAAATTAAAGTTCCATCTAGCATAACAAAAAAATATATCAGTTTAAGAAAAAAATATTAAATAGTGGCATATAATTAAAAATACATTGAAAACTAATAAAATTTAATAAAAAAAAACACACACACAAAAAAAAAAAAAAAAAAAAAAAAAAAAAAAAAAAAAACCAGAACAAAACCCCAAAAGAACCTGTTTCTGGTATACTTGGCAATGTATATTTTCCAATTGCTAAGAGCATATCATTATATGGTAATAATAGATTGGCTACTCCAACAGAGGATTTGTTTAAGTTTAAATTTGTTGATTTTTTTTCATTGCTCAAATTTGTATAGATGAAATGAGAAGTAAAATTCCCCGTTTTAATCAATACATTTTCTTTAAAAATGCCAAATATGAAATTGTTTGATAGATGCACGTTGATGCACGTCATATCCAAATTTTGTGTGTCTTGTCATTTTTTCTCCTCTTTCAAAGATTATTTCCGATATTCATGTATTGTTAATTAATACTTTTAGATTTTGTATAGTTTATGATAAAAATTAACAATTTATCTTTTTCAATTTGATAAGAAAAATAAGTCAAGTGTATAGCATTTACCAAAGAATAACAATAAAGCGTGATTCCTAACGATCCCAAACAATTTTAGTTGACACTTGACGGACTAGCCGACTCATCCTTACTAGACGTTATTTTTGTTTTCTCTGCATCTCCTTAATTTGTGAAATTCGCAGACTACCCTGCTGAGCTATGTTGTTTAAATGTTGTTTCAAAGATGTAACATCAACGAACACAAGTAGAAGAACGGGAATTAAAATGAGGATGATACCGAAACCTCCGACCGATTTAACCGACGGCCTATTGTCCTTGGCACTAGTCAGTTTCCTTACGGTTGCTGAAAGATTTTTCTTGTTTACTCGCAATTCGTTTTCGAGTTTCAGTAAAACCGGTCGAAGGATAATTCTCAGCTCTTCCATGGTGTAATTAGTAAAGTTTTGAGCCGCCCAATAGTCAAGCTTCTCCTTGTATGCACATAGGCAAGGACATAATGCACCTGCAAATAATGTTAAGAATCCATTTAAATTCAAAAATAATGAAAGAAATGGCTAAAGGTTATAAAAAAGTAATTACTCATGTTATCTGACAAACTGGTTAGTAATCTAGAGGAGAAATATTTCCTATATAAAACATACACGTAACTACCATGCAAGCAAAATTGCAAGTCAAATTATTGAAAATAAATAAAATCTGTGTATAAAGACAAAACTTTATTATATTTAAATGAGTTTAAAACACTTTCAACAACTTTTGAAATGGTTCGTTTTGATATAGTCTTCAGAAATAACCATAGATTTACACAGAATATCTAAATTAAAGTTTATTTTTCATTTGTTTTGCAATTAAAATTTGATATAAATAAAGTCATCGTCGGAAACCTAAATATGATTATGACGATCAGTTAAGAGATGGTTTGAAAGATGTTACTTACCCTCTATATTGGATTCTATTGGTACATTTGTAGGACCAATCACACCTGATGTAGATTGTGGAACAGCGGATGTGGAACTACCAGCACCGACAACCGATGGTCTAGAAACAGTAGTCGCTATCTCTCCTGTAACGTCGGATGTCAACGACGACATATGACTTTCTGTATTGTTGACCGATACAGAACCAGGTTGCGTAGTTGTTCCATTAAAATCAGGTGTTACATACATTGTTCCATTGCTTGCATTGTTCTCGCTAATGGTAGTTTGGATAGAGTTGGATGTAGAGATTTGTTCATTTAGATTCGATGCATTTGTTGTGGATTCAAAATCGACAGTGATTGTGTTGTAATAAGTTGTGTTTTCTGGCATCGTTGTGTTTTGTTCTGTAGTCTCGCTGAATTTCGTGGTTTCGGAATATCCCTCTGAATACGTTGATTCCTTGGTAAAATTAGTCGTTATGTTGACAAATGGTGTGAAATCGGCAGATGTGGGTACAAGTTCCGCTGTAGATTGTGTAGTTGTCAAACTCCCTGAAATATTGTAGTGAATATAAAATAGTATGTAAAAGAAAAATAATAATGCGTTAAAGAAAATGGAAGTTTTCAACCCTCTTCTACTGAAAAACAAAAAGATTAAAGAAGAAAAACCCTTTATTTTACTTTCAGAAATTTTTTCGATATATCTTACAGAGTCCGATATAAAAAAAAATCACCGAATAGACTTGCTTTACGTCGTTCTTGGATTTACATCTCCGGTTTAACTTTGATGGTAATCTCAGTACAATAATTGAAGTGAATTTAATTTATTAAATTATAGTTTATACATGAATTTGTATTTGCTTCTAAAGTATTGCCAGATGTGGGGGTCGCACGTTAAACGATCAGACAGCTATTTTTAGACAGTTTAGTTATAGCAGCTTTAGTTTTTTTGGGAGTTTTTTAATTATTTTCTTGTTTCGAAATTTCTGTTTAGTTTATAACAATTTTTATTTGCTCAAAGAACAAACGGGGATCGGACACAAGTTAAACAAACTTACGTGGTCTTCTCCCCTACATTAGAATATTACACATACTAGAAGATAAATACGAAGAGCATGCAGCAGTTAAGGATTATAAAATAATCATAGTTAACTAAAAAACAAATTTAACTAAAAATAAAAAGTCTCAACACCAGGTGATAGTACACGCGTTAGTCTATTATCATTTTACGAGAAAGCGTTTAGAGTTTTTGATATACTTAAAAACTTCGTCAAAAATTAATTTATTTGTTTCATCAGTCAATCTTTCATCTCCTGTAGTCAACAAATCCGCACAAATATTAAAAGGCAAACGTAACTGTGCAAGATTATTTAAAAGAACCTCACGTATATCTAAGTAATTTGGACATTGCATTAAATAGTGTTTGGCACTTTCATATTGTGCTCCACAAGAGCATTTAGGACTATCTAAGATATTTACACTAAAAAGGTCTGCATTTAGGAAAGAACTAGAGCATCGAAGCTGTGTTAGGATAATATTTAAATTACGGGGACCATACGAGTAGTATGCTGGTACCCTTCGATATTGTGAGGGGAATGACTGTCCTAATGCATTTTTGAATTGGGATATTGTAAGCTTTTGGCGGACAGATACATCTAAATTATTCCATTCTCGCACCGTTGACGGGATAAAAGAGTTAGCGGTAGTTGATAAACGACAAAATTGAGCGATGAAGTCTGACCCGTTTCGTAAGGGATAAGCGCTAATACTTTGAATTTGTGGAGGCAATAGATTTTGTAAATATTTAGGTGAGTTTCCAGATTGTATATTGTAAAACATACGTAACTTTCTGTTCTTTCGTCTGTTTATAAGAGGTTCTAGACCAGCTTCTCGATAGAGATAGCATAATGGAGTAAAACTGGGCAAGCCTGTTATTATTCTTGCGGCTTCAAGTTGCAGCTTTTCCAACCTCGTAGAATTAACTATACCACAGTTATCCCATACTTCACACCCATATTCAAACAGTGGTCGTATATATACAATATAAAGATTGTAAAGATTGTTTTTACTTAACTTATATTTTAATTTACGTAGCATATTAATATGTTTGGTTACACTACATATTATTTCATCTATTTGGTCTGTCCATTTGGCGTTGCTAGAAAAGGTGACACCAAGGTGTTTGTGGCTGTCCTTTATTGGTACGCTTTTGTTATTGATATTAAAGCTTAAGTTAGGATCAACAGCAGTGTTAGAAAAAACCATAATTTCGGTTTTCTCTGGATTAAATTTCATAAGCCAGTCTTGGGACCACTTATCTAGAATCTCAAGATCTTTATTGATTACTCTATTTAAGATTCTAGGATCAGTACTAGAATAGTTAAGAGATGTGTCATCTGCAAACATTCGTGTTAATGACTCTAATTTTTCGCCTATGTCGTTTATATAGATGAGAAATAATAAAGGACCTAAGACTGATCCTTGCGGAACACCCGCACTTGTCATAGACAATGATGACGAAAGTGATTTATATATTACCCTTTGATTTCTATCGGATAGATAGTTTTTAAACCAGCTCTTTAGAGTTCCTTTAATTCCATAAACACCTAATTTATGCAAAAGTCCTTTATGCCAAACTCTGTCAAAAGCTTTTGAGAAATCGCAAAAGACAAAACAGCATGTTTCTCTAAGTTCGAGGGAGTTTAAGATTGTATTATAAATTTCTATCAGTTGATGTACAGTGGAACGTTTTGGTAAGAAGCCTGATTGATATTCATAAAGAAGGTCGTTGTCAATTAAATGGTTGTATACATGTTTATAAACCACTCTTTCCATAACCTTGCCAATACAGCTGAGTAAAGATATTGGCCTGTAGTTTGAGGGCACTGATTTATCTCCCTTTTTATATATTGGGATTACATCACTTGTTTTCCAGGCAGTGGGGAATATTCCATCATGTAATGATTTATTGAATATAATAGATAGAGGTTTTTTAATATGCTGAATAGTAAGCTTTAGCATTCTATGGCTTATTTTATCAGGCCCAGTCGCTTTGTTCGGGTCAAGGATTTGGATAATATCTTCGATTTCTTTTTCAGTGACTTGTAAACTGTCGAGACTGTTAATGGTCTTATCTCTGAGTTCTGGAACTTCGATTCCATCATCATTGATTGATGAGATCGAGCAAAAATATTCATTTAGAATATCACATTTTCCTTTGTCGTCATACACAAGATCAATGTTATTGTCTGAGGTATTTATAAGCGGTGGTAACAAATACGATCCTTTATTTGATTTTACCAACATTTTCATGATTTTCCAATATGTCTTTGGTTTATTTATATTTTCAGATATAAAGTTGTCAATATTTTTTTCAAAATTTTCTTTAGCAATTTTTTTCATATTGTTAACTTTATTTCTCTGCTTTTTGAAATTTTTGATATCATTTTGAGTTTTGGATTTTTGAGCTTTTTTACGAAGACGATCTCGTTTACGTATTTCCTTTCGTATAGTGTTGTTAAACCATGGTTTGTCATGAGCACGTACAGTTATATTTTTTCGTGGGATTGCGGATCTAACTATGCTTAGAAATTGATTTTCAAATTCACAGCACATGTCGTCTACATTGTTTTTATTAAGAAGTAAATTTTCCCAATCTATTTCATTCATTTTCTCGTTTAGCAATTCTTTATCAACGTCATCATACAACCATACCTCACGTGTAAAAGAATTGGACTCTGATAATGGTGTGTTGATAAATGCAATCGACACATCATGATCACTAATCTCCCTAGGAACTTGAAGTACGTCTGAGAAGCTTATATTTAACGAGTTACTGATAATAATAGGGTCCAATAATGATTCGTTTGTTTGAGTGACACGCGTTGGTTTATTAATAATATTTTTTAGGTCGTATAACTGAATAAGTTCTAGTAATTTATTGCCTGACGCCACGGCGTCAGGCATATCTAAGGTTTGGCGAAACTTCCGGTTAACTGTTTCTCTCTTCATCGAGAACCGGGAACCAGTTAACTTTGTGGTGACTACACCGTTGACGCATGACCCACAATATTGTGACGTAGTACTCAATAGACGCTATATTTCGCGCGCTTTTATCAGAGAAACTCTGAAAAGAAGAGTAGATAAACAGATAAACGGGTAAGATGCAATTCATTAGAGGAAATATTCACCAAGGTTTAGTCAATTGTCGCGGCCAAGGTATGCAATGCACCTTCGTGGCCTTGGTATCGTTGCTTGCTTTATATAGTTTGCATTACCCGGACGCACATCACTGGTCAGACAGCACAATAGACAACATAGTTATTGAAGGCAGTTATATGTATGATAGATTAGGCCCTACGATACCTCGTTATGTTGCCCACAATGAGTTACCTAACGATATTTCAATTTGGGGTAGAAATTTACAGCTTCAGTCTATAGTCCCATATGGTGTATACCGATTTTATGCTCCTAGCTTTTTTACTTCCTGTTTGCCGAATACTTAGAGGTTTTACATACAGAGATATATAGATTTATAATTTTCGTCAGTTTCCTCGGAAACAACGTACTTGACCCAAAGTTTTGAAATTTCAAAACACATCAAGTACTATACTTCACACATACACAAATCTCCCAACAAATGAACAAGTAGGCATCTCTTATGCTAATCTAGGTACATGTATTTGTTTAATCCTATTTTTATACCCCCACTCGTAAAAGAGGGGGCTATAATGCAATCACCTTGTCCATCCGTCTGTCCGTCCGGTACAATATCTCAGCTTCCACTGAAGGGATTGATTTCAGATTTCTCGGCTTCTATTGAAGGGACTGATTTCAAATTTGGTACACAGCTTTATCATCATGAGTTATACCGTGCCTCCCCTTTCCAGGTCAGTCGGCCAACTACTTCCTGTTTTCCAAGCCGACTTAGACTTTAATAAGGGTCAACAATTGAAAATTTTTCGTAACAAATTTCTCAGCTTCTATTAAAGGAATTGATATCAAATTTGGTAAACAGCTTTAGCATCAGTCAATCATCTACTTCCTGTTTTGTAATTGGTAGAGTGGAGATATGCTTAGCATGACTTAGTGCAACCCCTTGTTTATATTGAATTGAGGCAAGTTCAATAACTTGTTCTTAGTCCCTCTCTAATGTGCTGATTGCGAGTCTGACCTTTGTAGCCTGCCTTAGTCCCTACATTGTCTACCTTTATCAAACTCTCCAAAGGGGTCTTGAACATGCACACGGTGTTCCTTTTCCTGTACACAGGTCAACCATTTTTCATCCCTCCAAACATTTAATGGTGTCAAAGAGTCGAAATAATCCAAAGATCTTAACCCCCTGTAGGGGTTGAACCTTGTATCTGGTTTAGTACTCCAAGCCAGCGTCTAAGTTTTTACAGATTGTAAGTAAAACAAAGAGAAACAAAGTTGTACCTGTTATTCAAAACTCAAAATCCAAGGAAACTTGCAACACAATCAAAACAAACATCAAATACAAGAAAAAAACTAAAATAGTAATTGAACAACTGGACTCCACCAAAAACAGAAGTATGGACCAAATGCACCAATAAGGAAAATCATCCTCTACATTTTTAGAAACACCCATCATGTCATTTTGCAAATTATTCCCATTATAAAAGGAAGTTAATTTGGTTAAACCATATATAAATATTTCAAGGCCGTTACATGGCAGTAATTCAAGGCAACTCGTACCCATCCATCAAAATCCAAGAATATAAACTACACCAGGAAAACAGACAAAAATAAACATAATATGACACACCAAGAACTAAAAAATTACTGAAACACAACAACAGGGAGTATGGACCAGGTTCACCAGTAGGGTCAGCATCCACTGCTACATCTTTGATATTTAACCTTCAGTAATATCTCGAACCAATCAAATCAATATTCAGGTTGGTTTTGCAACTACTTCATGCTTGCTATTATATCAACACTTTGTATATACACCTTGTGATGATATTTATTTCATCAGTGTGCTCAATTCCTTCATATACATGTGCAGGTTTGCACCAAAATGTAGCATCTTATGAAGTAAGACAAAGATAACCAAAGTTGTATCTACCACATATAAGCTCATAGGCGGATCCAGGGGCCTTTCGTCAGAAAAATTTGGTTGCCTATATAGGGAATCATTGAATCAGACCGAGCCCCCTCTAAGCAAAACTTCTGGATCTCCCACTGAAGCTCATATAACACGTACCGGACAACAACACGTACACTACAGACAAAACAACAAAAATGTAAAACTAGAGACAGTTAACAATACAACATTTCAGTATAAAATGAATTATTGCATAAATTAATCAGAGAGGTATAATAATATTCTGATTTAATGGATAAAACCATGTTTATTAAATGCTAAGTCAGGCAAGCTTTTTTGGAAAGCTAATACTTGTTATTTCTTCCATGCAACATATTTGTATTAAGATCACCGGCGATCACGATTTTGTCATTTTTTGTGATGGCACGCTCGATTGCGTATTCGAGTCTCTGCCAATATTCATTGACAGTACCAGGTGGTCGATAGGTGTTACAAAGGAGTATGGATTGACCATGTGATTGAACTTCGACCCAAATAGTTTCATCAAAATCGTTTTCGAACTCGGTTATTCTAGTTATATTTATGTTTTCTTTCGCATATATTAAAACTCCGCCTCCATTACTGTTCCTATCTTTACGGATAATATTATCACTGAAACTTTCAAGGAGTATTTCTTGGTTTGTTATTTGTTCGGATAAATGTGTTTCTGTTAATAATAGTATGTCAATGTCGTCGAAAGTATTTTCTAGAAAATCGAGTTTATTTCTTACACTTCGGATATTCAGATTGCATATCGATATTGATTTGTCATATTGTGATTCTGAGGATATATCGTGCAGTGTCAGTGGCCCTGGATTTTGTTCTACGTTTCCTATTATAAGTAGTGATTGGATTATAAACAGAACAAAGAAAATGTTGACATTCGGACTTAAAGATTGCAGAAACACTAGTGACATGGTTAAACAAGAGAAACGTAAGTTGTTTAGAAATAATTCGGTATACGAATAATCATGACAGTATTGCGCATAGGTTGTGCGTTTACAAATAGTTTTTCTCGTTCGACTATAAAATAAACCTATTGCTACCCTATACTCTTGAACACAATTACCCATTTGGAAGCAAAATTATGTTCAAACTGTAGAATTGGCAGCAACAGGGTTTAATATAAATATAATAGACGTCGCGTACTGTACATCCGGTGTTGAGTTTACTATTCAAATCATATAATGAAAATAAAACATATTTACAAGTACAAACAAACAAGACAGCATGAAATACAAGAGCAAGGAATATGCTGTTCATAATTGATCTGTAAAGAAAATGGTGGGAACATAATGCAAATGAGATACAAGGTCTTCCTACGAGGAATTTGAAATTTTTGTTATTATGAAATAATCAATTTTATTCTATTTTTTTAAGAACTGATTAATGTAAAACAATTTTGTAAAATGATAAAAGATACTTTCGTTACGATTTGATATGTAAACAAGTACTGGTATTATTTAGATCACGTGTATTCAATAGTTGTCAAACACACCTATTTTTCTAAAGTAAGTCTATTGGCCTTGACCCCTTTTCAGTGAACTCATTTGCATTTGTAAACATAAACATAATGGTATCACGGGGTTTTTAATAAAAACATACAGTTTAGGTCATTTTCTTAAATTAGGGAAATAGTTAACAAAAATATTGCAATGTGGCAACTGGAAAATTAACATGTTGTACCTTTTTAAATATATTACAGGACAAAAAAAAAAGTATTTTTTTTATCAAAAGAAAATAAAACACATAGAACATTGTTTTTGTTTCAAATCAGTATCTAGTTTGTTAATAAAGTTGTGGATCAACTATACAGTGTCTGCAAGCGGCCGTCTGAAGTGTTTTGTGGTGAGAGATGTCCGCTTTCGTCATCCCATGGCCCGGACGTTCTCGCGACTCTAGTGTTATCTTCCATCTCACGCACTTGGTCTAGGTTATGGACACGGATTGAACGGCCTAATTTGGTGACTTTTACGAAGATTTTCCCATCTGATGTCCAGTAGGAGTCTATGAGTTTATCCCGTCTGAGTCTACCTAGTTCACGGACGATAGAGTTTCTATATTCGGTCAGGTTTTCTGATATGTACATCTTATCTGGGTGGTTTTTGAGTGCTTTTTTGGCTTTAAACACTTTTTCTCGCATTCTGTATGATATAAAGCGTACAATCACCTGACTTTTGCCTTCGAAGGTTTTACCGATTACATGTGAACGACCTATATCATCTTTAGAAAGTTTTACTTTTAATTGTTCATTGCAAATGTTGACAATAATACTGTCAGTATCTATTGGGTGTTTGGGTTGGCCTCTGTCATCTACGGGGATTCTTACGTTGTTGAATCTCAGACTCGTACGCCTAGAGTATTGTTCTTGGTGTTCGATACGTGTCTCAAGTCGATCTATCGTACTGTAGAGATGGTTAAGCTCTTGTTGTTGCTCTTCACACTTACGTTGCAACTGTAGTTTGTCTTTGATTTGGTGCAACATTTCTGCGCCTTGCTTTTTTGATATTTCCTCTTGTTTGTGTATTCTCTGTTCTAGTTCATCTATTGTTTGTACAAGGGGGGTGATTTGTTTATCAATGCAAGATTGTATATGTGTTTCAAAAGTTTTGGAGATGGTTTCACACAGCTTCTCGGTGATCACAGGGATGATTTTGTCCAACACACTGTCACTTGTAAGGGCTTCAATTATTTTATCGGTAGGAGATTTACGGGCACCAACAGTTTTCTTTTCACTAACACCTACACCCCTCAAATCACCAACTGAGTTTCTCCGCCGTGTTTGGCGTTCTTGTTGTTTAATTGTGGCTACTAAATCATCAGGGCTGTCAGGAGAAGGCCTTTTGGTGTTCTTTTTCTGTGCGTCAGACGCAGGGGTTAATATTTGCGTGCTTGTAAGCAGGGAATCTTCAAGTTCATTAAATGTAATGTCACTCTTGGGGTCAGCCATTTTCTCAGAATGTAAACAATACCAAACCGGTTTACAAAGTTTAATTGTTACTTGTACAACTATATTTCACAATACACAAACCACAATACACTTTCCACAAATGAGGTTCAAATTCCTTGACGGAGGAGCTTTTTTGTTGGGTTTTACAGCTTTAAATTAATCAAATTCCCATAATTTTCTCGGAGCCTAACTTTTATCTGTCTACTGCCCTGCGCATGCTCTTCTGTTAAATACTACGACACTGCTCCTAATAGTTTGTGTATGAAATTACGATATGGACTTGCTTGGATTTATTAAAATCGATTGTTAATTTGTGATATTGGAGTTAATACTTGAGAACTTTTTTTCGTGCACAACCATGGGACCTATTCGTGATAAGTCACATTCTTCTGTAGACAAAGAATTACCAGAAAACTGGTCCGTCGATCGACTACGTCTCGAATTAGAACGAAAAAACATTAGATATCCTAGTAACGCTAGAAAAGCTACATTATTAAGGATTTATCGCTTAAAATCTACTGTTTCGGATGTGTCGCGGAGTAATATTGACGTCACACCTTCCACGCTGGAGGACGGCAGTGCGCGATCCCATGATGCAATGCTTGTAAACAATAATGGTGGCTCCCAGTCATCTACAGAGAAAGCCCTGACAGACATTGTGGTCAGTCTCACCAATACCGTGCAATCGTTGCAACAGAACGTAACTTTATTAACCAATAAAGTCAATAGCCTTTCAAATACTGCTTCACCTTCAGTGCCCCTATCATCGAGTTCTAAGTCTACTGATACTTCAGTGGTATCCTTCGTAGGGGATAGTATGCCGTCTTACAACTTAGACTCTGGTTACTCTGCATTAAATTCGGTTGCTGCTAGACCATCAGCGGCAGCCGGAAGTGAGGAACAGGCTAAAGGTAACTTTATTAGAACTTCTAGAGGTTATTCGGCAGAATCACTGCCATTTGTGGAATCTATTTCTCCACAGTTAAGGAAGAACATTATTGCAGGTAGGGATATAAACTTATCTACCTTGCTCATACCCTACTATACGGGATCAGGCGTCATAGAGAGCGTTGAGGGGGACGGGCTTAAGTCAGCTAGGCCAGACCCCCGTGTAAGCAGGTCTCTTTCCCTAGGGGAATTTATTCAAGCATTCGGCATATATAAGAACATTATGTGCGCAGCATATCCCCGTAGGCGCCAAGAATTGGACCTCTATGAACGAGATATTGTCGAAATGGCCACAAGATACCCCGGGAAGGGCTTTTTCGAGTATCACAAAAAATTCTCCCTTGATGCCGCAGCACATTTGAGGTTTAATAATTTAGTTATCGACTGGTCTATCAGAAACAATACTCTGTTTTGTAACATATTTGCTAATGCACGACCGAATAGTTGCAACTTTTGCGGAAGTTCTTTTCATTCATCGGGCGTTTGCAGTCAAATGCTTATTCAAAGAAATTCCAGTAGATCTCTTAATAGAGTTTATGACGTTGCAGGTGTGTATGGTCGAGATCGGGTTACTTATCTAGGCAGAGAGATTTGTAATAACTTTAATGGCGTTAGGGGTTGTGCTTCACCGCGATGCCGAAACCAACATATTTGTCTTAGTTGCAAAGGAGAGCATTCAAAACTTAATTGTCCGATTTCAAAAAACGAGATGTTTGGGTCTCAGAAAAGTGGGACCCAGGTAATGAAGAAATGAAAGATTTCAGTGTTAGACAAGTTCAAATTTATTATTATAGATCGATTGGAACAGGAACTTTCATTACATCCCGACCGTACATTTACCGACTATCTGATTTCTGGATTAAAGTTCGGCTTTCACACAGGTTTAAATCATCTGCCTCAAAACTCTATTGTATGCAAAAATTTACGTTCAGCCTTAAACGATAAACAATCTGTAACTGAGTTAATTGATACGGAGCTTCAAAGAGGTTATTTGTCAGGCCCGTTTACGAATATTCCATTTGATTCCTATCGTGTTAATCCTATAGGTTTAGCAATAAGCAAATACAGTCTTAAGAAGAGGTTAATTGTTGACTTGTCTGCACCCCATGACGACAATAACAACCCCAGTCTTAACGAGTTGATTTGTAAAGAAGACTTTTCCTTGAATTATGTCACCATCGATGACGCAATTAGAGTTATAAAGTCTATAGGTGTTGGTGCCTTGTTAATTAAAACAGACATCACGGATGCGTTTAAAATTATGCCTATCTCTCCAAATTTATGGCCCTATCATTGTATCAAGTGGGATGGGAAGTATTATTAGTTTAATCGTTTAGTTTTCGGGAGTCGTTCGAGTCCAAAGATTTTCGACCAGCTTTCGTCGGCTTTATGCTGGATTGCACAACACAATTATAGTATTGATAATATTTTACATCTTTTGGATGACTTTTTAGTGATTGTACCCGCTGATTCTCCTGCGATTGATGTTAAGATTAAATTTCTTAATATGTTTCATTCCCTCGGTATACCACTATCTGATAAGAAAACGGAGGGTCCAGTTACATCTCTAGAATATCTTGGTATAATTCTCGATTCTATACGAATGGAGGCACGGCTACCGTTAGATAAAGTGAAGCGTATTTCTGAAATGATCGATGTCTTTTGTAAGAAGAAATCTTGCACCAAGCGTGAACTATTAAGAATTCTTGGCCACCTCAACTTCGCCTGTAGGGTTATTCACCCCGGCCGCTCATTCATTTCGTATCTGATAAAGTTATCATCTTCAGTATCTAAATTATCACATCATGTTTTCTTAAATAGCATGTGCCGATCAGATCTTAAGATGTGGTCGATGTTTCTTAAAGATTGGAACGGAGTATCTTTCTTCTTAAATGATGACATCACGACAGCTGCAGATTTAATGTTATTTACTGATGCTACTGATAAATCGTTTGGTGGAGACTTTCATAATAAGTGGTTTCAAGGGTATTTTCCCGATTCAGTGCATAAGGAAGAGCAAACCTCTATGGCCTTTTACGAGTTATACTCTATCGTTATGGCATGTGTGCTTTGGGGCCATCAATGGTGTCGCTTGCGAATTTTATTTTACTGTGACAACATGTCTACGGTTGAAATTATTAATAAAGGCAGATCTAAGATTCTAAGCATCATGAAACTCATGCGAAAGCTAACGTATCACTCAGCAATGTACAATTTTGTGATTCACGCTAGACATGTGCCTGGAATTAATAATAATATAGCCGATGCGATTTCTCGTTTTCAGATGGAAAGATTCAGGGCATTGGCCCCAACATCAGAAACTATTCCCACGCCGTGCCTCCAGCCTTCAGAGATAATGCTGTAGCTTCCCTGCAGGTAGACGAATTATGGGACGCATCTTTAAGTAAAAACACATTGCGTGTTTACAGAACTGGTTTATCTTGGTTTGATAAATTTCTGTTGATGAATAATATGATTGATTGTAAATTATTTAATGCTAATGGAATTTATCCTCATGTCAAAGAGGATCATTTTGTATTATTTGTTTCGTATTGTAAAAATGTGTTAGGTTTAAAACACGATACAATTCAACTGTATTTAGCAGGTATTAGATACTTCTACATTCGTTATTGTCACAACGATCCCTTAAAAAGTTCTTCCCAGTTGGCTTATATTTTAAAGGGAGTCAAAAAATTACAAGATAATCGATCAAATGAGAGATTGCCAATTACAGCTAATCTATTAGATCAAATGTGTTCTTCGTTATCAGTAGGAGTTTTTTCCCCATTTATTGATACTATGTTAAAATGTATTTTCAAGTTAGCCTTTTTTGGCTTTCTCCGTTGCGGAGAATTTACTTGTGATGGTGTAAATAATTTAAATTTCCTTTCCTTAGGAGATGTGTGTGTAGAATCGTCTGGAGCCTTTTTCACTTTACGTTTGATGTCTTCTAAATGTGATCCTTTCAAAAAAGGAGTGAATGTTAAGATTTTTGAGAATTGTAAGTTCTCTCCTGTAAGAGAGATGGCAGAGTATTTACGTAGCAGATATGCTAGCGGAGCACTTTCTAGCGCCCCTTTGTTTACTAATGATGAGTTTGAAGCTGGTCCTTTATCTCGTAATACTTTTATTCGTTATTTAAATGAGATCATAGGTCGATTAGGTTTAAATGCTAGTTTGTATACGGGTCACTCTTTTAGGATAGGAGCTGCAAGTTCCGCTGCAGCAGCTGGTGTAGAAGACCACATTATTAAAACTTTAGGTAGGTGGTCTTCAGACTGTTACATGCGATACATCAGAGTGGACCCAAAGGTTATTGAAAGGGCACAAAATGATATGTGTCTTTAGCTGTGTATTTGAACTGTTTTATGTCATATTATTTTATCTATTACATGATCTAATCTATAATATGTTATTATAATTAATGTTGTATTTTTCTTGGGGGCTTCACTCACACATTACATGTATTCGTTCATTTTGGTAGCATAATTTCAGGAAATTATTTTCCCCCAATTCATTCATACATCATTTTCCTAGTTTAAGCTATTTTATTTATTTTTTAATAATTAAGCTTAATTAATTGTAACAAGACATGTTCGCAGGTATGTTGTTTACCTTAACTGGGCAGGTTAATTTTCATTAATGATATGTTAAACGCTATTGAGTCTAAATCTAGCAATGTTGGTATTTTCAATATAACAAGTTGTTGTCCCACGCTAGCAGATGATGTTTCATGTATAAGCACAACACCTGCCGGTCTACAGAGTGTTCTTGATCTTTGTACAAATTATGCTCAAAAATGGCGATTCCGTTTCAATGCGAAGAAATCCGCAGTTGTACAGTTTGCCAACAACTACCATGTAAAGTGTGTAGACTTTAATTGGACTATCGGAGATGAACGGATCCCGAAGGAAGATCGTTACAACCATCTCGGTATAGAGTTAGAATCAAAGTTTAGGTCAATAGATAGAACAATTAATTCATGCAGAAAAGGACGAAATGCGTATTTTGCCTTAAACTCTGTTAATTGTAAATCTACAAATCCGTTGGTGTTAATTCGACTTTATAACTCTATTGTTTTTCCTGCGATGCTGTACGGCTGCGAGATGTGGTTTAATCTAAAAACGGCAGACCTTGCGAACTTGAACCGAAATCAACATTTTATTGTTAAACATATTCTTAAATTAAAGACTTGTACTAGATCGGATATGTGTCAAAGCATAGTAGGGCTACATCCTATTATATCGGCTATAGAGAAGAGAAAACTGTATTTTCTGCAAAAACTGTGTACCCTGGACACCAATTTTATCACAAAACAGATTTTTCTACGGAGATTATTCTCATATTTCATAGACACTAGTCGAGTGCGGTTTGGCTTCATACCTGACATTGTCAGTATTTTGACGAAATATGATTTACAATCATTCATGATTGACTTCTTGTATGATGGGACCTTCCCAGCTAAACGCGAATGGAAAAACTTAGTCAACAATGCTGTTAACTCTGTACAAAGTAAGGAATGGACCGATCGAATGAACTGTGACGTTAGTTTCAGTAGATTCCGGAACATTCATAAATCGGTGATTATAGCTACATTCTGGAAGCAAGCTACATCGTGCAGCGAAATTTGGAACTGTTATTTTATAACGAAGCTCATTACTGACATTCCAAACATCACAGCTGGTACCTGCTCTGTCTGTAAACGTCAATATACCGATGTATTTGTACATGCATGTTGTGATTGCAACGGAACATTATTCTTACAAAACATTTGGTGGGATTTAATCATGGAAAGTTTTCCACTGGAACTGTTCGTCGAGTTAGTCACATACAACGAGGAAATATTATATCAGGTCATGTTGGGCAGAAAAACAGTTACACAGAACTTTGATTTTCTGAGTTTTTCAGCCATGTGCCACTTACATGTTACGAGCAATAGCCGAATACAACAGGCTGCGCTATTAACTTTAACTAACACCACAAGTACGTGTTGTGCTGATGCATGAAATTGATGCATCAAAAATGGGAAATTAATGTTTCACTATATAATTGTCTATATTTTGCGTTCCTGTTATTGTTGCCCCCCCTTTTGTAACTGTTCTTGTATGCTTATTTGTAATATTCATAGCTATTACTTATCCTTATTATTTTTGTCTATTATAATATTGTAATTTATTTGTAAATTTTATTATCATGTAATCTCTGTATAGAGGAAATAAAGAAGTGATGATGATGATGCCTATTCTACCACATTCGTTATTGCTTTTATATTAGCTGTTATCAATTAATTATAATTAATTACATGTAGTAGTTTTATAGATTGGTACTTGTGAGTTTTTAATGCTTAGTATTGTGAGTAGCCCCCAAGAAGCCAAATTAGTTATAGTGTATAGGTATTGTTTTTTATAGGACTTTTGAGATTATTATTACATAATTATGCATGTATAAAAATGTATTAGTTTATAGATTTGTTATTTTTAGAAGTAGTAATAAAAATATGTACTTTTATTTTTGTCTTAACACAATTCCTGCTAAAGTGATCATTCATGAAACTTAATACATATTTTTACAAGAAACATGTACTTTTATTTTTGTCTTAACACAATTCCTGCTAAAGTGATCATTCATGAAACTTAATACATATTTTTACAAGAAACATGGTACGCTACACATTGAACAAGATGAAACAGCCAGGTCATTGCTCTTTTCTCACATATAATTGATTGTGGAGTCATACGCAGTTGTGCGACCTGACATAAATAACCATGTGTAAATTATATAAATATACGACTAGAGACGATTTTCATTTTCAAATTTATTCATTGAATTTCCTAATCTGGAAAATAACATTCCCACATCACCGGCAGATGCATAGCCTCGTAAAAAAAGTTCAGATTTTTTACCCGACACCCTTTTCTCCGTGATCGGATTTCATTCAGACCGTACTGATGAGAAAATACCTCTCATACGATCTCTTTAAAAAAAAATCCTTTCGAAATCAGCAATGGGCCATTCGTAGCAAAATTCAAAAAAATATGTCAAATGCAATGAATCATAATTGTTTTTTTTACTGTTATGTATACTAAGATGATCACCTCGTTTTTCCTATTACTCTTAAATCACAATGGAAGAGGGAAGCTTGACGCCATTAAACCTGGTTTAACCCACCATTTCTTTTGAAATGCCTGCACCATGTAAGGACCATAATATTGCGATCTTAAACTGCCATTGCCTTGTTTTGTCTAGTTTTCTTGAATATATGGGATTGATCATCCAAGTTTAGTAGTTTTGTCGTTACTTATATTTCATACTAAGTATATTCAAATTACCTGCACTTTTCTGAACGATAACATTAACGGAATTTTCTCCAAAAAGATTTGATACAATACATGCATATGTTCCAAAGTCACTTTCTCGGATGTTCATTATTATAAGAGTTGGTTGATGATTAGTGCCTCCAGAATATTTGGTCGTATCAGCTACTTCAATGTCCGTAATTGTCCCAAAAGCATCGGTTTTTGCCCATCTGACTAAAGAGTTAGAAGTTTTGGGAATGTAGTCGCACTGAATTTTTTCTGTATGTCCAGTTGAGGTTCTAACGATAGGGGTTGTTGTACCTACGGAAGGTGCCGTACCTAACAATAACAACTTGACTTGTTTTAAACAGCAGAAGACATGGAAGAAGCAAACTTCAAAATAAAATAGGATAACAAATAAATATAAGAACATAAATCAAACTTGAATTCTGCAATATGTTAATCCGTATCAGTTCGAACAAAAATACTTCGAAAAAAAAATTACTCTTTCAAAATAACACTATTATAGTCAGATACTAGTAAAGTTCCAAATCCTTAACCATATTTACACGATTCTAATTCATGTAATTGCACTTAAGATTTTTTTTCATTTGATTTAGTCCAAAGTCCAAAATTTCCAAGACGTAATTGGTAGTCCCAATCGACAACTCAACTGCAGCAAGCAAAGCAATTAAGCTCTACTCAAAATCAGAGTAAATTGAGGTGCATCGGAAATATTCTTATATGCAGAGAAGCATTCGACTTCATAAAGAGATTCAAACGATTAAATATTGAGGTGTACCAACATCAGTCAGCACTTTCTGCTTGGCTCCCCGTCTGCTTCCTCTTCTAAAGTATCGAGTTACTTAGTAACCCAAAATGTTATTTCATGTACCTTTGCGCTTAACTGTATATTTAGAGGACATCCTATAGGTCATTTACGTGTGTCCAATCCATTTTGTATATATAATTTACAAATAAAATATCTTTATTAAACTAAAAACTATCGAAGGGCAAAAAGTTTTTGCTTGCTTTAAATCAAATAGTCAAACCCTTTAATGAATGACATTACAAACAGTCTGCATTGCAATAACTTTGATGTAGATCAAATTCAATAAACAGTAGCATATATACAAGTGATAAAGATAGAACGAGTTGGTCGAAGAAAAGAATCAGGAAGACGTTCGAAAAACTCGTCACAGTAAACGGAAACACGTGTACAGCAACCAAAAACAACTGGTGTTCGTATTCAACTACGTATGATGTATTTTTTGAAATATGAATACAAGAAAATGCACGTTAAATTGTATTTAATATATAACATTTGTTAATGTGTACCTGAAAGGTAGACCGCGATTGGTGTATTTTCGACTTCAGTTTGACCATCGTTCGCACGAAATATATAATAACCAATATCGGCCACTGTCATTGGGTATATATTTAGGTGATATAGAGTGGTGGAAAACATAGGTGTAGATTGAACTTCAACTTTGTGTCCTGATAGATCTCTTCTATACCATTTGCCATCAACATCAGGAGGGTCGACTGTAACTATCACTGTTAGAAACCCACCAATCATTGTGCCTATTGCTGAATTGTCTGGAGTAACAGTCAATGCAAAACCTAAGAACAGAAAAAAGCATCTTTAACTGTGGCGGATCCAGAAACGGAAGGGCGCTCGCCTAGCTGGAACGCCGGTTTTAAATCCGCCTTTGTTTAATAATATTATATTTACACGAATATGTGACAAGTAAAACAACTTCTCCCTTCTTAAGGTCTGTCTTAATATCTCTTGAAAATGTCTGAGCTTGTCTGAAATACCTGTAGAACAGATTATGGCAAGTCATACATCAGTTTGTTAAAGTCCTACCAGCTGACGACCCCTTTAGAAATCGCTACGTCCTGACAGTTTAAAACTGTTTTTGCCCAGGCAAAATGCTTTATAGTCTCACATGAATTAGACTGTTCTGACAAACGACAAAGTGATATACATTGTACGTCTTAAAAACAGTTAATTCCGTTTTAAAAATACAGTTGAGGCCAGTTCTAACATCTCTTTAGAACTGACAGAAACTGTCAGGAATCTATTCTAATTCTGTTCTGCTGACAGTTCTAGGACAGTCCTGTCATAGAACAGTTCTGGACAGTTCTGCCCCATGATATATTTTGAACTGTTCTAAGCCCTAACAGTTCTAAGCCCTGACAGCTCCTGACAGTTCTAAACCCTGAGGTTTAGAAAACTTTTCTGTTTCATTGTTTTAAGGAATAAAAGTTGCATGGCTATCGGGAATGCATTTTAACAGAAAACTAATAATTTTTAAGGAGGTACATGCCACATGTATGAAACTGTTCCTGTCAATGAATTTTCTTTAAAATTTATTGATGGATGCACTATGACATGCTCTTTGAAAATTCAATTTAAAAAGGACATGCTTCCTACTTGGTTTTTTATATAAATTACTCCAAAAACGGGTTGATTTTCATTGAAATGTTAAAGAAAGTTGCCATTTTCAAAGGAATATCGTGTCTGTAAAAACAATTTCGTCAATGAATTTTTGTATTTTTTTTATATATATAGGGCTTGTATAATGCATTTAAAAAATAAAAAGAAAAAAGGGTGCTTCCCATTTCTTTTTTTCTGATAAAGAGAAAAGTATGCCAAAAAGTGACCCCAAATGGCAAATTTTGAATCAAATTATCTCCATTTGCAAAAATGCAAAAAACAAGATTTTACTTGTTTTTTTGATAATTTTAATCAAAATAAAACCAAAATTTACTAAAACAAATTATTTAAATAATTTTCAAATCAAACTAAAAGTCTTAAGCACCTAATGTTCATCGTGTACTGTGCTACAACCCAGCAGGCACTTCAACGTTTTTTCAACGTTTAATCAACGTTGAACTTCAACATGACAGTACGTTGAATCAACGTTGATTTTAGGTTGCATGTGAAAGTTGCAGCAACGTTGAAAACTGACGTTGTCTCAACGTTGATCACTTAACGTTGTTTCAACGCTGATCACTTAACGTTGTTTCAACGTTGATAATCGATGTTATTTCAACGTTGACAATTAATGTTGTTTCAACATTGACTATTAATGTTGTTTTAAGTCCATGACCGACATAGTTTAAAGATTACCAATCCAGAGCCTATCATGCATCTTTCTGGTAAAAAATATAACAATGAACCAACAATTTTAATTATGAGGCACTCATATTGAAGATACTGGAAACGGTCCCACTTTTATTAAAAAGTTTTCAACAAACATTTACAAAAAAATTAACACTGATGGATGTCTCAACAAAATCCAAAACCCTCCTGAACCACCTATACAATTCCAGGTTTCAAGATGAGGTAAATGTACTAGTAAAGCACAAATGAAAAAGCCCACAAAATTTTATGATCATCAGACTTGTTCCTGAGAAATAAAAAGTTCTTATAAAACTTTTATACTGCTATTGTAATGTATTGAAAATGATCAGTCACTCAATTGGAAAAAACAATCTCAAGGTCAGATGATGATAAGGAGCAAGTTTATTCAACCTTCTGATATAAAGATACTCATACAACTTGAAACATTGAGAGTAAACTCCTCTGCAAAGAAAGCAAAACCTATCTATCTCTGATTTGCAGGACATATATATCAATAAAGACACAATTCAAGTAAAAGTTTATCAAACATATATTTATACATTCATTTACATTGTACAAAAGGTTTTGTCCATAAAAATTATATGTACATGTATAATCTGTCCATGGAATTAAGAATGAGTTCATAAATACTAACGTCTCTGGCTGTCGGGGTTACACAATTAAATCTTTGCATACATTTCTTTAAAAAAAGTTCTTTTATAAGAAAATAAACTGATGCATATGGTCCCATTTCTCAATAAACACTTAATACTCAAGTCATTTGGCCATAAGCTGTAAATTTTATGCCTTGTAAAGTGTGCTGTCCTAATAAAGGGATGGTGATGCAATAATATAATAATTCAAAAAAATCAATAGACCCTTTCTGTGGGAAATACAATGTTTGTGCTCCACATGTTTTTCTCTATCTAACTTGTGATTAATGGCTTTACTGTCTGTACTTCTTAATAAATCAAAATATTTTCAATAAATAATGACAAATGATCAAACTCAAATTCAAAAAGAAAAGAAACTTCATGTTAACCTTACATTATATATGTACAATTTCTTATTATTATTAACAAGTACATCTATTTTTGAATTGGGCATAGAAATTACAAAATTGTAGCTGGTTATAAACGAAGTCCTTAATCTCCAACAACATTGTTCTTCACTCTCATTGGAATATTGAGGTTGCACAATTTCCTCTGACTGTCATTCTTCTGGTTGATCAGTGTTACTTTTTTCGGTCTACCACTCAAGCATATTTCATAAAATGACTCATTTCATCCTCAATAATAGCAACAGTGGCTGTTGGATGAACTTGAATAATTACTTCTGCAAGAAAAAAATGTTACCCCATTAAATATGCTTCTATAAGAAATCAATATATCTCTAATATATATAAGGCTGATAAAATTTTAAAGAATTAAAGAAACAATTATGATAAAATCTGTTCTCTAGAATATTCCTACCATATACATTCAAAGTCACGACAGTGGCATACATGTACCTTACACTTTGAAGGGAATACAAAAATTCACAAAATATTAATGTTTAATATTTTTGTTAGATACGTGTATATCTATACATTTGTACAGAGTTCCCAAAATGTGTCAGACATATCAGACCTGACTGATAAAGTTAAAGCATGTCTGGCATTTTAAACTATGTCTGGTAGATTTGAGTATTTTTTTAGAAAGTTGTAATAGATAGGACCAGTAAAAAAAATAGGTCTGACAAAAGATTCCATTTTGACGACCTATGTCTGACGAAGATATTTTTTAAGATTGCGTACTCGGTTTGTATATTCAAAACCACATGGTCATGTTTCATTACTTATATTTACCTTTTTATTGTCTTGCAAAGGGTAGTTGTTGCAAATCAAATTTTGTTGTTTTTCCTTTGACGTTCATCTTGGCTAATATTAACTCCTTATTAAAACACCTGTAAAAAAAATGACAACTTTACATGTCACACCAATTATATAATAAAAACTTGATTTTTTTTAAATTCCAAAGCCAGTGACATTAACACCACTGCCTTGCTGCTCACACAATAAATACAACATTTTTACCCCAATCTAATATTGATATAAAGATAAAGTCTTATTTTTTATGGGGGTCCAGGAGATGACAAAACCAGGAATTTAAAGAAATAAGAAATTTATATTGATTTCAAATAATGAACTTCCTAAAAGCAAATTCTTTGAATTGAAGATTATTAACAGTACTTGAGAAATCTGTAAGGTATATGGACTAAGGTCCATTGATGGGCTTGAGCTACATTTTTTGTAACTAAATTACAAATCAAAATAAATCAAAGTATAATTATATAGTTTGTGTATAATCTTTTAATTTTGTAAAAGTAGTACAGCAAGCTAAATTGGGTGTCACAATACATGTATCAGATAAGAATTTTAGCAGAAAATAACAAAGTCAAAAAGAATAATAATAGTCTGCCATTGGGTGTAACACTGAAAGAATCTTTACGGGAGGGTGCAAACAACCCGTCCGATTTAACTATGGACTTTCGATTGTAGCGTAAAGGGAAGTGTGCAAACACAACAATGAAAATTTACGTCGTCATGAACAAAGCCAAACGTTAACAAAAACCACAAATCGTTACATTTGATTACATAAAAATACATTGATTGAATGAATGGGTCGTGCAAACATTAAATCTGATTGGATATTGATGAATAGTCGGCTGACGTTGATTTTTCTTACTGTGACGTTTTGCGGTTTTTGTTACCGATTGGCTTATTCATGACGACGTAAATTTTTATTGTTGTGTTTGCACACTTCCCTTTTCGCTACAATCGAAAGTCCATAGTTAAATCGAACGGGTTGTATGTGTACAACACTTTCACACATAAAATTAAACAAGGTCAATGATTAACTGATTACCATGATAGTAAAATAATGAACATAAGACAATGATTATATTATGAGCCAAAAAAAAAATCATGCAGGTTTTCACTATAAATGTATGCATTATCTAATTTACTAATAATATTAACAACTAGGAGGACAATTGTTTCGTAAACAATTGCTAAGGTCTTTCACGGAGACACGTTTACAATTTTTTTATTCACCTGTTATGTTTAAATAGTTTTACAATGCTCAGTAATTTGTGTATGTTGAGCGTAATTATGGAATTTTCGTACTTTTTTATTGTTTTAGAGACATTCTGTTTATATTATAATTTTGTTCAATTTTATAAGAGCAACATTAGTACAGTTTCAAAACAGTTTGAAGAGATTTCTGAACTCTACAAGATATGAATCACATTTTTAAGTTCACATGGGGATTTTCATATACTAAAATAGCTCTAGAAAGATCTGGCTAACAAAACTAAACAGCTTACTTGATAAATGCAGGAACTTTGTAGAATTATAAAAAACTAAATCAGTCAAGGTAGGTGTTTAATACCATCATTGCTCACATCACATGGAAAACTGATAAACATCTTTATAGGATCTTTAGGTTTTATTTCTCATTGTGGGTTCGTTTTTATACTTGAAATTTTATTTGTTAATGTCTTTCGTTATGTTGTTTCAGACTTACGCCATTTCATGTTTGATTTGTGATTTACATTTACTTGTTTATTTAAGCTTAATTGCTATTAAAATAAAAAGATTAAGTAACATTTTAGTGGGTATATATGACTGAACGAGTTGGTGTTTTACGCCCTTCCAACGCTATATAGGTTATTTAAACACGATGAACATGAAAAGGATGATAAAATGAACATGAAATGATGGTGATAAATGAAATATGGGGATGGGTTGGAAACAAAGGTTAGTAAATTTTGAAGCACCTCAGGAAAAAGGGAGAGATGGGTAGGGGAAGAAAATTTAATCTATGCAGTGCACAACTTGGCGGTCCACTAAGGGGTTTTACACATGTATGAAGCGTGGCACTCTCCACACATGATGGCCCACTATGGTCAGCGGTCAGGGTTTCCATATTATGTACCTGACAACACCTGCTGACGAGGGCTAACTTATGCAGCCTCCTAGGGTTCACACCTGGTTGCTCTTTGGGCTGAGCACTGACCCGACGTCAGAATCCCAAGACCCTTAGTATCCTCTTACGACAAGCTAGGCTCTGCTGGTGGGGCGGGTGGGGGGGGGGGGGGCTATTCGCCATCCGGGTCCGCACGGAATTTGTGTGGATATTATTTCAAATCATTTTATAAGAAGAACTCAAGCCAAGAGTAAATGTTTTTTAATTATTGTTGGAAGAACATAATTCTTCTCTGCAGTTCCATTTTGGATACACTCTGTTATCGTTTTTGTAACAAAACTTCGGATTAAAAATCCTGCTGAGCATAGAAGACAATAGCTACAATAATGTAGCTCCTTTGACATCTTTGATTTGGCGGAGCTACAATGCAGCCCCATTACTGACGTAATGGAGCAAATACAATTTCTTTCTCAAACTCTAATAAAGCTTCAAGATTGTTCGAAATTACAAATGTATCTCTAAATAATAAATTTGGTTAAAGCCAAAGGTGACTTTAGTATTGTAAGAAACCCCATATTTTCAATATTCTGATCCTGAACTTTATTATAAAGTTTTTAAAAAGTTCAGGATCAAGATACTTCAAAAGTTGATACTTTCACGAACATCTTTTAAATTCCATTTAATGTCGTTAAATTTGAACTATTTTCGTCATAAAAAATACTATAAGCAATATTTTAGTTCCACGTTAAGCATCTAATTGATTGAGATGCGCCCGATGTGATTTCGCTTTCGACGTTGTTTCGTTACGAGCGATGGGACCGCATTGTAGCTACGCCGTCTCAAAGATGTCTAAGGAGCTACATAGTTGTAGAGGAATGATTCTAAATGGTTTATTTCAATATTAGAAAAAAATTGTCATTAGAATATAAATGGTATAAGGCTACTACAAATTATGCAAACATTCTAACAAAATCAGGCTGCTTCGAATAAAAAAATTCTTACATTATTTTGAATCATTTGTCCATGACGTCTGTATTTATTTACAATTAAAAAATCAAACGTACAGATTATTATTAATTGTAAAAATGATAATCAAGGGGGATAATTGTTACCATGTGTTAAAATCAACTATTTGCAAACAGAAGTGTCGTACCGCCTTGAAATGACACTACACATATAATGATAAAAGGGTGATAAAATACCAAGAAGTTGTATATATATACAAATGGGGTCATTTATTTCTACCCTTAGCTATTGGCTATTGCAAGATTCAGATGTATTTTATTTAATTTCAGTATTATTTTTAAAAATCATATATTTAATGTCATAACTTAATTGATATTACTTTTAACCAGACAACAAACAGAAACAATCATTTGCCTTGGCATTACCACTAAAACAGAAAATTCATATTTGGCATTTCTGGTTAGTTCGCAAAACATGACCGCTAACCATAGTGCGCCAACGTGTTTTGGGTGCCATGCCTCATATACGTAAAAGGGCTCCTTTTCACGCCAAGTAGCGAACCAATTAGGCTAAATTTCCGCCCCTACCCACCTCTCCTTTTTCTTGTGGTTCTTTGAAATTTACTGTTTCTTTCTTTCCCACCCCATCCCCATCTTTCATAAATCATCATCATTTCATATTCATTTTATCATCCTTTTCATGTTCATGAACTTTAGATTAACTATGTAGCGTTGCAAGGGAGTAAAACACCATCTCAATCATTTTTGTTAATTTCTTTCGTTATGATGTTCTTTTTCGTTTTTATGCAGACATACGTCATTTGATTCCTGATTTGTACTTCATTGCTAGGCGATAAAATTTTAATAAAGCTTTATTGCAGTTACTTGAAACGGTAAAATGATACTATCAATATGGATTAATTTTCCTTTCATGTTCAGAGTTGATCCTTTTTGCTAAGAACATAACTGTTCTCTTCAATCCCTTGGGAACCTACTCATAAATTCATGATTGGAAACGATTCTAAGCTTAAGATCGGCAACTTGGGTGAATTTAGTCTAGTTCAATACTTAAAAAAAAACGCGTGGGAATATTAGTGGTATTATCATACGACACATTCTGCAAACCTACTAACAAAATCAGATTGTTTTGACATGGAATATTGTAACATTAATCGGCATCATTTTCCCTTGTAGTATGTATAAAAATACATTTAAAATTTAAACAGTACAGATTTTCAAATTTAAAAATGATAATAAAGGGAAACAATTTCTAATCACGTGTTTAAATCAACTATTTGCAAACAGAATATTCGCACAAAATGAAAGCATTAATAAATTGATAACAGAGTAATTAGATACATAACAAGCAGTTGTTTAGGTGTACTAATTGGGTCGTTTATCTTTACCCATAGCTACATGTTATCACAAGATTCAGATGAATTCTATTTCAATATTGTTTTTAAAAATTATGTATTTGATGCAATAACTCAATATTACTTTTAACCAGACAACAGGCAGAAAACAAACAGAAAACTATCATGTCTTCGCATAACAAAATTTCGATATTTTTCGGATAGTTTTTGGCATAGTATCTGGTTACCAGATTGAATTATCGCTCCTTTGTTTTTCGTTGTCCAATAATATAGTTCCTATTAAAAATACAGTTTACTGTTCCTAAATAACCCGTTTGTAATTTATTTTGTTTTGTTTCTTGATTCTGTGATTTACTGTTTTCTACCTAAACCATAAATTGAGCATGGAAAGTCAATGACACTAGATTTACAAAAAGGATTATTTTTCCTTACGCATGTCCTCATAATAAGAGACCAAAGAAATCCAATTAAAAACAAAAAATGAAACTAATGCATTTGTTTCTTAACACTTTGCATGCTTTAGTAATTGTGTTTTTATTGTAGTTTAGGAGGAGATGCGGTTAGAAACTTTACGGTGTTAGGGGAGATAACTCCGTAACAAAAAATAGTTTCGCTAAGCGGACTCATTTCTAAATTGGTTTTTCATGACCGGTTTACTACCTTAAGTATTGAAATGATATGTCGCGAAACAAAAAAAAAAAAATTTTGGCGGAAGAAGAATAATAATAATCAGAAGAATTGCTAGAAGGTCTTTACGACCGTAGTCGTGAAAGACCTTAATAAAGACCGGTCGACATTTTTTTATCTGATTTTGACTAAATATGATTAAAAGTAGTACATTTAACAGGTTTTGACCATTTTTGGTGAAAAAATGTCAAATTTCACATTTTTTGGAAAAAAGGGGGGATAAATTTCATTTTTTTTATTTTTTATATCTGAGACCCTTAAATGGTCAAAATGTGTTGGAATAGTGTCATTAAGTTGATTTGACCTTGAAAAGTCAGTCAAGGTCATACGGTTACTCCATACCTGCGACCGGTGTCAATTTCTTAAAATTCCATTCGAGTCAAATAATTTAGCAATTTTTTGTCATTTTTTTATTTAAATATGTAGAATAGACATTGGACAACTGTTTAGCACATAAAAAGACTGACTTAAATATGGAAAATTATGTAAAAAATGGTTCAAAATATGTAGTAATCCTTAAAATTGCATTTTGAGCAATTTATTATGTCGCGACACTTTTCGACACTTAATTTTCTCATCAGGAAGTAGTCTGAAATTTATGAAATTGTCCTATTCACATCTTTATTAGTTCCTTATCACATTGCATGCTTTAGTAATTGTGTTTTTATTGTAGTTTAGGAGGAGATGCGGTTAGAAACTTTACGGTGTTAGGGGAGATAACTCCGTAACAAAAAATAGTTTCGCTAAGCGGACTCATTTCTAAATTGGTTTTTCATGACCGGTTTACTACCTTAAGTATTGAAATGATATGTCGCGAAACAAAAAAAAAAAAATTTTGGCGGAAGAAGAATAATAATAATCAGAAGAATTGCTAGAAGGTCTTTACGACCGTAGTCGTGAAAGACCTTAATAAAGACCGGTCGACATTTTTTTATCTGATTTTGACTAAATATGATTAAAAGTAGTACATTTAACAGGTTTTGACCATTTTTGGTGAAAAAATGTCAAATTTCACATTTTTTGGAAAAAAGGGGGGATAAATTTCATTTTTTTTATTTTTTATATCTGAGACCCTTAAATGGTCAAAATGTGTTGGAATAGTGTCATTAAGTTGATTTGACCTTGAAAAGTCAGTCAAGGTCATACGGTTACTCCATACCTGCGACCGGTGTCAATTTCTTAAAATTCCATTCGAGTCAAATAATTTAGCAATTTTTTGTCATTTTTTTATTTAAATATGTAGAATAGACATTGGACAACTGTTTAGCACATAAAAAGACTGACTTAAATATGGAAAATTATGTAAAAAATGGTTCAAAATATGTAGTAATCCTTAAAATTGCATTTTGAGCAATTTATTATGTCGCGACACTTTTCGACACTTAATTTTCTCATCAGGAAGTAGTCTGAAATTTATGAAATTGTCCTATTCACATCTTTATTAGTTCCTTATCACATTGCATGCTTTAGTAATTGTGTTTTTATTGTAGTTTAGGAGGAGATGCGGTTAGAAACTTTACGGTGTTAGGGGAGATAACTCCGTAACAAAAAATAGTTTCGCTAAGCGGACTCATTTCTAAATTGGTTTTTCATGACCGGTTTACTACCTTAAGTATTGAAATGATATGTCGCGAAACAAAAAAAAAAAAATTTTGGCGGAAGAAGAATAATAATAATCAGAAGAATTGCTAGAAGGTCTTTACGACCGTAGTCGTGAAAGACCTTAATAAAGACCGGTCGACATTTTTTTATCTGATTTTGACTAAATATGATTAAAAGTAGTACATTTAACAGGTTTTGACCATTTTTGGTGAAAAAATGTCAAATTTCACATTTTTTGGAAAAAAGGGGGGATAAATTTCATTTTTTTTATTTTTTATATCTGAGACCCTTAAATGGTCAAAATGTGTTGGAATAGTGTCATTAAGTTGATTTGACCTTGAAAAGTCAGTCAAGGTCATACGGTTACTCCATACCTGCGACCGGTGTCAATTTCTTAAAATTCCATTCGAGTCAAATAATTTAGCAATTTTTTGTCATTTTTTTATTTAAATATGTAGAATAGACATTGGACAACTGTTTAGCACATAAAAAGACTGACTTAAATATGGAAAATTATGTAAAAAATGGTTCAAAATATGTAGTAATCCTTAAAATTGCATTTTGAGCAATTTATTATGTCGCGACACTTTTCGACACTTAATTTTCTCATCAGGAAGTAGTCTGAAATTTATGAAATTGTCCTATTCACATCTTTATTAGTTCCTTATCACATTGCATGCTTTAGTAATTGTGTTTTTATTGTAGTTTAGGAGGAGATGCGGTTAGAAACTTTACGGTGTTAGGGGAGATAACTCCGTAACAAAAAATAGTTTCGCTAAGCGGACTCATTTCTAAATTGGTTTTTCATGACCGGTTTACTACCTTAAGTATTGAAATGATATGTCGCGAAACAAAAAAAAAAAATTTTGGCGGAAGAAGAATAATAATAATCAGAAGAATTGCTAGAAGGTCTTTACGACCGTAGTCGTGAAAGACCTTAATAAAGACCGGTCGACATTTTTTTATCTGATTTTGACTAAATATGATTAAAAGTAGTACATTTAACAGGTTTTGACCATTTTTGGTGAAAAAATGTCAAATTTCACATTTTTTGGAAAAAAGGGGGGATAAATTTCATTTTTTTTATTTTTTATATCTGAGACCCTTAAATGGTCAAAATGTGTTGGAATAGTGTCATTAAGTTGATTTGACCTTGAAAAGTCAGTCAAGGTCATACGGTTACTCCATACCTGCGACCGGTGTCAATTTCTTAAAATTCCATTCGAGTCAAATAATTTAGCAATTTTTTGTCATTTTTTTATTTAAATATGTAGAATAGACATTGGACAACTGTTTAGCACATAAAAAGACTGACTTAAATATGGAAAATTATGTAAAAAATGGTTCAAAATATGTAGTAATCCTTAAAATTGCATTTTGAGCAATTTATTATGTCGCGACACTTTTCGACACTTAATTTTCTCATCAGGAAGTAGTCTGAAATTTATGAAATTGTCCTATTCACATCTTTATTAGTTCCTTATCACATTGCATGCTTTAGTAATTGTGTTTTTATTGTAGTTTAGGAGGAGATGCGGTTAGAAACTTTACGGTGTTAGGGGAGATAACTCCGTAACAAAAAATAGTTTCGCTAAGCGGACTCATTTCTAAATTGGTTTTTCATGACCGGTTTACTACCTTAAGTATTGAAATGATATGTCGCGAAACAAAAAAAAAAAAATTTTGGCGGAAGAAGAATAATAATAATCAGAAGAATTGCTAGAAGGTCTTTACGACCGTAGTCGTGAAAGACCTTAATAAAGACCGGTCGACATTTTTTTATCTGATTTTGACTAAATATGATTAAAAGTAGTACATTTAACAGGTTTTGACCATTTTTGGTGAAAAAATGTCAAATTTCACATTTTTTGGAAAAAAGGGGGGATAAATTTCATTTTTTTTATTTTTTATATCTGAGACCCTTAAATGGTCAAAATGTGTTGGAATAGTGTCATTAAGTTGATTTGACCTTGAAAAGTCAGTCAAGGTCATACGGTTACTCCATACCTGCGACCGGTGTCAATTTCTTAAAATTCCATTCGAGTCAAATAATTTAGCAATTTTTTGTCATTTTTTTATTTAAATATGTAGAATAGACATTGGACAACTGTTTAGCACATAAAAAGACTGACTTAAATATGGAAAATTATGTAAAAAATGGTTCAAAATATGTAGTAATCCTTAAAATTGCATTTTGAGCAATTTATTATGTCGCGACACTTTTCGACACTTAATTTTCTCATCAGGAAGTAGTCTGAAATTTATGAAATTGTCCTATTCACATCTTTATTAGTTCCTTATCACATTGCATGCTTTAGTAATTGTGTTTTTATTGTAGTTTAGGAGGAGATGCGGTTAGAAACTTTACGGTGTTAGGGGAGATAACTCCGTAACAAAAAATAGTTTCGCTAAGCGGACTCATTTCTAAATTGGTTTTTCATGACCGGTTTACTACCTTAAGTATTGAAATGATATGTCGCGAAACAAAAAAAAAAAATTTTGGCGGAAGAAGAATAATAATAATCAGAAGAATTGCTAGAAGGTCTTTACGACCGTAGTCGTGAAAGACCTTAATAAAGACCGGTCGACATTTTTTTATCTGATTTTGACTAAATATGATTAAAAGTAGTACATTTAACAGGTTTTGACCATTTTTGGTGAAAAAATGTCAAATTTCACATTTTTTGGAAAAAAGGGGGGATAAATTTCATTTTTTTTATTTTTTATATCTGAGACCCTTAAATGGTCAAAATGTGTTGGAATAGTGTCATTAAGTTGATTTGACCTTGAAAAGTCAGTCAAGGTCATACGGTTACTCCATACCTGCGACCGGTGTCAATTTCTTAAAATTCCATTCGAGTCAAATAATTTAGCAATTTTTTGTCATTTTTTTATTTAAATATGTAGAATAGACATTGGACAACTGTTTAGCACATAAAAAGACTGACTTAAATATGGAAAATTATGTAAAAAATGGTTCAAAATATGTAGTAATCCTTAAAATTGCATTTTGAGCAATTTATTATGTCGCGACACTTTTCGACACTTAATTTTCTCATCAGGAAGTAGTCTGAAATTTATGAAATTGTCCTATTCACATCTTTATTAGTTCCTTATCACATTGCATGCTTTAGTAATTGTGTTTTTATTGTAGTTTAGGAGGAGATGCGGTTAGAAACTTTACGGTGTTAGGGGAGATAACTCCGTAACAAAAAATAGTTTCGCTAAGCGGACTCATTTCTAAATTGGTTTTTCATGACCGGTTTACTACCTTAAGTATTGAAATGATATGTCGCGAAACAAAAAAAAAAAATTTTGGCGGAAGAAGAATAATAATAATCAGAAGAATTGCTAGAAGGTCTTTACGACCGTAGTCGTGAAAGACCTTAATAAAGACCGGTCGACATTTTTTTATCTGATTTTGACTAAATATGATTAAAAGTAGTACATTTAACAGGTTTTGACCATTTTTGGTGAAAAAATGTCAAATTTCACATTTTTTGGAAAAAAGGGGGGATAAATTTCATTTTTTTTATTTTTTATATCTGAGACCCTTAAATGGTCAAAATGTGTTGGAATAGTGTCATTAAGTTGATTTGACCTTGAAAAGTCAGTCAAGGTCATACGGTTACTCCATACCTGCGACCGGTGTCAATTTCTTAAAATTCCATTCGAGTCAAATAATTTAGCAATTTTTTGTCATTTTTTTATTTAAATATGTAGAATAGACATTGGACAACTGTTTAGCACATAAAAAGACTGACTTAAATATGGAAAATTATGTAAAAAATGGTTCAAAATATGTAGTAATCCTTAAAATTGCATTTTGAGCAATTTATTATGTCGCGACACTTTTCGACACTTAATTTTCTCATCAGGAAGTAGTCTGAAATTTATGAAATTGTCCTATTCACATCTTTATTAGTTCCTTATCACATTGCATGCTTTAGTAATTGTGTTTTTATTGTAGTTTAGGAGGAGATGCGGTTAGAAACTTTTCGGTGTTAGGGGAGATAACTCCGTAACAAAAAATAGTTTCGCTAAGCGGACTCATTTCTAAATTGGTTTTTCATGACCGGTTTACTACCTTAAGTATTGAAATGATATGTCGCGAAACAAAAAAAAAAATTTTGGCGGAAGAAGAATAATAATAATCAGAAGAATTGCTAGAAGGTCTTTACGACCGTAGTCGTGAAAGACCTTAATAAAGACCGGTCGACATTTTTTTATCTGATTTTGACTAAATATGATTAAAAGTAGTACATTTAACAGGTTTTGACCATTTTTGGTGAAAAAATGTCAAATTTCACATTTTTTGGAAAAAAGGGGGGATAAATTTCATTTTTTTTATTTTTTATATCTGAGACCCTTAAATGGTCAAAATGTGTTGGAATAGTGTCATTAAGTTGATTTGACCTTGAAAAGTCAGTCAAGGTCATACGGTTACTCCATACCTGCGACCGGTGTCAATTTCTTAAAATTCCATTCGAGTCAAATAATTTAGCAATTTTTTGTCATTTTTTTATTTAAATATGTAGAATAGACATTGGACAACTGTTTAGCACATAAAAAGACTGACTTAAATATGGAAAATTATGTAAAAAATGGTTCAAAATATGTAGTAATCCTTAAAATTGCATTTTGAGCAATTTATTATGTCGCGACACTTTTCGACACTTAATTTTCTCATCAGGAAGTAGTCTGAAATTTATGAAATTGTCCTATTCACATCTTTATTAGTTCCTTATCACATTGCATGCTTTAGTAATTGTGTTTTTATTGTAGTTTAGGAGGAGATGCGGTTAGAAACTTTACGGTGTTAGGGGAGATAACTCCGTAACAAAAAATAGTTTCGCTAAGCGGACTCATTTCTAAATTGGTTTTTCATGACCGGTTTACTACCTTAAGTATTGAAATGATATGTCGCGAAACAAAAAAAAAAAAATTTTGGCGGAAGAAGAATAATAATAATCAGAAGAATTGCTAGAAGGTCTTTACGACCGTAGTCGTGAAAGACCTTAATAAAGACCGGTCGACATTTTTTTATCTGATTTTGACTAAATATGATTAAAAGTAGTACATTTAACAGGTTTTGACCATTTTTGGTGAAAAAATGTCAAATTTCACATTTTTTGGAAAAAAGGGGGGATAAATTTCATTTTTTTTATTTTTTATATCTGAGACCCTTAAATGGTCAAAATGTGTTGGAATAGTGTCATTAAGTTGATTTGACCTTGAAAAGTCAGTCAAGGTCATACGGTTACTCCATACCTGCGACCGGTGTCAATTTCTTAAAATTCCATTCGAGTCAAATAATTTAGCAATTTTTTGTCATTTTTTTATTTAAATATGTAGAATAGACATTGGACAACTGTTTAGCACATAAAAAGACTGACTTAAATATGGAAAATTATGTAAAAAATGGTTCAAAATATGTAGTAATCCTTAAAATTGCATTTTGAGCAATTTATTATGTCGCGACACTTTTCGACACTTAATTTTCTCATCAGGAAGTAGTCTGAAATTTATGAAATTGTCCTATTCACATCTTTATTAGTTCCTTATCACATTGCATGCTTTAGTAATTGTGTTTTTATTGTAGTTTAGGAGGAGATGCGGTTAGAAACTTTACGGTGTTAGGGGAGATAACTCCGTAACAAAAAATAGTTTCGCTAAGCGGACTCATTTCTAAATTGGTTTTTCATGACCGGTTTACTACCTTAAGTATTGAAATGATATGTCGCGAAACAAAAAAAAAAAAATTTTGGCGGAAGAAGAATAATAATAATCAGAAGAATTGCTAGAAGGTCTTTACGACCGTAGTCGTGAAAGACCTTAATAAAGACCGGTCGACATTTTTTTATCTGATTTTGACTAAATATGATTAAAAGTAGTACATTTAACAGGTTTTGACCATTTTTGGTGAAAAAATGTCAAATTTCACATTTTTTGGAAAAAAGGGGGGATAAATTTCATTTTTTTTATTTTTTATATCTGAGACCCTTAAATGGTCAAAATGTGTTGGAATAGTGTCATTAAGTTGATTTGACCTTGAAAAGTCAGTCAAGGTCATACGGTTACTCCATACCTGCGACCGGTGTCAATTTCTTAAAATTCCATTCGAGTCAAATAATTTAGCAATTTTTTGTCATTTTTTTATTTAAATATGTAGAATAGACATTGGACAACTGTTTAGCACATAAAAAGACTGACTTAAATATGGAAAATTATGTAAAAAATGGTTCAAAATATGTAGTAATCCTTAAAATTGCATTTTGAGCAATTTATTATGTCGCGACACTTTTCGACACTTAATTTTCTCATCAGGAAGTAGTCTGAAATTTATGAAATTGTCCTATTCACATCTTTATTAGTTCCTTATCACATTGCATGCTTTAGTAATTGTGTTTTTATTGTAGTTTAGGAGGAGATGCGGTTAGAAACTTTACGGTGTTAGGGGAGATAACTCCGTAACAAAAAATAGTTTCGCTAAGCGGACTCATTTCTAAATTGGTTTTTCATGACCGGTTTACTACCTTAAGTATTGAAATGATATGTCGCGAAACAAAAAAAAAAAAATTTTGGCGGAAGAAGAATAATAATAATCAGAAGAATTGCTAGAAGGTCTTTACGACCGTAGTCGTGAAAGACCTTAATAAAGACCGGTCGACATTTTTTTATCTGATTTTGACTAAATATGATTAAAAGTAGTACATTTAACAGGTTTTGACCATTTTTGGTGAAAAAATGTCAAATTTCACATTTTTTGGAAAAAAGGGGGGATAAATTTCATTTTTTTTATTTTTTATATCTGAGACCCTTAAATGGTCAAAATGTGTTGGAATAGTGTCATTAAGTTGATTTGACCTTGAAAAGTCAGTCAAGGTCATACGGTTACTCCATACCTGCGACCGGTGTCAATTTCTTAAAATTCCATTCGAGTCAAATAATTTAGCAATTTTTTGTCATTTTTTTATCTAAATATGTAGAATAGACATTGGACAACTGTTTAGCACATAAAAAGACTGACTTAAATATGGAAAATTATGTAAAAAATGGTTCAAAATATGTAGTAATCCTTAAAATTGCATTTTGAGCAATTTATTATGTCGCGACACTTTTCGACACTTAATTTTCTCATCAGGAAGTAGTCTGAAATTTATGAAATTGTCCTATTCACATCTTTATTAGTTCCTTATCACATTGCATGCTTTAGTAATTGTGTTTTTATTGTAGTTTAGGAGGAGATGCGGTTAGAAACTTTACGGTGTTAGGGGAGATAACTCCGTAACAAAAAATAGTTTCGCTAAGCGGACTCATTTCTAAATTGGTTTTTCATGACCGGTTTACTACCTTAAGTATTGAAATGATATGTCGCGAAACAAAAAAAAAAAAATTTTGGCGGAAGAAGAATAATAATAATCAGAAGAATTGCTAGAAGGTCTTTACGACCGTAGTCGTGAAAGACCTTAATAAAGACCGGTCGACATTTTTTTATCTGATTTTGACTAAATATGATTAAAAGTAGTACATTTAACAGGTTTTGACCATTTTTGGTGAAAAAATGTCAAATTTCACATTTTTTGGAAAAAAGGGGGGATAAATTTCATTTTTTTTATTTTTTATATCTGAGACCCTTAAATGGTCAAAATGTGTTGGAATAGTGTCATTAAGTTGATTTGACCTTGAAAAGTCAGTCAAGGTCATACGGTTACTCCATACCTGCGACCGGTGTCAATTTCTTAAAATTCCATTCGAGTCAAATAATTTAGCAATTTTTTGTCATTTTTTTATTTAAATATGTAGAATAGACATTGGACAACTGTTTAGCACATAAAAAGACTGACTTAAATATGGAAAATTATGTAAAAAATGGTTCAAAATATGTAGTAATCCTTAAAATTGCATTTTGAGCAATTTATTATGTCGCGACACTTTTCGACACTTAATTTTCTCATCAGGAAGTAGTCTGAAATTTATGAAATTGTCCTATTCACATCTTTATTAGTTCCTTATCACATTGCATGCTTTAGTAATTGTGTTTTTATTGTAGTTTAGGAGGAGATGCGGTTAGAAACTTTACGGTGTTAGGGGAGATAACTCCGTAACAAAAAATAGTTTCGCTAAGCGGACTCATTTCTAAATTGGTTTTTCATGACCGGTTTACTACCTTAAGTATTGAAATGATATGTCGCGAAACAAAAAAAAAAAAATTTTGGCGGAAGAAGAATAATAATAATCAGAAGAATTGCTAGAAGGTCTTTACGACCGTAGTCGTGAAAGACCTTAATAAAGACCGGTCGACATTTTTTTATCTGATTTTGACTAAATATGATTAAAAGTAGTACATTTAACAGGTTTTGACCATTTTTGGTGAAAAAATGTCAAATTTCACATTTTTTGGAAAAAAGGGGGGATAAATTTCATTTTTTTTATTTTTTATATCTGAGACCCTTAAATGGTCAAAATGTGTTGGAATAGTGTCATTAAGTTGATTTGACCTTGAAAAGTCAGTCAAGGTCATACGGTTACTCCATACCTGCGACCGGTGTCAATTTCTTAAAATTCCATTCGAGTCAAATAATTTAGCAATTTTTTGTCATTTTTTTATTTAAATATGTAGAATAGACATTGGACAACTGTTTAGCACATAAAAAGACTGACTTAAATATGGAAAATTATGTAAAAAATGGTTCAAAATATGTAGTAATCCTTAAAATTGCATTTTGAGCAATTTATTATGTCGCGACACTTTTCGACACTTAATTTTCTCATCAGGAAGTAGTCTGAAATTTATGAAATTGTCCTATTCACATCTTTATTAGTTCCTTATCACATTGCATGCTTTAGTAATTGTGTTTTTATTGTAGTTTAGGAGGAGATGCGGTTAGAAACTTTACGGTGTTAGGGGAGATAACTCCGTAACAAAAAATAGTTTCGCTAAGCGGACTCATTTCTAAATTGGTTTTTCATGACCGGTTTACTACCTTAAGTATTGAAATGATATGTCGCGAAACAAAAAAAAAAAAATTTTGGCGGAAGAAGAATAATAATAATCAGAAGAATTGCTAGAAGGTCTTTACGACCGTAGTCGTGAAAGACCTTAATAAAGACCGGTCGACATTTTTTTATCTGATTTTGACTAAATATGATTAAAAGTAGTACATTTAACAGGTTTTGACCATTTTTGGTGAAAAAATGTCAAATTTCACATTTTTTGGAAAAAAGGGGGGATAAATTTCATTTTTTTTATTTTTTATATCTGAGACCCTTAAATGGTCAAAATGTGTTGGAATAGTGTCATTAAGTTGATTTGACCTTGAAAAGTCAGTCAAGGTCATACGGTTACTCCATACCTGCGACCGGTGTCAATTTCTTAAAATTCCATTCGAGTCAAATAATTTAGCAATTTTTTGTCATTTTTTTATTTAAATATGTAGAATAGACATTGGACAACTGTTTAGCACATAAAAAGACTGACTTAAATATGGAAAATTATGTAAAAAATGGTTCAAAATATGTAGTAATCCTTAAAATTGCATTTTGAGCAATTTATTATGTCGCGACACTTTTCGACACTTAATTTTCTCATCAGGAAGTAGTCTGAAATTTATGAAATTGTCCTATTCACATCTTTATTAGTTCCTTATCACATTGCATGCTTTAGTAATTGTGTTTTTATTGTAGTTTAGGAGGAGATGCGGTTAGAAACTTTACGGTGTTAGGGGAGATAACTCCGTAACAAAAAATAGTTTCGCTAAGCGGACTCATTTCTAAATTGGTTTTTCATGACCGGTTTACTACCTTAAGTATTGAAATGATATGTCGCGAAACAAAAAAAAAAAAATTTTGGCGGAAGAAGAATAATAATAATCAGAAGAATTGCTAGAAGGTCTTTACGACCGTAGTCGTGAAAGACCTTAATAAAGACCGGTCGACATTTTTTTATCTGATTTTGACTAAATATGATTAAAAGTAGTACATTTAACAGGTTTTGACCATTTTTGGTGAAAAAATGTCAAATTTCACATTTTTTGGAAAAAAGGGGGGATAAATTTCATTTTTTTTATTTTTTATATCTGAGACCCTTAAATGGTCAAAATGTGTTGGAATAGTGTCATTAAGTTGATTTGACCTTGAAAAGTCAGTCAAGGTCATACGGTTACTCCATACCTGCGACCGGTGTCAATTTCTTAAAATTCCATTCGAGTCAAATAATTTAGCAATTTTTTGTCATTTTTTTATTTAAATATGTAGAATAGACATTGGACAACTGTTTAGCACATAAAAAGACTGACTTAAATATGGAAAATTATGTAAAAAATGGTTCAAAATATGTAGTAATCCTTAAAATTGCATTTTGAGCAATTTATTATGTCGCGACACTTTTCGACACTTAATTTTCTCATCAGGAAGTAGTCTGAAATTTATGAAATTGTCCTATTCACATCTTTATTAGTTCCTTATCACATTGCATGCTTTAGTAATTGTGTTTTTATTGTAGTTTAGGAGGAGATGCGGTTAGAAACTTTACGGTGTTAGGGGAGATAACTCCGTAACAAAAAATAGTTTCGCTAAGCGGACTCATTTCTAAATTGGTTTTTCATGACCGGTTTACTACCTTAAGTATTGAAATGATATGTCGCGAAACAAAAAAAAAAAAATTTTGGCGGAAGAAGAATAATAATAATCAGAAGAATTGCTAGAAGGTCTTTACGACCGTAGTCGTGAAAGACCTTAATAAAGACCGGTCGACATTTTTTTATCTGATTTTGACTAAATATGATTAAAAGTAGTACATTTAACAGGTTTTGACCATTTTTGGTGAAAAAATGTCAAATTTCACATTTTTTGGAAAAAAGGGGGGATAAATTTCATTTTTTTTATTTTTTATATCTGAGACCCTTAAATGGTCAAAATGTGTTGGAATAGTGTCATTAAGTTGATTTGACCTTGAAAAGTCAGTCAAGGTCATACGGTTACTCCATACCTGCGACCGGTGTCAATTTCTTAAAATTCCATTCGAGTCAAATAATTTTTTGTCATTTTTTTATTTAAATATGTAGAATAGACATTGGACAACTGTTTAGCACATAAAAAGACTGACTTAAATATGGAAAATTATGTAAAAAATGGTTCAAAATATGTAGTAATCCTTAAAATTGCATTTTGAGCAATTTATTATGTCGCGACACTTTTCGACACTTAATTTTCTCATCAGGAAGTAGTCTGAAATTTATGAAATTGTCCTATTCACATCTTTATTAGTTCCTTATCACATTGCATGCTTTAGTAATTGTGTTTTTATTGTAGTTTAGGAGGAGATGCGGTTAGAAACTTTACGGTGTTAGGGGAGATAACTCCGTAACAAAAAATAGTTTCGCTAAGCGGACTCATTTCTAAATTGGTTTTTCATGACCGGTTTACTACCTTAAGTATTGAAATGATATGTCGCGAAACAAAAAAAAAAAAATTTTGGCGGAAGAAGAATAATAATAATCAGAAGAATTGCTAGAAGGTCTTTACGACCGTAGTCGTGAAAGACCTTAATAAAGACCGGTCGACATTTTTTTATCTGATTTTGACTAAATATGATTAAAAGTAGTACATTTAACAGGTTTTGACCATTTTTGGTGAAAAAATGTCAAATTTCACATTTTTTGGAAAAAAGGGGGGATAAATTTCATTTTTTTTATTTTTTATATCTGAGACCCTTAAATGGTCAAAATGTGTTGGAATAGTGTCATTAAGTTGATTTGACCTTGAAAAGTCAGTCAAGGTCATACGGTTACTCCATACCTGCGACCGGTGTCAATTTCTTAAAATTCCATTCGAGTCAAATAATTTAGCAATTTTTTGTCATTTTTTTATTTAAATATGTAGAATAGACATTGGACAACTGTTTAGCACATAAAAAGACTGACTTAAATATGGAAAATTATGTAAAAAATGGTTCAAAATATGTAGTAATCCTTAAAATTGCATTTTGAGCAATTTATTATGTCGCGACACTTTTCGACACTTAATTTTCTCATCAGGAAGTAGTCTGAAATTTATGAAATTGTCCTATTCACATCTTTATTAGTTCCTTATCACATTGCATGCTTTAGTAATTGTGTTTTTATTGTAGTTTAGGAGGAGATGCGGTTAGAAACTTTACGGTGTTAGGGGAGATAACTCCGTAACAAAAAATAGTTTCGCTAAGCGGACTCATTTCTAAATTGGTTTTTCATGACCGGTTTACTACCTTAAGTATTGAAATGATATGTCGCGAAACAAAAAAAAAAAAATTTTGGCGGAAGAAGAATAATAATAATCAGAAGAATTGCTAGAAGGTCTTTACGACCGTAGTCGTGAAAGACCTTAATAAAGACCGGTCGACATTTTTTTATCTGATTTTGACTAAATATGATTAAAAGTAGTACATTTAACAGGTTTTGACCATTTTTGGTGAAAAAATGTCAAATTTCACATTTTTTGGAAAAAAGGGGGGATAAATTTCATTTTTTTTATTTTTTATATCTGAGACCCTTAAATGGTCAAAATGTGTTGGAATAGTGTCATTAAGTTGATTTGACCTTGAAAAGTCAGTCAAGGTCATACGGTTACTCCATACCTGCGACCGGTGTCAATTTCTTAAAATTCCATTCGAGTCAAATAATTTAGCAATTTTTTGTCATTTTTTTATTTAAATATGTAGAATAGACATTGGACAACTGTTTAGCACATAAAAAGACTGACTTAAATATGGAAAATTATGTAAAAAATGGTTCAAAATATGTAGTAATCCTTAAAATTGCATTTTGAGCAATTTATTATGTCGCGACACTTTTCGACACTTAATTTTCTCATCAGGAAGTAGTCTGAAATTTATGAAATTGTCCTATTCACATCTTTATTAGTTCCTTATCACATTGCATGCTTTAGTAATTGTGTTTTTATTGTAGTTTAGGAGGAGATGCGGTTAGAAACTTTACGGTGTTAGGGGAGATAACTCCGTAACAAAAAATAGTTTCGCTAAGCGGACTCATTTCTAAATTGGTTTTTCATGACCGGTTTACTACCTTAAGTATTGAAATGATATGTCGCGAAACAAAAAAAAAAAAATTTTGGCGGAAGAAGAATAATAATAATCAGAAGAATTGCTAGAAGGTCTTTACGACCGTAGTCGTGAAAGACCTTAATAAAGACCGGTCGACATTTTTTTATCTGATTTTGACTAAATATGATTAAAAGTAGTACATTTAACAGGTTTTGACCATTTTTGGTGAAAAAATGTCAAATTTCACATTTTTTGGAAAAAAGGGGGGATAAATTTCATTTTTTTTATTTTTTATATCTGAGACCCTTAAATGGTCAAAATGTGTTGGAATAGTGTCATTAAGTTGATTTGACCTTGAAAAGTCAGTCAAGGTCATACGGTTACTCCATACCTGCGACCGGTGTCAATTTCTTAAAATTCCATTCGAGTCAAATAATTTTTTGTCATTTTTTTATTTAAATATGTAGAATAGACATTGGACAACTGTTTAGCACATAAAAAGACTGACTTAAATATGGAAAATTATGTAAAAAATGGTTCAAAATATGTAGTAATCCTTAAAATTGCATTTTGAGCAATTTATTATGTCGCGACACTTTTCGACACTTAATTTTCTCATCAGGAAGTAGTCTGAAATTTATGAAATTGTCCTATTCACATCTTTATTAGTTCCTTATCACATTGCATGCTTTAGTAATTGTGTTTTTATTGTAGTTTAGGAGGAGATGCGGTTAGAAACTTTACGGTGTTAGGGGAGATAACTCCGTAACAAAAAATAGTTTCGCTAAGCGGACTCATTTCTAAATTGGTTTTTCATGACCGGTTTACTACCTTAAGTATTGAAATGATATGTCGCGAAACAAAAAAAAAAAAATTTTGGCGGAAGAAGAATAATAATAATCAGAAGAATTGCTAGAAGGTCTTTACGACCGTAGTCGTGAAAGACCTTAATAAAGACCGGTCGACATTTTTTTATCTGATTTTGACTAAATATGATTAAAAGTAGTACATTTAACAGGTTTTGACCATTTTTGGTGAAAAAATGTCAAATTTCACATTTTTTGGAAAAAAGGGGGGATAAATTTCATTTTTTTTATTTTTTATATCTGAGACCCTTAAATGGTCAAAATGTGTTGGAATAGTGTCATTAAGTTGATTTGACCTTGAAAAGTCAGTCAAGGTCATACGGTTACTCCATACCTGCGACCGGTGTCAATTTCTTAAAATTCCATTCGAGTCAAATAATTTAGCAATTTTTTGTCATTTTTTTATTTAAATATGTAGAATAGACATTGGACAACTGTTTAGCACATAAAAAGACTGACTTAAATATGGAAAATTATGTAAAAAATGGTTCAAAATATGTAGTAATCCTTAAAATTGCATTTTGAGCAATTTATTATGTCGCGACACTTTTCGACACTTAATTTTCTCATCAGGAAGTAGTCTGAAATTTATGAAATTGTCCTATTCACATCTTTATTAGTTCCTTATCACATTGCATGCTTTAGTAATTGTGTTTTTATTGTAGTTTAGGAGGAGATGCGGTTAGAAACTTTACGGTGTTAGGGGAGATAACTCCGTAACAAAAAATAGTTTCGCTAAGCGGACTCATTTCTAAATTGGTTTTTCATGACCGGTTTACTACCTTAAGTATTGAAATGATATGTCGCGAAACAAAAAAAAAAAAATTTTGGCGGAAGAAGAATAATAATAATCAGAAGAATTGCTAGAAGGTCTTTACGACCGTAGTCGTGAAAGACCTTAATAAAGACCGGTCGACATTTTTTTATCTGATTTTGACTAAATATGATTAAAAGTAGTACATTTAACAGGTTTTGACCATTTTTGGTGAAAAAATGTCAAATTTCACATTTTTTGGAAAAAAGGGGGGATAAATTTCATTTTTTTTATTTTTTATATCTGAGACCCTTAAATGGTCAAAATGTGTTGGAATAGTGTCATTAAGTTGATTTGACCTTGAAAAGTCAGTCAAGGTCATACGGTTACTCCATACCTGCGACCGGTGTCAATTTCTTAAAATTCCATTCGAGTCAAATAATTTAGCAATTTTTTGTCATTTTTTTATTTAAATATGTAGAATAGACATTGGACAACTGTTTAGCACATAAAAAGACTGACTTAAATATGGAAAATTATGTAAAAAATGGTTCAAAATATGTAGTAATCCTTAAAATTGCATTTTGAGCAATTTATTATGTCGCGACACTTTTCGACACTTAATTTTCTCATCAGGAAGTAGTCTGAAATTTATGAAATTGTCCTATTCACATCTTTATTAGTTCCTTATCACATTGCATGCTTTAGTAATTGTGTTTTTATTGTAGTTTAGGAGGAGATGCGGTTAGAAACTTTACGGTGTTAGGGGAGATAACTCCGTAACAAAAAATAGTTTCGCTAAGCGGACTCATTTCTAAATTGGTTTTTCATGACCGGTTTACTACCTTAAGTATTGAAATGATATGTCGCGAAACAAAAAAAAAAAAATTTTGGCGGAAGAAGAATAATAATAATCAGAAGAATTGCTAGAAGGTCTTTACGACCGTAGTCGTGAAAGACCTTAATAAAGACCGGTCGACATTTTTTTATCTGATTTTGACTAAATATGATTAAAAGTAGTACATTTAACAGGTTTTGACCATTTTTGGTGAAAAAATGTCAAATTTCACATTTTTTGGAAAAAAGGGGGGATAAATTTCATTTTTTTTATTTTTTATATCTGAGACCCTTAAATGGTCAAAATGTGTTGGAATAGTGTCATTAAGTTGATTTGACCTTGAAAAGTCAGTCAAGGTCATACGGTTACTCCATACCTGCGACCGGTGTCAATTTCTTAAAATTCCATTCGAGTCAAATAATTTAGCAATTTTTTGTCATTTTTTTATTTAAATATGTAGAATAGACATTGGACAACTGTTTAGCACATAAAAAGACTGACTTAAATATGGAAAATTATGTAAAAAATGGTTCAAAATATGTAGTAATCCTTAAAATTGCATTTTGAGCAATTTATTATGTCGCGACACTTTTCGACACTTAATTTTCTCATCAGGAAGTAGTCTGAAATTTATGAAATTGTCCTATTCACATCTTTATTAGTTCCTTATCACATTGCATGCTTTAGTAATTGTGTTTTTATTGTAGTTTAGGAGGAGATGCGGTTAGAAACTTTACGGTGTTAGGGGAGATAACTCCGTAACAAAAAATAGTTTCGCTAAGCGGACTCATTTCTAAATTGGTTTTTCATGACCGGTTTACTACCTTAAGTATTGAAATGATATGTCGCGAAACAAAAAAAAAAAAATTTTGGCGGAAGAAGAATAATAATAATCAGAAGAATTGCTAGAAGGTCTTTACGACCGTAGTCGTGAAAGACCTTAAATATATGAGTCAAAAGTTGAAAGCGAAAGCAAATGTAAGGAGCTATAGGCTACAGAAATGTTAATATGGCACGTCTGCTTTCTGACAGTTAAGTAAGCTTCTTCTGGTTTTCTTTACACCCTAGTACAATATATATTGGATATAGATATTTATTCAATCTATTTCTTTGAACCTCGAGTTATTTGTGAAATGTCTGTATACATGGACAAGACTATGGATATGTAGGAAATCATAACCACATACATTTTTTACATGTATATATTTTTTATTTATTACCATTATGTACAATTCCTTTTTATGTTTGAGTTAAATTTGTAGAAAAATTACCAGTAATTAACACTTACCCTTTCATCACATTCTTTATGTGACCTTCTTTTGACCCACCAACAATTTTCTTTATAATACTTTTCTGAAATCAAAAATTAAATTATATACATGTATATAATAAATGATACAATAACAATCTAGACGATAATGAGATAATAATCTGTGTACATTTGAGTATTTTTTCAATAGAATTTTACATTTACTGCATACGATTCTTTTGATTTAGTAACTGCAAGGAAAAGTTTTTAGTTCACACGTTACAATAACTTGAAAAACTTGCAACAAAACTCCATGAAAATGTGGCTTAAAAATGAAATAGTTGCATCAAATTAAAGTCAACCATGTGTTATAAAAACACACTTAAACTCACCTATAATTTTGTTTAGAACATTCTCATACTCTAAAGTATTGTTGAACTCGCTTAGCTCTTCCATCATATTCAATTGGAACTCTTCCATAATTACCAGTTTGTTGGCAGTTATTGATAAGAGTTCTGAGTAGGTCTCTTGGTTGTACTTGTAGAACCCTTCTTTGAAATCCTAAAATGTAAAAATTGAGATCTTATAAACATAACGAAATATTTGGTGAAAATATATGTATATGTAGATGTCCAAATTTACATTTTATTTTTAAAACCTTACACATTCATGTACATGTACTTTAAATATATGGAAGAACAGATTATAGGTCCATGGCCCGCTGAGTGGGAAAAATCTAAATATCTAATTATATAAGCCTGCTTGTTAAACAGGAAGTAGATGTTTAGTTGCAAGACGGGGGGAGGGGGGGGGGGCAAAAATGCATTTCTAAAAAGCTAATATGATATATGGGTAAATAAAAAGCTACGCCGAGCGCAGCATGATGCCGAAACACTTGTAAATGTATTAATTTCTATTTAATTTTTTACATTGTTTTTTTCAAACAAGAAATATTTATATGTATTAGTCAATCTTTAGATCTTTTTTACAATGGGCTGTTGTAATCCTTCTGTTACATGTATAATTTCTTTCAAAGCCAATTATATCCCCTGATACATGTATATATCTCACAGTGACAAAATTTCTTTATTAGGCACATCTTCCTATGATTTACTTCCTTTGTGCAAAATTTCATAAAAATGTGTCAAGCAGTTTAGGATGTCCATCATGATTTGCGCTTACAAGGTATGAGGACAGACGGACAGACAGACAGGGTGATACCTATATACATTGTACCTCCCAAACTGTTTCAACGGGTACATGTATTATCATCATAAAAAATTCTAGGTTGGCTTGTTGGGGCTCCTGCAAGGTGCCCTCCTCAGGTCGCAAGGTCGCTTTTAAAAGGGGCCTGAGGTCGCATTTAAAAGGCATATTTTGGCGGAGATCGCAGGTCGTTTTTTTTGGCATAGGTCGATTTTATGAAGTGTAGGTTGGAAGTCGCCCTTAAAAAGCCCTCAGGTCGTTTTTAACCCTGCGGGAGCCACCTTGTTACATGTATATGATATATGTATGTATATGAATTTTTTATCCTAAAAAACATATCCCATAAAATGACACCCTTCCTGAAGCTGCATACCAAATAAAAAGATATTTGTTATGAAAAAAACAAGTTGCACAAAAACACATCCAACACATTATCAGCAACTGTTGCAGTGGGGGACAACTAAGATTTTACAAAGTCAGAGAAGGCCCTGTCAACAAAAAATCCTGGTTTATGAAAATAATTCAATGCATGGATTTACAATGTACTTGAAATTTACATACATGTACATGTATGGACAGAAACTGTATTAAATTTAAGAATCAATCTTTTTCAAGACAGCTATAGTTCATGAGTGTTTTACCTGGCTGTTACATCAAGAAATTGTTGATAGATGGACAAACAAGTGCTGGGAGTGCGCACACATTGTACAACAGGTTATAGGACAGTTAAATGCATATGAAGGCAAGATCAAATTCAAGAAAAAACAATGTTACCTGAACATTTTGTAGAACATGTTACATACAGTGTACATGTACATGTGGATAAAATAGGGGATATATGATGTGGGGGACTGAATTGGTTTAAAAATAACTGTTGATTTTTAATGCAGTCAAGTTCACTTCTCAGCAGAAGAAATGGTCAAAGGCAAATAATTACCTTTCCAAATCCAAAGGAACGAAGCTCTTTGACATAATTACATATGATAGATTTAATTTATATTTACATGTACACGTTCAGAAAATCCCATCATGAAGCTACATGTAAGTGTAAAATTTTGATGGTGCAGATGAAAATTTTATTTATGAAAAGTATTTACATGTATACATGTACATGTACAATGAAGATATGTACTCTAAAGTGACAGATACAGTAATTTCAAAAAGGGGCCCACTGACAGACTAGGGGGGGTCAACTAAATTGGTTGCTTTAATTATTCTTATATATATATCCAACCAAATTGAAATTTTTCAAAAAAAGGAGGGAAGGGCTGGGATATGAAATATCTTGTAGGAATGAAGTTAAGTGTATCATGTGTAACATTGTTTGTCATTTTTCTTAAATTTGTAACTGCATTAAGACATGCATGTTACAGTGTGTACACATGTAAAACAGTTTGCTATTTGATTTTATAAATGTGATGTTTCTAGAATGCAGTCAAGTTCACTTCTCAGCTGAAGAAATGGTCAAAGGCAAATGATTACCTTTCCAAATCCAAAGGAACGAAGCTCATCTGACATACATACAAACATATGATTATATTTAATTGATATGCATCAACATGTACTATAAAATCCCCAAGTGAAGCTATGTGTAGGTGCGTGAATGTAATGTATATGAAGGGTATATATACAATGTACATGTACAATGAAGATATTATGTACTCTATAGTGATAGATGCAGATATTTCCACAGGGGGCACTGACAGGCTGAGGGGGTCCACTTTGTTCATGCTTCAATAATTCTTTTATATGTCACACCAAATTTTCCCCCAGTAAAGGGGGGCTTGGATATGTGGTATTTTGTAGGAGTGTAGTCAAGTTTATGTCATTCCTGCTCATTCTTCGTTTCAGTAAATTGTAATCTTTGAATTGAAAAAATGGTCAACGTACGTATCATTGACCTGTATATCAATAATACCGGTGAATAATACATGTTACTGTATGTCTATTTTGGTATACATTTAACACTTTTCAAGTTTATTTGGTTACAGTATGTTTTCATGTTGACTTTTCATAGTGTAGAATCTGAATAATTGTCTTGGTTACTTGATCTTTACATGTAGCCAGGGATTAAATAGAACTGATTTGGACATCCCTGATGTAGCCAAGTTTGGCCAGGAATTAAATAAAACTGACTTTCATGCTTTTAGGACATCCCTCAGGCAACACTTTCATGAATGGTCATTATTACTTTTAAGAAAGGAGGGGGTCACCAAATCAAACACATAATGTACATGGTTAAGGCCCACTCACAGACAGATATAATAACAGTAGGTCCAACGAGGCAAAATTGATTATTCAGGTCGACGAGAAAAGACCCCATAAAGGCACGAAACAACAAAAACATGTATGCATAATCCACAGTCAAAACACACAAAACTATGATAAAAATTCATAGAGTTATAGGGCCTCGTCGTATGCATCTTAAAACATGTCCGTCTCAATCACATATCATATAAATAAATTATAAATATAATGTTGTAAAATTGTGAAGATATCTTACCTTTCTTACTTGATTTCACACTGAAATTTGAGGCGTTGATGTCTGATTTTCTTTGTTCTGGACGCGCGGGAAATGCACGAGTATTCTATGAATACGCGTGCGCGATTTTGGAATGTGAAACAGAGAGTCACGTGGTTTCCCAATAAAACCCATTAAGATTGTAAGTTTTTTTTTAATCCATATATATAATAATTATTTGAAATGATAATAATTAATGAAATGTATTTAATTCGGAGTTTTTTTTTGTATTTGCATATAATTATATATTATCGACTCTAGTCATCTAAGAAACTAAAAGGGGGGAGCCGAATGTTACGCAATGACAAAAAGGGGGGATTCGAAAATATTAACCTCTAGAAACAGTAAATCTGTTCAATATTCAACGAGGGGGGTACAGACAGGACACAAATATTTATTTGCATATAGAAAGTTTAAAAAACATAAAAAGGGGGGACTGATTGATCATTTTCGGATATAGTAGCAAAGTTCCAAATATAAAAATGGGGGGGGGGTATTGTCAAACTGAAATAAAAGGACAGAACAGCTAGTCCTTTTATAAAAACAAAAACAAAAACAAAAACGCAACATGGTGTTTTCGAATGTTTCATTTAAAGAGGAATTTAAAGTGCCAGATACCCCTATATCTGTCCTATTTACATTAATCAAATCCCCAAAAAGGGCAAGTTGACAGGGATTCCTATCAAGCTTTAAGGAAAAGAAAAAAGATCACGAATTTCTTTTTCATAATATAAAATACCATCAATTTGGTCTAAACAAACCAGAGAAGAACAACGTACATAGAACACACACACATCGATTAGTTAATATCATAATCCACAGTTACTCAGACCGCATAGTTCTGCGCTATTAATATATGACCAGTCTAAAATAAACAAGAAAAAAAAACTGTGAGCAACAGCTCGCTAATGAATAACCCTGCCCCTAAAACGGAAGACATTTAATATTATAAGAAGTCATGGCAAATTGACAATATGTCACAGCGCAAGTTTATTAAAGAAATCCATTCAGGGGTTTAGGAGGAGTTGCAGATAAGAAATGGGTACCCTTTTAAGTCACACAGACAGGTCCATGTTTTGCTATGGGAAGCCAAAATAATACGGATCAAATTTTTGAATACGTAGAAGGTGCACATCTACATTATGTCACAAAGATAAGAGTTCCATGAAAATTGTTCAAGGGGTTTAGGAGGTGTTGATGATAAAGATTGGTACCCCGAGATGTAACTGAAGGACCGACGGACACACGGACGGACACTCTTATCACTATATACCCCCGCGACTTTTCAAGCAAGGCTATCAAAGGATGCTCGAAATCGAATTAAGCATAAATCAAATAAGTCAAAAAATGTACCTTTAACATGTATGGGCAAGGCAAACAACATACAGGAAAAAGTGAACTCAACAACTAAAAACAAACAACAACTAGGAAATAAAATCGCAATGGAAAACAGCTTGCATATAGTTTAAGCTGATTTTTCATCTTTCCTTTGCCCCCTTCTTACTTCTTTTCAAACGCCAATCATCTCTTTAAAGTTCACATTATTTAAAAAAAATGTGTATGTATGTGGTGCTTTTTTCTCTGATAGTCTCATTCGGGATTTTGCTTCCTGAATATAAAAGAATTAGAAAATGATTTTCTCTACATCTAATGCAATGCGTTAAAAGGGTTAGCTACAAAGCAAATTCAACGTGTATTCGTCATTGTATGCGCGACGTTGAAATTGTCGACATTGTTTCAACGTCGATAACTTAACCTATTCTCAACGTTGAAACTTGCAACCTGATTTCAACGTGGATTCAATGTGTTAAAATGGTATGTTTTAAGCATCAACGTTGATTCAACGTCGGACATTAAACCTATATAAACGTTGAATCTGTCAACTTCTTTTCAACGTGGAATCAACGTGTTGAAATGTAACGTTTTAATCATCAACGTTGATTCAACGTCGATAGCTTAACCTATGTAAACGTTGAAACTGTCAACTTCTTTTCAACGTGGAATCAACGTGTTGAGTTGTAACGTTTACATTATCAACGTTGTTTCAACGTTTAAAATAGGTTGACCGACGTTGCAACTTGATTTCAACCTATTTTCAACGTTGAAACAACGTTGAGTGCCCGCTGGGAACCTTAGATTGTCTACGAGGAGGCTTAACTAGGCAACCGAAAGCTAGATTTTTATCTAGCCTAGGTGGTCTAGTGGTCTAGGGCGCTGGACACAGTGCAGGCGAAGTTGCCATAGATGACAGAATATGGGTTCGATTCCAGCTTAACCCCATGCTGGATTTTCCGGTGTCAACGGCTTTAAAAAGATGATTTTCATCACTATTGGCACACGGACACCCCTTCTAACTTTGCAGTTCACCATATCCATTCTATATTATATCAATTACTTTACAGAGCTGTACGCAACACCATTTATTATCTTAAGCATATAGTTAACATTTTTGAAAATTGTTTTAAATTAAGAAACCTTGTAAAACAAAGTAGTACGGCATTTTGAAATTTAATTTTGGCTGGTCATGTGATCACAGTCATGCACCCCCTTAAAACAAAATAGCTAACAAAATATTACAATAAACAATACATGACGTCATTTAGAACTGTCATGGACTAGGGGAATTCTAAGCTGTCAGGGGTTAGAGGAGTTCTAAGCTGTCATGGCCCAGAACAGTTCTAGAAGTGTCAGGGGTTGGGACAGAGTATGACAGTTCTGCCCTAGATCAGATTATGACAGTTGGTGTCCTGAGTTAGAACAGTTCTAGAACTGTAAGGAGAGCCTGGCAATAGAGATGTTAGAACAGATCTCAACTGTACGTTTATAATTGATGCTAACATGTCCAAATTAGGGATGACAACATACAATACACTATAAACTACAAATACAAAGATAAAAATATAAATTGTACGCCTTAAAAACAGTTAATTTCGTTTTAAAAAATGTTATTATTAATGCAAACATATCCAAATTAGGGATGACAGCATACAGTATACTACAAACTTCAAATACAAAATGAAACATACAACTGAACATGAAGAATAAAGAATACAAAACTCTTTGACTTAAATAATGCGTTATCCGATTGACGTCCACTAATGGTAGTCCGTTTGAGTTTTATAAATCAACGAAAAAAGGCTTGTAAATTTACGTCTTGCAAACTATTTTAACTATTTTAGAAAGTCACGACTTTTTAATGGCATACGAACTCGGGCATAAAATTTCAAAATTTTTGCATGATTAATAAAAATGTTTTCCATAGACCTTAATAGTAAAAATGGACCAAAAAATCATAGAAATCCACGGGAGTACAACCTAGTGACCAGGAACACCATTTGCTCCGTATACCTTTAAAAATCCTTTGTGAAGCTAATTGGTGATCTAATCTCCTATTGTTAGTCCTTTTAATTATGTTCAGGTGGGCCCAACACCTGGCTGTTCCGTCAGATAAACACACCATTTTAGGTATTATTAAGATTGGTGAGATATTTAGCATTAGACCATATAGAAAACTTTTTTGTTTCAGAAGATAACATCTTGGTTTTTGTTATCAGAGTTCGTATACTAATAAAAAGTTTATTTGTGTTTAAAAAAATAAATTTTATTAGAGAGACAAAAAAAATAAAAGAATTTTCGTTGATTTATATATTTCAAATGGACTATACGTTAATCCGAATGTCTTAACACAAAAATTATTCAATATCAGCAAAGTATGATCGATTTTTATCAATAATATTGCACGATCCAGATCAAAATGTCAGAGACTATATAAGATTTAAGACAGAGGCTAGAATAGGGTTTCACGATTTAGAGAACTAACCCACTAGAACCTGTTGTAAGAACTTTTAGGCTAGAACAAATTCTGACAGTCAGGCTTTTTCTTTGTATTTTCTTTATACTTAATTTCACTATCTCTAGTATATGGAAAAGAAAGCCTTTTGTTTAGTTTGATTCGTTTTAAGATGGGCATCTTTAACTTAACTTTCTGACTTAATAAACTATTTTTAGACCGCTTTAAAATACAGTTTGCTCAACATTATTGATTTTCTTGATTTTGACCGATACACCGGTCATCTCAGTCTACCTGTGACCGCCTTCCGATTAAAATTATAGTCCTGAACTTACCTTTTAGTCGGACCCGTGCGGGTGCCAGTTGGCGATAAGGCCAGCTGTAGCAGAGCCCAATTTTTCGTAAGCAACTTATTGTCTTAAGATTCTGACAGCGGAAATAAGTGCTTAATCATGGCGAGCAAGTTTGCCGTATGTGGCTCAAGTACGTTGGCTATAGTTTGTGAGTGTACATTGTGGACCAACGTTAGTGGATGGGGCAACACTGAAGCACGAAAAAGACCCCTTTTTAACAGGCTTATATTTGAACTACTTCATTTTCAAGTCTAAAAGCCCATTCACTATTTAAGTAATACTTACATTCAGGAATGTATGCAACTGTTGAAATTATTGCAAACACTAATGTAGTCTTCATTCTTGTTCATCTGTGCAAACCAAAGAAAAATAAGATATAATATATTTATCAAATGTTTAACTTTACATCTTAATGTGCCTCTGTGGAAATGATCAAATTTTTGTACATTTGGGACAGTTTAGGCTAACCACACGGTTATACTTGTCTTGCAACAAACATGTTTTCTACCGATGTTTCTCCTCGTTTTCTACCGATATCCTAGATTTCTACCGATGTGATGATAAAAAAAACAAACCTGGCAGAAGATTTTTTCCAAACAATAATACCCGGGTTTTGGCACTTAAAAAAAGTTAGTTTGATTTACATTTTTTAAGTATGTACATAAAATTGCAGTAAGGTCTTGTTTTTTTTCAGCAAGAGACAATTTCCTTTTTTTTCAGATAATCATGAATATCTGGTTTAGATAACCATTTACTGGGCTGAAAATTATGGTCCATGTTCTAAATAATCGTACATTTTTAAAGACAATAATGATATCCCTTTTCATTTCAAATGGCGTATTTTTTTATTTTTCGATCATTTTTCCAAAAAAATATGGTCTTGGTTTTCTAAAGATGTGTCCTGACTTTTTACCGGGCCCACGCGATGGTCCTGGCATTCTTCCGATGTGATATGATCAAATGACAAATTTAATTGTAAAACTGTCTATTTTATTGAACATATTAATATTGATAATAAAAAGAAAATTGAGGTTCATGAGCAAAAACTGGCTTATCAGAAAAAGATATAGTATATCTATCAACATTTCTTCCACGTATATTAGATTTGTGAATTGCTTTATATCTATACTACTAAAATAACGAAGTGTTTTTTGTTAGCCGGATTGCAGCCTATGACTAAGCTTCATATATCAAAAATAGGGGATGGTTGTGCCCTTTGACCATTTCATAGGCACATATGCAATTATGTCTGCAGTTTGCTAATTAATCTAATTAATTAATACGGAAAAACCTATAGCCGTCATCGTTCCGGAATTACCTACCGTTTTTAGAAATTATTTCCCCTGTGTTCTGACGATTACAAAAAAATCACACAAAACCTTTCCATTAATTATGCTATATATAAGGAATATTTTACATAAAAGATTATATTGGTTTTACTATAAACATGTATGCAAACAAGGTTTTACCGTAAAGAATTGCAGCTTGATAGAAAAATAAAAACCATATTGAACTTTTTTCCCTACGTGTAAAATTGTCCACAGATTAATCCGCCTCATCTAAGTCTTAAAGAAGTCCGACCAGTACCTCCTCGAGGTGGAAGACGGGCACTGCATCCATCGATAACAAAGGATACTATGAAGCAACTAACACTGGCGGTGTCATGGGCTGGACGACTCATGGCACATCGCGAGTCGTTACCTCTAATGGTAACATAGTCACCGCAGAGGCTATATAGCTTATAGTCACGACTATAACCAAAACAAATTTAATGAAGTTAATGGTGCAAGCACCAAATTTGGAGGGAATGTTATTTAGACATGCCTTTGTTGATATAGCACGTTAGCCACTCAAAAAATTTAAAAAATGGCGGACATTTTTCAAGATGCGTCTATGCGGACAAAAATCAATTTCAATGCATGTAGTGTTAGGGGATTGCAATTTATTAATTTCTATTTTGATGCTCAATTTTTACTGTAGCATGATCTTCACACGTTAAATATTAATTATTGAGCACTTACATACAAAAAGATTTTTTTTCAGTGCCCTTCAAATGACTTTTATTTTGACTTCAAGGTCAAATAAATATTATTTTTACATGCAAAGCTTGTTGAGTCCATAACTTTTTTATTTTTCGACACAGGTCACTGATCTTTATCATGTGGATATATCATTATCATCATATGAAGTGTGGCATATCACCTTTATTCGACCTTGACCTTTTTCCTCAAGAACAAATATATTCTCATTTTACAGGTAAATTGTGTCCGGTTCATATACTGTTTCATCCTTTCACCTAGAGATTTGATAATTGATAAATGACTGAATCGTTATTACATAATGTGTCCTCATATGACCTTGTCTTTAACCTCAAGGTCAAATGAATTCTAATTTTACATGCAAAGTGGATCTGGGCATAAAATTAATATGATCTGAGTTGGTTTTAATATTCAGCATATGAATGAATTTTGATTAGATAATGTGTCCACAGTGACCTTTATATGACCATGACTTCTTGTCTCAAGGTCAGATAAATAGTCATTTAAATACAAAGTCTTTTCCATAACTTGCATTAATTTCTAAAGGATATCTGATAAACAGATTATATATATACATTTTCATTACACTCATGTATAGCATTGTTATAACCTTCAAGTTTTTTTTTTATATAAACTTAACTTGCATGAAAAAAAAATGCCTACAAAGTTTCAGGCAACAAAATTTTGGTACGCCTGATGCACGTTTCGTCTTTTCAATAATTACTCAAAAAGAACATGCACTGGTAGACAAATACGGGATATCAATCCCTCAGATGAGAACAGATGTTGGATTGACATAGAGTTTTATTATTGTCCTCCTTTACCGGATTTTACTCACATCAATGGTGTGCTAGAGCGAGCAGGAGCTGGAGTATCCGAGCTATTTTCGTTTAACTTGAGTTTACATTGCTGGTTGCGGTTCAGTTATTGTTTTTTTTTTTGTTATGTGGTTTGATTTTTGCAATTGAAAAGAAGTGTTGATACTAACACCGCCCACCATGCATAGTTACAGATATGTATTAACACTTGTGATTTAAAAAGAAAATGAGATATGTCTAAGAAATGTCACCACATATGGTTTACATTTGCAGGTTTGATAAAAAAAGGTAATCAAAAAAGATCATGGTTCACCAAAACACTTGTACGTGAATAAAGCAGCTATAAGGTTTAACATCTACGTTTGACCACGATGAGCTTAGCTATTGTTGTACGGTACTAACTTGAGTTATTTGAATTTTTTTGCAAGAGTGTTTGCTTAGCAAAATAATCTGTTTATTCTATTCATCTTACTTATGTATAAACCAAATAGAAAAATCTTACCTTTTTCAAACATTAATTGCAATTGTTCATTGAACACAGTGACATTCTAATTTAAAGAATTCCGTTTGTAATGTTAATATGTGTCCCAAGCGAATGCTCGTTATTGATAAAATTATATTTCACTGGAGATCATGTGTCTTAATTTATTTTCGATTATATATATTCTTTTTGTCATTGAAGAAATTCCATTTGTAAAATGCATATTTGATAGGCGATAGACACAAAGTATGGTTTAAAATAGAAAGTTAATGCAAGGATTTGATTTTTTTTTTACATCAGTGAGTTAGCTATCACCTTTTGGGAAGATTGAACATTGAAAATATCAATTTACAGAGCCTTATTAATAATCTATTTTGGGTCAATGTGTTATTCTTAATTATGATTAAACATAGTGCAGTATAGTTGATGAGCTTTCATTTCGTAATCGTACACCACTGTGTCAAAGAAGCAGAGGTACCAATGGGGTATCCGAATGTCAAAAGTCCGAAAGGGCAGAGACAAAACCTGTTAACACCAACAAGAACGGGACAAAACAGACAACATGTCAAACACGGAAATACAAAAATAACTGAATATCAATCAACAACGTAACTCAAGTCGAAACGAAAGTGCACTCAGGTGCTACGGAAGAGTAAGCAGTTCCTGCTTGCTATAGCACACCCGTCGCGTTGCCAAAAGTCAAATCAGTGTGTCAAATCCGGTAAAGGAAGTAAAAACAAAACCCTATGACAAACCAATATCTGCACTCATCTGAGAGATCGAAATCCCACATTTGTCTATAAGTGCATGAGGTCTTCCGTAAAATTTCTTGAGCGAAGACAGCAACCGAGGAGCAACATAACCCTATGTGAGCAATTTTTGCGTTAGACGTGACGCTCTGCTAAGGAACTCGATGTAAGTCCCGCACGCTCTGGAGTAACGAATCAATTGAGATACGTAAACTCCATAAGCTGGAGCGGACGAAATAATGCTACACAAGAAGGGAAAGTTGACGATTGGAAAGTTGAAGTCATCACATTTGTCACAGAGTTTTGTTGAAAGTTTTCGTTGCGAGTAAATTTCAAGATGTAGATCTAAATATGAAGCAGACTGCATAGATTCCGTAGTGTCCTTAATTTCAAGTTCCTGAGGATATATAAGATGGAGAAATTCACAAAAACGGACATGTCAATATAATAGGGTGATGTGACATAGTGCCGGCATACTGACCAATCAGTATAAAAACCAAAGCTTTACTCTTCGACAAAATGGAAAAAAAACCTACCAGATAGAAAAAGATAATAACTAGGAAAAACCCGCGACTTCGCAGGAAAACCAATCATTGCGTCGCTTTAAAAAAAATAGACCACACAATAAAAACATTGCATATGCATGACCTTACTGTACCTTGTTGTGCTAATCGCAAATTAAAGGTTCTACGGTATTATTTAACTCTTAATTAGGTTTTGGTTTTTTATCTTTTATTATTTGTTATTCCACTTGTAAATTAAACAAATGTCCAATGGCATATTAGTTTCAATCAGTCGCTACGCAATTTTGTCAATTTATTGACATCGTTGAGCCTAATTACTAATTTTTGTAAGTTTCTAATTAATTTGAAATAATTTCAAACATTGTTTAGTCTCGGGCGCCAAATACCAGCTCGAGCGCATCCTAGCCCTTTTAGTATGACCACCGGAAAAATCTTCATAGGTGTAATTCCGGAACGATGACGGCCATAGGGTTTCCGGATCAATTAATTAAGTTAATTAGCAAACTGCAGCCATAATTGCATATGTGCTAATGAAATTTTCAAAGGGCACAACCATCCCCTATTTTTGATATATGAAGCTTGGTCGTAGCATTTGTTGTTTAGGCTGCAACCCGGCTTACAAAAATGCTTCGTTATTTTAGTAGTATAGATAAGAAAATTATAGACAAGCGGCAATTTAAAAAAAATCTAAATTGAAACACAGCCAACAGCCATCGACGTGACCAGTGGATATACTGCTTGCCATCTGGCACACGACAAAGATTATACTTGTGTTTTTTTAATTTACTTAAATTTGTTATATATAATTATGTTTGTTTACAAATGTGTTGTACTTGATTGTTTTAGTTCTGAATTTGCTATATTTTATTTCATGATTATTTATAATGATGCCAAAGTTATCCCAGTTTCAAGCAAAAGATATGACGATGAAGTTCATTGCAGATGAATCTTTTTTCACGCTTGTTCCGCGCTTTAAAGTTAATACAGACAGGTGTCACATGACTTTTGTACCTTTAAAAATGCAAAATTTAAGACCAGTGTCTATAAAGTCAATAATACAAAATAGAATATTTGAATTTATTGAAATGAGTAATAAATATTCAATTGTTTAACAATTGCATCGATCGTTTCTTGAATAACGCAATTTTTGACAAAAACAAGGGAGATAACTCACTTCAAAATTACCCTAAATTTACAATGGAATTGAATAGTAAACAAAAATCTAAGCTGGTGACCCCCTGTTTTCTATGTTTTATTTTAATATATAGGTAAAAATATAACTTTTGACAAAATAAAAACAAGATCCTAATGTAAGGAATTTTTCTGAGACATGATTTTATGCCTAAAATTTAGCCTTTTCTATACCATCTATTGTAATTAAGGCATACTTTAATCACTTATATTGCAAAAACGAGAATGGTGACCTGTCCTTATTTTTGTTTTAAATAAAGGATAATAATAAAATGTTTCATTTTAGACCATAAAATCAAATGTTTAATGACAGAATTTTTTTCATTATAGGTGTCCACATTAACCTTTTCTCAAATAAGATGAATTAAACGTAAAGCTCAGACCCCTGCCCCATAATACAATAAAATTCCTAACTCTGAGAATATTCCCAAATCCTTTAATTAAAACAATGACTTGAGAATACTCAAAGACTTAAGTATGACGTAATGTGTTTATGACCCCGGCTAAAAACGAGTCAACTTTTCATGTGCAGCTTTTCATAAATCTAAGTTGTTCAAAAGAACAAAACTTGGCTAACTTGTATGAAAAAAATTCAAAAAGTATTTGTCTGCAACCATGAAAGAAGCAAAGAAGTACCAATGGAACAATCCATTTCCGTATCGACTTAGATTCCAATTGTTAATTGCAGTAAAGTTGTTGAATTTGTGTGTAATTCTACTATGTTGTTTTTGTCTTTTTCATCCGTCTTGTCCTATTTGTCTACTGACTATATTATTGAGTTATTTGGATTTAAGATACTTGTAAGCCCAATTGGCACTACCTTGCTTCGATGTTGAATGTTATTATCATTTATTTTACACTTAAATTAACTAAAACGTTTAAGCAGAAACTTACTTAAAAGTTTATAAAAGGTGAACATCCCCTTTTTACGACCCCAATTTGAAATAATGTAAAAATTGTTCTCGAGTCTTACCTGCTTAGATACCTAGTTATTTTATTCTCATTGCGACCACTGTCTGCTCTAGAGAATCGCACTATATTTGAAAAACAATATTTTCAATATAAGAATGTATCATGCAGATATCATTTTAATGAATCTCTTTTATCATGTAAGTATGTGTTCCATGTCACGGCCGTCATTCGGTATCGTGAGTTTTTGACTCGTGAAGGAATCGACAACGGCGGCAAAGTATAGAAAGCTGCTCGTGGAGGGAGGAGGCGACGGTTCGTGGTGGAGGAATTCGGACATTTCAAATAGAAGGTCAGCCTTTTATTCTAATTTTCTTATATTTATATACAAAATATTCAAAAAACAAATATGTCTCACAAAATTAATGAACATTATGAACAAAAGCCAACAAAAAATAAAAATAAAAATGCATTACTTTCTTCAAACTCATTCAAGGCGAATATTTCGTCATCATTTTTTCTGTAAACAAACATGTTATTCTACGAATTGCGGGTTGCCTTTTGCATAAAACGTTACAACTTTGGTATGTGCGTGTGCAGCATCTTTTGTTTTTACATATTCCACACCATTATAAAGATTTCAAGAAAAAATGTATTAATAAGCTAAGAAAAATATGCTTGGTACGGAAAAATCGACTCGTGATGAATGGTGTACCGTATTTTTTTGCTCGTGAATTATGCTCGTGATGGAGGAATTCATCAATTATCAAAACTTTGTACCGGCACTAGAATCAATCATAACCTAAATGATATTGCATATAATACTTATATATTTTTTAACAAATTCGCTTGGGTATTTATTGTCATCTTTTTATAACTGTAGATCATGAAAAGAAGAAAGAGCAATAATTATGACAACAGAAAGAGACATTGGGCAATAAAGAGAAGAAAGGTACAAACAACAACACCAGGAGAAAATGGGACGACGACCACAACACCAGTCGAAGACGAGACAGTAACACCAGTTGAAGATGAAACAGCCAGGCAAGTCGAAGATGAAACAGTAACACCAGTAGAAGATGAAACATCCACACTAGTCGAAGATGACACAATAACACTAGTCGATGATGGACCAATAATGATCGTTGTAATGCTTAAAAAGTGATACAAGTTTAAAATTGAAATTTACATTTAAAGTAAATATCTAATGGTTAATATTGCTGCCAAAGAATACTAAATTGATCTTTAACAAGAATATTCAACTCTACCCAATAATTGTTTTAACATTTTCATTCCCATTAATTGTTTTTAAACATGTATAAATAACCATAGAGATTCACAATAAAAAATCGAGGTGATGTACCATCTAACTCACCTTTCTGATATGGGTATGTTGTGTTGATAAGTTTTTCATTAGCAAAACTCGCGTCGGGCCCAATCATGTACTATTAACTTAAACTGGTCCAATATAAAACTGTGATGAGCGATTAGACAGTAAAAAGGTCTAGTCAATCATTTCTGCTAAGTAGATCTTTTGCCTTGACATTTCACTGAATATACAATGAAAAACATACATGTAATGATAACTACAATAGTAAGCACTTTTACAAACGACGATATGTAAATGAATGTTTGGCTGCACATATTGAAGAAAATGTTCATTTATGAATTTTATTTAAATTTTTTCAACATATTTATATATTTGTCTATAATCTTTCTCCAAGTTTTGGTCCGTATTGTATCTAAATGATTAGAGATTGACCACTTATGATCTGTAGATTACCGGAATAACCGTATCTATATATATTTTTTTAATTTGGATTTACTTTTTGTGCCTACTTAATGGCCGATTTATTGTTTGATCTAATTATTTTGAGGCCATTTTTTACTGGTCACGCATGCTACTTCACGAGCGATAAATCGTCGCCGCATTCTTCACGAGCAATAACAGCATCTTTTTTGGGAAAAAATGAAATTTTATTACATTTTAATAACTTTTCGTTTCATATTAGCTGTCAAGATGTGGCAAAACTTGTTTTGGAAATAATGATATGCTTAAAACTTCATTTTTGTGCAATTTAATAAGTATTTGTATAAAAAATGTCCTTTTTATAACCCCCAAAATTATAGGGTGCAGTAACGCCTTTAATTAATTCTCAAAATTGGTAAAGCTTTTTCGTGTACTTTTTTTCCCAATCTACAGAGTAAAAACAATTATTTTGTGAGACAGTTTTATTTTCTTTATTTTTCTTCAAATAACTTTGATATTGAGTGAAATAAATCAACTTTCATAAAAATTATAGTTTATGCTCCACCACGAACCGTCGCCTCCTCCCTCCACGAGCAGCTTTCTATTCTTTGCCGCCGTTGTCGATTCCTTCACGAGCCAAAAACTCACGATACCGAATGACGGCCGTGCATGTGAATGCTTGTTATTAAAACGAATATATCTAAATAGCGAATTTTTGTTTTAATTTATTTTTCATATCGTATTCCCTTAGCTGGTGAAGAAATTTCATCATGTAAGACGCATATAAGATAATTAAGTTTCATAAAGCTTTATGTATATGACGGTTTGAATAAAATTATAATCATTTACAAATATCAATTTTTTTCTACTTGGTAGAATAGATTTTTAGTGTACTGCGATGGTGGCATCTGACAAAATGGTATCTAGAGATTCCATGTGACAAAACATGGACCACACACCAACTTTAAGGGTATGCACTACTTAACAAAATTCCCTATTTAGACAACTACACTCAGAAATGTTTAAAGCTAACTTGTCTCAATTCAATAAGAGAATAAGAGAATCCTTTATAACTATGCGATAGATCACTTAACCGAAAATATCACATGACCGACAAAACTGTTTTTTTTTAAGCTGCTGAAGAAGAGGATTTATCAGACGTCTAGGTGTTAGACCCCCTTTAAATAAATGCCAGGTTTTCATGTTGCACACATATTTTATGTTCTAAATATATGCAGTTGTAATAGAATAAGCATTTTGAAGAAAAATATTGCAATTTGAAAACCCTCCTCTGAGATATGTAAGAACTTTTTAAAAATTTGTCGTTTTCTCATCTGCCTTCCAGCCCATTTACGTTTTGCAATTGATAGGCTAGTCTAAAGCTGGTGTAACATTTATGCTCCAGCTTATGGAGTCTAGGTATCACAATTAATTCGTTATTCCAAAGCTTGCGGGACTTACATCGATTGCCTTGGCATAGCATCACGTTTGACACATTTTGTTTACACAGGATTATGTTGCTCCTCGGTTGCTGTCTTCACTCAAAATTTTTTACGGAAGACACCATGTGCTCATAGACAAATATGGAATTTCAATCTCTCAGATGAGTGCAGATACTGGTTTGTCATAGTGTCTTGTTTTGACTTCCTTTACCGGAAGACACACTGAATTGCCCCGGAGTACCTGAGTTCACGTTGTTGATTGCTATGCAGTTGTTTTTGTATTTCTGCGTTTTTGTTATCTGTTTTTTGGCAGAGCCCTATGTAGTCATATAGTTATCTGATTTTTGCGGTTGTTTTTTTGTCGTCTAGACAGGGTAAATCGGTAAGGCAATATTCCTACCAGAGGATCTATTATAGAATATTCATTGTGTATAATTATTGTTTCAACGTATTAAATGTTATACTAAGAGGTAGATCTTTATACCCCTATAATAAATACGATATCAATGTGCACTATGGCACGTCAAACGTTTCAATATTCAAAACAAATATTGATTCAAAAGAAAATAATTTATATTCAATATTTATACATATATATGCAATATTTTTCTATTTATATTCAAAAATTAAAATATATGTTCAAAATTTACAAATATATAGTTGAAAAACCAAAAAATATGTTCAAAACTAATAAATATATTATGCAACATTCTTCTATTTATATATTCAAAAATTAAAATATATGTTCAAAACTTACAAATATATATTCAAAAATTAAAAATATATGTTCAAAACTTACAAATATATATTCAAAAAATTACAAATATATATTCAAACACTTACAAATATATATTCAAAAACTTGTAGAAAATACATTCAAAACATGTTTAATAGATATATTCAATAATATTGCATTCTGGGTAATATTTGTAATGACCTTGCAATTCAATGTAGCACATGCGTCCACCGTTGTGTGAAATAACACACTTTTTCGTGGAGAAAAAAAAATGAGGACTCCCTTCTTTTTATTGCTTTTATAAAGTTAGAACCACGAGAAACGATCCAAGCACCACGGGGCATGTGGACCCCGGGGATGCTCCAATTGTCTTGAAATTTTGTACCTCCCTCTTCCATTGTGGTCCGGGTAGTAACACAAAACACAACACAATTGTGAGACATAATGGGTTTATTGAGGTAATTTCTTCCTGCAACAAACAGCCAGACACTTATAAAGTCAATCAATAACAATTTAGTGATTCGGGTGTCCTTCCGTCCATTCGCGGATAAGAAATAAGTAAATGTACTACGTACCCTAAGGTGTGACGGACACACTGACAATCGGTTTTTGTGTGATGATACTTAACCAAGCATTAAGTGTTAAGTGTTGTGTTTGATTTTAAATCAATTTTTTAAAAATCAGTCGATAGATACGTCTAAGCTCTTCTCAAGAGAGTTCCACTACAATCTGTTATTTTTTGACAGAGCCTTATGCAGTCGATTTTCGCGTTTTTTATCATTGAACTGATAGGTCCAACTATACACCAACGATATAAATCTGCACCATATGTCATGTATCAATACACAAGTTGATGTATAACTAAGCTTTCTTGAACTTTCAACTTTATCTACGTATATATCTGTTGCTCAGTTCAATCTGTATAACATTTATTAAAGGTAATAACAAAATTACCGAACTTGGAGAATCAATCTCAAATGTCCATAAGACGACACAAATCAAGGAATACGTTCCAGAAAAATTAAGATCGCAATGGTCCTGACTTGGTACATTAATACATTGAAACAATTAAAATAGACGATTAATGTTCTTTAAATGATTCTGTGGTAGGAGAATTGTCTGACCAATTTACCCTATCGACTAGACAATAAAAAAAACCCCACAAAAATCGACTACATTATGCTCTGTCTAAAAATAACGGGACGTAGAGAAACTCTCTTGAGAACAGCACGCTACTATCGACTGATTCAAAAAAGTATATCGATTTCAAATCCAACACAATACTTTAAACACTTAATGCTTGGTTAAGTATCATCACACAGAAACCGATTGTCAGTGTGTCCGTCACACCTTAGGGTACGTAGTACATTTACTTATTTCTTATCCGCGAATGGACGGAAGGACACCCCAATCACTAAATTGTTATTGATTGACTTTATAAGTGTCTGGCTGTTTGTTGCGGAAGAAATTACCTCAATAAACCCATTATGTCTCACAATTGTGTTGTGTTTTGTGTTACTACCCGGACCACAATGGAAGAGGGAGGTACCAAATTTCAAGACAATTGGAGCATCCCCGGGGTCCACATGCCCCGTGGTGCTTGGATCGTTTCTCGTGGTTCTAACTTTATAAAAGCAATAAAAAGAAGGGAGTCCTCATTTTTTTTTCTCCACGAAAAAGCGTGTTATTTCACAAAACGGTGGACGCATGTGCTACATTGAATTGCAAGGTCATTACAAATATTACCCAGAATGCAAGATAATTGAATATATCTATTAAACATGTTTTGAATGTCTTTTCTACAAGTTTTTGAATATATATTTGTAAGTTTTTGAATATATATTTGTAAGTTTTTGAATATATATTTGTTTGTTTTGAACATATATTTTTAATTTTTGAATATATATTTGTAAGTTTTGTACATATATTTTGATTTTTGAATATATAAATAGAAGAATGTTGAATAATATATTTATTAGTTTTGAACATATTTTTTGGTTTTTCAACCATATATTTGTAAGTTTTGAACATATATTTTAATTTTTGAATATAAATAGAAAAATATTGCATATATATGTAAATATTGAATATAAATTATTTTCTTTTGAATCAATATTTGTTTTGAATATTGAAACGTTTGACGTGCCATAGTGCACTGCATTTCATATACCGACACACCATACGCCAGTTGATGTACACATTAGAATTGTTGAACTTTTGCCTTTAATTTAATTAATACGTCATATATATGAAAGTGGGCGGAGCCAAATTACGGATTTCTTAACAAAGGTTAAAATAAAAATTATGTTTCAAGTTGGTGTAAATCAGATCGTTCTTTATTTTAGTGCTTAGATTTAGCTCTGCCTTTAAACGCTTTAGCGCTTTGATTTCGTCCTGTTCTCGTACGTGTCAACTGGTTTTGTCTCTGCCCTTTCGGACTTTTGACATTCGGATGCCACATGCGTTGGTACTTCTGCTAATGTCATTGTTTCCCTGGTAAAGTGTCAAGTGCATAACACAATTCCATTTTTAACAACGCTGATGTTTCTGCCCACCTCACATGACAAATATGTTGTTTTACCTGCAGAAAAAGTACCAAATAACATCATTTTTGTGTGCAAGAAACACTACATTGACTGCATGACAGCTGAACCTGAACGAGGGGTTGGTTGTACCAGCAAAAGCATAACATACATAGCTACAACACTGTCTAAGGAGGAAATTATTGACAATCACAAATCTGTCATTTCCTCTGGGCTTTTTGTTGGTGCTGACAATGATAACATTCCATCCCTGAATTGGATTCCTAAATAATATGAAAATCCATTTTAACAGTCTTTCATTGCAGGGTCATCAAATTAAAATGACAACCATTAAAATTGCTACGCCTGACGCGCGTTTCGTCTATTACACAATAACAACGCTGATGTTGCAGAAACACTGTCCATGCATCTTACATGACAAAAATGTCCATTTAAAAATCTAAAATTTCAGCAACAAAAATATTAGAAATTTTATGGTAAATCGTGTCAGACAAGTCTGTCGACCAGGCTTGTGATTACCCTCGGGGATCTCTGGTCCACCAGCAGCGGTTATCGCCCAGCGGTTTCAAAATTACAAATACCAAAAAACGCGGGTATAAACGTATATAACAAGAGCACCTGAGTTCACTCTTGTCACGACTTGAGTTCGCTTTGTTGATTTCCATTCGGTTGATTTTGTGTTTTATGTTTCTCCGTGCTTGAATGACCCATTGGTGCCTCTTTGCTTCTCTGAAACAGTATTATAGTAATTCTCAGGTTTTTTTTTCGTCGGTCCCCGTGGTGAATAAGCCCACAATTCTTCCCTCGTAATCATCTGTGGAAAATTTCAAGATAAAAAGGTTAGTGATTGTTTTGATAAGTCTTTGACTTATATTTCCATCACCTCGATATCCCTGTGTCTCACACCCGTGTTGTGTTTTGTGTTTGTACTGGACACTAATATCGCAATGGAATAGATTTCTTCGGTTCGTCCATGTTTTGTCTTAACTGGAGCACCTGAGCTCCCTCATGTTACGACTTGAGTTCGAGTTGCTGATTTACGTTCGGTTGATTTTGTGTTATGTGTTTCTCTGTGCTGTTCTTGTTCCTGTTTAACGGTTTCGGACTTTTTTACACTCGAATGCTCCATTGGTTTCTATTGCCTCTCTTGAAAATTTGAGACTGATTCTCCAAGTTTGGCAGTTTTGTTATTACGTTTGTTCGTCTGCAGCGTGTATAAGACATTCATTTCTTGGATTTTATTTTCAAATTACCAAATTGTAGCTAATAGCATGTTCAAGACTGCAAGGCTGCTTTCCGCTGATTTATGTATTTTGTGTCGCGCTCTTTTAGTCCACATCTTTTTATTTGATTTTTATTTCCTATTTCATTGAGGCACCGGGTATATTTTTGGCTAAATACGACATGAAAACTTTTCCATGACAAAACATGAGCCACACAGAAATTTTAACATATTTTTGTTAATGCAATTTTTTAAGATAAAACAACATTCATTGTTGCTTGACCATCAACCATTTTCCAAAACAAAAGGTCATTTTGAAGAGTTCATGATACCAAACAGGTTGTTATTAGTACTTCATTGTGTAAAATTGAAGACAAACGCATACATTGTATCTAAATATAGTGATAAGCATATTAGTATATCTAAATATGAGATTCAAGAATACGAATTATTATACCTAAGTACAAATCTTTTATTTGATAAAATTACATACCTTGAAGGTAAATTGCTAAATATTTTACTTAGTCACTAACAATTAAAATATGTAGAGCACTATAAAAATAAGATGCTACTCAAAAACGATACTCAAATTAAGACTGCTAATAACTAAGTAATGTCCTAGAGTAGAGCCCTACAAAAACATGACAACAATGTTAATTGGGGTTAATTCCGAGAAAAAACTGCACAATTTTTTTTTTGCAGACTACCGATATTTAGATTCAGATTGCTTTGAACACATACAGCCCATGGTGGACCAATGTTTTACACGATATCACGCCTATTGTCAAAACGACATGTTCATTACTATACACTACCATAATCTTTGTAATATTGTGAAAAAATATTTGATTTATGGTGACAATTAATGTTTTCATCAATATTCTCTGTATATTTATGATGATATTACAATAAAAACAAGTCATGTGATATATTTTTTAAGACATACTGATATTATGTAACCCATTTTAGTTGGTTCTAAGATCCTTCCTTTGTAGTTTTTGTCCTCTCAACATCTTCATAACTTGTGTAATTCGTAGGCTACCTTGTTGAGTTATGTTATTTAAATGTTGCTTCACAGATGTAACATCAACGAGCAAAAGTAAAAGAACGGGGATTAAAATGAGGATCAAACCAAAAGCTCCTACCGATTGTACCGACGGCCTATTGTCCTTGGCACTGGTCAGTTTTCTAACTGTGGTTGACAGATTTTTCTTGTTTACTCGCAATTCCTTGTCAAGTTTGAGTAAAATCGGCCGAAGGATTATTCTCAGCTCTTCCATAGTGTAATTAGTAAAGTTTTGGGCAGCCCAATAGTCTAGTCTCTCCTTGTAAGCACACAAACATGGACATAACGCACCTGCAAAGAGAGTGCAGACAACAATTGAATGCAAAGAAAACGAAAAAAATATATATAAAAGGAATACAAAAAAGGCATACTCTAAACAACTTTTGAAAATGACACATTTGGAAATAGTCGTCAGAAATAATCAGAGAAGTAAAAGGAATATTGAAATTAAAAGTATATTATTTTTCAATTATATATAAGTCATGTAAGTATGTATAAAAATATTCTGCTAAAGTCATCGTCAGAAGCCCACAGCTGATTGCTTACCCGCTTCAATTAAATTCATATTGTTATTAAGTGTTCTATTGGCAAGACCAAGCACACCTGGAGTGGATGGTGGAACAGACGAGGACCTATATGTATTGACAGCCGATGGAGAACCATTGGTCTCTGTCTCTCCTGTAATACCTGATGTAAACGATGAAATATTATAACTTTTTGTAATGTTGACGGATGTAGAACCAGGTGGCGTATTTGTTCCAATGAAATCAGGCGTTACATCCACGGTATCATTACTCGTAGTAACGTTCTCGGGTGCTTCAGATGTAACAGTATAACTTTCGGCAACGAAAATTTGGGTAACGTTGGATGTTGTGTTCTGTTCTATCAAATTCGATGCATTTGTTGTGGATTCAAAATCGATTGTGTTGTGATGAGTCGTGTTTTCTGTCATCGTTGTGTTTTCTCCTGCTGTCCCGTTGAAAGTCGTGGTTTCAAAATATTCCTTTGTGTACGTTGAGTCATCGGTAGAGTTAGTCGTTACGTTGACATATTGAGTGAAATCAGGAGTTGTGGGTACATGTTCTGTTGTAGACTTTGTACTCGGTGAATTAACAATATTATTCCCTGGAATATAGCAGTAAATATGAAATATTTAACTGCCAAAAGTATGAACAATTTTCGATTAAAGAAAATGTATCATTTAAATTAGCCTTAATATTTTCTATTGATATTGATATTTGTATATATTTTTTCTTAATATGATAAACTAAAATGTTTCTATGATGACCAATGCCATGAATCGGAATCATTTTGAGCGCCTCTGATGAGTCTTGAATAGACGAAACGCGCGTCAGGCGTAGCAAAATTTGTTGTCTGGAACTTTGTTGTCATTTGTGTTTTTACCACGTAGCAACATGCACAGGAAATCAATCAATTAATCCTTGGGTGGCGATACGCATGCAAGATACTTTTATTGCAATAAAAATAAATAAGTAGACAAATTACCGACTTTAATCTCAACCTTGTGCATAATTGCATTATTCGATGCATCTTATTTTCACCCAATTAAGAATGCAATTTATATATATAGACTCGATGTGCATTATTTGGTAATGCATCGATTCGAAAGCTTTAAATTCAAGATTGAACTGATAGTAAAATTCTATAAATATTTTAAAATGAAATAACTCGCACGGTTTTCTAATCCAAAGACTTTCAGGATCATAGAACCATCATCAAAAGGTTTTTTTCTGAAACGACTACTTAGTAATTGCATAAAACTTCTTTGTTAAGAGGGAATGGCAAGATTTAATACAAATATAATTAAAACAGTTAAAACTGTCATGACCATACGACGCTTCTTTTACTGTTTCATATTTTCTACCAAATGTTGTTTTGGCTTTTTCCTAATTTTGGGCAGAGCGCCTCTGATAAGTCTTCAATAGACGAAACGTGCGTCAGGCGTAGCTAAAAATTAAATTATTCGTTTAAATTTCAAAGTCTAAATCTTAATTTTTTTGTCTAACCAAAACATAGATGATTTTAGTTATAATTTGGTCTCCAAGTCAGATATTTTTGGTTCCATTGTTCCATGCTCTTCATTATCATATAGTGTATGGCTATTTTAATATTTATGGTAGAGCGTCTCTGATGAGTCTTGAATAGACGAAACGCACGTCAGGCGTAGAAAAATTCATTGTCTGGAACTTTGTTGTAATTTTTATTTCATTTATAATGCTATCAGCCTTTTAGATACGTATATAGAGAGGTACCAAAATATTTTCTACTGCTTACAGAGTAGGTGTCTGCAACAGGTAAAACTATTAAAACGCTAATTAGTATTATGAAATCTTAATAGTCAGATTATGATTACCAATTTCATTATAATTTTAAGGGGAAAATGCCAATAGTAAGATACAAATAGCAAAGTAATCGGCAACATGGCAAGAACTGCTTTGGAAGAAACGTTGGGGAGAACAACACTATCTGACCATGACCAGTAGATTTGCTAAGATCTATTTGTTGATTTTTGAAAATTATTGATTAAAGTGTTTCATGATATAAAAGGAGGCCTTTATCTGACACTGACTTTAACATGCTATGTTGTTTCACCACACCAGCAAATATAAATAGCATTTATAACACCAATACTTGTAAGACTGTGACGACTAGACTTGTTTTTTCTTGATACTAAGTTAAAGCAAAATACCTGTAATTTTCTGCAGGATAACATCCACGGATTTTCCTCCATGATTATTTGTTGCAGTACATTTATATGTTCCAAAGTCACTTTCTTGGATGTTCATTATTATTAGAGTAGGGTGGTCAATCGTGCCTCCGGAATATTTGTTCATGTCAGTTATTTGAATGTTCGTCGCCGCCCCAGAGGTGTTGATTTTTGTCCATCTGACTGTAGGATTAAATGTTACAGTTTTGGGGATGTAGTCGCAGTGCAATTTCGCCCCTTGTCCAGTTGCAGCATTAATGATAGGGGTTCTTGTTCCTATTAAAGGAGCATTATCTAAAAATAACAAATTATCTCTTGAACAACAAAGAAGCCAATATAAAAGTTGCAAAAATGTATGTATCATAAGTAATAGGAGGCTATATTCAATTTCTGCACCCCAACTTATTAGATCACCAGGTGTTTCGAACATCTATTAAACCCAATTAGCTAATACTAATTGATAGACGATAAAGAGATGTGGAATAAATGTACGCGACACAACCAACATTAAAGAAACGGCAATTTAAAAAATCACAATGGGAAACAGCCAGCAGTCTTCAACATGACCAGAGGTCACTGCTCGCTATCTTGCATTGGCCCAAGACTAAAAACTAAAAGAAATCCAATACATAAGATTCAAATAAATCCCTAGATAATCAACAAAAGACCCATTTCTGGACATAAAACCAAAAAATAAAAAACCCAGATAGTTAACAAGGACAAACAAAAGCTTTGACAAGGATTCCTGGCTTAGGAAATGCACATATAAAATGTGGCGGGGTTTAACTAGTTTTTGGGCCCAACCGTCCCCCTATTGTTAATCTTGTACAAAGCATAAAAAATAACACACTTTAAGAATCAAATCGATAAAAGTTCAAATCACCAAGAGAGAACCTGAGACAAGAGTACTACCGGTATGCGTGAACAACGAGACGTAAAGGAACTGTTATAATGCTTTTGTGCACTCGGGGAACTAGCAAATGGTGTATTGAAATAAAAGTCCATAAAATGAAAAAAAAAAACCAAATTATTATTAAAGAATAACGATCACAATTTAACAAGGTACATCACATAAAATAGAGTTCTATTTCACACGGCGTTACTCTCTCGGATTTCCGAACTCTTCCTTACAAAATGTGTGCGCTTCAAAGGTTGAGCTAATTAAATCAAACATTGACACTTATAAATTAAAGTCACTAATACTCAATTAACACTAATTTCACCAAGAAGTTTGACATCCGAAGAGTTATTTAATTTCTTGATCTGTTTCGAAAAGTTGATAAATGAAATGAAAGATAAGAAAGACAAAAGGAAATTTACATAAAAACTACTTAATTAAATGTCCAATAATTCACAGTACGACAATTCCTCCCCTTCTCCAATTAGACTCTGACCCAGAGTCTGGTGAAAAAATCAGAGTTTATTTGTTTGATTTCTTTTTCTTCACATTACTTAGATTATGTCCATTTGTTGCCGTTTCAAATCTGTTTTTCCAAATGTGTCGGTCCTTTTGAAGTTCGTCGATTTCGTCCTTGTAACTATTTACTTTAATTTTGAATTCAGTTATGACTCAGTCTTTCATCTGAATTTGTCCACTCAAGTAGTTGATATCCATTTGTAGATTGTTTGCAAGTCGAATCTTCTGTGCCGAAAATGTTCGTAACTGGCGGATTTCCTGTTTTAATTGCTTCACCTCTTCATCGTGGTCCTTTATAAGTTTTCATGTGGGCTGCAAATTTTTCTGTTTTCTTTTTTAAGTTTGTGGATTTCTCGCTCAAAATCTTCGATCTGTGATTCTGCGATACACAGTGCTTTGCCCATCTTAAAATGACCCCTTTGCCACTGTTTCTTCTGCTTTTTAATGGCCTTTAATTCGGTTCTGATAGAATTGTCCATTGACCTCATTGTTTCATTAAACTCATTGTCATCTAAACACCGACATAACACTCTTAGTCCTGTTGTACTCTTCCATTCTTCCAGAATCTCTCTGTTTACGGGATTCCAATTTGCACTGCTGGTATCTAAGTTTGGTAAAGCATTTTCTAGCATAATGTCCATAATGTCCACATGTGTAGCACTTGCTTTTTAACGCATAACATAAGTATCAATTCTTGCGGTTTTCCCACATCGCAAACAAGGTACGAAGTTTCTCTGCTGGTGAACGGGATTCCATCCATAGTTTTCGCGAAAGATGATTCTCGGGAACTCAGTATGCATCCTCTGTCTGTCTTCTAATCTTCGACGGGATCTTGCAACGCAAACTGTAGACAGGTGTAACTTTTTCTACAGAATGCTCCGGGTTCTGTCACCATTTGTTATAGTGCTTTTGTGCACTCGGTCAACTAGCGAATGGTGTATTGAAATAAAAGTCCATAAAATGAAAAACTTAATTATTATTAAAAAATAACGATCACAATATAGCAAAGTACATCACATAAAATAGAGTTCTATTTCACACGGCGTTACTCTCTCGGATTTCCGAACTCATCCTTACAAAATGTGTGCGCTTCTAGAGAATCGGAAAAGGTTGAGCTAATTAAATTAAACATTGGCACTTATTACTTAAAGTCACTTATACTCAATTTACACTAATTTCACCAAGAAATTTGACATCCGAAGAGTTATTAAATTTCTTGATCTGTTTCGAAAAGTTGATAAATGAAATGAAAGATAAATAAAAAAATAGAAAATTTACATAAAAACTACTTAATTAAATGTCCAATAATTCACAGTACGACAGAACTTTCTTGAGAACACTCGCAGTTACTGACAGCTAGCTAAGAAGTATTTATCGACTGATGAAAAGCATCAAACATATCGATTCCAATCCAACATAACACTTCAAACAACTAATGATTTAGTATTATATCATCACACAAAATTTATAAATTCGACATATTTGATCGCTGTAATGCTTCAAAACAACACAATAATCAAAAGGTAAAAGATTAACGTTTTTGAGTTAATATCAAATTATCAATATTTTTACCAATAAAAACCGCCAAACTTAAAGATTTTACTTGTATCCTTTCTTTAATAAGTTTTTAAGCCAAATTTCATGTCAAGAGGATCATTTACTTAAACATAATACAGTTTAAAGTTGAGTGAATCTCAGATTTTATTTTTTTCAGGTTGATTTGGCACCGGGACCCCGACTTCAATATTTACATTTGTTATAGTTACGTAGACCAAACACCGTCTACCATGCGTGCTGTATAGAAGAAAAACGTACAAAATTTCAAAGAGGAAATGGAATATTCCGAAGGCATATTTCCAAAAGACAAACAAGTACAAATCTTAAGTAAATCCAAACGAGCGTGTGTTGTGTGTGTATAAGGGTTTTACGATCATTTTGGACGCACCTGTTCCATATAGGGCGGTCAGTTTCGATGTTTGAGGTAACTACCGACTTTGAGCAGGTAACTGATAAATTCAACTTAATCACATACAGGTGGAAAGTCCCATTTTTATAAAGTACAAAGGGAATAAGGAACACCACTTGAGAGGTGATCGGCTAGTGATCAATCATTCAATATCGTGGCATTAAAACCAGCACCAAAGATTACTTGGCCACCAAGGCCTTTATATGCAAACGAATAAAATGTGTAACAACAGGAAAAGATCAACCATCGAATGATACAATAAAACCATGGTAAATGAAGTTAGAAATTACAAGAACAATGCATAAAATGCTGTATATTATTTGTTCATGATGTTTTAAATCATACCTGTAAGATAAGCTGTTATCGGTGGTTCATTTTCTGCCTCTGTCTGGCCATCGGATGCACGAAATACATAATAACCAAGATCGGCCTCTGCTACGACGAATATCATAAAAAAATAAGAAGATGCAGGCTGGACTTCAAGCTTGACTTCAACCTTGTTTCCTGATAAATCTGTCCTATACCAAGCTCCTCCTACGGCAGAGGGGTCGACATTTACTGTCAGTGACATAAAGTCGCCAATGGATACACCGTTCGCTGACTGGGGTGAAGTAACAGTAAGAGCAAAACCTGCCAAAATAGAGCAAATCTTCACTTATGTAGGCACACGTACAGAGAGGAACATTATTTCAAACACCTTAATTTAGAAATGTAAGGAAATGATGAATAGCGGTAAGTTTCTAAAACAGCTCATATAACGAAAATCTCTGTTCTAAAATGAACAGTTTTGATTATCATGTATTTTCCTACGGTCCTGTACGTTCTAAAAGTGTTCTGATGTAGTGTGCTTTAAAAATTCCTGTGATGGATCTTGATAGTCCGACTGTTTTATTATGTCCTTTGTCCTGACAGGGGTTTCTACTGTTTTCCAGTTTAAACCATCCTGTTCCCCGAAATCAAGTTCTAAGGTCTGACTGATTTAGACTGTTTTGTGCCCTGACGTGAATTTCTACGAAATACTGACATTCTCCTCCCTTAAAACTATATTTATCAGTATCATATATTGTTGTAAAATTTTAATTAAAAAGTTAGTAGAGAATATGATTCATTTTGGTTTTAATTGGTTTTGGTTATGTGCTGTTCTGTGATTAACACGAAATTGTGTCTCAAAACTACATTCGTTTCAAATGAAAGAGGGTTATATGGAATAAAACCAAAGTCAAATGATGAATTTTTTTGTAATGCTTGTAGTATCATATAATCAGGACCATTGCTGTCTTTTGAGTATCCGTTATGTTATTACTTTATTTTGTCTTCTTTTCTTGGACATTTGATATTGTACAAGCCATCGGTTATTTTGCACTTATGTTCAAGTCATGCAAGTGGATCACCTTCTTATTAGGCTTGACTGATTCTACTTTCTATATTCACTACATTTTAAGTTTAACGAACCAAAAACACCTACGAGTACACGTAATGTGTTTAAAAATATATTAACATTGTGTTTTACTTACATCCTGAGAGGCATGCAACGGTTGCTATGAATCCATACATTAATATTGTCTTAACTTGCGTTGATCTGTTTAAATAAAAATAAAATATATTAAATGCCAAACATAATCTTAAAAGTTTCCTCACAAAGCAAAATTCTCATTGTGTCCTCTAGGGTAATTCTCTTAACATTGACTTTAGTACTAATAACTTTTATCTTCCTAAACATTTTTTCCAGCTTTGTGGCTTATCTCTTGAAAATATTTGGAAACAGATGATGGATGAGATTCATATTTATTTTCAAATTCTTTGTAATATTTTATACAGATAGTACTAATTTAGCTGAAATCCAAGGTAATAAGCAAAATTCTTTATATATATTTCAAGCTTGTAGTAAATGCTAACAAAAATAAAATAATTATTTTTTTGAAAACGTTAGAACAGTCGGTGAGAAGAACATTTTTTTAAGCTTTTTTGATTAGGGAGCGACCATTTGATTTTTATGGGAGGGCTATTGTGAAATTTGAAATAAAAAGGCAGGATGGCAAAAATCCAGAAATAAAAAGGCAGGACAGTGATTTGAGTAAAAAAAAAGACAGGATGGTATTTTGGTTAAAAAATGTATAGTTGCTTTAAAAATAAAAATAAAATGCGACCGGTAGCTGGCAAAAAAAAAATCCAGGCTCGACTTTTTCCGAAAATAAAAAGGCAGGACGAAGAAAATATCCATACCCCCCCATAAAAATCAAATGGTCCATCCCTTATGTCTTAAAACTATTGGGAAAAGGATGAATGAGATTTATATTTATTTTAGCTGAAAGTCAAGATAATATACAAAATTCTTATGATATATTACAAGCTTAGATTACATGTTAAGTAATCGAATGTTATTATTATTTTTTTTAAATAGGAACATACAATGAGCAGATTTTTGTCTAAAAGTGAATAAATTGGAATTGTATACTTACAGTTTATTTCAAGTACTATGGGATAAGTAAATGTGTACCAAAAGGGTACATGTAATCACCATCATAAAACCGAAAAGACAAAGACAAAATCGGTAGACAAAAAATCATCATAACGAAACAAACCATACAACAACAAAACACCCCCACAACCCCCCACACAGACTTAACAACAAAACCGCATTCAGCAACGTGAACTCAAGTCGAAACGAGAGTGAACTCAGGTGCTCCGGAAGAGTAAGCAGTTCCTGCTTGCTATAGCACATCCGTCACGTTGCCAAATATCGATTTAGTGTTGGTCAAAACCGAGAAGAATGACATTACCAAACTCTATGTCAAACATGTCTTTGAAACTTGCAAATGTGCAAATGAGTGGACTTTTGTCTTTTTGCAATATTCGTGTATTACATATACAAAGATATCTATATTAATTTTCTTAAAACATATCTACTTTGTAAGTTCCATGTGGGTCCCGGGAGGCGAATAGGCCCGCGCAGCAGCGCTAAGCTTGTCGGTAAAAGACCATTAAAGAGTGCTTAGAAACCAAACATCCAAAAGCGGCTGGGATGTGTGGCCCAGGTGGTTGAATGGGGCAGCCCTGTCATAATGAATGCCGAGGTCGTCAGGCTATAATGCGGAAAACCTTACCGTAAACCAAAGTGGGCCAACGTGTTTGGAGAAAGCCACGCTTCATGCACGTAAAAGATGCTTTTGTGGATCGCCAAGTAGTGCACCACATAGGCCCAATTTTACGCCTCTACCCGCCTCTCCATTTCTCATAGGTCGTTTACTGTTCCTTTGTTTTCCCATCCCACCACCATGTTGCATTTCTAATCATCATCATGTTCAATTTGTCATCGTTTCATGTTAATCGCCTTTGAACAACCTAGAAAGCATTGAAAGGGCGTAAAACACCAACTCACTCACTCGGAAACCACCGACTCCAATTTGCTTCACATCAATATGACAAGGATGGTCATATCAGTACTAAAATTGTAAAAAGAGACGACTTTAATTTTCAAATTATTTATTTCCATAACCTTTAAAACAACATACCTACCTCACCTGCTCACGGTGTTTATATTCACAACTTATTCGATATGTCAGGGCTTGTACACATTTTTCTGATTTTTTTATACGACGCCACTGTCTCCGTGACTAACTCTTAAAAAATGATGTCTCCACTGTTTTCCATACAATTTCAATTTCAAACATTAGTAATGCCAATAATAATTTGAGGATCAAAATTCTCTGGTAGTATGCAAAACTTCATATGATGTCCTACCTAAATAACAAGTATCCTTGAATTTGGTTCAGTAGTCTTTAAGGAGTTGCGCTGATAAGATGATAAATGAGAATTTTCAGCTAATTTCTTAGTACAAAGGGCCATAACTCACACAAAATCTGAAAATATAACTTTACAGGTAATATGCACAACTACACTTCCTACAAACCAAATTTCTTTGAATTGGTTTTCGCAGTTTTAGAGGAGTAGCACTGACTAATTTTGTGACGGACAGACGGACGGACGGACGGACATGAAATAAAACCCAAACAATGTGGTTCCCCACAAAAGTGGGATGATACATATTCAATACTAATTATAAAATTTTAATTATGCGTTGAAATTAGAGTAATTACAACTAAAAAAACTAGAAATTATACGTACTGAATTACATATACGATTTACGTTATGTTTTAAATTCACAGATAATTTATGTCATGACCATTACCGATACTTGTCGTTTTGTAAAGCAATATGATCTACTGCGTACAGTATGACCATATCACGTCTTGCTATGTTCATCGTTTGCAGATGGCTAGGCTCCAAAATCAATATAAAAGCTAAAAATCTACTACGGATTTTGAAGACAGGCTGATGGCTTAGAACTGCAAGGATCATGCTTTAGTCTACGTTTTTTAAATAACATTTTGTTATATTTTATCTATTCTGTTGTATCTTTAGATTATAGTAATGATCGTAGACTAGTTACGCGAATGTATATGTCGATCAATCTAAGTAATGTCGGTTTATTTGATCTGACGTTTTATATAATTTACGAAAGGATATGGAGTAAATGAACATGAAACCACAACACATATTGTTAACTAAAACTGCAATTATTTTCATAGTCATTTTGTATATTTCATTTGATTCATTATCCACTGCATTAACGTTCGATTTATAATAAAGGATTCATACATAGCAATGCCATTTTGCGTTACCTTTCCGCTGTAGAGTTTGCCTATCCAATATGACAATATATCTATTACATGTAATGTATTAAATAAATCGAGATGACATCCATGATGGCTCTGATTTCTCACTTTCATAAGTGACCTCAATAGAAAACATCAAGACTACAGGACAAATTGTATAAAATCTTTCCAGGACATATTGTGATCAATATAAAATCTTTCCAGGACATATTGTGATCAATATTAGTACAACAAAGACATTGTTTTGGTATTAAACAACAACAGTGATATATCAATTCAACTATAGGCAATATAACAAGTTAAGACATATCAAAGTTAATGCTCATCAACACCTGTGTTATAACAACATAACAGTTACTTGAATCCTAACCAAAAAAAAAACATCAGAAAACAATCAAAGGGTATAAAAATGATATGAGGAATAGTTTGGCCATACAAAATCACGAATGAATATCTTTAATGGCGGTGCCAGTCTGAAGAAATGACAGCAACAGTAAGACAGAAACGATGGCGATGGATAGGCCATGTACTCAGAACAGATCAGTAAAACCTAACAAACTACCCTACACTGGACACCAAAAGACAAACAACGCAGAGAAAGACAAAAACACAAGGGGACGAACAAAAGAGACATGGATTTGCAACCTACATCAAAATTATGGAAGTCAACAAACAAAATAACTCAAAGGCGATATCCTTGCTTTAAAAAGTATTATAAAAAATTAAAAGAAGGACTTATCGCGTGAACGCAGCTTTAGGTTTTTCATTAAACTATCATTTAATCTATTACAGCGCGTACTTGCTAAAACTTTTGTAAGTGAATAAAGTAGCTTTATAAGTATAGTTTAATATCCCGTTTGACCAGTAAAAGCTTAGCTATAAAGTAATTTTAAATTGTGCAAGAGGCTTACCTCCTTGGTGGCCTAGACAAATATACTGTTAAATGTCTTAGTTATGCATAAAGCTATTAAAAAACTCATTTCTTTTTAATTTGTGTCCCTAGCGAATGCTCGTTATTGAGAACAAATATATTTCGCTGCAGATCGTGTGTTTTCATATGTTTTCGATTATATATTCTTTTTGTTGGTAGGAAATTCCATCATGAAAATACATATTTAATAACGATTGACATAAAGTATGGTTTAAAATAGAATAACTCAGTATTTTTACATCTTTGAATAAGCTCACGACCGTAGGGTAGATAGCAGATTGAGAATATTACAATTTACAGATCCTTACCAATTATTTATTTTGAAATAAGATTTTTGTATTTTGTATTTTAAGAGCGCCATTCTTAAATAGATACTGCTGTAAAAAGGTGAAATTAGTTTTCACATTGTTACTTATAAGCCACATCGTTCTCCATGGAAGAGAGGAGGATCATGTAGCTAGAAGTGGCGGGGGAGTTCGGTTTTTTGTTCTGGTCAGAATTAACAAAAACAGTTACTATTATTTATTTCAGGTGTCGCTTTAAAATATATTTTTCTTTATAAGCAATATTTTATACGACAGAATCTCTTTAGAACATTTTTTCTAAACCTCTGTCCAAGAAAAAGAACAAATTTACAGAAGACCAAATAATCGACATGCTCAACTTTCTTATTGACAACATATTTGTTCAGTTTGGTGGACGTGTTTTTCAGCAAACAATAGGGATTCCAAAGGGCACTAATTGTGCACCTTTGCTTGCTGATTTGTTTCTTCATTCATATGAAGCAGACTTCTTGCAATCTCTTCTAGACAAAAAAGACCGTAGACTAGCTCTCTCTTTCAACCTCACGTTCCGTTATATTGATGATGTCCTTTCACTAAACAATTCTCGATTTGGTGACTTTCTCCATCTCATATATCCACAGGAGCTTGCGATAAAGGACACAACGGATTCTAGGAAGTCTGCTTCATATTTAGATCTACATCTCGAAATTGACTCTCAAGGAAGACTTTCAACAAGGCTCTATGACAAACGTGATGACTTCAACTTTCCAATCGTCAACTTCCCCTTCTTGTGTAGCAATATTCCGTCAGCTCCAGCTTATGGAGTTTACGTATCTCAATTGATTCGTTACTCCAGAGCGTGCGGGACTTACATCGATTTCCTTAGCAGAGCGACACGTCTGACGCAAAAATTGCTCACACAGGGTTATATTGCTCCTCGGTTGCTGTCTTCACTCAAGAAATTTTACGGAAGACATCATGCACTTATAGACAAATATGGGATTTCGATCTCTCAGATGAGTGCAGATGTTGGTTTGTCATAGGGTGTTGTTTTGTCTTCCTTTACTGGATTTGACACGCTGAATGGACTATTGGCAACGCGACGGGTGTGCTATAGCAAGCAGGAACTGCTTACTCTTCCGGAGCACCTGAGTTCACTTTTGTTTCGACTGGAGTTCGCGTTGTTGATTGATATTCAGTTGTTTTGTGTTTCCATGTTTTACGTGTTGTCTGTTTTTGTCCCGTTCTTGTTTGTGTTTACTGGTTTAGTCTCTGCCCTTTCGGACTTTTGACATTCGGATACCCCATTGGTACCTCTGCTTCTTTCTCTGCTACCAAAATATTTTTTTTTTATTAGATATCAGATCTAATTTTTTATATAAAAAAAACAAGCCCCCTTTCAATCCATAGGATCCGTCCCTGTCAGTTAAATCGAGTGATCCATCATAAAACAAACCATAGCTTAAATTTGTTGAGTAACAAAATTGAAAAATGATCAGATAAGAACTTTTTTGTTAATTCATTTCATTTGTGACAGAATTTCTAATGTCCTGTGAACAAATGATGTCTACAGAAACAGGGAACAATGTAAATTCCCACATGAATGGAAAGTTTCAAATGTAAGTGCCATATTTAAAAAAAGGGAAAATTCTCTTCCGAGCAACTACAGGCCAATTTCCCTGATAAGTTGCGTTGGAAAGGTAATGGAACGGATAATTTATAAAAACATTTATAATCATATGCATCAAAATAAGCTAATTTATTATTACCAGTCCGGTTTTCTTCCCAAACATTCAACTGTACACCAACTTTTAGAAATATATAATAGTATTATAAATTCCATGGAACAAAAGAAATTTAACTGCTTTGTCTTAATTTTGTGATTTTTCTAAAGCTTTCGACAAAGTTTGGCACAAAGGACTACTACATAAAATGCAATCATATGGAATCACAGGAAATATTTTGAGATGGTTTCATAGTTATCTGAATGATATGATAATAACTTATTGCATGATAGAAACCTCAAAGAGGTTAAGCAAATACAAATATACGTGTAAAAACATACAAAAAACAATGAACATGTAACTCTACATACAAAGACATTATATAGTATTTACAAATATGTATGACTTTGACCAATGTGGATGTCATTGTCGCAACTCAAATGATTGCTTTATAAAATCAACAACCGTGGGCAAAACATCCATATTTGGGTTAAGTACAAAAATCAATTTATCAATGGTTTCAAGCTGGTTAAAATTAGCATATTGTTTTTGTATTGAGTCAATAAATGTTTTTCTTATATTATTATTAATTTGACAATGAAAGAAGAAATGAGCTTCATCATCAATTATTTTGCATGATTTACAAAATCTTTGTTCTCTTGGTATATTCTTATATCTACCAAGTTCGATCTCTAGATTATGGTCACTAATACGTAGTTTGGTAAGTATTTTTCTACTATTAAAGTTAAATTAAGGTTTAAGTAATCTGAAACATTAACATCAGACTTTAACTTGCTGTAAAGGTATAATTTCGAGGAAGCATCAAAGCTTGATATTTTGTTTATTATAAGTTCATCATATTTCTCTTTAATAGTTTTTTTGTTTTCTCTTTTTATGTGTAACTTATTTATTTCCTTAAAACTTTTATTGCCATTCTCAAAATTTTCATAATCTATTTCAAATTCCGTCATAACAGATCTAGCAAAGCTATACCAAGTATACACACCATCTGTGTGGAGATTTTTATTTAGATAGAGTGCTTCTTTAACAAGAGGGTTTATATCTATACAGTTTAGTCTAGAAAAGTAGCAAATAACTTGTGTTTTAATAAAAAGAATCTAGTGGTAATCTACCAAGTTCAGATTTTGCAGCAATATTACATGCTGTTTTTCTTACACCCAAAACACTTTTACAAAATTTATTGTGTACTTTTTCAAAAGCAGGCTTATCAGAAAATGATAGTATATCAACATTTTTCCACTTGCACTAGATCTTTGAAGTGCTTTATACATTGAGAAATAATCATCCATATACCAGATCTCACTGTTATATAAAATTATAGGTCTGATTAAATTGTCAAATAATTTACATGACAGTTCTACTGGTGTATGTTTGAAGTTTGACATATACTTTTTAACAGAGAATAGTGCTTTTAATCACTTTTTAGAAAGTTCCTGGGATGACTTAAATTTTCCTGTATGACAAATAATAATGCCTAAGAAGTTAAATTCCTTCACTTCATTTAATAAATTATTTTTATAACAAAAATTATTAGAGACCAAACTTGCCTTTGAGTTCTTTTGGAAAACAATAATTTCAGTTTTACTTGTATTGACTGTTAATTGCCATTTATGACAATACAGTTCCAATTTATTAAGTGCTTGCTGTAATCCTGAGGCTGATAGAAAGCAGAGGGTAGTAACTTCTTTTAACTATTCCAGTGACGACCAAGACCAAATACAAACTGTTATTGAACATGATATTAAAGAGTTTTTAGAATGGTCTAATAAATGACTGATGTCATTTAACCCTGATAAAACTGAAATTATGATCATTTCTAACACACATGCTCCAATGTTGGACTTTATTTTTAATGATCAGCAAATTCCAATAACAGAGACTCATAAACATCTAGGTGTAACATTTCAAAGCGATGGAAAGTGGAATAAACATGTAGATAATATTGTATCGTCTGCGATGAAACATCTAAATATTTTGAGAAAACTTAAATTCTAACTAAGTCGAACTAACTTAAAAAAATTATACACTGTATTTATAAGACCCTTACTCGAATATGCAAGCGAGATTTGGGATAACTGTGGGATCCTTAATGCTTCTAAGATTGAACATGTCCAGTTGGAGGCAGCAAGGATTGTTACAGGTCTACCGGTGTTCGCTTCAATGGAAAAAAAATATATAATGAGCTTGGATGGGAAAATCTTAAATCCAGACGTGAAAAGCGAAAACTCAATATGTTTTACAACATTCAGAAAGAAAAGGTGCCCGAATATCTGTACAATCTCATACCCCCCAAGATTCAAACAACTACATTGTACCCGCTCCGCAATGGAAATGATCTGATCATTCCATTTTGTAGATTATCAATATCATCAAATTCTTACATCCCGTCAACCACAAAACTTTGGAATAATCTTGATTTAGAAATAAGGCAATCAGACTCTTTAGCCAAATTTGAAAATGGAGTAAAAGACTTATATGTCTTTAAGTCACCTCAAAAATATTTTTCTTACTGATCGAAAAAACTGAATGTTATTCTCACCCAACTTAGATGCTCAGCATCATTTCTTAACTATGACTTATTTAGAGTTAATATAATTTCAGATCCCTCCTGTCGGTGTAGTGCTCTCATAGAAAACACGTTTCACTATTTTTTGAATGTCCACTTTATAGAGACGAAAGGGCAATACTTGTTCAAAATCTACACTGGCTTCCAAATGGCTGTAACATAGATCTTAACTTATTGTTATCTGGAACAGAACAGCTTTCTATGGATGAAAATGAAGTTGTCTTTTCATTCATAAAAGGGTCAAAACGATTCTTAATTGTGTAAAACACCCCCACCCACCCACATACACACATGCACACACTCTATTTCTGTTCTATTTTTCCCTCAACTTTTTGATTGTTTTTTTTATCAAAAGTTATTTATTTATTTATTTGTAGATCTAGTTTTGTATGAATGCTCGTTTGTATTGTTATTAATATGTTTATGAAGGAGAAGACTTCATAAGTTAGTTTAACTTGTGTCTTATCCATTTTGCCTATTTTGCAAATATACTATGTTTAAACTAAACTAAACTACAGAAATGTTGATGATCTTATTTTCAATATTTTCTGTTCAATGATAATTTTATATTTTACCGATTTTATCCAAATTGCAATAGATTTTACCAGGGAGCTCATCTCAGGGACCGACCATTTACCTTGAAGGGGGGGGGGCATTGGTTTTTTCCTAAAAAAATATTCTGAAAATTATTTTTGATGAAAAAAATATTTTGGCAGCTGAGGGTAAGAAAAAAAAAATTCTGAAGAAGGATTTCTGCTATAAAAATAATGCTGGTAATGCAAAAAATAATTCTGTTGCGACGCCTTCGAAAAATAAATATTTTGTCCGCGCTCTGATCAAAACAAAAAACCAAGGCCCCCCTTCAAGTTAAATGGTCGTCCCTTACATGAATCTAGTGAGACCTTCTTTAATAGGCATATTTCATGTTTAAACTCAATTAGATAAATTTCACGCAGAGCCAAAAATGTGTCTAATAATGAAAAAACCTATAAAGACGAAATGGACGAGGGAGATTTGGCATCATATCACATAGTTCAACCCACAATCTGGACCAAGTCAGGACCATTGCGATAACTCCAGCATGTCTTCCTGGTTTTGTTTTCTTTCTTTGAGATTTGCGATTGATACCATTATTTTCCTGTGTAGCAACATGTAATATGTGTATTTAAACTTGTTCTACTATAAAAAAAATGATGTAGGTTGGCGAACAACCATGGAAGAAGTACCAGTTGGGCAAACGAATGTTGCAAGTCCAAAAGACGTTGTTTCCAAACCTTTTCTCTTTTTTTCCGTTTTCGTTAATATTGCATGAAATTGTTACAGAAAATGATTACACCAAATTTTCTTCATTTTGAGATTTTATTTGGTTTTGAATTTAGTTCGCGTCGTTAATTGTGGTGTAGTTCTTGAATTTGTTTGTACTTTTGTTTTGTTGTTCCTTATTCGTTTGTCGTGTTGTTTTTCTGTTTTGTTTTGTCTGTAGATTATTTTGGCATTTTACTTACGAAATTTCGGTTCTTTTGAACTATATTATAATCGTTTAATGAAAACGTTGACTTATGGAGAATATTTTAACGTTAATTCTGTTTATCACAGTTTTTGATAATCATAATTCGGTAATGCAATTACAACCCCAATTTTAAAACGTGAAAACAATTGTGCTCGAGTCTTACCTTTTGGGCTACCTGTACCTAGTGATTATTAATTCATTGTGACAACTGTCTTTTAAAGATTCTCAAAATTTTATTTCGAATATTGAGTGAACATATACGAATCTTCTGTGCAATTATTTTATTAATGATTCCCTTTTATCATGTAAATATGTTTCCCATGTGAATGCTTGTTATTAAAACGAATATATTAAAAAGAGAAGTTAAGTCTTAATTTATTTTTCATATTGTACTTCATTTGCTGGTGAAGAAATGCCATAATTCATGATACATATTTAATCAGCGATGAACAACAAATAAAGTTTTTATATAAGACAATTTAGTTTAATATATTTTCACTAATCAAGATCTCGTTCATGCATATGAAGGTTTAAAGTATATACAGGATGAGCAAGAAAAAAACCAAGAGAAAAGCAAAAAGAGAAAAGCAAGATGAGCAAAGAAAAGAGCGAAAAAGGCTGCTGGTGGCTGTCCATTGTGTTTTTTCTAAATTACCGCTTCTTATGTAAGCTGTGTGGCGTACACCTATTCCACATCCCTTGACTTTCTATTTATTTTCATATCAGCCACAGGTATAGCGAAACTAAATATTATGTCAGAAGTAATGGTTCTTAATTGTTTTAATTGGTTTTTGCAATTTTTGTACAGAGATGGTCACCTCTTTCTCCCTATTGAGTATCACAACCGTGTTGTATTTTGTGTTACCAGAGCCTAAGAACGCAATGAAAGATGGAGGTTTGTCACCATAAAACCTTGTATAACCCACAATTTCCTTCGAAATTCCTATATCAAGTCATTGCAATATTCAATTTCTGTATATTTAATATATGCTTTTGTCTTGTTTTGTCTTTTCTTCTTTGATTTATGAGAATGATCATCCCGGTTCGGAAGTTTTGTTGTTACCTTTATAATGTTAAGATTTATAATGTTAAGTGTTCTCCGAGCTCATCATTCTTAATATATATATTTGCAAATTATTGCCATATTCAATATCCTCCCATGAAAAAAAGTCTTCCTGAAGGTTTTCACGATGTTTAAAAAAACAAAATAAATGTGGCAATGGGCATTCGAATGTCATAATAATAGCAAAGGCAAAACCAGTTAAGATCACTAGAAGACTATTTTACTACTGAAACGGACAGAATTTACTTAAGTTACCGAATTAACAGTGTCTAGTCGTTAGGGGGTTTGCTCCGCTATCTTTAAGTAAATAGAAATAGATAAAGTTTCATTTGTTTTAAAGAATTGAAGCAGGTGGTCAATTCAGTGTGTCAAATTCATTAAAAGAGGACGAAACAAAACCACATGATCAAATAAAATCAGAATTAATTTGAGAGCAAATATCTATTATTATTAATGCTTCGACTTTAATCCATTGAACATGTTGAAGAGTAAGCATCAACAGATACCACTATGCTTTTATCTTTGCATTTTGAGTTTAGTGATTGAGTTGGTGTTTTATGCTATGTCACACTATATAGGTTATATAAATGCGATGAACACAAAACTGAGGATATGAACAATAATGATGGCCTTGCAAAAGAAATTTCCGTCGGTCTAACGTTATTATCAGGTGTTAAGCATTTTAATATGCTAAACTTTTAAAAGTTAATTTTCTTATTAAAATAGTTTAATTTTAGCGTAAAACTAGCTAACAAAATTCGATTCAAATATTTGGTATCGTCCCACCTTAACGCTAATATAAAGTTAACATTTAACATAAGCCTAACGTTAACAAAATTGTGTTTGTGCATGACACCTATAAAATTATTTTGAACTGTGCTCTGGTCTTACCTCCCGCGTAACAAATTGGAAATTTAGTTTTTATGAATTTTAAAAAATCTCTCTAAGATTGTCAAAACAATAATAATTTATAATTTACTGATCATGCCAACAAAGTTCCAGTCAATGATTTTTTATAATAACATTCCTGCATTATGTACAGTTTGTCCCATGCGAATATACGCTAGTTTAAACCAATGATATCTGTGTGAAGATTGAGATAATGAAAGTGATTATATTAATTTATGGTCATACTGTTAATGATATCTGGTATAACATGAAAATCAAATTTCATGGAAGATATAAAGGTAACAGTACATATTTAGTTGAAAATTAGAACGTATCTTTTGCGATCTTCAATTTTTCCAGTATGTATTCTTTGTTTTGTCTCGTCTTATGGACATTTGAGGTTGATTCTCCAAGTTCGGTAATTTTTACTTTTATTATAAAGCTTCTCATTTACCAAAGCCAATCCAATCGAAACTATGTTTTGGTTTAAATGCTACTGTTGAGAGGTTACTCCTTGAAATATCGATATATAGCATATCCAAATTGACCGTTTATACACGCGTTTTGGTATTTGTAATATGGATAATTTTAAACTCCTCAAATGTCAAATAGAAAGTATAGGTATGTTTGTTTATTTCTAAGATAAAAGATTATGAAGATATGATTCCAGATTTTTGTATTTATATTTTGATTTTGGTTTTTGATCTACAAAATATATAATTTCAATGAATTGAATTCTACTTATTGAAAATTGCAAAACTATTATTTCTGTGCATGCATGTTTAAACCAGGATAAAACTCTAAGTCAAAATTACAAATACCAAAACGTGGATATAAACAAACATAGTTGTGATAGCAAGCGTATTATACTAGAGAGCAGCGTTAACTGGTCTCGTTGATTTCTCCAGGTTGTTTTTCATTACGGTCTTTTTAAATTGCTGCTTGTTAATGAGGGTTGTGTCACGTACACTCATTCCACATTTCATTATCTTTATTTTGTCAGGTCCTGTAAAATATCTCAACCCATGTTATGGTCTCGGTTGACACAGCAGTTTACCGAATGAAAGTCTCGGAACTAGTGATGCCATAATGATCTGTTTTAGCATATTGTCCCTTTTTAAAATTTTGATATTTATATTAGACCTGATATGGAAAACTCTGTGTGTTTTTTTTAGCATGATGCAACTCACGTCCCTAAAAGTCACATACAAGAGAGTTTGCCCTTCACGCAACTTGGTGCCGCGCTAGAGATCTTTAGATTGAACTCTTGATGATTGACGTGTGAAGTTTCCAATGGCAACTTTTATTGGTCGTACACGAAATGTTTAAAAAGTCTACATATTGGACATAAAATGTTACGATAACCAACCAACTACCCCCTAGTAATGTCCTTTAATAAGGCTTGTCAATTTCCTGCCAAAGTCAATGCTCTCCTTAAGACTTCGGTTTCCTCCACCATTAGCAATGATTGGAATGTACATGTATGTCCCATATGCCCCAAAACGGCGTAAAACCTATACTTATAATATCACATGGTAATGTTTAAAGTATTTTTATCTAATGATACAAAAGTGAATTTTCTTAGATTTCACTGTAAACATTTACATTTACCTATTGCTTTACAAGTTTGAGCATGTTGCCTTAACGACGAAAAGTCGGCAATCAAAATAGATGACACGATAAGAACAAGAAACACGATACCAGCAGAACCGATCTGAACTGCCGATGGTCGATTATCGCTTGCGCTAGTGAGGCTCCTTATTGTTGAGGATAAGTTCTTCTTGTCTATACGAAGGTCTTTATCTAGTTGATCTAAGACTGGTTTTAGAATTATTCTTAATTCGTCCATGCTATAATTGGTTAAATTTTGCGCAGCCCAAAAATCGAGTCTTGTTTTGTATTCACAATTGCATGGACACCATTCCTCTACAAAAAAGAATATTTTCTTAAATAAATTCTTTTGTTTATATTGAAACTCATAGTTAATCTATTGTTATATCTATGATGATGAATATTAAAAGCATAATGTGCAAGAGAATTTGATCAAATTTGGATGCTATATTCTTTGCAAACAATGTCTCTATCCTGATGTTTTGAATTGCAATCAAACCAAAAAGTTTCAGACAATACAACCCATTTTTATGACCGGTACACGTTTATCGCTATAATGATAAATTTGAAAATTATGTACTAGTACATCTTTTCATATTTTAATATAACGAAATACCTGCTACGGTCTGTGTTGTGGAATACGTGTCGTTCGGTTGGGAAGGAGGAGATGGTTCATTGTTATTTGTTGAATGGTGATGGTCAGAAGGGGATGTTAGTAATGATTCAGTTGTAACTTTGAAAACAGTACTTGTATCTGCTGATGTTGTTTCTGTGATAGTTAAATGTGTTTCGCCTTGAGTAGTTGACGCATATTTTGTCGTTGTAGATACGAAAGATGATGGCTCAATGGTTGGTATATATTCAGTCGTGCTTATTTCCTGTGTTGACAATGAAACCTCTGTTGAATATGTAGTTGTAGTCGCAGTGGTTGTAAGTTGCGATATTTCTGGTGGTGATGTTATTTCACGTAAAGTAGATGTTTCTTGTTCCGTTGTGATCACATCGCTTCCTCCTGATAAAATGTGTAAATATATAAAATATATAATGATTGCATCACCAATTCATGCATTAATACACAAAATATACATCAATATATATGTTAACGGCAATAAGCAAAATCAGGTATGTTTTAAATTCTTTTATTAATGTTTAGAAAATTTTAACCTCGAATTTATTATAAGAGAACATCGAATTGGTCTCTTGCCAAACATTGCCCAAGGAAACTAAAACATTGAGTTTAGAGTAAATGTTTTTGAACACTTTTCAAGATCACTATCTTTTATTATTCCTGGTTTTTAGGACACTTGACCAAAGTACATGTGGGCTGTTAATTTTGATCAATATGTGTCTGTCGTCTGTCTGTTAAAATTTTAACAAAAATATGTTCAATAGACACTATATTCTGATAAAAGAGACGATTTTATTTTTCAAATTATGAACTTTAGTGAGTTGTCATATGACAATAGGCAATAAGCCTAATGCCGGCCTCTATTTTTCAGGCGTTAGGCTTGTTTCCTAGTTTTTAAGCTTAATGCCTGCTACAATCCAGGTAATAACAGTAGTGACTAGGCATAAGCGTTTTTTCTAGGCATTATGCTTAATGCCTGATTTTGCTTATTGCCGCTAACATATATACGGACAGCTGGTTTCCATGAAGCCTCGATTTTCAAACGACCATGACCACTACAATGTTTCTAACATTTTATATCCTGCTTTTTGTATCAATTAATATGTTTATCTTCACTTTTACATCAACATATATGATTTAATTGCAAAATGAAATGCTATGGAAAAAAGAAAAAAATGTTGATATAAAAAAACAAAAAAAACCCAAAAATAGTATTCTTTTTATAATTTCGAATAAATCTATATTAGCGGCATTATTATTTTTGTTCCTTTGGCTGGCATTATCCATTTATTATACATGCTGGGGTGTTTTTTACATGCTGAAAATTGCAAGAAAAGTTTAACGTTGCCGAAAATCCAATTTAACACATGCTCATGATACATAAACATGAAAATACATATACATTACATTTCTTTCATTTGCCTTTTCAAACTCAAGGAATTTTGTTGTTTTGGGTTATAATTCTACATTCTTTTCCAAAACATCTTTCAAAGATAAAATTTGTTACACACTGGAACAAGTTTGCAGTATGCTTGATTTCCTCATTGACAACATATTTGTCACCTTCGGAGAAGAGATTTTTTTCAACAACGAATCAGCATTCCAATGGGCACAAACTGTGCTCCTCTCCTCGCCGATTTGTTTTTATACTCTTACGAGACTGAATTTCTTCAGGGACTCGTAAAGAACAAGAAGATGAAAGAGGCAAGGTCATTTAATCTTACATTCAGATATATTGATGATGTCCTTTCTGTCAATAACACTTCATTTGGTAGTTGGATTCCTTCAATATATTCTCCGGAATTGGAGATTCAAGAGACCACCGAATCTAATTGCTTCACGTCTTTCTTGGATTTGCACCTCGAATTTGACCCAGGTCATTTACGATAAACGAGACGATTTTAATTTTCAAATTATTAATTTTCCTAATCTACAGAGCAATATACCTTCTTCTCCTGCATACGGTGTTTATATTTCTCAACTTATTCAATATGCCAGAGCTTGCACACATTTCATAGATTTTTTTATTAGACACCGGTTTCTTCGTGACCGACTTTTGAAGCAGGGCTATAAGAAAATACGTCTCATACGATCACTAAAAAAATTCTTTCTTCGTTATCAGCCACTAGTAGAAAAGTTCAAAATTGAGTTAAAAGATATGATAGTTAATTGTTTTAATTAGTGATTGACTGGTCTGCTGTACTGAGATGATCACCTCAATATCCCTATTGTGTCTCACAACAATGTTGTGTTCTATGGTCATTACCGGATCCTAAGATCGCAATGGAAGAGGGAGGTTTGGCGCCTTAAAACCTGGTTTAACCCACCATTTCGTTTGAAATGCCTGTACCAAGTCAGGACCATTGCAATCCACCAGTTCTCCGGTATGACTGATTCGTTTTGTGATTTTCTCTGGACTATGAGATTGATCATTCAAGTTCGGTAGTTTTGTTATTACCTTTATTGACCAACTAAATGACAAACCTTGTTCTTGAACAATAATTGCAGTACTACTTCCATAACCAACACTATTTTGTACTTGGCATGTATAAGAACCAAGATCACTACTCTGTACATCGTAAATGGTCAGTGAAGGAGTTTCATATGTGCCATCATTGTATTTAGAGGTCTGGGATGTATCGATGTAAGTCTGAACTCCATTCACGTCCGTTTTCTGCCACCTTACATCCGTTATTTGTAGAAGGGTTTGTGGTAAAAAATCACAATGGAGAACTGCAGTTTGTCCAAATGTTACGTCTAATGTTGTCATTGTCGTACCCACACTAGGCACTTTGTCTGTAAAATAAGATTGGTAAAAAATATTCTTTAACTTTAATTACAGGATTGTAAAAACCTATAAATGTTCAATCAACTATCAAAGTACATGTAAGCTTAACAAAATTCCCCTGCCTTTCTGTTCATTATCATAATCAGCTGTCAAAATATGAGCATATAATTCAACTTCATGATATTTTAAATTTATGCTCATTTTTACTGTTAGAACATTATTTGCTGACACTTTTATCTGAAACTTTTCAATCATCGGATCACAATGTCATAAACTTTTGAAAAAGGTATTTTACATATATTTGTTTTCCTAAACAATAAATCATATAGAATGTTTCTAATTCAATGTCCTTTTAATTGAATTTATAATACAACCAGATATGAAGTAAGGTAGATAACAAAATTTCCGAAGTTGGATGATAAATCTCATATATCCAAGAAAAAATACAAAACAAGAAAGACATACCAGAAAAAATGGAGATAGCCATGGTCCTGATTTGGTACAGGCATTTCAAAAGAAATGGTCGGTTAAACCAGGTCTTATCACTCGTCACTCCCCTCATGCCATATCGTTCTTAGGGTCTGGTAGTAATACAATACGTTATTAACGTTTTGCTCATTGTTACTATTAGAAAAGGTTCTGACACTTTGTTCTATAATTTCGTATCATCGGATCACAATGTCATATACTGTAGAAAAGTATTTTCATGTATTTTTTTCCAAAATAATAAATTATATAAAATAATGCTTAACCAACTTTACAAATTGTCAAATTATTGTTAAGGAGTAAAATTCGTGTACTCACCACTTAATGAAACCCTGATAGGTTCATTTTCAGCTGTAATGCCACCATCAGTGACTCTATACACATAATAACCTACATCTGATTCGGCAGCAGTGAGAATTATTAAAGACGCTCCTGTTACAATGTGAGTTGAGGACGATTCGATTTTTCTTTCCACGCCATTTAGGTCAGTTAGGTACCAGTCACCAGTTTCTGCACCTGAGTTTCCTGTTACTGTGACGTCCATTGGTAACATGTTCCCCTCGGTTGTGCTGACTGCAGGGTTTACTGCGGTAACGGTAAGGGCAGTTGCTAAAGTATACAATATTAAGGAACAAAGTTGGTATAAACATTTAAAACTTTGTAAGAACTGACATTGTTTATTTTAGGGGGTCTCAACAACAGACTAGCTGTCAGTATTTTTAAAACGTTAAAGGTAAGTTAAACGCCAAATTTCAATCAAAATTGAACAGCGGGATATTCAGGATTTTCCTTATTAATCGCTGGTTTCTCTGAAAAAAAAAGACTGATTAAACTTTAAACTGATATTGAAGAAGTGTCTCCTTTAACAGTGATGTACGACCTAAAAATAATTTGGTCGTTACTTTTTACAAGTTTTCAAATATGAATCAAAGAAGGAAAAGCCGACTTCAATATTTAAATTGTCAAACTCATTCATTTCAATATCATTTTTTGAAGAACAAATGTCTAGCCAAGCCCCAAAAAAAGTAATTTACGATAAAAATGAAAAAGATAACTTACCTCTCTCTACTATTATTGTAAAAACAATCAATCCAAATAGTTTGTTCATATTTGCACCTTAGTCAATGAAAGGGTATTTCTACAAAAAATAGATCAAATGAACATTTTCTTATGCTTAATACACATAAAACCAATCCAGTCGTAAAATTTGTCTGATCGGTGCACTTCAGTTGAGCGAATTGGCATTTCAATTGAGCGAAAAAAGTTTTATTTGAGTTATATTTTATATTTTATATTGAATTTTTTACAGGTAAATTACAGGTAATTTTTTTTTTACAGGTAATTATTACGATTATTTTCTTTTGTACCCTAAAGTTATTCATATATAGATAGAACAAATATGCAAACAATATGTTTATTAAGATAATATTTCACATGCTAAAGTAACAAAACATTGTCAGATAAAGAAATCAACATCGAAGAAAAGACACTTTTTTCCTTCATTGGTTTCTGTCAGCTTCAAATCCATGTTCAATCTTTTTCATGTATTTCAATACGGGTACATGTACAAAAAATGTATATAAGAACGACAAGAAGTGAACTCTTACCAAGTATAATAGAAAGATAGATAGAAAGAATAAAAAAAAATCGAGCGATGAACCTGTAAATCGATTGTTTTGTTTCGCAACCACTACAGCTGATTTTAATATGTTTTATGTAAAGTTATATTTTCAGTTGTGATTTTTTAAAATATATCAGTATTCTGTCTATGGCAACAAAGTCGATTTTTTATTCATGGTCTGTCTTATTTTTTGTATTTTTTTTAACCATTTACCTTTATTTATCTGTATTTACCTGGAAAAATATTCGCTCAATTCAAATAGAAAAATTCATTTTCAAATTCGCTCAATTGAAATGCGCCCTGTCTGATACAATGAAATGATTTCGAAATAACAAAATAATGATTCATAACATCAGAATTCTGTCATTTCGAATTATTAAGTTTTGAGTACTTCTCTTTCAATAATTATGAGTTTCTACCTTCCAAACATATTGATTCAAATGCTGATGAAGGTAAATTTACGACATATACTAGTAATATGCACAAACAGCATTACAAAAATTATCGTGCTTGGTTCTTTGCAGATCACAAAAGCAATCTTCGTGTTACTTTAAATTTCTTTGCAGATATTTGACTTTAAAAAGTTGAGTTGATAACAACAAATCGAAATTAGTTTGTAAATCAGGGCAGCGACGATTTAATTGCCTGTCTAACATATTTCTAAGCAATCACTGTGCCCATTATTATGCATATTTATCATACAATTATGAATATAACGATATAAAATGAAGACAACAATAAAATAAAATTGACCATGGGTTAAAATCATGAAATATTTACGGAAAATAATAATTAACGAAAACATTTAACTTAAATGTTAACAGTATCATTAATTTTAAAGTATGCAGTAGCCGATGTACAAAGTTGTGACAAAATAACACAACAATAAAAAATAAAAAAAAAACAATAAGAAAAAATCAAGAAAAGAAGACAGAATAAGGTTGCTACATAATGTTAAAAGGGCTTGACATGGAACTGTAATGTCAAAGAAATGATGGATTGTGACACATTTTGAAAAGTAAGGTGATCATCCAAGTCGCCTAATATGTTAAATTGTAATAAACCAAAGTTTGGAATAATATATTAAGGAACGGTTGCTGCTTTAAATTGACGGATTAAAGATAAGACATCGTTTTTTTTTAAAACGTAAAAATGACGTATAGCTTAGGGGTTAAGAATTGCAGGGGGAGGTTGGCTTTTTATGTTGAGAAATATTGAAAGGCGGCATCACACTTATTTTTGATATTGGTAAAATTATTCATTAATCAAAATAAGACACAATGCATTAACAATTAATATTTTAATCACGCCTGGGAAACTCAAAAGTCGCAACCAAAATTCCAGGACCCGGAATTTTGTTATTTACATTTAATGGAATAAAGAGAAATCGAAGAATGCCACTCCATGTATATTTGTTGAATAATTGTAAATAAAGCAAAAAAGTTTATTTTGTTCAATTAATAACGTTAAGTTACATTTTTCCTTAAATCCGGACTTGTCCTGGTTAATAGAATCGCCTTAACAATATAAAAATGATTTCTGGCTTAAAATACAGGCTTAACTATTATTTTTGGTATATTTAAGATCCGTGACAAATTTCACATCGAGTGACATTCTCTATTCTTGCAAAAAATGTTCTTTCACTTAGTATCAATAAACTTCCGGGTGACAATATTTAGTTGCGACTTGCGAGTTTCCCAGGCGTGAAGGTCAGATAATGCTATGTCTCCACCATTGTTTTCAAATTGGTTGAGCCTTGTCTCCTTGTATGGAGTCATAAAGGTAACAACAAAACTACCGAACTTGGATGATCAATCTCATATATCCAAGAACTAAAGACAAAACTAGGCAAATACATTACAAGAAAAATTAACGACTGCAATGGTCCTGGCTTGTTACAGGCATTTCAAAAGAAACGGTGGGTTGAACCAGGTTTTATGGCGCCAAACCACGCTCTTCCATTGCGATCTTAGTGTCCGTTAACACAAGGCACAACACGGTTTTGAGACATTAAGGATACAGAGGTGATAATATCAGTCCAACAAAACTGTCACAAACTATTTGAAACAATCACGAATCGTTTTAACTGACATAATTTTGAATCTAGCTACTAAAATCTAAGGTTTTTTCTACATGCATTGGTTATCAAAACTGTACTTTATTAAGAACTTGAACGTACATGTATCGAACATGTTTTTGCATAGTTTGATACCTATCATAACAAGACATAGATTACATCTATGTACGTAAATCGGCTTAAATTTAAAGATCCACAATGACAAACAACTAAATGTTATCAATGTGTCAGGAGAAGGTGGTAATTCCTCTGCCTATGGCCATATGAATTAAAATTATGGTTCTAACCAATCATAAAATAATATTTTCAGTTACTATAGGTATGACTGTCATATTTTTCGGTAAACGAAGTCTTGGTGTACACTAAATGAAACGCGATTTGGGATATTATACAATGTTCACCCTAGTTGGTGTGTTACCCGGTGGTATCTTCCCCGAGAAAGTAAGGTCGCCCGAGGGCTTGCCCAAGGGTGACCTTACTTTTCGAGGGGAAAGAAACGGCGGGCTTCAAAATACAAATACCGAAAACGGGTATAAACGGTTAATTTGGTTATGATGTATATCGATATTTCAAGGAGTAACCTCTCATCAGCAGAATTTGAACAAAACATTGGAAGATCAAAATCCAAAAGTATTGAACGAAAATTACTCAAAACCAAAATGTTCGAACAGGTAATCCAAACCCAGCACCGAGGCTACAATTGATCTTATAAACATAAGAGTTATTACAAACTGGATCAAGTGCAGTATGCTTGATTTCCTTATTGACAAAATTCGTCACATTAGTAGGAAGGATTTTTGACAACAAATTGGCATTGGTCTTTTACTTGCCGACTTGTTTTTATACTCTTACGAGACTGAATTATTTCAGAAACTAATAGAGAACAAGAAGTTGAAAGAAACATGGTAATGTAATATATTGATGATGTACACCCTGTCAACATAATTTCTTTGGATTCCTACAATATATCACGCAGAGTTGGATATAAAGAAAGAAGCAAAGAGGCACCAATTCGGCATTTGAGTGTCAAAAGTCTGAACGGGCAATGACAAAACCAGTAAACACGAACGAACAGCACGAAAAAACAAATAAAAGACACACACACAAAAAACCAAATCAACAGAACAGAAATCAACAACGCGAACTCAAGTTGTAACTAGAGTGAACTCAGGTGCTCCGGAGGAGTAAGCAGTTCCTGCTTGCTATAACGCATCCGTTGCGCTGCCAATTTCCATTTCAGAGTGTCATATCCAGTAAAGGATAACAACATAAAACCCTATGACAAACCAACATCGGTGGTCATCTGAGAGATAGAAATTCCATAGTTGTCTATGAACTCATGATGTCTCATGATGTCTTCCGTAAAATTTCTTAAGTGAAGAGAGGAACCGAGGAGCAACATAACCTTGTGTTAGCATTTTTTTTGTGTGTTAGACGTGACGCTCTTTCAAGGAAATCGATGTAATAACCACAAGCTCTGGAGTAACAAATCAGTTATAATCAATTGTTTCACGTCATTTTCATCTCGAATTAGACTCTCGGTACAAAAACTAACGATAAAGGTTTCAAATTATTAATCATTTTCCAAACCTGGAAGGTAAAATACATACTTCATATTTTATAAATTTATGTAAATTCTAAAACCTAAGGTTAAACTCCCACCATCGTAGTTTGTCCTTAGCTATATTTATTTGGATTTCGTTTGGTTTTATACATTTGTGGATTTCCTATATCTTAGTTCTAGTGCTGCTGCTGATGAGGGATAATTTCCGAAATGGCCATACAGCTCATAAAAATTAACCACACATATATGTGTTGTGGTCTCATGTTCATTTACTCAATATCCTTTCATAAAATATTTATTACAGTAGTTTGTTTTTTAATGCCGCATGGAGTTAGTAGAACAATTCCCCGTGTTTTAGATGTTTCCTCTGGAACATAAGAGATTGGTCATCCACTTCGGTATTTTATTTTGTAACTCCCATTATTGTTCAATCAATACGAAATAGTGGACTTTTGCATTAAAACCGACGTCAACAATCAGATCTGCGTAAAAAGTTGGTCCTTTTTCATTACGCAAAGAATCGCTCTCTCAACAGATTGCAGTTACAAGAATTACCAAATAAATTCATATATTAATAGTGTATTAACTCGACAAAAGTCGACATACATTCATATTCCGTTTATCACACATCGATATGTAGTCAATACACTTTTACTGCTCAAAGAAAACAATTCCCGTATAAAAATGTTTACCAGTCTTTATATAATCAAAGATACAATTACAACTGTGAAGAAGATTTTTATTGATAAAAAGCGCAGTTCTACACGTTTATAATTTTTTTTCTGTCACAAATTTAAAAATGAAACTTTTCAAAAAGTTAATACAAATTAACATGGTAAGTTATTACATTGATTTTTTAAACTATTTATTACGAAACCAAAAATACAAAAATAAGAAGTAAATAATTATGTGCATTTTCATAAATTAGAATAACAACAAAATTCCAGACAATAAATTTTGCTATGCATGACGCGTGCTCCGTCTATTCAAGATTTATCAGAGACGCTTTACCGAAAATATTGAAAAAAACTAAAACTATATGATTATGAAGAGCATAGAATATTTAAACCAAAATAGCGAGTTAGGGAACCAAATTATAACGAAAAGATTATCAACCTTTTTCTTGCAATTGGGTAGGAAGAACCTTTGGGTTTAGACACAAAGTGTTGGTGCCGGAGCAGGCTGAATGATAAAATAATCATTTGTTTTTTTTAAGCACTCGTAAAAATCTAATTTTGAACATTTTTTTCTTACATTTACCTTGTTGAATATTGTTTGGGATACCTGTTTTTTGTTTGCTAATTGCTAATTTGATTTTACCATATTTACCGCCGCTTCTCTAGAAGGAGTAATGCAGAAATAAGCATGCAAATGGTCTTGTATTCAATCGTGTTTTGATTGTCCTTATCATGATGTATTGTCTCCTTAACATTCATACACTCGGACACACACGAAAAAAATTAAAACGCCAGCTGCCTTTAATTTGACAAGTGGTCGCTGCTTGCTGTTTTGTAATTGGCCTAGGACTGAGGTGGTGATGTATGTTAGTTTTACGACAGTAATATAGATAGTCCTTTTTATGACGTACTGTCTCATTTACCATCATATACTCACATACATTAGACACACACGACAAAAATCAAACAAATTGAATTTTTATGGAGTCAAAGACCACAAAATAAAATGATTCAATACGAGATGCATCATTGAATAATATCTCAACAAGTTCCGAAATAAAAGCAAATACTAAATAAAAGATTTTTTTTAAATGGATAGAAAAACACTGTTTTTTTTCCGTAGATATATTTATTCTTTCAAATAATGAAATATTGCATAATAATAAAGAGACACAATGAAAAATAATTGCAATTATATTTTGTATCTTATCCGTTTAAGTTTTCTATCTTTACATTAAAATCTGCTGAATTATTAAATACGTTAATCTTACCCTGACTTAATTTATATACCGTATAATAAGGAAGTATTCCTCTGAGACAATTCCGTAGACTTAGGAAATCCTTCGGTTAGTTCCACCTGCACCATAAAAGTAAATAGAATTAAAAACTTGAGGTAAATTAATGTGAAAATCAATAAAGACAAATCCTATCTGAGAACAACACAGAGTCGTAGAGAGATAGGACGGTTATGCTTCGTTTGTTTATTTGCTGCCAGAAAGAAGACAATTTACAATTATGCTGGGTGTCTTAAATTCAATTCAATGCTACCTTGGTTGAAGGTCGGTTGTAAAGACTTTTTGAAAATATGAAGAAAAAAAAATAGTTTGAAAACACCTATGAAAAGACTTAAAATTGTGAATTGACTTTCAGAAACTTGGGTAATCATTGCCAATTGTAATATTTTCGTCTCTTGCAGCCTTAATAATTCTTTCAATCTTACAGAAACTTAAACCTTATGAGTATGGTCGTAGAACTTTTCACCTGTGTTAAAAATTTATATTAAAAGGTAGCATTAACAATGATAATTTGCAAAACGTCTCCATACAGTTTAAACCCTCTGATGGATAATAAGTATAAAATATTTCCCACAGCAACGTTTAGTTCCGAATGATGAAGTTAAGAGCGCCCAATACCATGGCAGTTGCGTGAGAATATTTTGGCTTAAGATATTATCGATCAAGGTCACCGTGGTTGAAAGCGTTATCAGCTATTCACCAATAGTTGTGAGCTGACCCTGTAGGGAAAACTTCAAAGTACCTCACGGTTAGAATATAAGAAGGAGTCTAAATTGTTGGACTCTACTAAACCCCACAATCTTCCAGTAACAGTAGAAAACTGTTTAAAATTTATTGACCGAAGGCATGCACGCGTCTCATTCCGACTTCTAACTTCAACAGTTTAAACATATTTAAAGTACTAGGTAGTAGTATAGCAATACCGAAAGGAATAAAACAAAACCAAAATATTTATAGCATTTATTCCCATCACTACGAAAAACGTTTTGATAGAAATTAAGATTGTTTCCTCAGTCGTACGTTACATTCTGTCTAAAGTGGCATTTAATTAGCTCATAGATTGCAAAAAATGATTTGAAAATTGCCATAGCCATTTATATGTTAAATTGTGATTGTCCTGTTCCTACCAAGTTAGTCAAAATGCCCTTCTGCTTAGAAAAGATAAAGTCCTGTTATTTTCGCATAATTCAAATTACAAAACCAATTACTTTGATCGTTTAACATAAAACTTAACAAAAGGGTTTTACGTAAACTGACAACTATCGTTATTATTTTTATGGCATAGTAACACTGAGTACATATTGTGTTTTTTCTTTTTATTTTATGGCAGATGCATAATTAAGTCATACCAAAACATCAAAGACAAAATAGGACTTAGGATGATATAAGTAATTGAAATGGAGCAATCAATAATATGTTAAATGGTGCAGGCTTTGAAGATGTACATTAGATATGTTTGAAATGTCTTGTAAATTATAGAGAGAATTCAAAAGGTTACTATGTGAAAAACAAATTGACAGTACATATAGGGTATATTTTATTAACTAAATTACAAAAACGAAATGAATGCATCATAGTAAATGCTAATGCAATTTGGCTTGTTTTACTGGTAACAATTAAATGGATTTTTACACTGAGAAACAAAGTTAAGCATTTAGAGTTAGTTGAAAAACGTTTAGGGGGAGGTGGGGGAAAGGTCGACACAGAAGACAACTTATAAAGTAAAAGTTTTCAAATATTCCCTTAATGATAATTTCCACCAAAAAAGAAACCACCGAATCCACTTTCTTTACATCATTCTTGGAATTACATCTCGAATTCGACCCGGGTGGTCATCTCAGTACAAAAATTACGATAAAAAAGACGATTTTTATTTTAAAATTATTAATTTTTCTCACCTGGAAAGTTACATACCAACGTCACCTGCATACGGTGTCTGCATTTCACAACTAATTCGATATGCCAGGGCTTGTACACATTTTTCAGTTTTTGCAACACCGCTTTCTCCGTAACCGACTATTAGACCAAGGTTATAAGAAAATACGTCTCATACGATCTCTAAAAAAATCTTCTTCGTTATCAGCCACTGGTATAAAAATTCAACATTATGTTAGACTAAATTGTTAGTTCTTGCTTTGATTAGTGTTTGGCTGGTTGATGTACTGAGATGATCACCTTTGCATCCCTGATAGGTCAACACAAACCTGTTGTGTTTTGTTTAACTACCGGACCCAAAGATCGCAATGGAAGAGGGAGGTTTGGCGCGCCTTTAAACCTGGTTTAACCAACTATTTCTTTTGAAATGCCTGTACCAAATTAGGACCATTGCTATCTTTTATTTTGGCTCGTCTTATGGACGTTTGAGATTTATTATCCAAGTTCGGTAATTTTGTTATTACATTTATTTACCTCATTGTCATGATTGTGAAAGGATTTTCTTTTAAAAATAGATGGGAACAGTAGGGGACTTAAAAACTGCTGGTATTATCCTTGAATTCTTATTTCATACATGTTTTGTATATGTTGTGTACAAGTTGCAACTTTGTACATGTTTTAAGATGTACAAATAAAATGTACATGTTGCAACATGTATGGTGCAATCGTACAAGTTGCAGCATGTAGAACTTTTGCTGTACATGTTGCAACATGTACAAACTTTTGAATTACACACGGATTAAAGTGCAAATTTGCAAAATATTCTGTCCGTGTAACAGATAGCTAACCAATATATATATATATATATACGGGACAAATATACGAAAAACGCGAGGAAAGATCGTTTATTCAACCATGTAGTATTCAAAGAGATATATTATGGAACAAGCAAGATTGAATCAGAGAAAGTTACATATTGAAATTCAAAGTTGAATTTTAGAAGCATGAAGATTGTATTAATAAAACGAAATAGACAGTAATAGATAGAATTTATGAAGGCAATCACATCACAGATAAATAAGGTTCTTAAAAATCACATCTACAGGCTAACAAGATGACGGTAATCAAGGTAAAAATCAAGTTCTAAGAAACGACCAAAAAAATCAATGAGTAAATTTTTAGCCAAACAAAAATTGCAACAGCCAAACAAATTTTCTTGATAGAAGGAAAAAAGTATAATCGTAAAAAAAGCAATAGCCATTTAATGTATGATAAGTCTAAATGGGTTTTTTTACTGCTTGGAAAAATACGAAAATTCCATTCATTTTTCAGCAAATAGCAAATAGTTCCTATGAGCTATTACAAAACTAATTGCTTTGATCTTTTTTCAAAGAACTTAAAGAAAGGTATTTACGTTTCCCTGTAATTATCGTTATAATTTTTAATGACTTAGTTACACTGACAAAGTTCGAATTTTTTCTTCTTTCTATGTTATAGTTTGACGCATTATCTAGCTATACCAAAGCATCAAAGACAGTAAAGGGCTTAAGATGATATCAGTATTTAAAATGGATCAATGAATAATATGTTAAATGGTGCAGTCTTTGAAGATTTACATTAGATACATTAGATATGATTATATTTTAATTGTCTTGTTATTTATAGCGCTCATTTTCAGGTTACTATGTGAAACACAAACTGACAACAAATTATGGGTCTTTTTTATTAACCGAATTCGAAAAACGAAACGAGAAGCATCATTAAAAATCCTTATAAAAATGAATTTGACTTGTTTTCTGGGCAACACTTATCAACACTTTGGCTGTCTATTTAGTCTAAAAAATTAATGAATGGTTGTCCTTTTTTGTATATGAAGAAATATCCTCTTTCACATGATGCATTCTCAATAATTTTGCGAAATACAAATGACAACAAAGTTCAAGACAATAATTTTTGCTACGCCTGACGCGCGTTTCGTCTATTCAAGACTCATCAGAGGCGCTCTACCAAAAAAACTGAAAATGCCAAACACTGTATGAATATGAAGAGCATAGAACGGTATAACCAAAAATACCAAACTGGGGAACCAAATTATTACTAAGATATTCAACCTATGTCTGGGGTAGGAAGAACCTTAGGATTTAGACAATTTTGAAATAGAGATGGATAATTTAAAGCTTTGATGTATTCTCCAACTCAAAAGTGTTGGTGCCGGAACGCGCTAACCTCGGGGAATTTAAACTCCACCAGCAGTGCTAACCTTCACGTGTGTTCGAAATACAAATGACAACAAAGTTCCAGACTATAAATTTTGCTACGCCTGACGCACGTTTCGTCTATTCAAGACTCATCAGAGGCGCTCTACCAAAATTATTGAAAATGCCAAACACTGCTAAGTGATAAACTTAAAAGAAAACTGACGGAGCAGCCACAGTGCAAAATTATGGCATTTGGGTGTATGGACGAAAGTGTTTTATCTATGACTATCGCCTTTTCTTCACATTCCCATACTCCTTTTCAAACGAGTGAGTGGGCGAGTACGTGTGTCACGTCCTAACAACACATTATAAAGTACATTATCTATTTATAGGGTTCAATCTCATTATCTTCTATACATTAAGGCGATGAATAAGAAAAAGGATGATAACATAAAGATAAAAAGATGAGAAATTCAGGAGTCTGATTATGACGGAAAACGAAAAAAAAAACTGTAACTTTTGAGGACCATCGAAAAGGACAGTGGGTAGGGACAGAAAGTTTAAGAAAGAAGCAAAGGTGTACCAAAGGGGTAATCAAATATCAATATACGAAAATAACAGACAAAATCGGTAGACAAAAAAATCATCACAACGAAACAAACCACACAACAGCAACAAACAATGCGATACACTGATGGTGGTCCAGGGAGAAGACACTATTCTCACGCGTTGGCACACTATGGTCAGCCATCACGATACCGTCATCTGACCTGAAAATAAACACCAACTAAGGCTATTCAATGCATGGCTCACTCCTTAATTGCACTGTTGGCAGAACACTCACTCTACGTCAACATTTAGACCCTTACTACAAGCTGAACTTTACTGTTGGCATATTCGGCCCCTGGGACCATCACAAGGGCCTGTTAAAACGAGTGCTCTAAGGTTGGTCTGTGTAAAAGACGGAATCTTTAATAATTTGTGAAAGAGGACGCTTGAAATTGTTCTTTTCATCAACAGGGTTATAGATCATCAAAAAGATTAGAATTTAAATTTCATAGCTGTCAACTCTCATTTATACAATGACAATTTTTATATAAGTAGCTTGATCTTCATTCAAACTTCCTGGATCTTCTTATTGCATTCATATAATAATTGTCATAATTCTAATTTTCGTTTTAAATTAAGATCTCTGGTATTCATGGTATTGATTAATTATACAGTATACTTGTGTCAAATACTTTAAATAGGAATGTAACAACATCGAATGTCACAAAAATGTCGATTTTAATGCTAGTAGTATTTTTTAAAGATATTCACAATTCCTTTTGAAAGAAATATTCTTTACGTATAAATTGATTAGATATTTCTATCTCGCTTTATCAAATCAATATTAAAAATTTAAGTGTATTGTAGCTACTCCAACAAAACATTTCATTAAGAGATTTGTTATTTTGTAGATATTTCACTTCTCAAATAAATGGTGACCCTAACGTAGATGAAATGAGAAGTGGTATTCCTCGTATTTATCTGTGCAATATCTGTCAAAATACCAAGTTTCATATTATTTAATGAATGCACGCCAAATTTAAATTTTGTGTGTTTTGCTATTTTCTCTACTTTTTAAAGAATTTTTCTGATATTTCATTGCTAACAACGGCCAAAGCGCCGTAACTCTAGGCCATTTAATTTCGGGATACAGTTTATATCCATTATGAGGAAAGGGAGAAATAATTCGACTGACCGGAAATGAACAAAAAGCACAGGAAGTAAAAATTTTCATTTTTTTTTTAAATTCTGTACTCCGTGCAATTTTTAAGATTTCAAAATAAAATCTAGATTTTCCTGTTTCTGAAGCAGATACCTATCGTTTTAAGTTGCTTTCATGAATGAATTTGAAAATAAACATTTTTAGTTTGAGTAGCTATCTATTGTTGATCATGGTTGTTGCTTCCTTGTTGAAAAGATCTATTCTACTCCATCAACACCACCAACAAGAGGGTGCTTTAACGTGGCTTTTTGAAGCATGTTCTTGTTTTGCTTGCACAGATTTATTAATAGTATTAAACATTAATGGAACAAAATATAGGTATCAAAGAGGATTCAGAAAGAAGTAATCAGCTCAAATTATTCCGTGCCCTTATAACTATCAATGCAAACAACCTACAAAATGCGTTCTTGTTTAATAACATTCGTTATTTTTAAAGCATCAAAATATATGTGGAGATTATTAATAAACTAAATTAAAAGATGGATCGAAGGGAAATAGAATCAGTAAGAACTATACGATACTTGTGAGTGGTTTTTGTCCAAACTCGGCATACGGCTCGTGAAATTTTCAACCAGCCTCTCAAGTAGTATTTTTGACAAATACCACTCACAAGTATCGTATAGTTCTTTAATTCCGCCGAATATCCTTTCTATCAAATAAATAAAAACCATAATACATGTTTCTAAGTGAATGCCTATATGATGTATCATGAGTAGAGCTACATGTGTGACGTCATTGCAACATTACTTTATAGTAATCTATTATTCTGTCCGCTCCTCCTTATGGAGTCTTCGTATCACAGGGTTATGTTGCTCCATGGTTGCTGTCTTCACTCAATAAATTTTAATGTAGACACAGTGCACTCGTAGACAAATATGGGATTTCAATCTCTCAAATGAGTGCAAATGTTGGTTTGTCGTAAAAATTTGTTTTGTCTTCCTTTACCGGATTTGACACACTGAATCGGAAATTAGCAACACGACGGGTGTGATATAGCAGGAAAGAAATGCTTACTCTTCCGGAACACCTGAGTTTACTCTTGTTACGACTTGAGTTCGCGTTGTTGATTTCCGTTCGGTTGATTTGTGTTTTGTGTTTCTTCGTGCTGTTCTTGTTCGTGTTTACCGGTTTTGTCGTTAGCCTTTCGGACTTTTGACACTTGAATGTCCCATTGGTAATAGCTTTGAAACTTATATAAATGTTTGAAACACCAGGTTCCTTAGTTGCCTTCTTCAATATCTGAACTTGTTTTCCTTGTTAGACGTTTTTAGGAAAAGTTCATTATTTGGTTTTCACCATCCAATTTTATTTAATAGTATTAACTGCAGATAAGGTAGTACTCCTTGGACTATTTGTAAAATGACAATTCATAAATAAGAAAAAAATATAAAATATTAATCCCTATTTAAAGTTTTTTGTATGTGATAAGGTCTTTCATCTACCCAATCGCAGACTATTTTAAACGATAAAATAAAAACCCGACAATTTTCCACTGAGACAGGACATTTGCAGAACCTATATCAGCACTAATTACCTGATCTCATACGATGATCCACATTATCTTTCTGCACTTTAACAGGATAACATTATGACATGTGTTTCCCATCCGATAAATTTTTCATCTAGTAAATCTCAAAGGAGTAAAGAGCACCATTATAGTATTTGCTAATTATTTAGCACTGTTATATATGAAAAAAAAACATTTAGCTAATGACATTTTATTTTTTTCTGTTGCTTTATTTTAATATAACGTTATCTTTTATGTCCATATTTTTAACATGTAAAATGTAAATTTTCAGATGCACTTTTTGTTTTTATATTTGTAGCATTTTATTATAAAAAAGATTGCTGTGACGATATAATTTCGATTATTGATTAGGAATTAGTCAAATTAATATTTCAAATATGGAATAATGTTGATGAGAAATGTGGGGTTGGATGGGGTAGTATGGTATATTCACTTTTGAAAACAACTGCAAGTTTGAAGTGGGGGTAGCGAAATAGTTAGCCTATGCAGTGCACCCATATCGGTCTACAAAAAGGGTCTTAAAGGTGCCGCTGGTTGAAGTGTAAAACTCTCCACCAACGTTGACTCACTATGGTCAGCGGTCAGGCTTTCCATATTTTGATCCGACAACCATCGCGATTGTGGACCATCCCTTTTAAACACTTCGAACCCTCCGCAGGCTAAGCACTAACCCATTGTGAGAATCTCAAGGTCCTTATATTAGTCACCTATAATGACAAGAAGTGCGCTGCTGTGGGACAATTCACTAATCGGGTCCGCATGTTATACGGCTGACAATGAGATGATTTTTTCTTTCAGGAACTCGATGATGAAAGAAACAAAGTCTTTAAATATTATTTTTTCCTTGCATCCCAACTTCGGCTCTAGTGATCATCTCCCTACTAAATTGGAGCTTTTTAAAGTTTTTGTTTTTAGTTTTAACATATTTATTCAACAAGCTTAATGCTTATGTGAATCCCTCTCCAACAAGAAGTTTGCGAGTGTGACTTTTGCAGCGGCCCCCATTATGCATACCCTTATCGACTCTACAAAGGGACCTTTAACGTACATGGGGTATAGCTCTCCACATACACGGGACAACCTTTTTTCGTCCCTTCCGAAGGACTAGCATCGAACACCGAAGGTTTTTTTTAATTGTCGAACTTATTAGTTTCCTTAATCTGAAAAACAATCCAAACTAATCGTCAATTCGGCATATAGTGTATAGCATATGTTAGACCAGGTACATTTTTGATGTTTTTTTTATTACCTTAGAGACAATGGAGTCTTATGTTAAAAGAAGGATAACTCTGACCGACTGAACAGTAGGTCTCAGTCTTGTATTGTTTGTTCCCATAGACTTCTATATTTAACCTGATATTTTTGGATTTAGATAAAAAATAGTTAATGGAGCTGTGTTAATTTACAATGTTTATAAAAAGACTAGGACCAAGAATTTGGTAGCAAATAGTGTGGTTCCGATCTAAAGTTGAAGACCTATAAGTTAGTGTGATGAAAATTCAAAGTAAGATCATTGTTATGTTAGCTAGTCAAAAAGAATTACCCCCCTCTGTTCAATCAAAAATAGAATTTCCAATAAACTGTAAGGGGACGACCATTTGATTTTGAGGGAGGCTGGCAGTTTTTGTATATAAATATTCTGGCCTGAGAAAAGTTGGAAATAAATCATCTGGCCTCTGTTTGCAAGAAACTAAATAATCTTGCTCAATTAAGATATTGTATGAGGAAAATAAATATTCTGGCCCGCAAAATTTTGAAAATAAATAATCTAAATCGACCGAAACTGCCTGACCCCCCCCTTCAGAATCAAATGGTCGTCCCCTAAGGAAGAAATTTAAGCTTGGAGAGAAGTGACCGATTTAGACAAAAAGAAACAAGGTGTTGTCATAGCCCGTTCCCTTCCAGAAAATGATGAATCCCAAATCAAAGAAAAAGTGTCTTTAATGAGGACAAAAGATCATATTAGATAAACACTTAGCCAAAGATGCTCTTGGTGACTGTTTAAAGAAATTTGAAGATTTTAAGGACTTTCAAAGGTCTGAGGTTCAATCAATGAGTACATTTCCATATTTGATGCCAAATATCATAAAATCGAAAAGAACATAAAAATACCACCAGAAATTTTACCGTTTAAACTGGAAGAAACACATCACCAAGGAAAAGGAAATGGTGTTACTAACTGGCATGAATAATGGAGAGTGACCGCCCCTAACCAAGGTTTGGTGTGAATTACCTCTGATACAAAAATCAAAAGAAAAGCTACAACAAAGTTTGAAAATGACGGATACTTAGTGTGATGATTCGTTTGAACACTCGATTAGTAATTTAGACCACAAAGACACAGAAAGACAACAAAAAACAGTAAGAATAGCAACTCCAGAAGAGCTTGACCTGACCAAAAAAAAAACAATATGGCGACTTCATTTGCAAACATAGCGAAAAATAGAGTAAATGTAGAAGACCAAAACATAAATACTGTAAAGCCTATATTCATAAAAGAATCTGAAATTCTCGGAGATGACAAAAACATTCCAAAAGAATTCTGGCTTACCCACGTAGAAATCTATAAAGCCATTGGGCAGGTGGTACCACCACAATGCATTCGGGTAATACAAAGAGTCTATAGGGTCTAGCGAATTTACATGGACAACGAAGAAGACAAAGAAACACTGCTTATAAAGGGGATAGTTCTGAGAAGCAGAAAGATACAAATGTACGCTCATAATCCCATGCGACCACCTCAGCCAGATGTTATTATGGTCACGGTATCCAACATACCCCTTTCCGCTGACGATGGTCAAATCAAAAGAGCTGTGACCACCAGAAATGTAGAAGTTATAAGCCTTTCTCGAACAAGACTCAGATTGGATGGCAAACTTACTAACTGTCAGACAGGGGAAAGAACATTAGCATGCAAAAAATTTGAAACTCCCCTGCCCAGAGAACTCAAAATAGGGAAATATATGGCAAGAATATATCACCGTGGTCAATTGAGAGATGAAGACATATTCATATGCAACAAATGCATGGAAAAGGGTCATAACATACTCAACTGCCCAAATGATTGGAAGTGTAGAAACTGTATGGAATCAGGACACAAGATGTTGGAATGTCCAAAATACCTAGAAAAACTGAGAAACAAAACACCAGAAGAACAAAAAGATCAAGATGGAGTAGAAGAGGAAACACAAAATCCTTTGCATGATTCAGCAGATGACACAGACAATAGTGAGTCAGACATAGAACCTTCTCAGTCTATACTCCAACCAGTAGAAAAGAAAAAAGAACATAAAACATCCCAGCCACAAGCCAAGAAGAAAACACAAGAGAAACCATCCTCTTCTCAGAGTAAGAAAGCAGAAAAACAGCAAAGCAGAAAAAATGAGAAAGCCCAAACAGATGAAAATAATAAGAAGAAAGAGAACAATGATTCAAAGAAACAATCAAACATTAATGATTACACAACTCCTAAAGGAAAAACGCCTAAAGGACCCGGACATCATAAAAGGACACCACCAACTCCACAAGACAGAGAAACCAAAATTTTTAAGAGATAATTGTATAAAAACATGCATGTAAAATACTGTTATTTTTAGTTATTGTTAAAAAAAAAAATCAAACAAAATCATAAAACCAAAGTAATATGTTAAAAAAAAAATTGTCATCACTATTATGTGTAGTTTTGTTATTGTGTGTAATACTTTGTATGTTTTAAAAACTTATATCACTAGAGAATTCAATAATAACAGCCATACTATTGTCAGTTCATGTGATATTGAGTTATTGCCCTTGAAACATGACATTAAATATGGGCAAACATGTAATTTTTTTTAATCTACCTTTTGGAATTCATATGTAAACGATATATTAAAAAAAAGATCAAAGAAGCTACAACATCGCTTTGTAGGACTGAAATAGGTAGTATATGGAAATTATATGAAAATATTACCATACATGTAACAACATCAATTGTATTTATAGATATTTTGTACTACATGTACTTTGTTAATATTATTGTGATTATGTATTTATCCAGCTGTACGTATCAGATCGTATACGGTCAATTTTATAAATACAATATTATTAATATTTATTTCAAATCATATCAAATATGCTATGTGATCTGCATTTGTGTACAGTAAATGTACAAGGTCTTCGCGACAAGCAAAAAAGGTTTCGTTTTTACGAATGGATTAAGAACCAACGAACCAATATAATATTCATTCAAGAAACCCATTTTGATAACGAAATCGTAAAACTGATAAAAGTTGAAACAACATTCGATATATTTACAAGTAACGGAACAAATGCAAGTAAAGGAGTTGCTATTTTAATCAATAAAAACGTAAACGCTGAATTGATCGACATTCACCGAGACACCGAAGGCAGATTAATTCTAATAAATATAGAAATCGAAAACGTTATATACCTTAATTAACACATATGCCCCAAATAATGAATCGACCCGAAATACCTTTTTTAAAAGAATGAATGAATTTGTCAACAACAATGCTATAGGGGCACTAATAATAGGTGGAGATTTAAATCAATCATTAACAAACGCAGATAGAAAATCGTTAAATCTAAATAAAAAACAAAAACTGGTTCATGGATTAAAACAACTAATAAAAATAATAATCTTATTGATATATGGAGACACATGAATCCAGGAAAAACGCAATATACTTGGAGAAGAAAAAATGGATTTCAAGCAAGCCGGATAGATCTTTTTTTAATTCATAAAGACTTATCACCAAATGTTAAAACAAGCGATATTAGACATATTCTTATAAAATATACTGATCACCAAGCCGTATCACTAAAATTGCACAACACAGAAAACTAGCTGCAAAAAACCACTAAGAATCATCAACATTAACTTTCAGTCTATGAAAAAGAAACAACACCTAGTCAAAAATGTTATAGATAGTGTTAAACCTGATATAGTTATAGGGACTGAAACATAGCTAGATAGCACAATAAAGAACAATGAAATCTTCACAGATGACTTCAAAATATACAGAAAAGACCGTAAAAACAAAACAGGTGGAGGAGTTATGATAGCCAAAAAAATGACATCATAAGTGACGAAGTTGAAGAGCTATCAACTACTGACCACTGTGAGATCATATGGGCAAAAATTGAAATTAAGGGCAACAGAACAATATATGTATGTGCATACTATAACCCCAAAACATCGGATGAAAAAAGCCTTAAATCATTTGACAATTCAGTTCGAAGAGCATCACAAATAAAAAATGCTGCACTTCTCATAGGGGGTGACTTCAACCTCCCAGGTGTGGACTGGAATACTAAATTACTTAAACCCAATTCTACTCATCATTAAATACATGAATTTTTCATTAACACCATAGATGATACAGGTCTATCTTAACTCATAACTCAACCCACTAGGAAAGAAAACACCTTAGATCTTATGTTAACAAATTTACCAAACCAGGTGCCTCGCACTGAAATACTACCAGGCGTCTCGGATCATGATATCGTCTTCATAGAATTTAATGTCACACCATCCAGACTAAAATATACACCAAGAAACGTACCAATCTACAGTAAAGCTAACTGGGATTCTATGAAATCAGAAATAAAAACCTTATATGAATCAATCCAAAGCAAAATACACCACCAAACTGTTGAAGAACTTTGGTATGACTTCAAAACAAACATAAATCATATGATAGACAAATACATTCCTCATAAAAATTGTCCAAAAAAGCAAACTTCCTTGGATAACACCAGAAATAAGAAAACATATAAAATCGAAAGACAGATTACATAAGAAAATGAAGAAAACTGGCAACAGCGAACTAAAAGAACGATATAAAAAAACTAAAACATCATATACAAAAACTCTTAAGACAATCATACTGGCAATACATCGAAGACATTGTTACACCACAACAAAACACCAATGAAGGTACAAACACAATGAAAAGATTTTGGTCTTATATCAAGTGCAAAAAACAGACTATGTGGGAGTTGGACCACTCAAGAAAAATGGACAAATAATTAAAGAAGACAAACAAAAATCTGACGCTTTGAACAGCCAATTCCAATCAGTGTTCTCAACACCAAGCACCATAACTGACCAAGAATTTATAGATGAAAACTACATGAGTGATAACAAAACCTACCCTGTAATGAATGATATCTCAATTACAACACCAGGTATCACAAAACTCCTAAAAAATCTCAATCCTTACAAAGCTTGTGGACCTGACCAAATTTAACCCCGTATCCTAAAACAACTAGCAGATGACATCTCACCAATCTTATGCCTGATATTTCAAAAATCCCTTAACACCGGTGAAGCACCATCAGACTGGAAAATTGCACATGTAACACCAATTTAAAAAAAAGGCTCGAAACTATCGTCCAATTTCCCTAACATGCATATGCTACAAAATCTAAGAACATATAGTAGTCAGTGCAATCATGACACATGCAGATAAAAACAATATTCTCTATCCACTACAACATGGCTTTAGACGACAAAGATCTTGCGAAACACAATTAATTGAATTTATAGATAATGTTACAAAAAATCTTGATAACTCAAAACAGACAGACGTATTAATTATGGATTTTAGCAAAGCATTCGACAAAGTAAGCCACAACCTACTTACACTTAAACTCAAACACTATGGAATTCAAGGCAAAACAAATAACTGGATCAATAGCTTTTTAACAAATCGTACACAAGCAGTTGTTTTGGAAGGTGTGACTTCAGAATATGTTGATGTCCAATCAGGAGTGCCCCAAGGTTCTGTCTTGGGCCCAAGTTTGTTCTTGTTCTATATCAATGATATCCCACTTGGAATAAAGTCCACAATACGCCTTTTTGCTGACGATACTATCGTGTATCTAGCCGTCAAATCCAACTCTGATTACAATACATTACAAAGTGACCTCGATAAACTAGGCTTATGGGAAAATAAATGGCACATGGCTTTCCATCCCGAAAAATGCAATGTCTTATCAATATCCAAAAATAAAAACCCCATCAAACACACTTATACATTGCATGGCCACAACCTCGAACATGTTGAAAAAGCAAAATACCTTGGCATTACAATCCAGCAAGATCTTAATTGGGATAACCACATAAATAATATATGCAACAAAGCTACCAACACTCTCAGCTTTTTAAAACGAAATCTCAATATCAGTTCTACTAAAGTTAAGGAGCAGGCATATAAATCACTCGTCCGTCCATCTCTAGAGTACGCCTGCTCTGTGTGGGATCCATACACAATGGAAAATATAAACAAAATTGAAATGATACAAAGACGTGCAGCTAGGTTTGTAACCAACAGATACAACAACACCTCTAGCGTATCAAACATGCTAAACCACTTGAACTGGAGGAGCCTTGCACATAGAAGATGCGATGCACGACTTATACTCCTCTATAAAATACAATACCACTTAGTAGCCATCAACAAAACTGACAGACGCATACCACCTCTCAGACAGTCTAGAAACATGCACTCCTTAACCTTCCAAATACCTCAATGCAGACTTCAAGTAAGACACCAATCCTTTTTCCCAAGAACCATAAAACTTTGGAATAGCATCCCTGTAAACATCTTAATGAATGATTCTGTCGAATCATTCAAATCCACAATAACTCAATACAACTACAGCCATTAAATACAGTCTTTATGTAAATAGTTTTAACCTATATAGCTAAAGTATTTTTCTAAAAATGTCAAAAAAATAAAATAAAATAATAATAATAAAAAAAATGATAAATAAATAATGAGTAAAAATAAAAAATAGTCAGTTATTTTTATTTCACTATCACCTGTCTACTTAGAAGTTTTTGTTTCTTTCACATACCCGTAAATCACTTTTTTAAAATTGTTTATATATATGCATGCGCAGAGAAATGGCAGTTTCTTCATCCTGTTGAAGTTGGCCATCAGACAGTAGAAGTAGAAGCAAACGGCTTCTGCTAAAAGCAAAGGTCCAGGATACTGGAAAATAAACAATTCTATTCTGACAGAAACAGAATATGAAAATAATATAGGTAAAATAATAGAAAAATATAATAAAATGATACATAAAGAGACAAAAGATATAGCGTCAGCATGGGAACTGTTAAAAATAGAAATAAAAGAATATAGTATAAATTATTGTAACCAAAGAGCTAGAAGGAAGAAAAATGAACTCACGAAAAAAGAAAAAGAGCTTATCAAACTAAACAATATATGCGATCAAAATAATAATTTTAATTTAACAAATAAAATAGAGTTATTACACCAGGAAATAGAGAAAGAATATGAATATAAAGCAATAGGGGCTCAAGTTCGTTCAAGACAATTTTGGGTAGAAAAGGGAGAAAAAAAATAATGCATATTTTCTTGACTTAGAAAAACAGAGACAAAACAAGAAGACAATAATTAAATTGAAAGATGAGAATGGAGAGATATTTACTGACCAAGATAAAATACTTAAGATTGAAAAACAATTTTATGAAAATCTGTATTCAAATGACAAAGATATAGATGATAAATTAGAAGAACTACAAAAGTACGTCACGGATATCGATATACATCATAAATTAACAATAGAAGAAAGTAAAATCTGTGATGACCATGTAAGCCTGCAAGAAATTACGAATGCCGTTAATAGACTAAAAGAGAATAAAATCCAGGAATGGATGGGCTAAGTTCAATCTTCTACAAACATTTTTGGGATAAATTAGGACCAGCTCTTTTAAAAGTTTTTAATAATAGCTATGATAAACAAAATTTGCCATACACTCTTAGACAAAGTTTACTAAGTCTCACATATAAGAAAAACGACCCGTTAGATCTCGTAAATTATAGACCCATTTCACTTCTTAATACTGATTATAAAATATTATCGTATGCATTAGCAGAACGAATGAAACAAGTCTTAAATCTAATCATAAGTTCAGATCAATCAGGTTACATAAAAGATAGATTCATAGGATATAATCTGAGACAAATACAAGATATCATAGACTATGCGGATAAATTTAACATTGAAGGGGCAATACTGTTCATAGACTTTTCAAAAGCATTTGACACTCTAAACTGGAAGTTTATGTACGAGACACTGAAACATTTTGGCTTTAATAAATCTTTTATCAATTGGATAAAAACGTTGTATACCAATATAACGACGCATATAACAAATAATGGATGGATTTCTGAACCCGTGAACATACACAGAGGAATCAGACAGGGATGCCCGTGCTCCGCTCTATTTTTCGTAATCGCGGTAGAAATAATGGCTAACCGATTAAAAAACGATAATAATATAAAAGGTATAGAGATAAAATTTAATAACAAAGTACACAGTTTGAAAATATCACAACTAGCAGACGACACAACTCTTTTTCTAAAAAATTGTAATGAAATTGAACAAGCGCTTAATATTATTGAAATCTTTGGAACTTTTTCAGGGTTAAAGCTTAATAAAAATAAAACAGAAGGCATATGGATTGGAAAATTCAAACACTGTAAAATAAAGTACATGAAATAATTTTTTCGGGAAAACCTGTTAAAGTTTTAGGGCTATATGTCGGTCTCAATAAAAAAGAATGCGAAAACTTAAACTGGCAAGCAAAATTTGACAAGGCGCTTAAATTAATGAAATCATGGTAAAAAGAAAACTTACATTATTAGGGAAGATACTTGTAATCAAAACCTTCATTGTACCACAATTCACTTTCGTGTCTTATATGACATGCTTAGACAAAACTAGAATAAAACAATTAGAGAGTGAAATATTTTAATTTCTTTGGGATAATGAAAATGATAAGATTAAAAGAAATACGATCATAGCAGACTATGAAAATGGTGGTTTAAAAATGATCGACATACAAAGTCATTTAGATACACAAAAAATCAGATGGACAACAAGACTCATGCATTCTTCTGATTGTGAAAATTGGTCAATCATACCGAAATTGTACTCAATACGGTACAAACCTACTTGTATTTAAGATGAATTTGAATAACAAAGACCTAAAACATCTGGAAAATATAGATCTGATCCCAGAATTTTACAGAGAAATACTAAATAGTTGGATAAAATTCAATAAAAAGCCACCAACGCCTCCAAAAAATTTCAGAGAGATCCGAAAAGAAATAATTTGGTGAAACAAACAGCGAAAAATTAATAAGTAAAGATATCTATCAGTCATTATTAGAAAACCAAATGGAAAAAAATATCGGTTTTGAAAAATGGAAGAGAAATTTTAAAATCGAACCGATTCATATCAGAAAAGCTCTTAATTTTATACATTATAACTTACAATTAAATAAACTTAAATGCTTTAGATGGAAACTTTTGAGTGGTATTCTAGTCAATCAAGAAAATCTATTTAAATGGAAAATAATAAAAGATCCATTTTGTATTTTATGTAAATGCATTGATAACTATGAACATTTCTTCTTAAAATGCAAAATGTTGGAGCCTTTTTGGGATCTTACAAACAATATTCTAAAACAATAGGGATTTGGTAAAGAGATTAAACTCGAATATCTAGTCATTGGCTATTAAATACTAGATCCAAGTTACAATGACTTCAATACTCTTTTCACACTTTTAGGCTTTTCTATCTACAAAACGTATTATGTTTCCGAACAACTTACAAAACCAAAGGATATTTTCAAAATTTTCAAACAAGAACTTTATCTGTATCTTTCCATAATAGATCGAGTAAAGGAAAACAGCATTATCCTTTTTTTTTAGAACGATGCTTAGTTAACTTACTTACCCAGTCACTTATTTGAAATCCGTCCTACATGAGTGACACATTAAATGTATAAAATACCCATTCATAAATTAAATCCACGTGGTCTCTATAGAAAACCGGTAAAGCGTAAATAACGGAATTTAAAAGTACAAATTAATCAATACAAAACTGTGCAATAGTTGTTTATGTTATTCTTATTAAGATAATTTTGAGCAAGTATATTACTTAAGAAAAATAAAATAAAGTTTTATATGTTTATAATTGTAAATTTTAACACGATGTATTTAAAATCTGATGTACTTGAACTAACAAACTTTTGTTAATTATTGTCTATGTAATACCCAGCTTACATAGACACTAATATTACTGGGTACATCATCTATAAAAGCTGTAATAGTTGATGTAATTGTAAACAGCTATAGTGCAATAAATTGTTATATGTTTAAAAAAAAACTAACTGGCATGAATTGCTTTTTTTCATTGGAATCCTTGTGAAAATCCCTGCCTGCATTTTTCAATCAGATTTGAAATGTCTCTTACTGTTTTGAGATATAAGGGGTCGAAGGGGCTAAAACGCCATTTTTAAAAGTTGGTCAAGGCAAATGGTTTTACTCAAGAAATTTAGCTGTAGTGGGCCAGCCAATTGTTATGAAGTTTAAATATGATGATTATATTCACTGAAGGAAGCTTTTTATTGCATTTTGTGGTCCTAACCTTTTTTTAAAAAGGGCCAAAAGGGGCTTAATCGTGTCAAAAATGTCAATGAATATAGATTTTTTTTTCTATTAAATGTTATTGTAAATATATATGTGTCAAATATGCATTTTAAAGTCCACCATAGGTTGCATGTGTAAAAAAGCTTTGTAAGTCCACCATGGGCTGCATGTGACCAAAGCAATAGACTATCCATATTGGGCCTCCAATGTACAGGGTTCAACTTGTTGCGGTCGTATCATGCTGCGCTCGGCGTAGCTTTTTTTTCAATAACTGCAATGAAAAGTGCCCGGGTCAAATTGAACCTAGAGGATGACACAGCAGAGATTTTAGGAACTAACATGAGTTTAAATCTAACATCATGTGGCCAACAGAGAAATCAGAAATAATACCAGTTGAAGAGGTGTGTGTTGTATAAATTGACTCTTAAGATTCGATTCAAAACAGAGGTATGCAACTCTTCTAAAGTTGCATAGACAATTTGCTCATCCTCCTAAACAAATGTTAACTTCACTTATAAATGATTCGGGATTATGGCAGGAAAAGTTTGACTGTGACATTACAAATACCAAAACGCAGGTATAAACTGTTAATTTGGATATGCTATATATATAGATGGTTTAAGGAGTAACCTCTCATCAGTAGCATTTAAATCAAAACATTGGAAGGTCAAATTCCCAAACTGTTGAAAACGAGAAGTACTCAAAACCAAAACGTTCGAAGTCCAAATCCAGCAACGAGAATATCGACCATGTGCATTGCAAGGAAAGAAACCTGGTGTTTTAAAAAATAATAATTTAAAAATTGGAAATTTCGGCTACAAAAATATTTAAAAATTTATGGCAAATCGTGTCAGACAAGTCTGGCGACTAGGCTTGTGATTACCCTCGGGGGCCTCTGGTCCACCAGCAACGGTTATCGCCAAGTGGTTTCAAAATTACAAATACCAAAACGCGGGTATAAACGGTTGATTTGGATATGCTATAGATCAATATTTCAAGGAGTAACCTGGATAGAAAGAAAAAGGTTTTTTTGTAATCTGTTTGCTAAAACACCCTCAAGGCCTGTTGCATTTATGACGATGGCGTCGTGGTTTAATGAGAAAGTGGCAATAGATCTGAAGAGTTGGAAAGGAAAGTGAATTCTACATTTGATTGGCATGTGGTCAATGTATACTGCCTCCGTCTTTACAGACAGAAATATAACAATAGACGTAATTATGGCTCCCAAACGAAGTTTGTGGAGACATATTGTTTTTGCTCGGTTTCTTATTATTATTATTATTCTTTCTTCCGCCCTAAATTTTTGTCCGGAAGTTTTCTCGTAAACTGTTTATCGAAACATTATGAAATGTTCCCCAATTATAGACCCTTATGAGAAATTGTGCCAAATGCGTGGGAAATTTTCAAAATGGCTACCGTTTCCATGGAAACGGGGAACCGTTCCATGGAAACGGGGAATGTTCCAGATTTCGGACAATCTTATATCTCTGGAACCTAGGTGGCCAGGACTTTGAAACTTGGTATGATTGTAGAGCATGATGGGTACAACAAAATTACGAAAAAAAAATCGGAAGCGATATTTACGGTTTTTCCGTAAAATGCAAAAATGTGAATTTTCTAGAAATTTCTAAAATTACCAATATGCTATATATATAGATGGTTTAAGGAGTAACCTCTCATCAGTAGCATTTAAATCAAAACATTGGAAGGTCAAATTCCCAAACTGTTGAAAACGAGAAGTACTCAAAACCAAAACCAAAAATTAAAGTTTGTCTTATCTTCACGAAAATTGGTCATCTGGGTAAATCAGGTATGCTGAGTTCAATGATGCAATCGGAATTTCGATCCGACTTCCGGTTTCCAAATGGCGGCCATTTTGATTTCTAAAAATAGCCAAAAACTAAAGTTTGTCGAATCTTCTTGAAAATGGGTCATCTGGGTAAATCAGGTATGCTGAGTTCAATGAGGCAATCGGAATTTCGATCCGACTTCCGGTTTCCAAATGGCGGCCATTTTGATTTCTAAAAATAGCCAAAAACTAAAGTTTGTCGAATCTTCTTGAAAATGGGTCATCTGGGTAAATCAGGTATGCTGAGTTCATTGATGCAATCGGAATTTCGATCCGACTTCCGGTTTCCAAATGGCGGCCATTTTGATTTCTAAAAATAGCCAAAAACTAAAGTTTGCCGAATCTTATTGAAAATGGGTCATCTGGGTAAATCAGGTATGCTGAGTTCAATGATGCAATAGGAATTTAGATCCGACTTCCGGTTTCCAAATGGCGGCCATTTTGATTTCTAAAAATAGACCGAAAATTTAAGTTAGTCAAATGCTTACGAGAATCAGTTATCTGGGTAAATCAGGTATGCCGAATTCAATGGTGCACTCAGAATGTTGATTCGACTTCTGGATTTTCTATGGCGGCCATTTTCACTACACTCCCACAGTTGGATTTTAACCATATTTGGTTTCCGTGAAGATATCAGTTGTCGACATGGTGCCGTCGTTTGGGAGCCATTCATGATCTCTGAGATCATATCATCAATATTTGAGATTATGATAAACTGGGGCCGTATGCATAACACTACTTAAGTTAAGATTTAGCTAAGTAAATACTTAAGTTAAGGAAACTCCACCCATTTTACTTAAGTGGTATGCATACAACTTCTTAAACTAAGTATTTCCTTAGTGAAATCTTAGTTTCTTTAGACCACGCCTACTAGACTTAAGTGTTATGCAGTAAACATCTTAAACTAAGAAAATATTTAAGTTTCTACTTAAGTCTAAGGTACCTACTATGGTACCTTAAGTATAACTAGCACTACGAAATAGACGCCAACATTAGTTCTTCGGGTTGAATTTGAACATTGAGAAGAAAGTTAACCATTTTAAGCTTCATACCATACCCTTACACTCTTTAACCTTTCCTGAAAATTATCATTATATTTAAGTTCATTCGCCCTTATTTAATATTACACGACCCACAACAATGCATACATGTAACCGTCAAATGATTCGCTCGATTCACGTGTACTTCTATTAGATTTAACTCGTGCACTGCATGGTAAGAAATGTACACATGAATGATTGTTAAAATGTACATGTATAAAACTGTATACAAACTTAAGCAAGGATCTTCAGGAAGTTCAAACAACGATCGAAGGTTCTAAAATTAATTGTAACTACTTTCCACGAAAGACTCAAGTTCATTTAAACACGGTTATTTCTAAAACGAGTTATAAATAGTAGTCTATTATGCCATACAAGAAGTATTGCCAGTAAATGTATTCTTTGAACTTGCAAGTTTTTGGTCGGATTTTATGGAGTGAAAAATCCGGGTAATAAATGGTGAATGTCGGGCGGGCGAAGAAATAGTTTTCGTAACAGCTTTCTCAGCAACTTATAATCACAGCCTCTTGAATATTGATATGCAGCCTAAACTCCTACCCAGTTTGACCCTGACAGTGTTTTTTTTTAAAAAGCATGATATATTTTCTGATTATTAAAAGTCGAAATCTGTGCCAACTGCGATCTAAAGCCGAGACATCTATATCACCCAGGAGGCCATTACCCCAGGGGTATTATATTGGTCAAGGTTATAGAAAATTAGGTACACATTTGTTAATATAACATATATTCAGATTGTGACATCCTTTTTGTAAATTTGTAAATATTTATTTTTGTTTTGAACATTGGGGTGCGATATAGGGTAGGTATGATAGGTTCAAAATGATCAGATTGTACAATTACCCCTCCGCCACCCCCACCCCAAACCAACTTAACTTTTCCTTACATGTAACTATAGGTAATACTAGTATACAAAAAAAAACCAAACAAATAATTTTATTGCTAAGCACAACGCCCAAAAAGAGCAGAATAATCACAGAAAAATTACAATACACAGTACATTATGCTTGATAATAATGATTGGTTGGATATATCACCCTCACCTCCCCCCCCCCCTGAACAGACTAAGCCAACAGAGGCACAAAAGTCAATGCAGTTAGTTATTGGAGTGAGGCTCGCTTAGGTTATGTGATATATTTTTTTAATAGAAGCCACTTTGAGAAGTTATTGTCATTCGCCTCGTTAATATACTAGTAGTGGTTAACGCGTCGGGCTACTAACACCAAGGTTCATGGTTCGATCCTCGTCCGGGGTGAAAATTTCATGAACCAATTTGCCGACTCTCTCTTGACACCATTTGCGAGGATGGTCTCAAGGAACGATGCTAGTCGGAAGGGACGAAAAAAGGTTGTCCCGTGTACGTGGAGAGCAATACCCCATGCACGTTAAAGACCCCTTTGTGGAGTTCGATAAGAGTAGGCTCAATGGGGGGCGCTGCAAAGGCCACACTCGCAAACTGCTAGCTGGAGAGGGATTTACATAAGAATTAAGCTTGTTTCCCAATCCAGGATAAAACAATATGTTTAAACTTCATATTACTTGGATAAAGCATATTCATGTATAACTATATTTAGAACACACCGACATGTCGAGTCTCTATGGCGAAATATTTTCGTTTGCTCTAATCTATATTTCAGTATTAGAGTTAAAACATGATACTTTCTATAGCTAATTAAATAACATTACTGTTTGTCTATGACTTTTTCTATAAACCGAATCTTCTGTTTTCAAAAGTGGGCTTTTTTTCTTTTATATGTCTTCTAATCAAGCTGTCTTTACAAATTTTGTTCATAACATACTCCCAATTGCATGTTATATTTAAAATAAAAACTTTGTGTTTCTAATGTGTTTTCGTTTACCAAATTTGTACACATGATTACATGGATAACAAGCTTCTCTTTTTCGATTAAATTTGATTTTCGTTTCGACGTCACTTATATTCAAATTCACCCGAATGGGCTTGAATTATAACATTTTTCTTCACAAAACTTAATACTATCGGGCTATCAATTGGGGAAAAAAAGTATTGATTAATAATAAAGATTCATTGAAAAATATATTTTCGGTTAAGGTAATTCCGAATGTCATACTTAAGTTTTCCTTAGTTAAGTACCGACTTAAGTGTCTTTATGCATACCAGTTAAGATTACTACTTAACTAAGGAAAACTTAAGTGAAATCTAAGTTTAAGGAAGCCTTAACTTAAGTAGTTTTATGCATACGGCCCCAGGATTGGAGTATTTGATTTAAAGGGATATTGTCTACGAAAAAAGTATTTTTTACTAACAAAAAATGGCCAACAGACAACTTGTTTTGTCTAATTCTAAACATTTGAACAACAAAAATACGACCATGGTACCAAATAAATCGAAAAACCGAAAAACAATATTTACTAAAGAATATTTGTAAAGCTTTACAAAATTTCATATTCATGAGCTTCATCCCGTCTAAAGCATGCGCACTGTTCTTAATTTTGTTTATAATCTTTGCTTGTTCAAAATCGCAGACAGTAAACTGTATCTCGAGGTTTTAGCCCGTAGAAATATTCACGGCGACAAAAACGCCAAAGTCGCAAAACAAAGAAAATGGCATTTATGGCTCGTATATAACAAATGAAGATGATTAGAATAGTTCAATATAATTCAATTTGTTTAATTTGTCACCAAATCAATGTCTTCAGGTACAAAACATCCGAGATCCCGATCGATTGCCGTATCAAAAACACTTAAGATAGATCTGTCGTCAGGAATGTAAACAAATAATCAATCAACCATGGTCGAATAATTTTGAGCGAAATAAACCAAGTTTAAGGCAAATTTGGTAACAAATTGATATTCAAAGTTTTCTTTTATTACATTTAAGTCTAAATGACATTAAAAAATGGGACGAAAAAATGTGATTTTGGTAGACAATATGTTTTTAATGGGTGCAATAATAACCGAAAATTCGGGTGAATTCAGTTCAGATAAAATGTGAGAAGTTGTACCAATCTTAAATGTGAAAGTCTGTTCATCGGCTGGAGAAAGTTAATTTCAGAATGGTCAATGCGAAAGAGTGCACGCCATCACAGACATGATGACTGTCAAATTAGAGCATGATTATGGAAACTTAATTGAAAAAAGTCTTCTTTGCTGGGCAAATATGGCAAGAAATGCACTTCAGATGTGGAATGGTTTTTCATCATGGCCATTGTGGTTTTTTCTAAGTAACCTCTTGTTGTGTGAGTTGTGTCGAGTACATTCATTTCACATCTCATTATTTTCTATTAGTAGTCACCAGCCAGTGTTTGGATGGAATCCTAATCTTCCTAATATAATGACAGATTCCTTTAAAGCAGCTATGTCGATACGTAGTCTTTTATCGTCAACTAGTGTTGACTAGGGCCAACAATTATGAAATGATAATGCTGATGATGAGACACAATGCTTATCAGATTTTGAATGCCACTTGAAAAGAGCGATGGATAAGGCCTGGCAATTTAGTTTCCTAAAAAGCCCTACTGAATTTGGTGGGAGCTATTTATAACAATGTATTGACCATCAGTGTATTATTACTCTCACTACAAACTTTCAAAAGTCTGAATTGTATAGTATTTGTACTAAATCATGCTAAAATGTACTCGACCATTCTGAAAAAGTCTGAAAAGTACTTAATTGTACTGGACCAAAGTCTGAAAATTCTAAAAAAGACTAAAACGTACTTGACAATTTCAAATGTATTATTGTTAGTCTAAAATGTTCTCGACCTAGTCTTAATTGTACTCGACAAAGTCTGAAACGTACTCGACCTTGATTAAAACGTACTTTACTAATTAAAAATCAATTAGGTCAATCAAACATTAAAGATTTTATCTAATGTTACAAAAGTGTGTTAATTAATGATTTAATTAGGTCGAGAATGTTTTAGTATTGTTAAGTACAATTCAGACTTGGTCGAGTACATTTAAGAATTTACATTTTCTTCCTTATCTATCTGATAATTAACTTTTATTAAGGTCGATTAAAATTAAGTACTTTTCAGACTAATTCAAACGATTAAGTACATGTTCAGACTTTTTACAAAAAAATCAGACTCTGGTCGAGTACAGTTGAGCACGTTTAAGACTTATTCAGAATGGTCGAGTACATTTTAGTACAGTTAAGTACAAATACTATACCATTCAGACTTTTGGTATTTTGTAGTGTCTTACAGTCTGGCTTATTAACACTTAAAGGTAAACCTATCATTTATTAAACTAGTAATGGTAAACGAATCAATAAGTATGTATCATTTACAAAAGGAGTAAGCACATTCAAAAGAAGAGCCTTGACCGGCTATTTTTAATGCATTCATTGTGCTATCGTACATTTCATTGATGAATCTTCCTAAACCAAATTCAGCTAAATAAAACCATTGGATCTGCAAAAATTTGACAGATTAAAAAAAATCCTTGGTATTAAAGCAATCAGCATACAAGCTCAAGAATATTATAATCCCACTCTTTAAGAGAGGGGGCTATATTGCAATCACATCGTCGGTCTGTCTGCCTGTTCTCCTGAAGGGATTGATTTTAGATTTGGTAGACATCATGATGTTAGCAGTGTTCATTAACATGAAAGGATCATGGCATTTTCTATAACAGTATTAGTGTTAACGATTAAGATTATGTGTTAGGGCCTAGCTTACAACACCAAAAAGTATTGAGTTTTTGTTCAAAGAAAAATATTCTGATATCAGCCTTTCATTAGCAGAAATGTCATGATTTTATCAGAAATAATTCGTGATTCTTTAATACGTTTGAAAATTAAAATGAGGTTGCCTTTCTTTGCCTTTTCCATGTTGTTAAACGGACTTAAAATGGTATAACAGTCATTTTTGAAATTAATGCATTTATTGTGGTATTGAAATCGGCCAGCAATGTTACAATTTTATACATGTATAGACAGCTCTCACTGAATAAGACAGGAAAAAATTTAAGTAAATTTCAATTTTTTTTTCTAAAAAAAATGCTTTTTTTACATGCTAACATTCCTGGATTGTTGCTATCACGTTCTTCACTCGCTAACTTTTAGTGTTCCTGGATTTTTGCTCACTCACTAATTTCAGTACAAAAGGTCTGAGAACACCATTACAGTTAGGTCATAAAGTCTTCACATTAGAATGTATGGAACAATATTTGTTTACAGATTGAAGAACCTACAAAAATGTACAAGGAGAAATAAAATGTATTTGAAATAAGGCCCACTGTTGAGCAATCGGTCTTAAAAAGACATAGAATCTATCATTTTCGCAATTTAAAAAAAAAATGAAATTCACACAATGTAAAGATTACAGTGTAAAACCTTTGAAAAAACTGTTAAGGTTTCAAAAAACCTACTAGAAAGTATTCTTTTCAAATAAAACTCCAGAAAAAAAAACATAGTGTCAAAAAAGAGGAAAAACTTATTATAAAATGTAAACACTTGCGGGTACCGGTAACTGTGAAACAAAAAGTAACCAAACGAAACGGAACGAAAACGAAATCAGTAAAGAAGGGAACGAAAACAGAAAAGCAAGCAACCGAAATCTGCAAAGAAAGAAAACTGAATCGAGCGAAACCGGTAAAAATAGAAAACTGAATCGATTTTATCCGAGGTCGTTTTCTTAATTTAACGATTTCGTTTTATCTTCGTCTCGTTTGGTTTCATTTCGTTTCTCAGTTTACCAGCACCCAGTAAAGGTCATGTGAATAACGGTTTACCAAAAGTAAATATTTATGCTGGACAATACTTAATCAACGCAAATAGTTAAAATAAGATAATTTTATATAAAGCTGCAATAATTTGAGTTTTTGTGTCGGTAAATGTAAGTTTTAGAAGGTATATTTTTGATATATGTGCTTTCTATACAGTGTTAAAAATTGAAAAATTGATAGGTTCTATGTCTTTAAAACCACGAACTAACACCTTTTCTTCAATCCACGAAAATGGTAACAAAGAAAATAAATGAATATGAAGTAAAAAGTGTTTAATTTACACCCAAGCCAAACGAATTCGGCTACCGTATCATCTTTATCATGTTTATCAGAGGGATAAATATGAAAGGGTTGATAAAACGAACATGAAATGGTGATCTGGTCGAGGAATAGTTGACACAGGGCCAATCGGGATGAGAGTTTTGACCGCCACTGGAAAAAATAGGGATGGGTTAGAACGGACAACACAGTCTCCTTCTTGGGATTCTACAGGTCCTATCCTTATTGTGACCTCTAGCAGGTTTCTTTGACGAGCAGAGAACGTGGCATTTGCCCATAATAGCAGGTGCAGCGGTGTAGTTAGCGTTTCCCACATTATAGTATGACGACCCTGGTATTCATTATGAGAGGGCTATGCACTAAAGCACACACCCCAGTCGCTGCTTGGAAAAAGCGGTCTGACCCGGTGTCAGGTTCTAAGGTCTTATAAATGGACTTTTACCGACAAACATAGCGCTGCTAGGGGCATATTCACCACTCGAAATCCTAACGAATCATTTCTCGAATTCGGTTTTATCGGAGAGAAAACCTGAGAGGGCTGATATAAAGAAAATGAAATGATGAAGTCAACAGTGTTTTATTTAGGTATGAGAAACGTAGTGTTTTCTCCTCATGTGTCCCACTTTGTTTTGCAATCTTGTATTATGGACATGCAGACAAGATTGTAAGATCACCCTTAACAAACATAAGGGTTAAATTTTTAATGCTTTGTTGGTTTTTGAAACAGAAAACATATTCTGTTTAAGGCTTTCATAGATACATTGTAGAAATGCAATGCCTATTTTATGCACTGAACCACATACCAAAGCGTATAAATGGGAGGAACCATCATGCATATGACAAATATTTAACCTTCCTTTGTAGAGAGTCATTTTGGTAATTACTGTAATAATTCTATTCTCTTAATTTGTGTTTTTGGAAGTTAATTACATATGGCAAAAATGTGACAAATCATGATATTTTTACCTCGTTTGACGTCATATATTCAGAAAATAAAATACAGTTGTTTCAAATGTCAGTTCAGTTACAAAATAACATACTATCTATGTGGCGAAATAAATTAAAGCGTGGACTGTCATTTAGTCCAAACAATTAATCAGTTCTCCTATATGTCCTAGTTTAAGATTGTATGAGAGGACCAGTAGCCAGGGAAATTGAAGAAATGGTAGATCAGGATCAAACCGCAACCAACAGGTTATAATTTAGAATTTATTACACTAATTTAGTCGATGTGGTTAATTGCTTAGCCATCGCATTTGTAAGAGGGTTAAAAGGATGGTTTAGTGTATTTAGACGACTACTGATTGTTCACTGTCAGATTATCATAACGAGCCTCAACTGAAATTGCATGTCCAGATTAATAATTCAACTGAGATAGCATGCTTTTCAAAGCCAAAAATATAGATCTTGAGCAAAGACGTATCAACTGGAACCATAAGGTTACAACAAATATGGATTCAGGTTAAGAAAATGCCAGAAAATGGTCCAAGATAGAAGAGGAGTAAGAAGGTGACGTTTTGTCCGATGAGGTCATCGATTTAGAAAAGAATCAATTCTTTAAAAGGCTCAATGAGCACTAAGGCAAAAAAAGTTTTCAGAAACTCTGATGTTGCAAAACATTTTCCAACGTACATGAGAAATATTTTTTGTACCTGCAGACAAAGCACCGAATAACATTATTTTTTGTGTACAAGGATCATGAATGTTAAACAGCTGAATTAAGGGTTGGTTGCACCAGCGAAAGCACCACATACAAAACAACAACACTGTTAATTGTCAATCGTAAATCGACTTTTTTCTTTCTGTCTGTGCTTAAAATTATAACATTCCATCCCTGAATTGGATTCGCCAAAAGCTTAAAACTCCAATATTGACGGCAATAAAATTTTGCCTCACGAAAAATTTTGATTGAGGGAGATATTGTAATCTGAATCAGTTTCATCTTTCAACAGCATAAAAAAAAATATTTCGTCACACTTAAAACTTCGATTCCACAATTCAAATTACGATTGACACAGCTATAATTGTACCATTTTGTAAAGAATGATAAATGCAGGAACAAATATCTGGTTGTCGATTATACTAAAACTTACAATGTTGTCAGTGAGTCTAAGAACAAGAAAAAATTAACGGAGGACAAAACAATCGACATGCCCAACTCTCTAATTGCTAAATATTTGGTTGACATGTTCTTCAGCAAACAGCTGTGATTCCAGTGGGCACTAATTGTACACATTTGCCTGCTGATTTATTTCTTCATTTAAATAAAGCAGGTTTCTTACTATCACAAACATAGTAAGAAATAAAGAAAGAATGTGTCCATGGGACACGGATGCCCCCGCTGGCCCCAAACATGAAGTAGATTTCTGACAGGTCTGAAAATCACTTAGGACATACAGTTTGTCATACTGATCCATCCTACCAAGTTTCAAAACATTCTGGTATACAGTTCCTGAAAAAAGCTTGACAGACATTTTCATATAATGTTCACATATTTTCACATTGGCCTAAGTCCAAAACAGAAAGTAGACGTCCGACAGGTCTCAGAATCGCTTAGGACATAAAGTTTGTCATACTCAACAATCCTACCAAGTTTCAAATCATTCTCATGTATGGTTCTTGATAAAAGCTTGACGGAAATTTTCATAGTCATGTTCACATAGTTGAACATTGGCCTAAGTCCCAAACAGGAAGTAGATGTCCAATAGGACTCAAAATTGCTTAGGACATATAGTTTGTCATACTGAACCATCCTACCAAGTTTCAAATCATTCTCATGTATGGTTCCTGAGAAAAGCTTGACGGAAATTTTCATAGTCATGTTCACATATTTTAACATTGGCCTAAGTCCCAAACAGGAAGTACATGTCTGACAGGTCTCAAAATCGCTTAGGACATATAGTTTGTCATACTCAACCATCCTACCAAGTTTCAAATCATTTTCATGTATGGTTCCTGAGAAAAGCTTGACGGAAATTCGTACGGACGTACGTACGTACGGACGGACATGAGTAAAACTTAATGCCCCCCGACATGTCGTCGCGGAGGCATAAAAAAACTTCTTTTTTAACATCACTGATGGTGATTGCATATTGATGATGTCTTTTCACTGAACAATTCTCAATATATCCTCAAGAACTGGAAATATAGGACACAACGGATTCGAGGTTGTCTGTTTCAACCTTATTTTCTCTCGAAAGCTCTATGAAAAAGGTGATGACTTTCCAATCGTGAACCTTTTCAACTTGTTGAGCAACATTTTATTCGCTCCAATTTATGGAGTTTATGCATCGCAACTGATGCGTTATTCCAAAATTTACTTATATCTATCTCCTTGGTAAAGCGAAACGTCTGACACAAAAATTGTAAATACAATTTTATGTTGCTCTACGATTGCTGTGTTCACTAAGACATTTAATGGAAGACATCATGCAATCATAGACAAATACGGATTCTCTATCTCGCAGATGAATGCCGATGTTGGTTTGTCATTGGGTATTGTTTTGTCGCTTTACCAAATTTTACACGCTAAATTGACCATTATTAACACAGCGGATGTGCTATTGCAAGCATTACGACTTGAGTTCGTGTTTATGATTGATATTTACTTATTGTGTTGTCTGTTTCTTCGTGCTGTTTTCGTTCACTTCATTTGTTTTTGACATTCGAAAAGCCGGTTTGGTACGTCTTTGCGTCTTTATTTGCTGCTGAATTCGCTTACAGACGTGATAGTTTGTAAACTCTTAAGACACGCCAATGTTCCTACTATATTTGAAAAAGTAGACACCTTTTTTAGTATTAAAGATTTGAAAACGTTTTTCAGTACTTTTTTGCAATCTGCATCATGCATCATCTAAATCCAAATTGTCTGCTTTGACCTTGATTATTTTTAATTATGACTTAGAAAGTGTCAAATGAACCTAAGCAAACATTGAAATCGTGCATGGTAAAGTCTGTGTGAATACCCGCTTCTGTCTTTCATTTCATTAAAATACAAAAACACCAGCATATGGAGTATATATACTAGGTTAAAATATGCAATGTCAACTAACTTTGTAGTTAATACTAGATCACTGCGTCAATGACCGACTTTAAGGTCTAGAATAAATGACAAGTTACGTCCCATAAGGTCGAGATATATCAGTCTAATGTAAATAAAGTTTCTAACTTATATGTGCATACTCAATAGTATGTATTCATTATGCCTGTCTCATTATGTAGTCTCATTATGTAGATAATTAATTAACCTTACTGTATCTTAACAGACTGAAAAACATGAGAAATAATGCCTTATTTTAGTCAACCTTTTATGAAAAAGGCAAAGAGGTACCAATTTGGCATCATGGGAAATAATGCCTTATTTTAGTCAAACTTTCATGAAAGAAGCAAGAGGTACCAATTTGGCATCATGGGAAATAATGCCTTATTTTAGTCAAACTTTCATGAAAGAAGCAAAGAGGTACCAATTAGGCAACTGAATTTAAGAAGTCTGAAAGGTCAAGGGTCAAAATGAGCCAATGCTTACGGGAACAAAACTGAGGAACAAAACTACAACAGAATAGTAGTTAACAATGCGAACTTAATAGAAGATAATGAGATGTGGAATAAGTGTACGTGACACAGTTCACATAACAAGCAGTACTTTAGAAAAACCACAATTGAAATCCACGAATATCCTTCAACGAGGCCAGTAGGCACTACCATCGGCCCATGGTCTAAATAAAATGCATATAATCATTCAAATCCAGTCCTAAAATAGTCAAAGATACTGTCCCTTCATACATGTAAACAAGGAATAGAAAACATCAAAAAGACAAATACTAACTATAGCTTTGACAAAGGACAGGCACAAATAAAATGTGGCGGGATTAAACTAACTTTTGGACCCAACCTTCCCCCTATATCAATAGTCCAAGACAAAGCTAAAAAATTAACACAAAATAAAAATCAAATCGATAAAAGTTCAATTCCATTAGAGATAATCTCAGACAAAAGACAACAAGAACAAACGAATGGTAGAAGAACTCTCTATATATAAAATACGAATCTAAACGAGTGTCAAATGCTCCGGTTGGATAAGCTTTTCCTGCTGGTTGCAACAAGCCATCAATTTGAATTCAGTAAAGAGAAGATTTGTATGATAAATCCTAATCTGATCGTTTTGTCCTATTGATAATCAGTTATAATAAAATAATGTTTTAACATATTTACATAAAAATCCATCCAAACAGTGCTTCATTGCAGGGTCATCCAAATGTATCAGTAAATCTCTTTCAGTTCTGTTGACTTCAATACTTACGGCAATAAAACCAGATGGTCTGTCAGAAATATTACGATTGTAGTTCGTCTAGAAATGGTGTCAATCAAATGTGGATCCTAAACAATATAAAAAAAAACAGTATCAAAACTTTATATTTCTCCACACTTTTCACTTCTTTTCCACATGAACAACTGAAATCACGGTTGGCACAACTTATTAGACGCAGTTATTTTAAGAATGGAAAACGCAGGTACAAATTTCTGGTAGTCGATTACACAAAGACTTGCTTTGTCATCAATGAGTCTAAGAAAAAATCAAATGTACAGAAGGCGAAATAAACGACATGCTCAGTTGTCTTATCGACAACATATTTGTTCAGTTTTGTTGGACGTGTTTTTCAGCAAACAAAGGGGATTCCAATGGGCACTAACATTGCCCCTTTGTTTGCTTGTTTGTTTCTTCTTTCATATGAAGCTGACTCCTTACCATCTATTCTAGACAAAAAAGGTCGTAGACTAGCTCTTTTAACCTCACTTTCCGTTATATTGATGATGTCTTTTCACTGAACAAATTCGCGATTTTTCATCTCATATACATGTATTCTCAAGAACTTGAGAGAAAGGACACATCTGATTCTAGGAAGTCTGCTTCATATTTAGATCTTCATTTCGAAATAATCTCAGAGAAAACTTTCAACAAAGCTCTATGACAAGCGTGATGACTTAAACTTTCTTATTGTCAACTTTCCCTTCTTGTGTAGCAACATTCCGCCCGCTCAAGCTTATGGAGTTAACGTATCACAATTGATTTACATCGATTTCCTTGGCAGAGCATCGTTTGATATAGAAATTGCTAACTCAGGTTTATGTTGCTCATCGGTTGCTGTCTTCACTCAAGAAATTTTACGGTAGACACCATGCACTTAAAGACAAATAAGCAGAGGCACCAAAGGGGCATTCTAGTGTCAAAAGTCCGAAAAGGCAACGACAAAACCGGTAAACATGAACAGGAACAGCACAAGGAAACACAAAACATAAAAACAACCGAACAGAAATCAACAACGCGAACTCAAGTCGTAACAAGAGTGAACTCGGGTGCTCCGGAAGAGTAAGCGGTTCCTGCCTGCTATAGCACACCCGCCGCGCTGCCAATTTCCAATTCAGTGTGTCAAATCCGGTAAAGGAAGACAAAACAAAACCCTATGACAAACCGACATCTGCACTCATCTGAGAGATAGAAATCCCATATTTATCTATGAGTACATGGTGTCTACCGTAAAATTTCTTGAGTGAAGACAGCAACCGAGGAGCAACATAACCCTGTGTTAGCAATTTCTGTGTCAAACGTGACGCTCTGCCAAGGAAATCGATGTAACTCCCACAAGCTCTGAAGTAACGAATCAATTGTGATACGTAAACTCCATAAGCTGGAGCGGACGGAATGTTGCTACACACGAAGGGAAAGTTGACGATTGGGAAGTTGAAGTCATCACGTTTGTCATAGAGTTTTGTTGATAGTTTTCCTTGAGAGTCTATTTCGAGATGTAGATCTAAATATGAAGCAGACTTCCTAGAATCCGTTGTGTCCTTTATCTCAAGTTCCGGGGGATATATGAGATGGAGAAAGTCACCAAATCGAGAATTGTTCAGTGAATGGGATTGCTATCTCTCAAATGAGTGCAGATGTTAGTTTGTCATAGGGTTTTGTTTGTCTTCCTTTACCAGATTTGACACTCTGAATTGAAAATTGGCATCGCGACGGGCATGCCATAGCTTTCCTCTTTTCACAATGTTCTACAACATGTATTTCTATCATCAAGCTTATCAAAAGGTTATGTTGCTCAATAAATTTTTGTCTATAGGGAACAAAAACTAATATGTGTGGTTGATTACAAAAACAGGCTTTAGATCTCATATATGAGTACTGAAGCAGGTTTGATATAGTGCTTTTATTAGGTTTTCCTTCACCGAATTCACTAGAAACTTTAAAAACTACTTACCATTCGAAGATCCTGAGTTCACTTTCATTTTTTTAGGTAAAATGGTATCTTTTTGACTTTCAGAATGTCTTTTCGGTGTTGTGTTGCACTTTTGTCTCTTTTTAGACTAAATGCTTCCTGGAATGTCCCTATTGTACATTTGTGCAATAAGGACAGTCACAATCTACGAATATGAATGATCAGTATCAAAATTTATCAAAAAATAACTCGAATAATTCTAAACAGCTATTCTAATAACCAACAAAATGATTAGAACCCCCATGTCGTGCATACAAAATCGTTTCAACGATCTAAATTTAAAGTTGTCAATCAGATCAAGCATAAGTTGTTCATGTTGAAGGTTAAATATATCTACCATTTTTATAAATTGCTTCTCTTTTTCTCTTGATATTTTTTTTTATTTACCTTACTATGCTAATGATAGTGATGAGCCTGAGGTTACAGAACTATAGTTTTATATTAGGAGATTTATACGTCAATATGTGACTAATGAACTAAACTGTGTTTATGATGGATATGGGTCTGAAGAGAATAACAGCATAATCTAGTGCATAAGCATATTAAGCATAAACAGTTTTATTAATAAGACTAAGAGTACAAGAAATAAGGTTTGTATAGATTTTTCATGGACCGTTCAGAGTGAATGTATGTTAATATTTTCCTATTTGAGGCTTTGGGTAGACTAGAAATGTAAATCCATGGAGCAAATATTCACATGTTGACCTTATTTTGTTCACTGTCAAGCTATTGGCGTAAAATCCATTTATTTCTCAGAATTCAGAGAAAGAAAAAAAATTACACAACTTAACAAGATGGCCTTATGTTTTATAAACGGAATGTTAATGTTAAGGCGTGTTGAAGTCGGTTTTTCCAAATATTTTATTCCTTACATTCCATAGAAAAAAATTAAGATCGTCCTTTCAGCAAATTCTGTCCATTCTTTTCTTCCCATGCATATTTCTTTGACTGACAAACACATCCGTGCACATCAGGCAGTTATTTGACACTTCTAAGAAAATTATCGGTTTGCACTTAAAGTAAAGCACTTGAACAAGCTAAAGTCAGATTTTTGAAATAATAACAAGTTTGTACATGTGTTATGGTGGTATCGGAGACCGATTAACCGCGACCCTATATCGCCATTAACAACAGCTAAACTCACGTTTAAACATGGGCAAAATACTTTCCCTATGCTTCCCCTATGAATTTTCTGCATGTTTGGTTTATGTCGTACATAATATTATGAACGTGATCAATAGCTGACATCATGAGGAAACTCTTGAAAAAATCAAAATGTAAACCTAATGTTTGAGGTCGTGGTTGTCCTGGTAAAGACATTAAAATCGGAAGATAAACTAGATGTTTGAAGTCACCAATATGTAATTATTATGTTGTTTGACACTGGTCATCAAAAGTAAAATTAATTTTACCGTTTATTGAAATGACGTACAAAGATAAGTATTAACGTAAAGTAATAAGTATTTTCAAGAAAAAAGAGTTTTCTTTTTCCAATGATTTAACAGATCCGTTTTGAGCTGAGTTGTTGATTTCTATTCGGTTGTTTTCGTAGGTTCATATTGTCTGTTATGTTTTTGAAGTCCTTTGAATAACAAATGGTTGACCAGCCTTAAGTCATTTGCTAATACATTGTTAGGTGTAAAGTAAGCTAAAATTCAAAGTTATTCAAACATTTCGATTCTATGCCATGACATTTGCATATGTCAGCCTTATTAAAATGGAACTTAGTTAAACACCGCTACGTTTTACTTCTTTGTTCCACTTGTTCTATATACTATAGTATATTCAAACTAAACTTTTTGGAATCATCCTCTCTGTCTAAGCGCATCTCCTCCTGATCATTATAATAAATACTGATTCATCGCGATCGCTGCCTGGAATCATTAAAGCTAAAGCAAAAACTATGGTTGATCTCATTAAAGAAACCGCTGCTATAATTTTAAAACTGCAAAGTTATAATGAAATTAAACGAAATGATCTCCGTATGACTCCGATAAGTCTGTACGCGACGTATGCATATGCATATACTGTATCAAACAAATACTCTTATGTATGTTTTTATCTAGGCTATGCTCTCATATTGACATAGAGCCCTTAAAATAACTAATTATAAACATATCTTAATGGTAGTATATCATGTGCACTTATGGAAAGTTATTTGACTTTTTGCATTCCATTTCTTTAATAGACATGATGCTTCTATTACTTTATTATATCATCTGTATAAATTGCATAATAAAATCGCGGAAGTCCATCATGATTAGAGAATTAATTAAAAGAACTTCCGTGTACTAGAAAGATTTTTTATTAGAAATCTTAATTGCCATTTCTTTAAAAAGTTTGAAGTCTTATAAGCAGATTATATTGATGTTCTTTGCGGATTCCGGTTACATGTAACAAAATTGGAAGTAATCTGTCATTTTCGTTATTTTCCGAATAAAATGGTCTTAAGTAGAAATAATCTTCTAGTATGACCTTGTGTGACATACTACAGAAACTGCTATCACGCTAGCGCTGACTGCTACAAAATAGCACACCATTTAATTTGTAGGTTACTTGGTAAATCGTCTACCGTTTATTTATATATTTTGTTATGGTCTCTTCTTGATTATTGCTACTTGACAACGATCAAGCTATACGTATTATTTAGAACAATCCTGTAAAATAACTTCTGTTTTTTCCCACTTCTCATCATTTATGCCGTCATTTTATTTCTTCGTTACTTATCTCGCCTTCAATATGTCGCAGAAACGATACATACGAGTTTCCTTAGCACTTTCCGTTGTCAGCAGACCAAAGCATTTCAACGTGCACCAGGCTCCTGATATTTTACATTACATGGTGCTTTATCGCCCATATAACATGTAATAAAATACTAACACCAGAACGGCATATTCTGTCGTCCATAGTATTTTTTAAAATATTTTATCTTGATATTGTCCAAAATATAGTCTGAGAATGTTTACCATTAGAAACCAACTGTCCAGTTTTGGGTGGCGACCGAGAAAGAATCTGTGTAGTTTTTTCTCTAGGTAAGTTTGCGACGACCCAAAAGAAAACAAAATAAATATGAGATAAAAGTTGCTTTAATTTGAATAAGAGTTGTTCTGAAGGAAATTAAACAAGACCAGTTTCGAAACTAAAAGTAATATTTTCATTCTCATTATGAACACTCGAGGTTCTACTAGCTTATGGTAGTCAAACCGGAAATGTACCATAAAATAGATGTCAGCCCCGTGCACTTGTCCCATGTCAGCTAAATCAATGCAATTTTTAAAAAAATGTTCATATAAAATTACTTTGTACTCATGGTTATAAACCACGTCTTGACATGGCCGGGTGTATCCAATATTTCAGCAGGCACGATCCTTGGTGTAAGCGAACTTTACATTGAATGATTGGTTTCTATATTTAGAAACACATTGGTAATTGTCTAGTTAAACAAATGTTCTCTTTTGAAGTGACACATGTACCATATTGTCATATTAGTATATTTATAAATTTACGACTTTATTTTATATTGTTCGGTATAGTTCAATGAGAAAGCGAATCATTCCTCGTTACATTTTACGACCCATTTTTTTGAATGAAGAAAAAAAATGACACAAAGTGAAATTTAATATATCTATAAAACACAATTACTATTTGATAAATGTTATACGTAAATGATATTAAAACAAGAGGCTCCCAGGAGCCTAAATCGCTCACCTGGTCTTGATGTCAACCCTATATTTTGTAGAGCTAAAAGAGCTGAACATTTAAGCAAGCAACAGTTTTTTCCTTATCTACTATAGTTTTCATTCTATAGGCCAAAAACACAAAAACACATTATTTTAGGGGCCCTAACCCCTATAAGGGGTCATCTGACAACTTCAACCCTATGGAGACTTTTGTAGAGCTTTATGCCCTGAACATTTAAGCAAGCAACAGCTTTTCTCTATCTGCTATAGTTTTCATTCTAAAGGCCAAAAACATGAAAAAGGTTATTTTAGGGGCCGTAACCCCTATTAAGGGTCATCAGACGACTTAGATCCTATGGAGAATTTTGAAGAGCTAAATAAGCTGAACATTTAAGCAAGCAACAGCTTTTCTCTATCTGTTATAGTTTTCTTTCTCTAGGTCAAAAACATGAAAAAACATTATTTTAGGGGCCGTAACCCCTATAAGGGGTCATCTGACAACTTCGACCCTATGGAGACTTTTGTAGAGCTAAATGAGCTGAACATTTAAGCAAGCAACAGCTTCTCTCTATCTGCAATAGTTTTCATTCAGCAGGCCAAAAACATGAAAAAACATTATTTTAGGGGCTGTAACCCCTATAAGGGGTCATCTGACAACTTCGACCCTATGGAGACTTTTGTAGAGCTTAATGAGCTGAACATTTAAGCAAGCAACAGCTTTTCTATATCTGCAATAGTTTTCATACTATAGGGCAAAAACATGAAAAAACGCTATTTTTCACCTTTAAGGGGCTGTAACCCCTACAAGGGGTCATCTGACAACTTGGACCAAATGGAGACTTTCATAGAGCTTTTAATGCTGAAGCAGTAGGGTGGCATCAGATTTCATTTATCTCTTATACTTTTTGATTTACAAGCCAAAAACAGAAGTCTGACCCCCTGGTCTATTTTTAGCAACGGCGGCCATGTTTTTCGACGAATCAAAAATCCCCACATCAGTTCTGTGAAGGATACCCTAAGGTACAATCAGACCAAATTTGGTTCGAATCTGTTCAGCCGTTTCAGAGGAGAAGAAGTTTGAAGAAAAGTTAACGACGACGACGACGACGGACGACGACGACGACGGACGACGACGACGGACGCCAAGTGATGGCAATAGCTCACATGGCCTTTGGCCAGGTGAGCTAAAAAATTAAAATTATACAGATTTCCTTATTGGTTTTCTTATTATGTAATGATCCTCATCCTCACCCCCGGCTTCTGAAGCGTCTATCTTGGTCATTCAATGGATGTTAATGGACAAGGTATGAAAAGGGTTTTTTGGCCCTTTTTCAAGTGAAAAAAAAAGTATTTGAAATGTTGATTTTGTTATTCAAAAATGATTAAAGATATATATAAGAAACACTGATTCTCTATCAGGTTCCCTCTCAAAATTGAGACTAATATGTTGAAAAAAAGTGTCTTCTCTTCATTTTGATTAAATCATTTATTAACTATGAGAAAACATCTGAAACACAAAATAATTTAACCGACAAAAGCAAAAATATTTTACTGGTTCGGGTTCGGGTTCTCTGTTAAGATATTTTTAACTTATTTTGCAACACAGTCCTTTTTTGCATATAATAATGTAAATGCTGTATAATGAAGCTCGAAATGTTCTTATTTATTTGCTTTCGTTGGTACCAGTTCAAGCATTTGTGAAGCTGAGTACACTGGACCGAAGAGGAAATTTGGAACAATCATAAATATTTTCCTATTTATAATGAGAACATTCTGAACTAACTTAAGCTGGACAATACCTGTCGGTCCTCTCCGAAGTAAAAAGAACGTTCAAATGTAGAAGGCTTACTAATTAATCTTAGATATTTATATATACTTCACATTTGGTAGGGATGATGAACAAAATTATTAATGATACAACGACAAACTGTGTCAAATGTGAACGTCTGGTCAGAGTCTATGTCACTGCTATGCTTTTGTCCTTGACACTTGACCAAAATTAGGAACACAATGTGTAAAAATATTCGACCTAATGCTTCATTCGCGTTATTTTTACCAGAGCTACAACTTTGTTGCATTTTTTTAAATGTTCTATGAGAATGAGAATCATTTCTCTGTCTGTTTATTGAAGGAAAGTGCATTTGCAGGGTCATTATTGATATTTATTGATGGTGCCGATATTTAGATTACCATGACAGACGATAAAGAAATGTGGAATAAGTGTATGCAACACAACCAACATTATAGAAACGGCAATTAAAAAAAAGAACAAGGAAAACAGCCAGCAGTCTTCAACATGACCAAAGGTCACTGCTCGCTGTCTTGCATTGGTCCAAGACTAAAAATACAATACATAAGATTCAAACAAATCTCTAGATTATCAACGAAAGACCCATTTCTCGAAATAAAACAAAAAACAGATATAGTTGACAAGAACAAACAAAAGCTTTGACAAGGATTCCTGGCTTAGGACAGGCACATATAAAATGTGGCGGGGTTAAACTACATTTTGTAGTTTTTGGGCCCAACCTTTCCCCTATTGTTTATCTTGTACAAAGCACAAAAAATAACACTCTTTGAAAATCAAATAGATAAAAGTTCAATTCACAAAGAGAGAACCTGAGACAAGAGAGCTATACGAGAACAACGAAACGTAAAGGAAATCTCTTGAGAACACTCGCAGTTACTGACAGCTAGCTAAGAAGCATTTATCGACTGATGTAAAAAAAAATCAAACATATCGATTCTTAATCCAATATAACACTTCAAACAACTAATGATTTAGTATTACCGTATATCATCACACAAAACCAACATATTTGATCGCTGTAATGCTTCGAAACAATACAATAGTCAAAAAGTAAAAGATTAACGTTTTAGAGTTACTATCAAATTATCAATATTTCTAACAAAAAACACCAAATTTAGAGAATTAATTTACTAGAACTTCCAAATTGTATCCTTTCTTTAAGTCGTTTTTAAGCCAAATTACCATGTCAAGAGGATTGTTTTTGAATTTACGTGCCTTATAAACTACATTTCCATAGAATTCGGGATGTGATATTCCTTTTACAATCAAAAAACGACGTGTACATTTAAATTTTTCAATAAGATACCCATATTTATGAACTAATTTAGTAAAAGATTTGACTAATTTGTGGTATCGATAACCTTGTTTTATCATTTTTTCTGTAATGAAACGGTTTTTGTTTATATGATTATGTTTTTGTCTTTATTTCTTACCCAAAATGGCTAATTAGTTATTCGTATTACCTAGAACAGGTCTTTTATTCTATAATTGGAGACCTAGACCGTTCACTAGTACTGGAGCAAAATTACAATCAACCATTAACATGTTATAATGCTACTTTTCTCCTTGTCGCGACACGTCCGTGGGTCCATCACGCTTTATTTCTAATATTATGGGTAGGCTTTTGATATAAGGAATGCAGCTTCAGGTAGGGATGCATTGTCCGGTCTGCCCTTGTTTTCAAGCCTACTTAAAAAGATGAGGGTTGTACATTGGAAATTTTTTTGTAACAGCATCATGTACAAATAAGGGCCTCATACGACGGGATGAGCTTTCAGGTTTGTCGCCGGTCAACTTCCTGTATAACGAGCAGACTTGGTATTTTTATTGGGACCCAGGAGTTCTTTTGTGTGTGTGTGAAATCTGCATCTATGTAACATGTTTACCATATAATTGGCTGATGTTTTCAACAGGCCATCAACCTACGTTTTTTCCACGATTATCTTTTTGCAAAGCAAGGCAGAATGCGTGAGTAATATAATCTTACAATAGCAGTTATTTCCGACGAAGACCTTTCTAAAGCTTTTAATAGGGAAATGATTGCAGATAAATAGGCTTCACGTTGAGAATGAATTGAATGTGCTATAAATAGCCTTAATCTCCAGAAATTGAAGCACGCTCATTCAAACACACAAAAATATGCCATCTGCATGAATGGTTTAATAAATGTTTTATGTATCATCTACCTTTTCGCTTTTTTCCGCGAGGAAGTACTGGTCGGAATTGTTCCGTACCCTGGAAATCTTATACAATATATTATAAGTAGTAAAAATCTTCGTTGAACAAAAGGACTAAATAGTGCAGTTAATGTAAAACAGGCAACAACTAATTAACAGTTTCGTTGCACAACCGTGTTGAATTAAATGCGTAAAATTAGATTTTTTGTCAAAATGATGCCCTTTAGATTCTTCTATAAGGCTTTTGTTTAATTTTGCATCTCTTTAGTTATCATCACAATGCTTGATTGAATGATTGTTAGTCGTTTTTTCTCACCTGTTCCTTTACCGTCGGCGACTGCGGTGGCGTAACTTTTATTTCTTTTTAAAGTTTTAATAGCATTTCCATATTGTTTTATCACAAGAAAAATTGGTCCTAGTTTAATGAAACTGAAAATGCATATACCTGCCGCAATTGCAGCTTAGAATAATTGCATCCTCATTTTTTTAACATGACCTCGATTTTCCGGTAAGCTTCGACAATTTTCAATACATACAATGGAAAATTCATAATTTTATGAGCACCTCCATTTTAAGGAATGATAATATCTAGATTAATGAACCTTTATTTCTTTGGGCCTTTGAATCGAGTGCATAAAATAGTTTTCATATGTATTTTTGGAAATGTTAGAGTTTAAGGTTGATGTTTTCAAAAAAGTTTAATATTCAATGAATGTTTTTTTTTGTGTGAAATTAATATAATTTATAATTCTGATTGTCCCAACAGGTGAGACATACTATGGTGTTAACTCTTGTATGTCCTGAGGATTTCAGCATTCATCAACACAAAAACAAACTACACGAATGTAAATAAGCTAAGACAACCTAAAATAATCCGTAATCGATAACATCATAGTTAAGTTTCTATATTAGGTAACACTGAGAACAAATTGGCATATCTCAGAGATAACCTAAGCCTGTAGGTAGATTTGTTGTCTTATTAAGTTCCTTCTTAAAACCCATTTCATATTAATTAGGCTCCTTTTATTAATTCCTTGTAAACAAATAATTTGATTTTGTAGTTTCCTTAGCTCTTATTTTTAGTAGGACCTCATGGCTAAGCACGTGTAGATAAGGAACTTAGTATCCGTAAAACATACTTGGTTAGGAAAAATCCGTTTATTTTCTTGTCGTATTTGTTTCCTTTAAATAGAGAAAATCGGATAAGAAAGTCTCCTTTACGTAATGTATCACTTAAAGTACATAACAAGTACGTAAGGCATGTTTTCTTTTGTCTTCCTAACGTATCAAAATGCTATAATCAAATTTGAATTGTCGTTCTTTGCATGGCTTTCTTGATAAGTTAAGTAACATACGTAAGACTTACATTACGAGGAGCAGAAAGTTAGAAATACTCTCCCTTGTTTGTAAGCTTATATTAGTTTTATCGATAATAAAATGAAATAAATTGATAAATTTATCCATGCTATACTAAAGTTCATTTAAGGTTACACAATAAATGTATTTTTGCACTATTTTTATAAAACTGTAATAAACATTTGCAAATCAATCAGATTCGTATACCATATATATTTATTACTTCATCTTCTTAAAATTATAATTTCCGCGTTGCTTCAGACCTAAAACTAGGGATGACCACGGCGTTTATTAAAAAACTCCCCAATAAGTCGGTATACTACCTCTGAAATCTAATCAACTGGATAAATGCCTGAGGCAATCGACCTGCATAACTCGAAGAAATATCAATTGCCTCACATATTTGTATTTTGACGTTTCATCGGCAAAGCCATTTAAAACCCTTGACCGTGGTCCCACATTTTTAACATGAAGCGCTAGCGCGTTTCATTAAAAATGTGCTACGGTCAGCGGTTTACATGTCAACGAAACATCAAAATACAAACATTCAATTCTTAAATCAATGTTCGGTATTTTCAATCTTTTGGTAGAGTACCACCGTTGAATCTTTTATAGACGACTAGCAAAAGTTGTTATCTAGAACTTTGTTGTGTTTTTTTTATTTCTAACATCCGTGACGGTAAGCGCCACTGCATGGTGGAGTTTTAATTCCTTTGGGTTAGCCCGCTCCAGAATCAACACTTATGTGATGAAGAATACCAAAGCTTTAAAATCATCCGCTTAAATTTTTTAAAAATGCCAAAACTCTAAGAGTCTTCCTTCCCCCGACATAATATTTTGGTCGTGTCATAATTTGGTTCCCTGTTCAAGATTTTTGGTTTAATTGTTCTATGCTCTTCATATTCATATAATGTTTGGCATTTTCAATCTTTTGGTAGAGTGCCTCTGATAAATCTTGAATAGACGAAACGTGCGTCAGGCGTAGCAAGATTAATTCTCTGGAACTTTGTTGTAATTTATATTTCGAACTAACGCCGGAACGAAAACTAAACTCTGGTGCTTTTGAATGGTAAGTGCAACACATCCGTTGCTTTGCGAACAGTCAGTAACTTTGAATTTTTATTTTTTATTGGTTTATAAAAGCAAGACTTTGTAAGTAGCAAATTGCAGTAATCTTCTCGCGATTAAACGCCTATCACTTTTCGAGTAAGCTTTTGGTTTGTATCCTTCGGGTAGTTTTTTCTACTACTCGTTATAGATGCAAGTATTTAACTTATCTGGCAAATAACGGCTATTCAAATAGACCGAACAAACCAGTTTTTGTACATCGCAAAACAACTTTTAATATTTGAATAACAATAGAAAAGTGAAAATAAGCTACTTGACCATTTAAACTGATCATTTAATTGTCGAATCGAATCGCCGCAGCCGTGGTACGATAAACCATTCTCATCGGTCTTCAAGCTATTAATTTAAATAACAATTGTACATGTATAGAACTTGTTTCGCCAGATTGGGTGTTACTGATTTCAATAGGAAGTGACATAAAAAGGGGGGCCTTTTGTTAACCCAAGCAAGCGATAGATTCTATGATAATTAATTGATTTTTGCTAAAAAACAAAAACAGTGTTTTGCAAAATTGTAGATAAGCAAATCATGGACGTAACTTCGAATAATTTACTAGATGATTTCTAAGTACTTACAACTCCAATTTCTAAGTTCTAAATTTCACCGTTTGCACGGTTAAAAAACTAAACAATTTATAATTGAATTCTTAAAATACATTATAATTTTATAAAAATTGCAAAACTTACTATTATCAATAAAATAAAAAAAAAACTAAGTGAGGGAAACGGGGACACAAGGCCAGTCGGGGAGGACAGTTTTGACTTGCAAGTTGCATGGGCAAAGGAGTGATGGTATTTACTGGCAATTTAACCTCCTATGGATATCATATTCTTCACGAGACCTGTAACAAGGTTATTTAACGCGCGAGGAACGTGGAATTTTTCCTAATATGGTGCCCTACTATGGTTTACGGTTAGGTTATCCACATTATAGCAAAGCCACCCGAGCCGATGTCAGGTTTCTTTAGCGCTCTTTGGTGGACTGTTACCGACAAGCTTAGCGCTGCTGTGGTTCTATTCGCCACACGGAATCCGCAGGGGTAAATAAAAGAAAAAATGAATGATAAACACTAAAAATATTAACAAAGTAAGAAGACTTTTGATCCTAATTAGTTTCTATATATCGGAACATAAATGTATATACTGGTATTATAGATCGATTTTATTTCGAATTCCTTCCATGATATTGCTTTAGACATTTTGTTGTTTACAAGAAGGGTTACATGTATGTTTTTTTTTCTGATGTTAAAATATCACTAGGTGCTGATAGCAACCAGGCTTATATCGGACTAGGATTGTAAGAGCAAAACAAGCATTTTTACGCATTACAGCTTTAAAAAGTCTAATCATTATAGAACGGCCTGAACTAGGGTACACACTTGGTCGCGCTACAATAGTAAGAAAACTACTCTGTTGAAAAGTATCATAAGTATATCAACGGTGAACTTAGTCATGTTAGTTGCAAGCTTAAAGAATATGTATTTGTGATGAGCTACACATTACAACCATTACTGCGAATCTTCTTTGCAGATACCTTTGATTTTCATTGACTTTTATTGTTTTAAAATTATAATTATCAATGATTATGCTTATTTTCTATATTATTTGCATATCTTAACTATTGTTAAGATACATGCAAACAGTTGGATTGTATCTTACAAAGCCCGGGAAAAGGCGGATGAAGTCATAAAACAATAAAATGCATCAGTCAGAATTTCCGTTAAACTCAATATGAGTGGCGCAATCGAATTCATAAAATATCAGCGCAATTGATCTTACCCTTTCAAAAAAATATGTTGGCGCAATTATAAGTTGTGGCGCAACCAGCAGAAAGTCAAATTTGCGTAATTAGATATCCCCCCTACTAAGGTTGATATCCTGTTGATAAAATGTTGTACTGAGATGATCACCTCTTTTTTCTATTTTGTCTCACAACCATGTTGTGTTTTATGTTACTAGACCTTTGGATCGCAACGGAAGAGGGAAGTTTGGCGCCATAAAACCTGGTTCAACCCACCATTTCTTTTGAAATGCCTACACCAAGTCAGTACCATTGCGATCTTAAATTTCTCTGGTATGTCTTTGCCTTTTTTTTTGTCTTTTGTTCTTTGATTAATAAGATTGATCATCCCAGTTGGGTAATTTTGTTGTTACCTTTATATTCCATATATCAAGCCCAATTCTTTACAAACATCAAAACCAAAATTTGACAACAGTACCGGTACCGGTATGTATAACAACAGGAAGTTAATATGCAAAGGATAATGTCACCAGAGTATCATGTAAAATCTTAAGCGCCTTCTAAAATGAGAAGAAGATGATGAGAAATTGAATACTCAAAAGTGTAGCAACGGGAAGGGCAAACATATTCCGATTGTGGCCTCGTTCATTTGCCTTTTGTCGACTGACGAAGTACAGCTTTGATTCTCTCAGAGTGTTATGTAGATGCAGGTTGGCCCGGCAGACAAGACAAACTCTGGTCAGTAGCCAATTGATCATTTCAAAACTCGACCCATGTCTTAACACAAATTTAGTTTGTGTGCAACACATAAGAGGTGTGTGGACAGGGGTTCTCTTCCCCCGTTCCCCGCCCCCTCCGACCCCGCTCCCTGCCCTCTCCACCTCCGTCCCTTCCACCCCTTCTCCCCGCCACTTAAATCCCCATGCCCCCGTCCCCCTTGTTCGCCCCTGTACCACCGCTCCCCGCCCCTTCCACTCCCGTTCCCCGCCCCTTCTACCCCCGCTCCCTGCCCCTTCTACACCCGCTCCCCGCCTCCTCAACCCCCGTACCCCCGTCCCCCCTGTCCGCCCCCTCACATGCATAAGGTTACCCCAGAACCTGAGCTGACACAGTCACAATTAAAGATTTTCAACTGCAATGATTTAAACTACGGTAATATCCGAAGATCTTCAGTTGACTGTACAAACACAGGAGTACATTCACTAGCATTGAAGTGTCGAAGCCGCAATTATAACAAAATCCGCAATGGAAAACAATCAGAGACTTGAATATCTTAATCAGTCGTCTATGAACAGTTTATGAAGTAGAGTTACCAATGGGGCATCCGCATGTTATAATTCCGAAAAGGCAAAAACAAAACTATAATAAACACTAACGAGAATAGGACAAAGAAACAGACCGAATCTGTGGCGGATCCAGAAATTTTCATATTGGAAGCGCCCTCCCAAGTTAAAAAAATATTCTGGGACCTCTTGTTTCATACAGTTCCTAATCAAACTTGGCTGTCAAACGGGAGGGCGTGCGCCCGGCACGCCGGTTCTAAATCCGCCTGCATAAAACACAAAAATAATTATACAAGCAAAGGGCAAAGGACTTATAATCTTGAACGCAAATTCAAGTCGTGACAGGACTGAAATCTATGAAACATGATAAATGTTAAATTGATTGAAAAACCTTTCAAGATGCCTTTCGAAAGGGAGACACCATATAAAAGATAAAATTATGTTTCAATGTCCATTACCTCAGGCATTTATCCAGATGATTAGATTTCAGAGGTAGTATACCGACTTATTGGGGAGTTTTTTAATAAACGCCGTGATCATCCCTAGTTTTAGGTCTGAAGCAACGCGGTAATGAAAATTTTGAGAAGATGAACTAATAAATAATAAATAGTTCTGATATATATGGTATACGAATCTGATTGATTTGCAAATGTTTATTACAGTTTTATAAAAATAGTGCAAAAATACATTTATTGTATAACCTTAAATGAACTTTAGTATAGCATGGATAAATTTATCAATTTATTTCATTTTATTATCGATAAAACTAATATAAGCTTACAAACAAGGGAGAGTATTTCTAACTTTCTGCTCCTCGTAATGTAAGTCTTACGTATGTTACTTAACTTATGAAGAAAGCCATGCAAAGAACGACAATTCAAATTTGATTATAGCATTTTGATACGTTAGGAAGACAAAAGAAAACATGCCTTACGTACTTGTTATGTACTTTAAGTGATACATTACGTAAAGGAGACTTTCTTATCCGATTTTCTCTAATAGGAATTAAAAATGCGTATATCATCGACATCGGGACTTGCACACAGGATTAAAACCAATCCAGGACCTTGACACAGCTTTTTCGAAATATATTTAACAAAATTTCAATCCTGTCAAACAATAAATTAAAATAATAAAACTAAGCAGGAATCGCAAAAAAAAACAAAGCAAGAAAATCAAGAACTTACCTTTTTGAGATTTCAACTCGATACTAGAACTTTTATCTGTATCAGCTGAAAAGTCTACCATGAAGAAAGCAGAGGTACCAATGGGGTATCCTAATGTCAAAAGTCCGAAAGGGCAGAGACTAAACCAGTAAACACAAACAAGAACGGGACAAAAACAGACAACACGTAAAACATGGAAACACAAAACAACTGAATATCAATCAACAACGCGAACTCCAGTCGAAACAAGAGTGAACTCAGGTGCTCCGGAAGAGTAAGCCGTTCCTGCTTGCTATAGCATGATTTAGCATGATCTTTTTCTAGATTACATAAAAGCTTTGTAATTTTTGGCCAAATCATTGGCATACCGAGGTGATAGGGTCAATGGCAAATAGAAAAAAAAACACGACACTAAAATTAGCACCACAAACCAGAAATGTCAATGAAGAAGACCTCAGATATCAGACAAAGACGACAGAAAAGGCTGAAAACTTACAGCTGACATTAAGTTGGACCCGAAAGGAGATCTTGTGTTATCTCAGTCTTTTGCTCAGACTGAATAGGTTAATTAATTGGTAAATGTCTTTCGCACGTTTTAAACTGTCGATTCTTACAATGAATAGAAGATAATGGGAGAATAAGTGTACAACCCATATAAACAAGCAGCAATTTAAAACGAAAAACAGCCAGCAGCTGGTTGAAGCAATCTATGATGATGCAAACATTTTACTGCACATATCACAAACATTAACATTATTCAAACAATGCATGCAATGAGTGTACTGACGTGGAAGGTATGCACGTGTTGTCCTATTCAAATAAAGTCTTTCTGATAGATTTGCACTGCTGGTGTTTGCTTGTGTACATTTTTTTCGTCTACTTGCCGATTGAATGTCTGCTATTACGTATATTGTGTTATTTAAATTGAACATTGAAATCCGAATGTCGCTCTTTTGCATTTCTCAGGGGTTTTCTTTCGGTTATATTTTTGTTGTTGTTGTAAAAAACTAAAATAGTTATATGGTTTCTTATAAGATTATACACGAGATAATACTGGTCGCGTGATTGAAATTGTTGTATAATTTTCAATGAATTAAAAAAAATAAAAACAGGTATCGCGTTTGTCGCTTGTTAATAAGCATGTACAGAAATAGCAACTCAGTTTTTTCTTGACATTTAATGGAATAGCTTTCGTTCATGTCACCGTTCTCGTAAACACGTGCGTGCATGAAGCTACAAAATATCTCGTGATTAAAACAGAAAATAGATATTGTGTCTGCTTAAATAGATTTAATGGAACTTTTTTCCTCAATTAAATCCCAAGATTTTACTCGTTTTTTGTTACAACGAAAAGAAACGCCTTCAGAATTAAATGCTTTAATGTCGATCCATGAAAGAATAATCGACCTGAAACTGTATTCTTCTAAGATTACTTCGGATTCGGGCTGTCATTACTCCCATAATTAAATCATATTTTAGTTTGTCGTTATATTTCAAGGACACGGGCACATGATACATTACTGTAAAGATAGATAGGCGGCAAATGGATCGCAACAAGCGAGCACTTTTTACTCTTCTGGAGGACCTAAGTTCATTTTCGTTTAAACGAAATTTTGTGTTGCCGATTGCATTTTGTGAGCTTTCGTGTAGCTCGATCTCGTTCTCGTTAACACGTGCGTTCATGAAGCTACAAAATATCTCGTGATTAAATCAGAAAATAGATATTATGTCGGCATGCTTAAATAGATTAAATGAAACTTTTTTCTTCAATTAACTCTTAAGTTATTCGTTTTTTTGTTACATTGAAAAGAAACGCCTTCATAATTAAACTCTTTAATGTAATTACAGAAGCAAGGATCAGCCAGAAACTTTATTCTTCTATAAGAATTCTAAGGATTCGAACTGTCATTACTCCCTTATCAAAAAATACAATTGTATTTATGTTTCAAGGACACAGGCACATGATATACAAATGAAAAAAAAAAGAACAAATCACTTTAGAATTTACAAATTAAACATTTTGTCAGATATTTGATACATTTAAGCAAAACAGAATTGCAATATCATTTTTGTTAACATGTTAACAAAAACGTTTCATTTTTAGCCCCAGGGAGATATTTTGTTTGCAGTTTGAAACTTGTATATTGTCTTGAAATCACGAATATTGTTTTATCTTTCAGTTTTCTTGGTTGAATTTAACATAAAAGCTTTTCTTCTTTTGTAGGTTGAGATTTAATGCTCAAAACTTAAAGTGAAAATGTTTTTAAAATTTCATGAACTGGAATTCAATATTTTTTCAGATTTTTATCCAAAATACTTTGCACCCTTCACTTGGCCTCAATGACTGTATTTTACACGATTTTCGCGAAAAACACAAATTTGGAAAATAGGAATGCACATTTTTTCGATCGTTATTATTAGTACATTGTAGTCTAACGTTTAAACTGTTGAAATAACAAATTTTAATGGTTTATATTTTAGCTCCCTTTAATTCTGAGCATGCCAAAATTCCAAGTGAAACGTTTAATTAGAAAATTAGGAATCATTATATCACTTCATATGAAGAAAAATCCAACAGAAATATCAAAGTGTATACTAAGGTAAAATATGCGACATGTCAGTGTCAAAATTCATATTTAGTTCTCTTTTAATCGCTCGTCATTGAAGAGTAACATTCCTAGAATACACAAATGACTTAGAGTTTTCGTAACCACATCATCCGATTTGTTGCGACTTTTCGAGTTTCCCAAGCGTGTTCAAATGCCCATTTAATTGAATCAGCTTGTTTTTTTTTTCCTCCTTTTTTAAATATTACAATATTTCTATCATTCAAAAACTGTTTCCTCAAGGTTTAGTTTTTCCAGCGGGGACTGGACTCATAATTCTCTTTTTAGAGAGAAAAAATGGACTATATATAATATTTGTTTTTGTATGCACGTGTTCAGAGATTGTTACAAAACGCTCTTATTGTTTACTTTTTATTTTCTATCCGTTTTCTCGAATTTTCTAAGTCTTCTTTTAATAACTTTTACAAATGGCTTAGCTAGCATTTTACTGATTGCTGGAAATTTCCAACGTAGGAATTATTACTTTGTGTAGGTCTTGCCCAACAATTGTTAGAAAATGAGGCTGTTTACAATATTGGCTGCTTATTTGTTAACTATAAACTATTGAATGTTCTAGGCTTCCTTCAACAGACTGTTACATGATGCTATTGTTTGTTGGCTGCTTTCTTTTGATTTTAAATCATTGAATTTTACAGACTTCCTTGATAGATTTTTAACAATATTTCAACTTGTTTATTTCTTGTGCCACCACAATAACACATTTGAGGCCTTTGCGACATGACAATAATGTTGAATTGTTTCCGTATTCGGTCTATCAGTTGTTAATTTGCGGTAACTATGTTTATTCAATTAACTGCTTGTTTTCCGTATTTTGGGGTGGTGTGACAGATTTAATGGAAGTAATATTAGGAATATTTAGAACGATTCCTTACATAACCATATAGCAGTCCTTGTTGTGCCTGTTTGTGTCTTCACGACCTTGAAATAGTTAATCGACTTAAGTACAAAAGCATAAAAAAGCAGCAGGTCATTTTTAAACTAGGTTTTTGCGGTATTGCCCTTTGAAAAAACTCATCTGGAATTCCGAATTCGATTATTGTTTTTGTTTTTGTTTTTTTTTTATAGCAAGAGGAGTTTTCCTCCGTTGAGCTATATTAAGGAAAACATCAATTTATCTTTTAACCGACCATCCTTAGTAAATAGATGCGAAACTATCCCTGGCATCAGTGACCGTGACATCGTCTTTACTGACTCTAATATCACCATCTCAAGACAAAAACCAACAAAGCGTAAAATCTGCATGTGGAAAAAAGTTGACAATGATAAACTCAAAGGAAAGATGTCTGAATTATCAAATAATATGCTAGAAAGATACAGCACAGACACAGCCATAGATACTCTTTGGAACTTTTTCAAGAGGAAATGTAGCGAGATCATGGACGAATGCATACCATCAAAAATGACATCGACCCGCATATCTCAATCCTGGTTAACAAAAGAAGTCCGTTCTTTATCAAGACGGAAGGAAAAACTATACAAAAGGGCCAAACAAACCAAGAAGGCAAAAGACTGGCAGTCCTACAACAACACGAAGAAACTCACCCAAAAGAAGTGTAGAGAGGCATACAACTCCTATGTAAACACCATTGTATGCGGGGATGACGCAAGCCCAAAGATGTTCTAGAACATCAAGAACAAGAAAAACGACAGATGCGGAGTTGCCCCACTAAAGCGGAACGGTGTCACCTTCAGCGATAGCACTACCAAGGCCAATATTCTAAACTCCCAGTTTTCTTCTGTTTTTACATCTGAAGACATGACCAACCTACCAAACCTAGGCAAGAGCAACACACCAGACATCCCAGAAATTACTGTCCACCGTAATGGGGTCACCAAGTTGCTATCCAGACTAAACCCACACAAGGCTTCTGGTCCTGACGGCATCCCAGCCCGACTACTCAAAGAAACAGCCGAAGAGATCACCCCAGCTCTGCAACTAATATTCCAGGCTTCCATCAACCAGGGTAAGATCCCATCTGACTGGAAAACAGCTACAGTTGCGCCAGTTTTCAAAAAGGGAGATAGAAGCCAACCCTCCAACTACAGGCCGATATCCTTAACTTCCATAAGTTGTAAAATCCTGGAGCATATCATCCACAGCAGTGTCCTCTCTCATCTAGAAAACCACGACATCCTTTCTGACGAACAACACGGCTTTCGCAAGCATAGGTCCTGCGAGACCCAGTTAATACTTACCATCAACGACTTAGCTACTGCACTGGACAATGGCCAACAGATAGATGGTATCCTACTGGACTTCAGCAAGGCCTTCGACAAGGTCCCTCACCAACGGCTACTTGCGAAAATGAACCACTACGGTGTGCGGAACAACATTCTTTCCTGGATCAAGGACTTCCTATCAGATCGCACCCAGACTGTCATATTAGAAGGGAAATCATCCTCTACCAATCCAGTCACGTCAGGAGTGCCACAAGGAACTGTCCTCGGCCCACTACTATTTCTGGCCTATATGAATGACATGCCAAGTTATGCCAAATCTCAGACTCGCCTCTTTGCCGACGACTGCCTCATGTACAGGAAGGTCAGCATCATCGATGACTGCAAACTACTACAAGAAGACCTGGACAACCTAATCAGATGGGAACAACAATGGCAGATGCAATTCAACCCAGACAAATGCGAAGTTTTAACCATCACTAAAAAGAGAAATCCACTTCACCACAACTACACCATCCATGGTCACTCAATCCAGCATGTAGACTCTGCTAAATATTTAGGCCTCAACATCTCTAAAAACCTGTCCTGGAATACTCACGTTGATGCTGTCACTAAGAAGGCAAACAACACCCTAGCCTTCTTACGCAGAAACATCAGCTCATGTCCCCAATCAGCCAAAGAACGTGCCTTCACCACCTTTGTACGTCCAATAGTCAAATATGCTGCTGCAGTCTGGGACCCACCTACCCAGAGGAACATCACTGCACTAGAGAGAGTCCAGCGAAGGGGTGCAAGGTTTGTTACCAGTGATTACAGGCAAACCAGCAGTGTCTCTACCATGATGTAAAATCTTGGATGGGAAGATCTACAAACCAGAAGAGCCAGAATAAAGATCATCCTTCTATTTAAAATTGTAAACCACCTAGTAGACATTCCACCTGACCAATTCCTGATCCCATCCGGTGCTATCACCCGAGGTCACAACATCAGATTCCTCCAACCTCACACCCGTACTAGAACCTTGCAGTATTCATTCTACCCATCAGCAATAAAGATTTGGAACACCCTACCTCAGCAGCTGGCCAGCATGGACTCCCTGGAAGGCTTCCGCCAGGGCCTGGCCAACACCACCATCTCTGTCTAAATTTATCTCCAGCCTGTTTTTAATTGTGAAATATGGAACGTTTTAGCTGTATATAGTGGAACTGTTTTATTGAGTCACTGACAACAGTGCGAATATACTCAAACCTGAGTCCGGCACTTACAGGAGATGATGATGATGATCTTTAAGCGTAATTTTCGCTAACTGATTTAAATAAACTGGTTTGGAGTAAAGTCTTAGATGTCAACGTTTGAGAAGTTTAAAATTATATTACAAGTTTACGATTTAAATTTTGTAGTTTAATTTTAACCACTTTGCAATGAAGAGGCCAACCCGGAAGTCGTAAAACTGTAGAGCATATATATTCTCGGCTCTGCACGTCTGAGAGTAGTTTCTAAAAAAAAACCAACACTATTTATCAAATCAAAAACAAAGAATTGTTTTTTTTTCTAATATTTTAAATAATAGACGGTTGCGAGGTAAAAAGTAGACCGCTTAGGGCCAGGACATCTATTTTAACGCGTGTTTAAATAGGAAATTACCTTTCTGCACTGGAAGTTATCTACGAAATATTTATCACTCCGCTGATAGCAATGTGTACTTTGACTGAGTGTTTCTTAAAATAACGTGCTTCAGTCTATATTTAGTTATTTATCCCTACGAAAATCTTTTATTTGTTATCACATTCTCCTTTCCAAAACATCGAACCAGATGTATAACAAGAGTAGAAAACTTAACTTTAGAATTTGAATAAAATACAAAATGATCAACAATAGGTTTCACACGAAAAACAGAGAACCTTGACTTTTGGCGGTTCAAAGATTTTGTATCACGTCAATAGCAGGGAAAGATTCGGATGGAGGGGTAGGGGGCTTTGGTCCCTCTTAAGGGGGACAAATTGGATTAGATGTATAGGGATTCCCCGTTTTTCGAAATTTCTGGATCTACCACTGAACTGACCAATTGCTTAATGATAAAGGAATAATAATAACATGTACTCTAAAGCATAGATAAGTGCGCGAATGTAATGAAATAAAAACAGAAAGATTATTTGAAGGTGACATTCTATACATTATTGTTTTAGAACGGCGCTCTTTCTGAAAACAATGTTTACCACCGCTCCTTTTGTTCTTTTAAAGGATATAAAAAGGTTGAAGACGTTCATAGACGGTGCAAGTCAATTTTTATTGGTATGAACTCCGATAATATTTAAAATGTCAACTTATTTTAATGTCAAGACAATATATCAAAACTCTGCTGGGATTTTAAAAAAAGTCTTTAAATTCTAGAATCTAATCTCATACAACATTTACATTAATCTAAATGATTTTAATGATGAAAAATTTTCCTAATGTAATGAAACATGAGAAATGTACATGTAGTTCTTTAAAAAAAAGATCTTGTTTTATAACATTTTATTGTTTTACGCTGTTCTATGTATGGTACATATGAACTGAGAGGTTCAGGACGGAATGACACTGAAAAACCACAAAAACTCGTGTGTTCACTTTTTTAAGAATCAAAGAATGCACTTTTTGCATATGCATTTTAGCTTGTGTCTAATTTTTAAGGATTTATCTTTTTTTTCCACAAAATCATAGTGCGCCATTCTTCTGAATTTGGCACTGACTGTTGGTATTAAACAGTCAACATGAAAAGAAGTAAATGATCTTTAATCAGATAGGAAAGCAACCTATTTTTACTTATTCAGGGGCGGATCCAGAAATTGACGAAAAAAGGGGGGTCCACACACAGTCTACCGTGGACGATATGGGGAGGGTTCAAGACCAGTTTTGCCGAAAATTTTCAGGGAAACAACAAAAGTTTCGGAGGAAAAGGGTAATTCCAACCCCAGGAACAACTCCTTAAAACGAGCGCCCTTATCATTTGATAAAGCAGTCGGTGCAAAAGAAAGATTGGCTTTCAGTATCCATTAGGACCACCAGTACGTGGTTGGGGACTAGTGACAGTCCAAAGTGCGTGCCAATATGCTGCATAGTTACATCACTGAATATATGTTAACTCTCAAATATATATAAATGTCGGAGCCTTCCTTGAATGTCGAATGTTCTTTAAAGGAAAACTTTCTAAACATCACCACGTCCTATCAAAAACGAAACCATACATGGTTAACATGTCGTATTCCATTCTTTACCTGTACGCATGCGTAGAAGTTTTACTATCTTAACTAAGTACCACTATCATGGTATTTTTGATCATTTTAGAAAATCGATTCATAGTGAAAAGTTTATTATTTAAATCAGGAATTTTACATCAAACAACTGTCTAATAAATAGGTAAGGCATTTAATTAATAATTTGACAAATTAATTTGTATATGTGATATGTTTTAATTATTATACTATTCATTTTATTTAAAAAAAAAAACATTATAAAAAAGAGCCGCAACAAAAATTACGTTATTTTGATATTGTACAATACGAATTATTTTACTCTTAAATGTTTGTTTTTTTAAGTTGGAAGAATTTACCTCATGGTTAATTATCACTACCTTTAATAGTACTACTATATTATATATATATTTGAAATTTGAAAATGTTTAATATGAGGTTTGTTATGGTACTGGACCGTAGTTGCCTAAGGATTACCGTTATCTTAATTTTCTTTGAATCATATCAGACGCTTTCAATAAGTCTATTTAAGGTAAACTGCACCTGTATTTAAGTATTCCCAAATATTATCGTATAATTGTATCATAATATCAATTGAGAGCGATATTGGTCAAGTTATTGTACAATCTTTAATATTATGTAATAGTTCGGTTGAGATATCTTGGTATGCAATGATTATACAATGGACAACAGAAGTATGCGAACGTAGATGGTCTAGAACTGAATGCAGTTACTGATTGTTGCAACATAAAACTTTCAGAATTTATTTGAGAACTAAGAGAGACCAAGTGTCGTTGATGCTTCTGTGGATTTAAGGCTATTTTGTAAAGTTTACAGTTTACTTAAATGCAAGATCAGACTGTTGTTCAATGGATATTCTTACAAATCATAACTTACCCGAAAATTGTAGGCCAATGAAACTTGAAACTTGTCAAAATGTTTTTGCAATGTCACTCCTTTCACTGGATTTGGATTACTCTTAACTATGATCGTTGGCGACAGTTATAGGTGTGTTGCAACTAACGAACATGAACTGCTTACCCTTTTGACGCTGATCGCAGCTTGAATTGTTCTTTAACATGTTTCATTGTGTCTTTGGCGCCAACAGGTTTATCTTTGCCGACATTTGAATGCCATAGTGGAGGGAGGGTTTGCCTTTTGTCTGCTGAAAAATGAAAGAGGTTCAGATAAATTTTTGCAAAACTCTCCGCAAAAATTTCAAGTTTTCCAAAGAAAAAGGGGTCCACCCTACCCCGGGACACTCTTTCTTTGTAACCGCAACTGAAGACTTAAAATGAATGTCTGCTAAGTCATAATTTAAAGATATTGTGCTCATTCTTACTGAATTTATTACATTCTAAGACTTGGTTATAAAATTATCCAATTTATGTGCACGATATCAACAGATTAAAAATATCAAATGCAGCAATGCACCAAGTAAGCCTTAATTTTAACCATATCCATAAATAAATCGTCATCTGATATGTCAAAACAAGTCGTATTGATACATGTTATGTCATTCAAACTGAAAAAAATGTGTTATAAATGTAAAGGTTCGGTTAGTTTGAAGACTCCTGCGGGTGATGTTTCAACCTTTATTCTTTTATTTGTGACACTGCACAATTAATATAATGTACCTAGTACTGTTTTGACGTTGTGAACAAGGGTCGAAATACACAATAAAAGAGGGGTACTGCTAAAAGTCGGGAATTGTACAAAAACATATTTTGGCAAAAAAAGATTCTAGCAACTCAACTGGTGTCGCAACACGACTCCAGTATTGATATATGTACTTTTCTGTTAGCAACTCACTTAAAAGCAACCCAACCTAATGAAATCTAAAATAGCATATGAGTCAAAATAGTAATTTATTGCGACACAGAACCATATTCTACACTATGTACCGTTTTCAAATTAATAACCTTTCACTTAAGACACTGGTAACCCACATACTTTATTTGGCCAAGAAATTAATTTTATGTCACTTCTTAAGTCACGTATAACTGCTAACATATAAAACATGTATAACAGGTGCGTCTTTTGATATACGAAGTAAAACAACAGACTCAACTTTAAAATATGAGTCTTCCATTTTTTTCCATATATATGTGTCTTCTATCTAGTTTTATAACTGATGTTTGCTATTAAGGAATTTAATATTGAGTCTTATAACTCCTTATTGGAATATAAATCATGTATAGATATGAGAAAAGCTACAATTATGGCTCAACTGTATCTTAATCCGCTTATGATAACGCCCTTTAGTAGACAGAAAATATAACATCAGATAAAAACAAAATAGAAGTTATTTGTTATTAAGTCTACCTATAATTTTCGGTTTCGTTTTAATCTTCATTTTCTTTGTTTTTGCTTATTTTAGAGCTTGCATACAGAAGGCCATAGATCTAATGAACCAAAGTCGAATACAAAGAATCATATAACTTAAAGGTTACTTTAAAACAGAATTTGGTGATCAATTAGAATTTACTTAAATAAGTTGATGAACAAAGAAAAAGTTATGGAGGTGATGTCGTGTTTCAGTCGAAGTTGTGATGAACATTTTCGACATTATCTGAACCCAGAGGAAGCAAAGAAAGCGAAACAACGAGACAAGGAGGTGACAAGGATATTAAAAGACCACCAGAAACAAGAACTTAAAAAACTGAAGATTTTACTATTGGGTGAGTACTTGAAAAAAAATCAGTTACGAATGTCGAATAATTTAAGGGATGGGCCTTTTGTTTAAGTTTGCGTGTTTCTTTGTTTTTTTTTTATATTTATGTTGCTGCTGTTGTTGTTGTTGTTGTTGTTGTTGTTGTTGTTAACTAACAATATATAGAGTTATATATCTAACACAACATATATACTATAACAAGTTGTCTTTTGGACATTTTATAATGATAACGAAAATAAAATAGGACCAAAAACCACGTTAATTTCCTTAGTTATCTTTAAAACTGCATTGATTGACTTTTATACCATATTATTCCTTGGGACACTATAGTACGTATACCATTAAGGTATTCCCGCCTGCAAAGCGCACTGTCTTCAAGGTGGTCTATAAGATGATCGCAGTAAATTTTGTAGTATTGGTTAATTAAATCCCTCAGATAAATCAACTTGGGTTTAAGTCACCATAAAATGTACCCTACGAGGTCATTCGATTCAAAACACAAACCAGGGGGATCGAAATGTAAATATTTTGGTATATAAATTACCCTGTGACATCTTCATACGTTATTTTGTGACGTCAGCAACATATGCTGTCCTCATAAATTTACTATCAAATTTTAGAAATTAAAATCAACAGTATATTGTGTATAAGTATTTGTCTAAGGACTCTTTATTTTGTTATGGTAAAGATAAAGCACTTTTACACGTTTACGATAACTTGATACACCACAATAACAGAATTTAAAATTCAAATAAATGAAATTGATATCAAATTTACTCTCGTGACGTTTTTCCATTTAACATTGATAAGATTATCCTGTATTTTCTTAACCTTTTGATTAGAAGTGTTGAATCAGTTTGTAATGAGCAAATAGAAATTATAATTTCACAGGGAAAAGTACTAAATTCTTTTTTCTCGAAAATTCCACTTTTCACCAGTTATTGGTACACTTATACTGATTGTACTTTAAACAAGTTGAAACATTAATAAAAGTTCAAAGGTTTATTGTTGAAGATTTTAAAAGGTAGGATTCCTAACTTGTGAGGCTTGTTTAGGGTTTATTGGGATATGGGATATTCACACATTTTCTTTGTGGGATACGGGATATTTGAGGCAAAACTTATTGGGATATGGGATATTTTTGTCATTTTTATTTACAGGGATATGGGATACTGGAAAAACACTTTTTGGGATACAGGATATTTGATGAAAAATGTATGGGGATATGGGATATTGGTACCCCCCCCCCTAAACAAGCCCCACTTGTGCACAACTTGTATAACTTAGAATTATTTCCCCTTAATGTTCTATTTAAATTATTTAGAACACCAAGCGACTTCTCAGAATTCTACTTCATGAAAACGAAAACATTTTTTTTTTAATTCAACAAAAGTTCAAACACATGGAGCTCATATTTAGTATTTCCTTATTGTCCAAATAAAATCTCTCATACGTTATATTTTTATTTTTTATTTTTTCAGGAACTGGGGAATCAGGGAAAAGTACTATTACAAAACAAATGAAGATAATCCATATAAATGGATTTGATATGCAGTAAGTTTTTCTAGAAATTATCTTCAAAAAAGTTGTTGAAATATTAATTCTGCCAAATATCGTTATTTTAGGAAACCATACATTATAATTCATTTTAAAGAGCTGGCATCGAAATCCCCTTATAGTACAAACATTTTTAACTTCTTCGCACTAGCATTTTAACATTAAATATGTCTGATTTAGATATTTAATGACGTGTCCTTCACACTTTGTGACAGGTTTTGTTTATGATTCCACCAAATATAGCTTAATATACAGCTACATGATGACGACCTATTTTAAGACGAATCACCTCCATAAATTGATGCATGTTCATGCAAATTAATTGTGATGTCCTTAATTTTATTATCAAACACGATTAAAATAGGACAATGTTCAAAAAGTACATGCTCTTATTTCCAAAATGCTGAAAAATAATTTTATCGAAAACTATGTACACGCAATATCTTCAGGCGAAAAAAATATTTTGTAGTCGACTAATCTTAGGTTTATTGCTTTTGTGACAAAAATATCCTGCTACTCCTAAAGGATTTGCACTAACTTAAACTGTTACATTTTCACATACATGTATGCCATCGGTGTTTTCCCCTTGAACATAGTGGTAAATATAAATGCAATACATCAGTTACAGTAATGTATCGCTAATTTGTAACCGAGATTAAAATCGATTATAATTCAAACACATTAAATTTCTGAGAATTTTTCCTTGTTTTCCGAATGATTGATATCCTTGGTAAAAGATTTGTCTTCCTTCTTCGAATCATGATATTTTACAAAATGCTCTATGCATTACTTTTTAATTTCTATCAACTCTACTTAGTCTAAAAGCTAGGAAGATGAAAAGTTACTCCTACGCTAAAAAGATTCTTATAAAATGATGACGCCAAAGGCAGACACTGTTAATAAGATCTTGATACCATTTTTTTATTTTCTTAGTACATTGCCTTTTTAATTAAATGATCACGAAAAGACTGATGGCAAAAGATCTTTCAGCATCAAGTAGTCTGTAATTTTAAATACTTTATACAACCTAATACATCCGTTCCTAACACGTGAAAGTAGAATTTTTTCTCAAAGATAAAATATAGCTCGCTACGTATGCCTAAGAACAACTGACAAACCCTTATATAACGTTACATAAATTTGTCAACTGATCAGTTCTAAGCAAAATTGGATTTCTAGATTAGCAGATCATTGATCGGATTTTTTTGTTTTCCATCTGAATCAACCATAAGCCTGTTTAATGCTCAACTCTGTCATGTCTTTTCTAAAATACATTTAATTGCTGTTTATTATAAACCAAACATCTCCTTTTTCTATCCATTTCTCGTTATGTCTCTTGTTTCATGATCAGTTTTTTTTTCTGTTTATAGAGAACGTCTTGAGAAAATTGCAGACATAAAGAGAAACATCAAAGAATCAATAGTGGTGAGTTCTAAATGCCAAAGATATTTCATGATTATATAAAATATAATATCTTTCGTATATTTGTCGAATAGGTAAAATATCTTTGTCTTGAAGCTGGGACAGTGCTTTATGCTCTTTGGATATACGAAGGGCTTTTTATAAGATGCCGAGGGGACTTATAACCAAACTTCAATTGTTATTGACATCAATAGACAAAAGGTACTTGCGTGTGGTATACGAGACAAAAGCCCCCTGAGACCACGCATTCCGTAAGTCATTCAGAAAACTTCTCTAAATTTGCTTCGACTTTATCATTTCCTTTATGTGATATGTATTGCATTTTTATTTCTCGAGTATAAAGCCAAAAAATCCCTCAGTTTTGCTTTGATTACAGCAAATCCTTATTTTACATTTTAAAATTCAATTATTGCAAGTGATAATATTAATTACTTCTGTTTGATAAATATGTTTTCATTGTTTTTCAGGTCCTTGTTTTGTCTATGCAGCAGCTGGATATTTCACCATGCTTGGAGGACAGTCACAAAAGCATAGATTTCATATTGAGAGAGGCTGGAAATCCCTTGATCCAACACAACAAATTATTTGCTACGCATGTGCGACAACTTTGGTCTGATCCGGGTATCCAAGAATGTTATAACAGATCCAATGAATTCCAGCTCATCGATTGTGCCCAGTAGTAAGTTTTATTTTTTATCAACAACGGTTTTTGTATATAAAGAAAAGCCTGTTGCTCTTTTACGTTCATATTGGATAACATTTTTATGTTAAGATGATTTCTTTTCAACCCTTTTTATATATTTTTTAAATCTTGCAGCCTCTTATTGGTATATTTGCCAAATTGAAACACTGAAGTAAACATTAGGTACAGTTGGCCAAATCCTAAAAGAATATTATTTACGGCACTCAATCAAAACCATAAAACCTATTTCATGCTTATTTACAATACTTTGGAATCATTCATTCCTTTTGATTTCTGTCATTATCTGATGGCATTCAAATTATTTGCTCTAATGAATTAAACAAATTCTTATTAAGAGTTTAGAATCCATTTTGTCACGGCTGCTAATCTTAAAGTGATATACGTTTAAATGATAGCGTTTCCTCACAAAAACGTACGTATAGTGGACTTTCCGCCAGAAATTATAATACATGCCTTATTTTACAGTTTCCTGGACAAGGTAGATGAAGTTTATGAAGATGATTATGTTCCTTCAGACCAAGATATACTTAGATGCAGGGTAATGACTACAGCAATACAAAACATAGAGTTCAATGTCCCGGATGGAGGCAATCAAGTCCGGTTTAGGTAAGAACTTAAATGAAGATCACAATACCAAAACAAACGTTCTTTTTCTGCCCATCACGATGATACTTGGTTCTGTACCCGGCTCTGTACAAGTAAAAATTTACAAGACCATTAAGTACAGCATACTATGCACGTATAACTCGATTTTGTCAACGATTAATGCCCCCTTGACCTTGTTTAAGCATTCCTTAATTGAGAAATTGGTAAATAGATATTAAACTCTAAAACATCTATAATAAGGCACCGAAAGCCTAGTTGTTATATCTGCAACTTTTAGTTTTTATTATCAATAAGATAGTATAACATCCATGTTTATTTTTGTAGTGTTTTTGATGTTGGAGGACAACAAGGAGAGCGAAAAAAATGGATCCAAGTGTTTGACAGTGTAGCTGTTATATTATTCATGGTTGATTGTGGCAGTTTTGATACAACTTTACGCGAAGATCCAACCAAAAATAGACTATTAGAAGCCTTAGAAATATTTGAACAAGTTTGGAAAAACAGGTACATATAAAAATGTCACCTTATGTAACAATAAAGTAACCAAAACGGTCACTTTACCATTTAAGGTAAACAAATCATAAAGTCATTATGATTCACAATAAGTCTTACACCCATCCCTTCTTTTAGGAAAATGTCCGACTAATAATTAATGAATTTGGTCTTTTTGTTATTGATATGACGAAAGCAAACCACAGAGGGGCCTATAAATACGGTTTATTGACTTTTATGGGACCTATATTTAGAAACAATTAATTGTTAGATTACAAGAATATGTCTCTTTTGTGGTTTTTTCAACCAATTTAATTATTACTACCTTATTTATCTTGGTTAAAATAGATCCAAGGAAATTCCTGAAATAATAACTCATTCTTTTTAACTACTTTCCTTGAAATATAAAAAAACTATACCAATTAATGTCTTGTTTACGTTAATATAAAATTACAATGCACTAGTTTAACATTTTAAAATGTCAATATGATACCAAATTAAAGTAGTTTCTAAAATTTTATATGCGAAAGTCTATAGTAGACGTTATTTGTTAAAGTCTTCCTTGTATCCCGTTTTCTTGTACCCAATAACCGATAACCACGCTATTAACTTAAGTCATGTAATTGTAGCAACAAACTTTATTTAATGTCTTTTTCTATTTTAGATTTTTGCGGAATGTTTCAATTCTACTCTTCTTGAACAAAATAGATGTTTTAGCTGAAAAAGTTGCCAAGGGGCGATGTATTTCTGAACTGGTGAAGAAGTATCCACACATATTCCCTGATTTTGATTCATTCAATGCTTCTAGTAAGTAAAATATTGAATATTGACATCTTTAAATGTTCCAGAGTATAAATGGCCTGAACTGAAAAATTAGGCTTTAAATCAGATGTATAAAAATGTTGTGATTTAACTAAATGTGACAGAGTATACTAAGTTGGTTAGTTTGTAATCTTTTAGACTATAAAAATGGTCCTGTAATGATAAATAAACGTTTGAAACAGGAATTTTCATGTACCATTTATAAACTAAACTTATTTTTTTGCAATTGCAGATAGTGAAAAGAACGAATTTCTTGACTCCTTTTCAACAACAGAGGAAAAGAAAAAGAAAGGAAGAAATAATTCAAGACCCGATCTCCATCCTGATGTAACCAAAACAGCGGTTTATATCAAGCACCTGTTTATGGTAAGTTTTATTGAAGATATATTTTACCCCATTACTTGAACTATTTGGACGTTCATCACCTTATGTGTAACTTAAATTCACAAAATTCTGCTCCATTTCAGTTATCACTAAATAAAATTATATCTTTTTATTAGTCTAGTTTCATGAATCATATATATGAAACCATTATATATATGCTTAATAAAGTTTTTGCTTGATAGTTAACAAAATGTAGCCTATTTTGAGCAGAAACTTTATCCATGGTTCTTGTGTCAATGCAAAAACACATGTATTAACAATAACATGTTCAATTTGTATTTATAGAAAGTTGTAAAAGGGGAAATTAACCTTCAGCACCGAACAACGAAACATGAAAAAGACTGGCACCAACACCATAGTTGTGAATATTACTACACATGCGCAGTGGATACAAACAATATTCAGAGAGTTTTAAATGGATGTCGGACGCTGATTATTAGAAAACATTTGGAGCGATTTGGAATCATTTGAATATCATACATCCATTATGTTACATGGTGCTATTAGTGCAATATAAAATTCAAATCAAAGACGTTGCTAAAATGACTTTGATTGTAGAGCATAATAATGTTGAGAAACAGCAAACGCATAATTGGTCATTATGGTTTGCAATCTAAACCCTGTGATATGTTGTTGAGAATGTCGAGAAGAGTAATGATATCATGATGATAAAAAATAAGGTTGTGCCTTAACTGGTTGGAAAGAGACTATTTCCAGTACCCAAAAGCCCTTATCCCTTGGGGAAAAAAACTTCGAAAAGCAATGCCTGATCTAAAGATTATAAAGAGGACGTGAATGTAAAGACCTGAAGATTAAACAGAAGGAATGAAATCTTAAAGGATCAAAAGCTCAAGAGCTATCTAAGCATTATCAAAAATCAAAAACTAACTAACTTATGAAAGCGCGAGTTACTTTGTTGGACTGTGTGAGAGTGTAATCTAATTACAGTATGAGAGAAGTATTGAAGCGATATATGGTGGGCTTAAAATGTGAAGACTAAAACATGAAAACATTATTTATTTGTGTTCATTTATTTATTTTCTGTTGTGCGTATATGTATACAAGTCCTTCATTTAATTGTAAAGCAACACTATATTTTCACCACCAGTGCATTAATTTTCATATTGTAAAATTTTCAACTTTCAACCTTTATCATTTTGCAAATTTGCAAATGCCGCAGAAAATGTTTTTTTCTGCAATTCCATGCTTATCACAAAAGAATATGAGTATATGCAATTATAGCTATATACATACTGCATTTGCTATTCTGTGGATTATTTACCAATCTTATAGGTTTTGTTCCTAGGAAAGAAAAGAATACTTTGATGCATAGTTTTTCATTGGTCTATTTATGCGATTTATGTTTTAAGTACAAAACCATAGTTTTAATAGTAAATATACAGCATTCCATCTCAAATATTCATACAAGATTATGATGGTATCTAACTTAGTTTTCGTGTTCATACAAAGTTTCATTTTTATTCTAATACAATAACAGGTAACAAACAAAGCTAAATATTTAGATGTTGTTCAACTTTAAACATTGTTGTTGTTAGATGCATTGTCTATTTCTATATTTATATTTGATCATTCCATGCAAGGTTGTTAAAGATGACATGTTGAAAATAAAGATAAAAGAAAACCATTCTGTGTTTTTATGTTTGTCTTGGGATCACGTTTCCTCATTATAAGGATTCCTTTGATTAATGTTTTAATTTGATAAGCTATCAACATTTTCTGTTTGTAATCGGATATAAACATGATACATGGAAAATTTTTCCTTGATATTGTTTAAAAAAAAACACTACCATTTGTATGTTTAGCTCTGCTTTTAACATTTACCTAAGACTGAATGACGTCGTGAATATTCAGGGTGCTTGTTATTTTCCAGTGGAAAATCTGCGTGTTAAAACAACAGAAATGACAGATTCAGTGAAGCTTTACAAGCCCAAAATTCATCATCCAATTGAAAACAAATCAAAATAATTAAATGCAAGTTTTGTTTTTATCGTGAAAGAATAAAGTAAATACCAAACTATAAACCAGCTCATTTTTTCCAAATGATATGCACTTTAGTTTTTGTTCAACAATGTTAACTGAAATATAAATTACAACAAAGTTCCAGACAATAAACTTTGCTTCGCCTGACGCGCGTTTCGTCTTTTCAAGACTCATCAGAGGCGTTCTACCAGAAGTTGAAAATGCTATACGCTATATGAATATGAAGAGCATAAAATAATACCAAAAAAATGTCGAACTAGAAACCAAATTATGACTAAGACCAACCTATGTCTGGGGTAGGAAGAACCATAGGGTTTTGACAATTTAGAAATTAAAACAGATAATTTATATCTTTGATGTGTTCTCCAACACAAAAGTGTTGCTGCCGGAGCGGGCTAACCTCGGGGAATTAAAACTCCACCAGCAGAGCTAACCGGCACGGATGTTAGGAATAGCTCAACGACTGAATGTTCCATAATATATTGCGAGCACACGATCTCTTCCATTTATTTTTTTACTTAAGGCAAAATACAAAATACCAAGGGTGTATACAAAAACTGTTGATTAGATAATGTTGTTTTAAAATTATGCATATTTCAAGGTGTCTGTTAAACAGCCTTTATTGACGCACATGAGTCATATTTCAAGGAGTAACCTGTACTCAAGCCCAAAATAAATAAGCCAATTCAAGCACCGAGTATATCGACTATGTACAATTCCGGAAAACCTGGTGTTCTAAACAATTTTGAATTTAGACAAACTTTTAGCAAGATGAATATTCTTTGCGAGAATATCATTATGTCAATATCATTGTTCTAAACTAGATGTGACACTCTCTAATACTCTTGAGAGGTATGAGGTGTGTAAAAATCTTTGTGGAACAGAACGAACTGAATATAAAACAGAACAAGAAAGAGTACGCTCTAAATACAAAATACAACAAAGTTCCAAAGAATAAATTTTTCTACGCCTGACGCGCGTTTCGTTTATTCAAGACTTATCAGAGGCGCTCTGCCAAAACATGAAAATGCCAAACACTATCTAAATATGAAAAGCATAGAACAATAATACCAAAAATGCCAAACTAGAACCCAAATTATGACTAAGACCAAGCAATGTCTGAGGTAGGAAGAACCTTAAGGTTTTTGACAATTCAAATACCAAAACGGGTATAAAAACGGGTATTTGGTTATGCTGTATATGTATATTTTTAGAAGTAACCTCTCATCAGCAGCACTTAAATCAAAACATTGGAAGGGCAAACCAAAATTATTGAACGAAACGTACACAAAACAAAAACAGTTCGAACAGGAAAGCCAAATCCAGCACCGATGATACTGACCATATGCAGTACAAGTTAAGAAACCTAGTGTTTTAAACAATTTTGAATTTAACAATCTCAAATTCAGTGACAAAAAATATCAAAATTTATCGGTAAATACGTGTCAGACATGTCTGACGACCAGGGATGTGATTACACTCGGGAACTCTGGTCCACCAGCAGCAGTTATCGACCAAGTAGTTTCAAAGTACAAAAACCAAAACGGGTATAAAAACGGGTAATTTTCTTATGCTGTATATGCATATTTCAAGAAGTTACTTCTCATCAGCAGCATTTTAATCAAAACATTGGAAGGTAAAAAACCAAAAGTATTAAACAAAAATAATTTTGAAAATTTTGAATTTTTGAAATTCAAACGGAATTGACAGTCATAAGTCAGAGCTTTTGTAGAGATAGTAATCACCTTTTCTTGTGTGTAATTTCGAAATTTAGATATGAAAAGGGATTCTCTAGCAAAAATATCTGATGCGTGGTTACCAAACGAGGCAAGTTTCTAATCCTTAAAAAAAAAACGATGGAACACGTTGACTTAAAATAAAACCGGGCGTTTGCAACATGCAATGGCAGATTAATCAGGCGATATAGCAGCATTTTTGTGATTGTTTAATAGACAGATTGGATTATTATCTCGAAATAGACGCAATAGGACAGCTTTGTACAAAGCTCTGACTATTAACTTTCCAATCTCGTCAGATTTTCCTTTTATGTAGCGACATTCCAGATTATGGAGTTTATGTATCACGACTGAAATGTTATTCCAGAGCATGTACAGAATCGTATGTTTTTGATAGACCATCTCGTCTGACAGTCAAATGACAATGTTGCTCCCCGATTGGAAGACATCATATGCGTGTAGACAAACACGGGATTTCGATCTCTAAAATGAGAACAGATGCATAGGAATGATAGAGGTCTGTCACTATTGTCTTGCCTTTGAATAGCAGATTTGATCCACACTTTATCGATGGATGGCAACGGGACGGGTCTACTATAGCAAGCAATTCGGAGCACCTGAGCTCACTATCGTTTCAACTTAAGTTAACGTTGCTGATTGTGACATGACTCTACATAAATATGTGTTTTTTACGACTATTATTCCACTAGTACACCTTTAATACTACTTCCTGACTGCGAACATTTAAAAAACGCATCAGCCTAGCCTGTCTGCAATATAATTTAGAATAATATATTTTATTTTTAAATCTTCATATAATACATGTAATAATTTATCTCCCCGTTAATGAAACATACACGCTGGCCACAAAACGTGCAACAATTTACTACTTTACTACGGTTGTAAAACGTGTTTACCTCATTTATTTATTTTGTTTGTTTGTTTCCTAAGTAATTACCGTGTTCTTTTGAATGTAGTACATTTCCCTAAAAATAATTGATCATTAGTAGATGCTGGTACAAATATATGACCACAACGGTATTTGCGATTTATCATAAAGAACTAACTTGAAGTCGGTAAGGGCGTTTGAGAACAATTATTTTGTCTAGACCTGGTTTATAATTTGGATTAATTCACATTAGACTTTAAGAGGTTGTAATTGTTTCTGATTCCAATGGTATAACAAACGATAAATTTCTGTATTATATTTTGATACTAAATATGTTTGTATGTTCATACACTGTTACTTCAATATTTTTGGTAGAGCGCCTCTGATGAGTCTTGTATAGACAAAACTAGCAAAATTAATGCCTGGAATTTTGTTGTCATTTTTATTTCTGATCTAATGTTACGAATTTAGCATAAGTGGTTTAAGTGCACTTTTTGAAGGTTGCTCTATTATACTTTTTTTTTCAATGGAAGGTTGCTCTATTATACATTTTTTTTCAATGGAACTGATTTATTTAGTCTAATTTTTTTTCCATTGGCTAATGTAATGATAAGTCATTGGTTTAATTGTGGTAATTCAAAAAATCGTGTTTGCAGTTGTGGAATAGTATATATCGGTATCTAGAATATTAATTTAGACTAAATAAATCAGTGAACGGATCACACTTTTGAACTGCAACAAAAAAGTTAAAAAGTGTGATCCGTTCACTTCACTCTCGTGGGTCTATTCTACAGTGGTGACAAACTCTACAGACCGGTATTTCTTACATGTATTCACTCATTTGAGATTTTGAGATTTTTAGAGTTTGTTAACAAGCGCATGCATTCTTCTCTATATATTATTGACATATCAAAATATAAAATCTATAATGTTTTTTTCTTTTTAGACTAATGGTGAAAATTACAATTTTGTCTAAAGAGAAGTGGTCGAATGTGTCTGTCAGAATCTTGAAATGCTACTGTAACATTAATTAATTGTATTTGCTGACCATGTGAACCAAATATTCTCAGGTATTTGTTGTTTTTGCTTTTGTTTTATTTAATTATTTTTTCTCTCTTTCTTTATTTATTTTATTTTAATCTTTTATCTTAGCTTGTATTCCATTCTCTGAGAATGGAAAAAAAAAACGTTACTATAAGAGCATTTTTTGTTTTAGACAAACAGTAGAATAGGAGATAATGTGATGTGGAATAAGTGTAAGCGACACAGCCCACATAAAAAAAGCGGTAATCGAAAAGACCATATTTAAAAGCCAGTCGGCGCTGCTAAAAAAAAGACCCCCTTCTTTAAGAAGAAACCGAACACATCAAAACGACAAGTACAAACAAAAGCTTTGTCAAAGATTCCTGGCTTAAAAAAGACACATATAAAATATGGCGGGATTAAACTAGTTTTTTGCCCAACTTTCTCCTTATCAATAATCCCTAACAAAGCACAAACATTAACACACAACAAAAATCAAATCGATTAACGTTCAATTCAGCACGAGAGAACCTTAGAACCTTAGACAATAGACACAAGAACAAACGAACGGTAAATTAACTCTCTTTTATAATAGAACACTCGTTGTTATTGATAGCATGCGCATATTTACAATAGGAGCATTTTTGTTCCAGACAAACAAATCATCTGCATGCGCAAATTTACAATAGGAGCATTTTTGTTTTAGAAAAAAAAACCCATCTTCATGCGCATATTTACAATAGGAGCATTTTTGTTCCAGACAAACAAATCATCTTCATGCGCATATTTACAATAGGAGCATTTTTGTTCCAGGCAAACAAATCATCTGCATGCGCAAATTTACAATAGGAGCATTTTTGTTTTAGATAAAAAAAACCATCTTCATGCACATATTTACAATAGGAGCATTTTTGTTCCAGGCAAACAAATCATCTGCATGCGCAAATTTACAATAGGAGCATTTTTGTTTTAGAAAAAAAAACCATCTTCATGCGCATATTTACAATAGGAGCATTTTTGTTCCAGACAAACAAATCATCTTCATGCGCATATTTACAATAGGAGCATTTTTGTTCCAGGCAAACAAATCATCTGCATGCGCAAATTTACAATAGGAGCATTTTTGTTTTAGATAAAAAAAAAACATCTTCATGCACATATTTACAATAGGAGCATTTTTGTTCCAGGCAAACAAATCATCTGCATGTGCAAATTTACAATAGGAGCATTTTTGTTTTAGATAAAAAAAAATCATCTTCACGGCATATTTACAATAGGAGCATTTTTGTTCCAGGCAAACAAATCATCTGCATGCGTATATTTACAATAGGAGCATTTTTGTCCTAGATAAAAAAAAACAACCCATCTTCATGCGCATACTTACAACAGGGGCATTTTTGTTCCAGTTAAACAAATCATTTTTATGCGCATATTTACAATAGGGGCATTTTTGTTCCAGACAAACAAATCATTTTCATGCGCATATTTACAATAGGGGCATTTTTGTTCAAGACAAACAAATCATTTTTATGCGCATATTTACAATAGGAGCATTTTTGTTCCAGGCAAACAAATCATCTTCATGCGCATATTTACAATAGGGGCATTTTTGTTCCAGTTAAACAAATCATTTTTATGCGCATATTTACAATAGGGACATTTTTGTTCAAGACAAACAAATCATATGCATGCGCATATTTACAATAGGAGCATTTTTGTTCCAGATAAACAAATCATTTTTACGCGCATATTTACAATAGGGACATTTTTGTTCCAGACCATTTTCATGCGCATAATATTTACAATAGGGGCATTTTTGTTCCAGTTAAACAAATCATTTTTATGCGCATATTTACAATAGGGACATTTTGTTCCAGACCATTTTCATGCGCATAATATTTACAATAGGGACATTTTTGTTCCAGACCATTTTCATGCGCATAATATTTACAATAGGAGCATTTTTGTTTCAGACAAACAAATCATCTGCATGCGCATATTTACAATGGGGGCATTTTTTGTTCCAGACAAACAAATCATTTTTACGTGCATATTTACAATAGGGGCATTTTTGTTCCAGTTAAAAAAATCATTTTCATGTGCATATTTACAATAGGGGCATTTTTGTTCATGACAAACAAATCAATTTCATGCGCATATTTATAATAGGGGCATTTTTTGTTCCAGACAAACAAATCATTTTTACGTGCATATTTACAATAGGGGCATTTTTGTTCCAGTTAAAAAAATCATTTTCATGTGCATATTTACAATAGGGGCATTTTTGTTCATGACAAACAAATCAATTCCATGCGCATATTTACAATAGGAGCATTTTTGTTCCAGACAAATCATTTTCATGCGCATAGTTTTTTCCATTGTCTCGAGACCTCTTTTAGATCATTAAATAGCTAATACTAGTAGCTAAACACATATTTAGAAAGAAGCAGAGGTACCAATGGGGTATCCGAGTGTCAAAAGTCCGAAAGGGCAGAGACAAAACCAGTAAACACCACCAAGAACGGTGTTTTAGAGTTTAAGAACGATTCATCTAACCTTGCTGATTGTAATTTCTCTACAGTACTCTTTTTTAAAAAGGAAAAAATAACAAAAACTCCGTAAAGTCATGAAAAAACGCATGTCCGGCGTAACATAACGTAGGATACACGAATTAACGAAACGGTCTTGTGGGTTTGTTACAAGTCTGAAATTCCCAAACTTTTGCATAAATCAACTAATTCATATTTGATTTATGATGTCATTCTCAAAATAGAGTTCACAAAAGAGCAAAAAGTGATTTTCAAGAAAAATGTCATGTGTAGTTTTGGGGCAGATTTCTCATGGTCTCAGTTAGTAAATTTCAGAAGGTTATTTGAAAGTTTAGTAAAATATGTCATCCGTCATTGTTGGCATCAAGTTAAAGTTCATTTATTCAACAAGTTTACTGTGGAATAACAATCATTTTGCATTAAAAACAATCACGAAGTATCATTTTGGAAAAAGTCTCACAGTTTGTCCAACCGTATTTTTTGTGGTTTTGAAAGAAAACATAAAAATTCAAAAGTTATTTCAGAAAGAACAATTATTCAATTTGTAAAAACGAAGTTTTCAGATACTTCCGATATTTCGGATAAAAACTGATCAAAATGAACTGCTTACCGTTTCGAAAAGTTGGAAATCTGAGCAAAAGCAAAAGTCCCTCGATTTGTCCAATCTGCAATGTTTTTATACGTGTACACTAAGAAAAAAAGTTATGAAAAATATGCAAGCAAGATCGACGAAAAAGAAGAAATCGAAAACATGAGATTTCAAGATCTCAAGGTTGTATTTAAGGGTTCAACGCCAAAAAGTTAAGGATAAGAAAGAGAAACTAACACAGTATAAAAGCAAATACCAACAAAAAGTAAAAAAAAACCGCAACGGGTATGATGCAGACCAGGTTAATGCTGTGGACCTTGTTACAAATAGTATGTCAAAATACAGAGCTTTGAAACAACTTGATAACGCATAAACGGCCACATAAGAAAAAGAAAACAGTCATTCTTTAATACATAGGCAGCTGAGGTCTAAAAAGAAAGGAAAACGTCAAAATATGTCGTTACCGTAAAGGACTCAATAACGTGCGTAACACTATGCACTATTGACAACAAAACGTGAACAAAGACGGTTTTAAAAGTGTATACCTCCATTGATTTATATTTCATGTTGATTTCTTGGATAATTATCTTGTCCTTTATAAAATCACTATATTTCTCTAAGCATAACATATCATTACCAGAAATTTCTACGAATATTAAACCTTTAACTGATGATTAGTAGATGGCATATACATTCGGTCTAGGCATGCTTGATTTCTTAGTTCAAAGGGGTCGATCATATGAACATTTTAATGCCTTACTAATAATTTAGGGTTCAAGTAGAAAAAAGATAAACCGACAAAAAATGCATGCTGAGGTAGACCGAGTATGATATACTAGTAAGTTTCTATTGAACGCCAGGGGCATGATTTAACAAGATTTTTTTCCAAATTTTTCTTTTAAGGTGGTTCTGGTTCTGAAAACTGAGCATCTTTTCCAGACATCTTGCAAATTTTTTAGTCTGCATTTCAATTTAAATAACAAAAGAGATGCCAAATGTAATTCTTTATTTTATCTAATCATTGAAAGAAATACAACATAAATATCTGAAAAAAAAGCTTTTCTGGAAAGTTATATTTTCAAGCGCGAAAATGTGTGACAATTTTTATATAGAAATGTTCAGGAAAAATAATGCAAGAAAATATTTTTTTCATGTTTTTCAAAAGATAGTTTTAATGGCTTGTCATTTGTGAAATATAACTAAAATCTGATATGGGTTTACAATTCAAAAGCCAAATCTAGTGTTTTTTGTAGAAATATTAATAAGTTGAAACAACAGCCAAAGACAGGAAGAAATGGAAAGCAGCAGTGGTTGCCCTATGTCCCCCATGGGACGAAGTGGATTAAGTCAAGTAAGTCAAGATACTTACTTGAAAACTTTAATAAGCTTTTTAACTAATTGTCATTTCAAGTACGCCGGATTTGTGTGATGATACTCCACAGAATCATTAATTGTTTGAAGTTTTTTGTCTTTTAAAATCGAAATGTTTTATTTTTTTACATCAGTCGATTAAGGAGCTCAGCAAGCTGTCTGTAACAGCGAGTGATCTATAGTTTCTCTTCCGTTCGTTTGTTCATGATGTCGTTTGTCTGAGGTTCTCTCTAGTGGAATTGAACGTTAATCCATTTAGTTTTCATTGTGTGTTATATTTTGTGACTGTCTGAGTATATTAATAGGGGAAAGGTTGGGCCCCCAAAAAAACTAGTTTAACCCCACCACATTTTAAATGTGTTTGTCTTAAACTAGAAATATTTGACAAAGCTTTTGATTGTTCTTCTCTTTTTGATGTTTTCTGGTCCTTTTTTAAGAAGGGAGTCTATCTTTGACTATTTCAGGACTGGATTTGAATAACATGCATCTTACATAGACCTTGGACCGATTGAAGAACGAGTAGCAGTGACGTCATCAATGAAACTTTAACCTCTGCAAAATTAAAAAATAATCTGATGGATTTTGCTTATATCCGCGAACCTCATTATTATGATCAACATTCAAAATGTTTCTTAGTTCAGCATTTTTTTAAATGTTAAAACGTTGAAAAAATAATTCTCTGCTTCTTTTGGCGGAGTATGTGAACCAAATATACACAGACCTGTTTTAGGTTGGTCTAATTTTTGAAGGTTCGATCCTAAATCTTTAACTTAGCTTGTAATTATTTTCCAAACCAACAAATCATTGAACTTTGTTGTCATTCTAATATCATGCGCATTTTGTCTCCAATGTCTCGTAAACTTTTTTTTCGAGGTCACAAAACATGCCATAACTAAGTAATAGCTAAATACATAATTACATGTATATAGAAACCTATAAATCGTTCACCTAACATAGCTGGTTGTAAGTACTAAGTATTCGTATTTTTAAGGTTGCATACATATTTGATAGATAAATGCTTTGTAATTTGAAATGTCTAAACTTTCTATTACAGTCTATAACCAATTATTCAAAGTCTATTGATTAGATACTAGTATTTTATTAAGAAAATTCGATGTACGTGTTCGGAAGCATAGCCTCTGACCACGTGAACAAATCGTAACAATCGACTAAATCGCGTTTTAATACTCCATTTATCTAAGGTTCTTGTTGACTTCTTGAATATTTATCTTGTCATGTTTTAAAATCTTTCTCTTAGAATAATTGATCATTACATTGGTATGTTTGCAACTGATAATTAGGAGATGGCATAAGTTGGTCTAGACCTCCTTGATTTCTTGGTTTAAAAGGGGCAGTCGCACGAAAAATATAATGCCCTACTAATAATTTAGGATTCAATTCGAATAAAATGAGCTGATGAAAAATAAAAAAAATCAAAACATTCTTTATTGTCAACTATTAAAGTCGAATGTTAGCATCTTTGGTTACGTTAAAGTGTTATGTAAGTTAGTATGGTAGTATATTTTATTAGTTCCCAGTTCGGCATTTTAAGTTAAATTGTCTACGGCAAACTCATTTTTTTACCCCCCCCCCAATTTTTTGGTGTCAATTAGGGTCTATTCTACAGTGGTGACAAACTCTACAGACCGGTATTTCTTACATGTATTCACTCATTTGAGATTTTGAGATTTTTAGAGTTTGTTAACAAGCGCATGCATTCTTCTCTGTATATTATTGACATATCAAAATATAAAATCTATAATGTTTTTTTTTCTTTTTAGACTAATGATGAAAATTACAATTTTGTCTAAAGAGAAGTGGTCGAATGTGTCTGTCAGAATCTTGAAATGCTACTGTAACATTAATTAATTGTATTCGCTGACCATGTGAACCAAATATTCTCAGGTATTTGTTGTTTTTGCTTTTGTTTTATTTAATTATTTTTTCTCTCTTTCTTTATTTATTTTATTTTAATCTTTTATCTTAGCTTGTATTCCATTCTCTGAGAATGAAAAAAAAAAACGTTACTATAAGAGCATTTTTTGTTTTAGACAAACAGTAGAATAGGAAATAATGTGATGTGGAATAAGTGTAAGCGATACAGCCCACATAAAAAAAGCGGTAATCGAAAAGACCATATTTAAAAGCTGCTCAAAAAGACCCCCTCTTTAAGAAGAAACAGAAAACATCAAAACGACAAGTACAAACAAAAGCTTTGTCAAAGATTCCTGGCTTAAGAAAGACACATATAAAATATGGCGGGATTAAACTAGTTTTTTGCCCAACCTTCTCCTTATCAATAATCCCTAACAAAGCACAAACATTAACACACAACAAAAATCAAATCGATTAACGTTCAATTCAGCACGAGAGAAACTTAGAACCTTAGACAATAGACACAAGAACAAACGAACGGTAAATTAACTCTCTATTATAATAGAACACTCGTTGTTATTGATAGTATGCGCATATTTATAATAGGAGCATTTTTGTTCCAGACAAACAAATCATTTTTATGCGCATATTTACAATAGGAGCATTTTTGTTTTAGATAAAACAAACCATCTGCATGCGCATACTTACAATAGGGGCATTTTTGTTCCAGACAAACAAATCATTTTTACGCGCATATTTACAATAGGGGCATTTTTGTTCCAGTTTAACAAATCATTTTTATGCGCATATTTACAATAGGGGCATTTTTGTTCCAGACAAACAAATCATTTTTATGCGCATATTTACAATAGGGGCATTTTTGTTCCAGACAAACAAATCATTTTCATGCGCATATTTACAATAGGAGCATTTTTGTTCCAGACCATTTTCATGCGCATATTTATAATAGGGGCATTTTTGTTCCAGACCATTTTTATGCGCAATAAGCCGCATATTTATAATAGGAGCATTTTTGTTCCAGACAAAAAAATCATCTTCATGCGAATATTTACAATAGGAGCATTTTTGTTCCAGACAAATCATTTTCATGCGCATATTTTTCTCCATTGTCTCGAGACCTCTTTTAGATCATTAAATAGCTAATACTAGTAGCTAAACACATATTTAGAAAGAAGCAGAGGTACCAACGGGGTATCCGAATGTCAAAAGTTCGAAAGGGCAGAGACAAAACCAGTAAACACATACAAGAACGGTGTTTTAGAATTTTAGCACGATTCATCTAACCTTGCTGATTGTAATTTCTAAGTCGCTGAATTAGTTGATATGATTTATTTTTTAAGGTTGCACACAACTTAATATTTTGTACCGTGACATATCGAAAGTGTCTACAAAATATATAAACAGTCCTTTTAAAATATATTAATACATCGGATACTAATATTTTATTCAAAGAAGTCGATGTACTTTTTACGCATGCACTCTTGACAACAAACTTGAACTAAGGTGGTTTTAAAAGTGTATACCTCTATTGATTTATATTTCATGTTGATTTCTTGGATAATTATCTTGTCCTTTATAAAATCACTATATTTCTCTAAGCATAACATATCATTACCAGAAATTTCTACAAATGTTAAACCTCTAACTCATAATTAGGAGATGGCATATAAATTCGGTCTAGACCTGCGTGATTTCTTAGTTCGAAAGGGTCGATCACATGAACATTTTAATGCCTTACTAATAATTCAGGGTTCAAGTAAAAAAAATAAACCGACAAAAATGCATGCTGAGGTAGACCGAGAATGATATGCTAGTAAGTTTCTATTGAACGCCAGGGGCATGATTTAACAAGATTTGTTTTCCAATTGTTTCTTTTAAGGTGGTTCTGGTTCTGAAAACTGAGCATCTTTTCCAGACATCTTGCAAATTTTAAGTCTGCATTTCAATTTAAATAACAAAATAGATGCCAAATGTAATTCTTTATTTTATCTTATCATTGAAAGAAATACAACATAAATATCTAAAAAAAAATTAAACTTTTTTGAAAAGTTATATTTTCAAGCGCGAAAATGTGTGACAATTTTTATATAGAATGTTTAGGAAAAATAATGCAAGAAAATATTTTTTTCATGTTTTTCAAAAGATAGTTTTAATGGCTTGTCATTTGTGAAATCTAACTAAAATCTGATGGGTTTACATTTGAAAAGCCAAATCTAGTGTTTTTTGTAGAAATATTAATAAGTTGATACTTACTTGAAAACTTTAATAAGCTTTTAACTAATTGTCATTTTAAGTACGCTGGATTTGTATGATGATACTCCACAGAATCATTAATTATTTGAAGTTTTTTTGTCTTTTGAAATCGAAATGTTTTATTTTTTTACATCAGTCGATTAAGGATTCTCAGCAAGCTGTCTGTAACAGCGAGTGTTCTATAGTTTCTCTTCCGTTCGTTTGTTCATGATGTCGTTTGTCTGAGGTTCTCTCTAGTGGAATCGAACGTTAATCCATTTAGTTTTCATTGTGTGTTAAATTTTGTGACTGTCTAAGTATATTGATAGGGGGAAGTTGGGCCCCAAAAAACTAGTTTAACCCCACCACATTTTAAATGTATCTGTCATAAACCAGTAATCTTTGACAAAGCTTGATAGGGGGGAGGTTGGGTCCACAAAAAACTAGTTTTAACCCCACCACATTTTAAATGTGCCCGTCTTAAACTAGAAATATTTGACAAAGCTTTTGTTTGTTCTTGTCTTTTTGATGTTTTCTGGTCCTTTTTAAGAAGGGAGTCTATCTTTGACTATTTCAGGACTGGATTCTTACATAGACCTTGGACCGATTGAAGAACGACTAGCAGTGACGTCATCAATGAAACTTTAACCTCTGCAAAATAAAAAAATAATCTGATGGATTTTGCTTATATCCGCGAACCTCAATATTATGATCAACATTCAAAGTGTTTCTTAGTTCAGCATTTTTTTAAATGTTAAAACGTTGAAAAAATAATTCTCTGCTTCTTTTGGCGGAGTATGTAAACCAAATATACACAGACCTGTTTTAGGTTGGTCTAATTTTTGAAGGTTCGATCCTAAATCTTTAACTTAGCTTGTAATTATTTTCCAAACCAACAAATCATTGAACTATGTTGTCATTTTATATCATGCGCATTTTGTCTCCAATGTCTCGTAAACTTTTTTTTTCGAGGTCACAAAACATGCCATAACTAAAAAATAGCTAAATACATACATGTAAATAGAAACCTATAAATCGTTCACCTATCATAGCTGGTTGTAATTACTAAGTATTCGTATTTTTAAGGTTGCATACATATTTGATAAATAAATGCTTTGTAATTTGAAATGTCTAAACTTGCTATTACAATCTATAAACAATTATTCAAAGTATATTGATTGGATACGAGTATTTTATTAAGACAATTCGATGTACGTGTTCGAAAGCATAGCCTCTGACCATGTGAACAAAGAAACGTGCAACAATTGACTAAATCGCGTTTTAATACTCAATTTATCTAAGTTTTTTGTTGACTTCTTGAATATTTATCTTGTCATGTTCTAAAATCACTATATTTCTCTTAGAATAATTGATCATTACATTGGTATGTTTGCAACTCTTATAATTAGGAGATGGCATAAGTTGGTCAAGACCTCCTTGATTTCTTGGTTTCAAAGGGGCAGTCGCACGAAAAATGTAATGCCCTACTAATAATTTAGGATCCCAGGCCCCCACCAAAAGGAAATGGTTCGTACCTTATTAAACGGTGCATTGAAAGGTTAACTGTGACTGGAACAGAGACCAAAGTGACTCTTTATATCCGTTGAATATATTTATACACGTAAAAAGTCATCATCTTTGTATTTTCATTCTATCTGAAATAAAACTTTGCATCACCTGGTAATACATGTAAATATTAAAGTGACGGTTTCCGATGGAAAGAAAGAATATCTGTTTTAATTCTGATATACATTTAACAATATTGTTAGTATTAATTTTAGTATTCCTGAGGACCTAATTTCAAAGTAAACAGATTGCTTTGTTTTCAAATATGCAGACATTTTTCACACTTCCTTTCTCCCCTTTACACGGCCCCCAAACTCTCCAAATCATATTAAAATGTTATGAATAGAAAAAATTAGGTTTTATTCATGTGATTTGAAAATATGAGAATGTGATTCGTGTATCAATCTGCAACTTATGTTCTCATGAATGTTTTATACGTCAGAAGTATTTTTCTTAATCCACTTTTTGTCGTGTTTCCAAATATTGGGTTGAACAAAATACCAAGTACCAAAGCGGGTATCAATAAACGAGGTTTAAATGATGCTATTATGCATATTTTCTGCTTTTGAAGTCTTCGTTTCACAGTTGATTCTTTACTCCAGAGCTTGCGGGAATTACATCGATTTCCTTGTCACAGCGTCACGTTTGGCACATAAATTGCTGACACAGGGTTATCTTAGTCCACGGTTGCTGTCTTCACTCAAGAAATTTTACGTTAGACACCGTGCAATCGTAGAAAAATATGGGATTTCTATCTAACATATAAGTACAGATGTTTGTTTGTCGTAGAAATTTGTTTTTTCTTCCTTTACCGGAGTTGACACGCTGAATTTTAAATTAGCACGACGAGTGTGCAGGAACCGCTTACTCTTCCGGAGCACCCGAGTTCACTCTTGTTACGACTTGAGTTCGTGTTGTTTATTTCCGTTCGGTTGATTTTGTGTTTTCTGTTACTTCGTGCTTTTCTTGTTCGTGTTAACCTGGTTTCGTCGTTACCCTTTTGACACTCGAATGCCCCATTGGTGCCTCTTTGCTTCTTTCAAGATGTAAAAATCTCTTTTCATCATAAGTGAGTGAGTAGGTGTTTTACGTCCTAGCACTATATAGGTTAAATAAGGGAGATGATCATAAAGAGGATTATGAAATGATGATGAAAAAAGTGGTGGGGTGGGGTAAGAAACAAAGGACCAGCAAATTAAAAAAAAAACAATGGAAAAGAAGAAGGATGGGTAGAGTCGGAAAAAAATCCTATGTGGTGCACTACTTGGCGATCCACAAAGATATATTTTACGCCCATGAAGCGTACCACTCTCCACGCACGTTGGTCCACATTGGTCAAAAGTTAAGCTAAATCCCTATTTGGGATGAGTCAGAAATTAAGGTGTCAGTGAATTTCAAGCCATGTTTTTTTTTGTGGTGGGGAGGTTATTCAGAAAATTTCTCCCTGTTGTCATTTTCTTGTTGCCTCTTCTGCTTCATTTAAATTTGCAGTTTCAAAATATCCTCTTTTGTCTTTTCTCAATTTTCGTTCGTTTCATTGGTGTAATTAAGCAATCTGCATTTCTCATCTTGCATTTGGCTTCTTCAAGCTTTTCTGTTTTGCTTTGACTTTTCAAGGTTGTGGAACTAGCTGGGGTAAAGATGCTGAGTGCTAGGGCACATGTACACGCGGGTACTGCTCCGAGATCTTCAATTTAGCCTGCAAAACTAGCCCTCAGTTACCATGCATTGCCACGACGAATCTAGCCAGCGACAAAAGAGGTAGAGACTTTTAATCTCTACCATACCATAGAGGCATATCCCTACCCTGTGGTGTTAAAACCATTAACTCACGTCAAAGAGAAGTTATTTTGAAATTCATTTATTCGACCATGACCTAGCAACGCTTCGGGCTTCTAACCCAAAGGTTCATGGTTCGATCCTCGTCAGTGGTTAAAATTTTATGAACCATTTATCCGCCTCTGTCTTGGCACTTTTGCGAGAACGGACTCAATTAACGATGCTTGTCCTTAAAAAAAGGTCATAAAATGGTTGTCCCGTGTATCGAAAGAGTAATTATAGCATCTTTTTGTACATTTCGATAAGAGTAGGCTCAATGGGGCAGCTCAACAGGCCAAACTAACAAAGTGCAAAGTAAAAAGGGCTTAATATAAAAAATAATTAAGCTTGACTCCGATCCAGGATAAATAGAAAACAATGATTAAACAGTGGAAGTCTTACCAATTGGTCAATCTAAACAAAAACAAATACCTATGCTGAAATTGAAAAACAAATGAAGCAATTGATTCTTTTGCATTGTTCATATGCTCGTGCAACTGTGTGGGCATACAATTATGTAAATTGGAACATCAATTTCGATAATTTCTTTTAACAAAACCAATACTGATCACACTAAAGAATAAAAAAGAAACGATACGAAAATTGATCAAGTAAATTTCAGTTGACTTTAAAAATGTAACTATACATGGTATAAAAGAATACAACAAAAAGTATTTCACGTTTACAAATGCTTAAACTGAACGATCTAATTAAAATCAGATCTATCAATTTTTCCTATTGCCACTACCATCAAGTGTTCTCTACTGTCACTGCCATAAGTTGATCCCTATTGTCACTACCACTATTTTTTTCCTACTGTCACTGCCACCAATTTTCTCTATTGCTACTACCATTAATTGGTCCCTACTGCCACTGCCATTAATTGTTCCCTACTGACACTACCATAAATTGTTCTCTACTGCCACTACCATCAATAGTTCCCTTCTGTCACCACCATCGATTGATATAAACTGCAACTACCATCAATAGTTCCCTACTATCACTACCATCGATTGTTATCTACTGGCACTACCATCAATTGTTCCCTACTGCCACTACCATCAATAGTTCCCTACTGTCACTGACATCGATAGTTCCCTACTGTCACTACCATCGATTATTATCTACCGTCATTACCATTAATTGTTCCCTACTGTCACTACCATCAATTGTTATGTACTACCACTACCATCAATTGTTCCCTACTGCCACTACAATCGAGTTTTATCTACTACCACTACCATCAATTGTTCCCTACTGTTACTACCATCAATTTTTCCCTACTGCCACTAACATCGATTGTTATATACTACCACTACCATCAATTGTTCCCTACTGCCACTGCAATTAATTTTTCCCTACTGCCACTGCCATCAATTGTTCCCTATTGTCACTACCATCAATTCTTCCCTACTGTCACTACCATCAATTCTTCCCTACTGTCACTACTACTATTTTTTCCTACTTTCACTGCCACCAATTTTCTCTATTGCTACTACCATTAATTGTTCCCTACTGCCACTGCCATTAATTGTTCCCTACTGCCACTGCCATTAATTGTTCCCTACTGCCACTGCCATTAATTGTTTCCTACTGCCACTGCTATTCATTGTTCCCTACTGCCACTAAGATTAATTGTTCCCTACTGCCACTACCATCGATTGTTATCTACTACCACTACCTTCAATTGTTCCCTACTGTCACTACCATCAATTGTTCCCTACTGTTACTACCATCAATTGCTCCCTACCGTCACTACCATTAATTGTTCCCTACTGTCACTACCATCGATTGTTATCTACTACCACTACCATCAATTGTTCCCTACTGTCACTACCAGCAATTGTTCCCTACTGTTACTACCATCAATTGCTCCCTACCGTCACTACCATTAATTGTTCCCTACTGCCACTACCATCAATTGTTCCCTACTGTCACTACCATCGATTTATATCTACTGCCACTAACATAATTTAACATAATTTTTTTACTTCTGTCACTACCTTTAATTGTTCCCTACTGTCACTTCCACTATTTTTTTCTCTATTGTCACTTGTATTAATTTTTTCTACAGTATTTACCATTAATTGTTCCCTACTGTCACTACCACAATATGTCCCTACTGTCACTACCACTATTTGTCCCTCCTGTCACTACCACTAATTTTGCATACTGTCACTAATGCTATTTTTCCCTACTACCACTACCATCTATTGTTCCCTACTGTCTCTACCATTTATTCTTCCGTACTGTCACTACCACTACTTTCCCTACTGCCACTACCATCAATTGTTCCCGACTATCATAAAGTGATATAGAATATACATATAGAATCTCCTGGATATAGCTGAAATCGTGCTGCTTGGGAGTAAAGCAATAACTAACTAACAATTGTTTGTAAAACTGAATAAATGAACACGTTAAAGTGAATAACCATGCGCAAAAAAATGAAGAAAACCCCATTTTTCGTTTGACATTCAGAGAGTGGTGCAAAGGCAATATGATGCGTCTTATAGTGTTAACTATACGTGTGCGCTATTAAAACAACCTTTATAACACTTTGACTTCAATTTGTAAGTGTAATTAATAATTTTTTGAGTGATGACAACAACCAGAGAGCAATGATGGAAACATCTCGCCATCTACATCAACCACAAAACGTCATTATGAGGAACATGCGAATGAGACTAATAAAAACCAAGCAGTTAATGAAGGGTCAAATAAAAAAAATGGTCCTAGTGCTATTAAGCAGAAGTGCATAAACTTATGAGTAGAACGAGAGGACTTCTTTTTGTACGTGTAATTCATAATGTTGTGTTACTCTAACATTGACTGAGCCAAATATAAACCAGTTTGCGATTGTCAATTTTTTACAAAACTGCCCGAAGAGAGCCGTGCTTTGAGATCGAGATGCAATAAATGAAGATAGACGTGGGAGTTTTGGAAAGAAAAATTAATTATGAACCGAATTATAAATTGGTGGATATAGAAGTGCTACATAAATCCTTATTGAATTACATAATGTTAAATCTATTTTAATGACGAAAGGGTAATAACTCCAAAATACAACGATGATAAAATAGCAAAGAGTTTTAGTTTAGCTGTGAGTGTAGGAGGGCCTAGATCACTATTGGTGCTTTACCTGTTTAACAAAAAAAAACACGAATCATTTGCACTGATAATCTTCTATATAGCACATAAACAGAGCAGAGAAACATGGTAGATAGAAGCAAAGGTGTACCAAAGGGGAAATCAAATATGATTATACCAAAAATACAAAACCGGTAGACATCACATCACAACATACCACTCAACATTAACAAACACACAAATACCAACAAAATCGCATTCAGCAACGTGAACACACGTCGAAACAAGAGTGAACTCAGGTGCTCCGGAAGAGTATTCAGTTCCTGCTTGCTAAAGCACACCCGTATAGAAATCGCGTAATTCAATTTTTTTTAGTGATGACAACAACCAGGGAGCAATGGTGGAAACAGCTTGCCATCTACTTCAACCACAAAACTTCATTATGAGGAACATGCGGATGAGACTAATAAAAATAAGCATTTAATGAAGGGTCAAATCATAAAGATGGTCCTAGTCCTATTAAGCAGAAGTGCATAAACTCATGAGTAGAACGAGAGGACTTCTTTTTGTACGTGTAATTCATAATGTTGTGTTACTCTAACATTGACTGAGCCAAATATAAACCAGTTTGCGATTGTCAATTTTTTACAAAACTGCCCGAAGAGAGCCGTGCTTTGAGATCGAGATGCAATAAATGAAGATAGACGTGGAAGTTTTGGAAAGAAAAATTAATTATGAACCGAATTATAAATTGGTGGATATAGAAGTGCTACATAAATCCTTATTGAATTACATAATGTTTAATCTATTTTAATGACGAAAGGGTAATAACTCCAAAATACAACGATGATAAAATAGCAAAGAGTTTTAGTTTAGCTGTGAGTGTAGGAGGGCCTAGATCACTATTGGTGCTTTACCTGTTTAACAAAAAAAAAACACGAATCATTTGCACTGATAATCTTCTATATAGCACATAAACAGAGCAGAGAAACATGGTAGATAGAAGCAAAGGTGTACCAAAGGGGAAATCAAATATAATTATACCAAAAATACAAAACCGGTAGACATCACATCACAACATACCACTCAACATTAACAAACACACAAATACCAACAAAATCGCATTCAGCAACGTGAACAACAACCAGGGAGCAATGGTGGAAACAGCTTGCCATCTACTTCAACCACAAAACGTCATTATGAGGAACATGAGAGTAATAAATAAAAAGCTTCGCCGAGCGCAACATGATACGACCGCAACATGATGAACCCTGTACGTTTGAGGCCTAATATGGATAGTCTATTGCTCTGGACACATGCAGCCCATGGTGGACTGACAAAGGTTTTTGACACATGCTTCTCTGATGGACTTTCGACCCAGGGGGTAAAAATATAAATTTTGAATGTTGTATTCTACTCTTTAAAAGAAATATGTTTGGGGAAAAAATTAAAAATCGAACCAGAATTTTTTTAAAATTATGATTACAGCCCTAAAAATTTATTCTTAAATTAAGAATCGCTTCCTGACAAGAATAAATTTGCAAAAAAAAATTTTCAAAATCGGACCACAAATAAAAAAGCCCCATTTGGCCCCTAATTACGTAATAGGGGAAAAAATGGGGGGTCGCAAAAATTAATTCTTAATTTTGTATTCGCTATTTGACAAGAACAAACATGCAAAAAAAATTTTCAAAATTAGACAACAAATAAAAAAGTTTCGATTTTGGCCCCATTTGGCCCCTAATTACGTAATAGGGGGAAAAAGGGGGGTCGCAAAAATTAATTCTTAATTTTGTATCCGCTATTTGACAAGAACAAACATGCCAAAAAATTTTCAAAATCGGACCACAAATAAAAAAGTTTTATTTTGGCCCCTTTTGGCCCCTAATTACACAACGTAGAAAAAGGGGGCACAAAAATTCATCAGGTTCATTCTTTTATTGTAAGAAACATTCTTGACAAATTTCACAGCAATGGTCCAACTAGGACCAAAGTTATGGTGGAAACAAGTAAAATATTTGAATTTTTTGCCCCTTTCGGGCTCCTAATTTCTAAATGAAAAATAGGGAGACCCTCAAAATCAATCCCATTCATCCTTTTATGGTAAGGAACATCATTGTCAAGTTTCATAGCAATCGGATAACTGGAACTAAAGTTATTGTGGAAACACTAAAAAGTTAACAGACACCGACGACGACGACGACGACAACGACAGCATCATACCATAATACGTCCGCAAATTTTTTGCGGTCGTATAAAAACAAGCAGTTAATGAGGGGTCAGATCAAAAAGATGGTCCTAGTCCTAGTAAGCAGAAGTGCATAAACTCTTATGAGTAGAACAAGAGGAATTCCATGTCCAGCAAAGAGAACACTACGGAACAAACATCTAAGACGAAGGACTTCTAATAAATCTAGTGACAATGCTATGGAAAGAAAATATATAAGGGAACTTGAATCTGAAGAACAAAAGCTGAGGTCAACTGTAGATCTGCTCAGTAAGGTAGAAACCCAAAGCGGAAACTTGGTCACAACCCAAAGTAACACCAACCAAGGAAATTTCTAGACCATAAACTAAAATCACTTGAGATACAGATAATTTAAGATATGCAAATCGCCCATCTACAATAATCTCAGATGATGACTCAAATACAGGTCAAACAACTGAATTATCAGCAAATCATGTGACAACAAAACTAACTGATGTTCCGTACATATCCACATCCACAAGTTATGGCCTTCACAGGAACACCTCGCCATTTAATCCCGCAATATCAATGATGTTCTATTGCAAAAGTTTGTCAATGAGCAACAACTCTACTGTCCAAAGCTAGCTATAGATGCCATGACTTTCTATCAACATTCTGGAAATGGTTGTTCACAGATAGACTATATTCTTTCAAACAATCAAAACCTGATATCAGCTTACAAGATCCACAATGGAAATGCTATTAATACTTCAATTCCACACGAACAACTGAAATCACGATTGGCACAACTGATTAAACGCATTTTTTCCTACAATAATGGAAAACGCAGGTGCAAATATCTGGTAGTCGATTACAGTAAGACTTACTTTATCATCAACGAGTCTAAGAAAAATAACAAATGCACAGAAGACCAAATAATCGACACGCTGAATTTTCTTATCGAACACACATTTGTTCAGTTTGTTTTTTCAGCGCACAATAGGGGTTCCAATGGGCCCTAATTGTGCACCTTTGCTTGCTGATTTGTTTCTTCATTCATATGAAGCGGACTTCTTACAATCTGTTCTATACAAAAAAGATCGTATACTTGCTCTCTCTCTTAACATCACTTTCATTATATTGATGATGTCCTTTCACTGAACAATTTTCAATTAGTTGACTTTCTGCGTCTCATATATCCTCGGGAATTTGAGATAAGGGACCAAACGGATTCTATGAGGTCTGCTTCATATTTTGATCTTCATCTCAAAATAGACTCTCAATGAAAACTTTCAAAAAGCTCTATAACAAACGTGATGACTTCACCTTTCCAATTGTCAACTTTCCCTTCTTGTTTAGCAACATTCCGTCCGCTCCAGCTTATAGAGAAGCAGAGCTACCAATGGGGTATCCGAATGTCAAAAATCCGAAAGGGGAGTAATAAAACCAGTAAACACCGACAAGAACGGAACAAAAACAGACAACATGTAAAACATGGAAACTCAAAATAACTGAATATCAATCAACAACGCGAACTCCAGTCGAAACAAGAGTGAACTCAGGTGCTCCGTGAACTCAGGAGTTTACGTATCATAATTGATTCGTTACTCCAGAGTTTGCTGGAATTGCATCGATTTCCTTGGCAGAGTGTCACGTTTGACACAGAAATTGATAACACAGGGCTATGTTGCTTTTCGGTTGCTATCGTCACTCAAGAAATTCTATGGTAGACATTATGCACTCATAGACAAATATGGGATTTCTAACTCTCAGATGAGTGCAGATATTGGTTTGTCATAAGGTTTTGTTTTGTCTTCCTTTGCCGGATTTGACACGCCGAATTGGAAATTGGCAGCGCAACGGGTGTGCTATTGCAGGCAGGAACCGTTTACTCTTCCGGGGCACCTGAGTTCACTCTCATTGCAACAAGAGTTTCCGTTGTTAATTTATATTCAGCGGTTTTTGTGTTTTATTTGTGGTCTATTTTTGTCCTGTCCTTGTTTGTGTTTGCTGGTTGTGTCTTGAAGAAGAAATGAAGCTCTTAAACTCTGCAACTAAAGTCTCAACACCTAGAAAAGTGATAAATCTGAAGGGACCCAAGTGGAGAGCAACCCCTCAAGCAGGGCAACTAATTGAGAAGAGCCGAAGAGCATATGGAGAATGGATTAGTAAAGGGAAGCCAAATGGTCCCCTCAGAGAAGCAACATTTTTATGTCAAAGAAACCTTTAGATAGTTGTCAGTTCCGTAGATCTTAGGATAGACGAAATCTCTATCAAGCTATCATGGAAAACCTATCATCAAAAATATTTCATCGACTTATTCCCAAAATTTGTGGGTCTTAAAACAATCAGACAACCAGTATCATCAAAGACAATGTAGAACTTTTCTACCCTGATGATCAAAGACAATGTTTTCTTCGATACTTTAAAGACTTAGCCATCCCCAAAGACAGTGATTATGAGGAAGGCTTTCTAGAACTTTGTAATGTGAGGAACGACCCTATTAACAGTCTTTATAAACAGAATACCAGTGAAGTTAACCAAATTACAACAAATGAGGTTAAGAAGGCCATTTATCAACTTCAAATCGGAAACGCAGCCGATGAATTTGAGATATGCGCAGAACATTTTAAAGCTTCTTGTTTCTGTAATTACTGTATGTTTTAATAATAATCTCCAAAGTGGTTCTTTCCCTGTCATCTAGAGTCCTGACACTGGTATTACATCGAAAGACCCTACAGTTTAAGATAACTACAGAGGTATTACAGTAACCCCAACTCTTTCAAAACTCTTTGAATATGTTGTACTGCCAAAAACTAGAAGAATTTGAACAAATTCCGTTGCAGTTTGGCTTCACAAAAGGAGTTCCAATTCTTCTTGCAGTCCTCATGATATCTGAAGCTCAGGCTGAATGTCAAACTCTGGGTTTACCTCCACTGCCTACTAATATGATAACTGTTGACAGTCAGAAGGCATTCGATGTGGTGAGCCATGTAATCATGTTGGATACACTCTATGACACTGGTATTCATCCCAGTTGTGGTCCATTATCAGCAACCTATACTCTGATATGACTTCAAAGAAGGTTTAAGTGAACCTTTCATGACACAACAAGGAGTACGCCAAGGAAGATTCCTGTCGCCTCTATTGTAAAAGATATACAACAACCAGCTTCTACAAGTGCTCCATAACTCTAGATTAGGTCTGTCAGTTGGTAATATCTTTGTGAATTGTCCAACTGTTGCTGACGACATTGCTTTACAATCAAATAATCCTAATGAACTTCAGTGTATGGTATCTATTTTACCCAAACACACTAGAACAGACCGAGTTTCCATTCATCCTACCAAAACCAAAGGCGGTAGCATTTACTAGATCCAAAATCTACAAGTAATCTTTTTCCTGGAAAATAGGGGATGCTTATATTTCACATAACATAATCATTACTATTTATGCTTTGCTTAAAATCTGCCTTCATGGAACTAATGGACTCAATCCTGCAGGTTTATGTGTGTATCTATAAAGCCTACATTCTTCATAAACTTAGAAATTCTATCACCGAGACATTCCCAGCTGACGCTACATAGAAAGTTCCACTTGGAAACTCTTTGTCTCATACAGTCGCTTCCACCACGAACAGCATGGTGTACCAATATAGGACTACTGTTGAAGAAAGATAGACAAATCTATTAAAAATTTGGGTTAGAAAGTAAACCTTCCTTAAAATACACAGCAACAAGTGTGGCCACAAAAAAAATATGTCTCGCCTGCCGGTACCATCACTTAATTCAACTACCTGAGCTTTCATTTCTTGATATAAACACAAAAAGTGTTAGTATTCCCAATATCAGATGCCTAGCTATTAAGTATTACAAAAAGTTTTCTGTCTGAAAAAAAAACAACCTAAGTTAACAGAGTCACTGGAGCGTGAAAATGAGGTCATGGTCACATGGCATGGTGACATGTTCGTAGACCATAACCTCAACTGTCTGTATACCAAATATCAGTTGCCTAGCTATTATACTTTTCAAGCAATTTATTGTATACAAAAGTCTTACAAAAAAAGTTTACGCCGTTGCCGCCGGAAAGTAATACCCATGCCTCGCCTTTCGCGACTATTCGTCGCAGGCGAGACAAAAACCGTGTCAAAGTTGGAAAAACTCGTGCAGCTTGGAAGTCACTAAAATCAACGGTTTCAGACGTTAGAAAGGGTATGAACAAAGTCTGCATGTTAACTAGAACTTTCATGACAGAATCACTCAATATGAAGTTTTCATCCCAAAGTGATGCTACATGTACAAGTCAACTCTGTGGTGAGAAAAAAGAAGATCTTCAACATTGTTTTTTATGATTTTCAGCTCTCTACCCTGCTGGGCAGGCTTCTTTTTAACATATATCAGTTTATTATGTTAAGTATTAGGAAGTTAGATGTATAGACACTGAGTTGTTTTCTGATGATGACAAAATGGTGAAACTTATTCTACATTGTTCAGCCTTCCAACCTTTTCTTAGAGCCATATTACTACAATCTCTAGATTGTCTACTGAGCTTTATCACCAACTGTATGTTAAACGCAAAATACTGCTATTCAGATAGATGTTAGTGTAGAAATAAACATCTATGACTTCCCATCCCATGTTAACACTAGTTAGTAAGATTACATTGAACTTTTCCCCAATATAGACATTGCATATATTTTGTGAAGATGACTACAAGATGGTCTCCCCTTGTATATATTAATTCAAGTATTCATTCAGAAAGGATTTTAGTTGGAGGACATCATATACATTGTTTTCTTATTGGATGTAAATTCGACTTACCGTAAGACATATTACAAGATACTAGGATCTTGGTGCTCAAGAATTGGAAGGATATACAAACAGAAGAAGGCAGGTTTCATTTTTTGTTATGTAAATTATTCGATAGTTCAACATGAAAGGTATCGAAAGTAAAATATTTCCAAATAAAAAGCTTCGCCGAGCGCAGCATGATACAACAGCAACATGTTGAACCCTGTACGTTTTAGGCCTAATATGGATAGTCTATTGTTCTGGACACATGCAGCCCATGGTGGACTGACAAAGGTTTTTGACACATGCTTCTCTGATGGACTTTCAACCCAGGGGCTAAAAATATAAATTTTGAATGTTGTATTCTACTCTTTAAAAGAATAATGTTTGGGGAAAAAATTAAAAATCGAACCAGAATTTTTTTTAAATTATGATTACAGCCCAAAAAATGTATTCTTAAATTTAGAATCGCTACCTGACAAGAATAAATTTGCCAAAAAAATTTTCAAAATTGGACCACAAATAAAAAAGCCCCATTTGGCCCCTAATTACGTAATAGGGGGAAAAAGGGGGGGGGTCGCAAAAATTAATTCTTAATTTTGTATTCGCTATTTGACAAGAACAAACATGCAAAAAAAATTTTCAAAATCTGACCAGGAATAAAAAAGTTTAATTTTCGGCCCCTAATTACGTAATAAGGGGAAAAAGGGGGGGGTCGCAAAAATTAATTCTTAATTTTGTATCCGCTATTTGACAAGAACAAACATGCAAAAAAATTTTTTTAAATCGGACCAGAAATAAAAAAGGTTTCAATTTCGGCCCCTTTTGGCCCCTTATTACGTAACAGGTGAAAAAGGGGTGGGGGTCGCAAAAATAAATTCTCAAATTTGGATTCGCTACTTGACAAAAATAAACTTGCAAAAAAAAATTCAAAATCGGACCACAAATAAAAAAGTTTCGATTTTGGCCCCATTTGGCCCCTAATTACGTAATAGGGGGAAAAAGGGGGGGTCGTAAAAATTAATTCTTAATTTTGTATCCGCTTTTTGACAAGAACAAACATGTAAAAAAAAATTTCAAAATCGGACCACAAATAAAAAAGTTTTTATTTTGGCCCCTTTTGGCCCCTAATTACACAACGGAGAAAAAGGGGGGCGCAAAAATTCATCAGGTTCATTCTTTTATTGTAAGAAACATTACAAATTTCACAGCAATAGGCCAACTAGGACCAAAGTTATGGTGGAAACAAGTAAAATATTTGAATTTTTTTCCCCTTTTGGTCCCCTAATTTCGAAACAAAAAAAGGGGGGACCCCCAAAATCAATCCCATTCATCCTTGTATGGTAAGGAACATCACTGTCAAATTCATAGCAATTGGATAACTAGAACTAAAGTTATTGTGGAAACACTAAAAGTTAACAGACACCGACGACGACGACCACAGCATCATACCATAATACGTCCGCAAATTTTTTTGCGGTCGTATAAAAAGAGAACTCAAAAATGTAGCTTTGATGATATTGACCATATGCAGTACTTAGAGGACCCTTTTTAAAGGATGTTGGGAATCTCCAAGAGGATATACTATGGTCATTAAAGCCCATAAAAATGTGAACCAATTTTCACTATTGATTTCCCCACTTTCTCAATGAAAGAACCTTAGTGAACATGGTCACATACCTCACACATTCACATTTTGACAGAGATTTTGTTTGAGTAAAGAATCGAAAGTTGTTGTCTTTCTAAGTCGGCTGTTAAACAGGAAGTACATTTGTAGTTTACTTACTGACATTTATCCACCATAGGGGACCCCTACCTGAAGCTAAATACCAAATAACAAAAGCCTACGATTGATAGTTTCTGAGATATCTGTTAACTGGAAATTTTTATCACAGACAGAAGGACTGACTGACTGACAGACCAGTCAAAAACATTGTACCATTCACAACTTCTTTGTATGTGGTATAAATATGCTAAATAGTGAGATGGAAGTCAGAAATGAAGATACCCTGTAAAACAGTATACCCACTTCTTCATTGAAGCAGTGGTATAAAAACAACCCACAAAGTAGCCTCTTAACATGCCATTTTAAGAAAATGATATGCCTAGAAGAGTAAGTATCTCTTAAATCACCACTGAACATTACATTGGTAAAAAGTCTAATGAAGGAGAAGAGAAACATTTATACTAGTAAAGGACATTTTTTCCATTTGATTTTGTTTAAACCACATGCACTAAAGGATACAACTCTCATATAAAAATATGAGGACCCTCAGCACGGTCTAGAAAAAAACCTGTCATTTCTAAAGTCAAGTTAGATTGTCTTGGTTAAGATTCATTTAAGTCTATAGATCATTTTGAACAAGTTGACAAAAACATGATTAGTGTATAATTATCCCAAAGAAAATAATTTTTTTTTTTTCAACAGTTCACAGGTGAAGAATTTTCCAATAAAGGAAGACTACATGAAACTTAATGGTACAAAGAAATATTAACCCATTATTTTATATACATTTATTTACATTCAGATACATTGTGTTCACAACAAATGCATTTTTTTTATTGATTCAAGTTCACAACATGGTAGATGGTCTATCAAGTTTTTTGATTCATAATAAAGATGATTTGCATAAATTCAATTATCTATATGTATGATTACAAATCCTGAAGTCAAAATGCATTTATATATGGTTTACTTATAAGGTAGCTTGTAGCATGATCCTGATATATTTACCAAATGTTAACCAAACCTTGGTAAGCTACAGATATGCACACTTAACCCTGACATACAAGTAAAGTCAAATACCCACTGAACAATTTGAAACTGGAAAAACTTAACAAATTAAAATCATGCAAGAAGTTGCTAATTTTAAAAGAACATTCTGTATCATCCCTTAACAATCAAATTAGTATTTTTATATTTTAATTTTAATTTTCATTACACCTAATAGTGTTTCATACTAGCTGTGGTGTAATGGATATTTGCTTGTACAAGAGACATTCCAAACAATTTATTTTAAAACTTTACATCATAGATTCATCATCCATGTTAACTTGGTAAATTCCATTTGGGTCAACACTTCAAAAAAGCAATATTCATATTGCCTATAAAGCTTAATTTTCTTTTAGCTAAAATTTTTATAAAAAAAAAATTTCAAAATCACTTCAACGCTTTTTCCCCGAGTTACAACTTATTTCACCGGGATATTGAAAAGTTGTATTAAAAGAGGAAAATTTTCATATAAAAAACAATTCACTAAATTCTATTCTAAATGGATAACAATGATATAAATGAATAGCATATAAGGTTGACAAATTTTAAAACAGTATGATCAATAACAAACACAAACAAGAACAACAAATATAATGTCAGAACATCAGTTTGTAAATAGAATTTTTACAAATAACTTAGCAGTTAAAATACAAGTCTTAGACTATGATTAAATTTAAAGTTTAGAAAATTTGGTACTAAAAGAATCAAATTCAAATTATAAGAATCATATATAAAATAGTTGTAAAATTCACAAAAAAGGGATTTTTTAAAGAACCATTTAATAAAATGCAAGTCTAATACATGTAAAAAACATGTTATATGTACATCAATCAAAATTTGGTTAATAGTTTGCAAAAACCGATAGGTCTATTTCCACTTTTAAATATCAAATCTTTATGTTTAAACTATTAAATGGACCAAAAAATACAAAAGAAATTGAAAAAGAAAATTGTTTGTAAATCCTCTTTATAATAATACTCAACAATACAACATATCTAATCTTAATTTAAACACTATAGACACACCACAATGATATTATACAATGAAATTATTACACAAACACTTATGAAAAAAAACACTGTGATCTTTACAAAAAAGTGGTGACATCAAAATTAACAAGAAAGTATCTACACAAGATATTTAATTATTGGAGCATCATGAAAGTGCCTTAATTATAAGGATACTAATACTCAATGTAGCTGTGGTTCAACTGACCCGTAATATATATATTCAACTAATTGATACATTCAGTTTTCTAATGACATCTAGTAAATAAAAAAAATTGAAACCACAGTGTTATAAATACAATGAATTTTTGTATCCAAAATAAGAAGACCTTTTCACAACAGACTTGGGGTGATGTGTTTGTAAGATGCTACCTTTGTGAGAGATTTATTTATAAATAAGGGCACTGGCATCTTTCTTCCTGAAGTTTGATCTTAAAAATGAATCAAGAAAATTCTGTTGCTTTTATTCATTTACAAAGAATATGATAGATTAAGGGTTGTACTATAAAATCAAAGATAAAACTGACAGCAAAAAACATCTTTAAAATAAAAGGCCATTTCATATAATAAGATTTATTTTTCTCCATCTAAAAACATTATATTTTGAGAAAAAAAATATTACAGTAAGAAATAATACCAAAGATGTTTGTTATCATAACAATAACTTAAATAAAATCAAACAATCCAGCAACTGTAAAGCCAATACACATACAGTATAAACAACCAGGAACGTGAGGTAAAATAAATAGCACACTAAGGGGAAAAAATTCATGTATGTGTAGTTCAAATCAGTTGCTTAATTAACAGTCGAAGGCATCAGATAAAAGCATCATATGTAAATTAGGCCATAATAAAGAAATTCCATGATTCTTATTCAAATTTCCTTAAAATATGGGGTGGATGGGCAAATTTTATTTTTGTTGTTGATAAAATTACTAGCCATTTTTATTGATATTGATAAAAAATGAACCTAATTTGCCAAAAAATATAAATACATTTTTTTCAGGTGGCTGTGGGACGCAATAAGAATCTAGGATATCTTTTATATTGGCCTTTAACTGTTTAACATATGACACAAGCTACACAGACACAAATTCTAAACAATTGGTTTATATTTCTAAAAACTTGGTCAGCAGAATTTCTCTTCATTCATTTGTTTGCATCAACAATAGAGGTATTCCTAGGTCCCTGATAGTACAAATGTTATATAAATGTAAAAATGAAAGATTTGAAGTCTGTTTAAAATTGGGTATTGTAGAAGATATTCATAAGAGAAAAAAAAAAGGCCAAGACTATGAAATTTCCTTTGCCTTTCAAACCTTATTATCTGGTCATTATAAGTCAAGCCCAAGTATATGCATAGTAAAATCAAGGTTTTTTTCTACAGCATCAAATTTTCATTTCAAAGCATAGACCATAGACAATTGAGAGATAAGTTTTTCAAAAATTGACATAAATTTACCACCTTAAAGGATAAAAACTTTGGTAAATGAAAAGAAATGACTGAAAAAAAGGTTAAACAGACCTTTTATGACAATAATATTTTTTTTTTAACTAGCTGAAACAATATACAAAAGTTTTGAATAATATTAAACACAATTAAATTAAATTAAACAGTTTCATTTCAGCCTAGATGTCAGGTATCCCCTTAGCTTCACAGATTATAAAGACAGTGTGTTAAGAACAAATGAACATATTTTATTCCACTTGTACAACTGAAAATGTATTTTATCTTTTAGCATTAGCAGCAAAAAATAGTATAAAATGATTTATGAGACACAATATAACTGTAAATTTAGTACATAAGAAATGCCCGTATATTTAACACTAACATAATTAAATACAGTTCCTACACACACTTTGAAATCTGTACAAAATTTACAAAATCAAATGCCATTTGATGTTTTATTTATCACCTTGAAAAAATACATTAAGTTAGTACTACAACTAGTCAGCTAAAAGAAGATAAAATCAAACCAAATCACTTTCATTTGTCAAATCTATAATTGCTGAAAGCATGTTACAGCTACTACAGAAAATTTTGGCTTAAAAAATAAACACTAAAATACAGAAACTAAATAATTTTTTTAAATGATCATAATTATTATAAAATTTCAGAAAAAACTTGAAAAATTTAAGTCTTTGAAATTAGACTACTTAATTCTTCTTATCTCAAAACCATAAGTTGTGTAGGCTTATTCAATAGATTATGAAAATTAATTGTTTTGTATCAACATTAATAGAATGACATAGTAAAATATGTGTGAATCATAATTACCTCCCCTTTAAAATAAAGTTTTTATAAAATAAAAATCAATATTTTCTAAAAAATAATTCATTCACACTCAAACAAAAACTTTGGCTACAGAAAACAAAGACTAACATTATCTAAATGCTGAGAAAGAACATTACCATTATTCTACAATTACATCAAATTTTAATATTCTGCAATCACATCAAATTTTGATATTATTTCTATCATTTATAAAACATTCCAATTATTGAAAAAAATTTGAGACCTTTTTTTCATTTATAAGGTTAATACAAGAGACACAATACTTAAGCCAAAACATTAATGAATAAATATGAAGACCTTAAGAAGATAATACACAACTTTGTAAATGTGATTTTGTTTTTCACTTGTATGCCTCAAATAAGTGTTTACCCTTCTTAAATATTAACAAGATAATATAACATGAATAAAATAAATTTATGAAATACCAAATAATTCAGAATGAATTTTTTTGTTTATTATACAATTTTTAAAAACACATTTTTGTAATTTTATAAAGAGATTTGGTTTGTAGTTCTCTAATAACCATTTTACTGAATATCTACCCAATTCTTTATAGCATGCTCTTAAATAGTAAAAATAAAAGTAAAAAGTTTTAAAGAAGAATGTATTAAAATATTTATAGTCTATTATTTCTATCAAAAACATATTAAAACAATATCATCATTTACTACATATAAAACAAAGGATTTAATGATATACATTAGGAATAAAAGTATACAATACATTTAAAATATAGCACTTTTATGCTGATAACATAATATGTTTGAATAAAAAAATAGTAACAATCACTTGATCTTTTAAAGACAACATGTTTCCTATATAAGTCTAATCAAGTATAAGTTCAGTAATGCTTATGCTAGCATGTTTTTCCTAATACACCATAATGCCAAAAAAAATTCTTTAAAAGGATATCATCATTACAGAAATTAGAGTTCTTATCTATAAACTTAAGGAGAAAAATTGTAATTCTAGATGAATGTTATGAATTTTTCAAAAAAAAATCTACTATCATGTTTATCTCTTTCTAAAATCAAGATTTAAAATACAGATTTTTATATTGAATTATACTATGTATTTTCTATGCAGAAATGGAAGATATTTGGTAGGGAATTTCCTCTGGGGATAAGATAACGGGAGATGAACTTGTTGTTCTACTCAAAGCTATTAAACGTTCATGTACACAGTTAGCTGATACTCTCGCTTCTGCATCTTGGTCCCAGCATTCAACAATATAATTCACAATCATTTCTAAACCCTAAAAACATAGATAAGACACAGTCTGAAAGAAGTTCATTCATCTCATACATGTAAGGTCATGAAAGAAACATGTCAATACAATAAAATATTCATTAGAAACTTGGATCTAGAACAGAATTATAAGTTCTCATAGAAATTCTTTTAAAGCACCAGGTGATCTTTCACAATGGATGGAACTTTTCATGAGTGCTGTATCTATTTCTTCCATAATAAAACATTGCTCATTTTGTTCTTCTAGAGACTTCCCATAGTTTTGATGTGAAAAATTTAGTATTGTGACATTGCATTACTTATTTGGAAATATTGAAGTGTCAGGTCAAAGACATGTTGTCTTTGGAACTTTTTAATTTGTAACATCCTTTAAAAAAAAATCAAATTTAGGGAATTATTAATTTGAGATGCAGTTTGTAAATTTGTTTCACTTGGGTCGTCTTAAAGCGAAATTGGTAATATAGTAGATAAATAAAGGTAATAACAAAACTACCGAACTTGAATGATCAATCTCATAGTCCAGAGAAAATGACAAAAACGAATCAGTCATACCGTAGAACTGGTGGATCGCAATGGTCCTGACTTGGTACAGTCTATTTCTTTAATCCCCTACCAAATACATGTAAATCATCAAAGTACTACTTACTGAATGCTGTAACCAAGCCTCTTTGATAGTTGGTCTAGATTTTTTGTAGACAACATATTCATGCATGTCTTCAAGAGTGGGATGTGTGCCCACTTCTTCTTCAAATGGCAGTTGGTAGTTATCAACTGGTCCTTCTACTGCAGTACATCTGGAAACCAGTTCCCACAGAACTAGACCACAGGCATACATATCAATTCTGAGGAAAGCATCTCGATTGAAACATATAGCTCCCTCTAATACTTCAGGTGCCATGTATCTTCTTGTACCAACCTGAAATTCAAAAATTCACACACATGACATGTGAAAATCAAATGTCAATGAATGTTATATCTATTCTATTTTTAAAATTTGTTTACTTCAAGTTGTTTGGTAGAGTATTTTATCTTTTTTAAGTAGCATTTTTTTATGTTTAATTTTTGTTATAAAACATGTTCAAGCATAATGCATCCTGTATTGTTTTTAAACAGTCATGAAACTAAGATAACCTGTTGGGTTTTCTTTTATTTATAAGCACCTGTTGTGTTTGGCATCAACCATTCTGAAATTTTAGTCTGGACCTTTTTTTGTTAAACCTTCATGTAAGTAATATTGTTTTTTTTTTTAAATATTCTGATACATTTGTCAACAAGCTAGGTGAAAAGTTGATGAAAATAAAGAAAGAATGTGTCCATGGGACACGGATGCCCCCGCTGGCCTCAAATAAAAAGTTGAAGTCTGAAAGGTCTGAAAGTCGCTTAGGACGCAAAGTTAATCATACTTAACCATCCTACAAAGTTTCAAATCATTCCCATGTACGGTTTCAGAGAAAAGCTTGACGGAAATTTTCATGTCGATTTTAGTATCGGTCCAGCCCCAAACAGGAAGTAGATGTCCGACAGGTCTAAAATTCGCTTAGGACATATAGTTTGTCATACTGAACCATCCTACCAAGTTTCAAGTCATTCCCATGTACAGTTTCTGAGAAAAGCTTGACCGAAATTTTCATGTCGATTTCAGTATCGATCCAGCCCAAAACAGGAAGTAGATGTCCGACAGGTTTAAAATTCGCTTAGGACATAAAGTTTGTCATACTGAACCATCCTACCAAGTTTCAAGTCATTCCCATTTACGGTTTCTGAGAAAAGCTTGACGGAAATTCGTACGGACGTATGGACGGACAGACGTACGGACATGAGTAAAACTTAATGCCCCCCGACATGTCGTCGCAGGGGCATAAAAATTACACAATAACACGTTTGTAACTTACAAGCCCATGTGTTTCCCCAGCATTCTTGCCTGCATCAAACTTCTGGGCCAGTCCAAAGTCAGCAATACATGCAGTTAGATCAGATTTTAGCAGAACATTCTTGCTCTTAAAGTCTCTATGGGCAATCGATGGCTTAGCTTCAATAGTCCCCACTCCTGGGATATCATCGTGAAGATACGCCAAACCTTTAGCCATAGTCTCCCCGATCTTTAACATTTCCATCCAGGTCAAGGTATGACCTTTCAGATAGTCACATAATGAGCCATGATCGTGGAACTGAGAAATCAGCCATAGTTTATCGTCACGTTTTTCTGCAGCAATAAAACGTAAAACATTATCGTGTTTCATATGAGGTAGTTTGTAAATTTCCTGCTCTGACATCCATGAGAATTTTTCTTTCAGAGGAAATATTTTGACAGCTACAGCCTCATTTATCATAGTACCTTTCCAGACCTGACCAAACCTTCCATGTGCTCGGAGTTCATTCAGCTGCACAGGTTTAAGTGGCTGGGGAGAGGGTGGAGTGCTGTTTTCTGGATCTATTGTTGGCAATTGCTCATGCACAAATCTGAAAATAAGATTATTTTTTCATTTTGAAATTAGGTGATGTACATGTACATCATGTACATGCTGCCAGTTTATTTTTTTTACATAAATGCAATTTCATACATTAATACTTTATGCAACACATACATACATGGCATATGTACTGTATTGTTTTTTTTTCAATTTAAGAATAGCCATATACATGTGTGTTCATTCCCAGTAGGCAAGTTGCAATCATGATCCTTTGTTCTAAGCTTTGTTCCTATTTTTTTTAAGACAAAATCTATTCTTTTCTATTCTTTAGTACACTTTAATAAGGATAACCTCAACATGCTCAATATAATTCACAAAATTATTTAATGTGGCAGTGTATCAATACATACCTGTCTTTATAGTACACTTTCCACATGATAAATAAACTGATTATTATAATAACTAATACCACTATTGGTACCAGTGAATATAAAACTGTTTCTCTTAAGTTGTCAGGTCCTTCTAATTCTTTTGTGGGAGACCCTGCAAAAAATTTAATAAAATCAGATGAAGAATTTTGTAATCTTGCTTTATACTCTTTCAATGATCTTCGTCATAATGCACTATAAGACTAAAGCACACTGCCACTCCCCCCAAACAAATCTGTCAAAGTCCAAAATGTCAGAATTTTGTTTAACAGGAAGTAGGTGAGCAACAGATCTGAAATTGTATTGATTCCCATTGTATAAGACCCATGCTGATGCTGCGTACCAAATATCAAGAGGCTATGATAAGTAGTTGCTAAAAAAACTGTTACCAACATGACCAATACATAATTAGTTTCCCACTCACTCACCGCCCGACATACACAATTTTATAACCCAGACTTTTCACTCAGGAAAAAATAAGTTTGTGTGTTTAAAGATCAATCAAGTGCATGTTTACCATGTTTAATTTTGATAAAAAAATTAAAATTCTGATATTTAATATTTTTGTACACATAAATGAAGATGTCTTCTAAAAAATGCTAAGGCCACTCCACCTCCCTATTCTCACCTTCGTCAACAGGTGTAGTGGGTACAATAACCACTGTATAGTTATTGTTACAGAAGTCTGCATTACAGCAACAGAAGTTTAAAGCCCCAATACTAGGATCTTGTTTGCACTCTGATGTAGCACATTTATTAGTGTGGCTTGAAGTCCAGCACCCCTGGTGTTTTACAATGTCCTCTGAACCATTGACAGATTGCCATGCAATAAAACAGCTGTCATATACAGATGCACATTTCTGAAGCTTCGAACAAAGTCGTCTATCTTCATGTTGACAGTCGTCTTCTTGAAAAACAGCACATGATAGAATTTTCTTGTTTTCATCCTCTTCTTCAGTATACGATAGACCATCTATGGAAAACCCATCTACAAATAAGTGAACACATAAATAATAATTAGTTCATATATGACAATGGTGTAACAAGGAAAATCTTAAACTAGCTGTTTAATGCCGGGGTGGTGACCTAACATGTACCCAAACCCAGTTCCCGAAATATGCTTTTATATCTTTTTAGAGACTAAAAATATGTTTCAAGATTAAAAAAGAAAAAATCTTCTTTTCCTGAAAAACATTTTAAAACCTTACTAGAACTTAACAGAGATGAATCATGGACAACAGTGATCATGATGAATAAGATAATGTTTTGATCAAAAAATTGTCAAATATTTCAATTTTAAACTTTTTAATGCCCCCCCCCCCCCAGCCTAGGTACATGTGTATTGCTAAAAGAAGACCTACATGTATGGTACAATGCGTTAGAAATGAACTTAAAAACATGATGTGGACTTGAAATGTTAAAAATACATAAAAATTCTTTGCTGTTGACTATTAAAAATGTACAAAATGCAAGGCTCTACACATCAGAGTTAGGAATTCAAAAGCATCTGAAAACATGTACAGTACAAATATGTACAAAATTTAAAACAGTTTTTTTTTTAAATGCATTGCAATAAGACATTTCAAAATTTATTTTATCTTATAATATATAAAGATACATTGTAACTGCAGAAGCATCACAGGTTGAACCGGCTTCATATCAAATTGGTTAATTAATATGCAACAAAGTGAGCTCACTGATGTCCAGAGTCTGCCAAATTGCACAAGACCCAAATTTGCATATAAAGAATTTTGTTTTGGGCTATTCTGATTTTTAAAAGATTTCGTAAAGTCTGCAAATGCTTAGACAAATTTGGCGGGAAATACTTTCACATCGTCCCTAATTTTCCTGTCCCCATCCACCCAAATGAACTTTCCCATGGACAGGTCCTGAACAAGTACCAAACGAGCTAGGTAAACTCAATCGAGCTTTAAATTATTATCTCCCCTTGTGATTCTTAACAAAAAGATCTATATTTGTTTCAGTTGTTGTCAGTGCAAGATGAAACTTTCTCACAAATCCAAGTCAACATATCTGAACAATGAAACATCAAAATGTTGAACTTTTACCATTGACTTTCAAAGAATCAAATTTGCATTAGACTTGAGGAGGCTGGGGGTTCTAAAATGGAGCATCTTTTTCAGTCATCTTGCAAACTTTGGTATAGCCTATATTTCAGTTTCAAAAACTTGTTACAGCATAAATGATGTAGAATTGTTTTTTTTAATTATATTTTATTAATAAAAAAATTAAGAGTTTTTGAAATTCGTCGGACCTGCTGACAAATATATGTAAGGACCGACAGAAATGTCTAAAAAGTCAGTCCGAAGTCCAGCAAAAATAAATTTTTCATGTTTACATTTTGGCTAACTTCAAGTACAAAATTTTCACCAAACCTAAGTGAAATTAAAATAATTGATCATCTGAATCCATCTCAAGATTTGTTTTCACATAAAACATATATTTTATTGAATTAAAGAAAGGATGTTGATGGATTTGTCAATGCACATCAAGTTTGGTTTTGTTTACAAATATATGCGGAAGTGGAAGTTAATAGACTAAAATCTAATCGGACAGGAATGGAACTCAATTTCCGGAATTTTAACGCAATTTGAAAAGGTTTTCTTCAATTTATTTGGTCTGACAAATGTTTTCACTGTAATGAAATGTCTTGATATAGAAACAAGAGGCTCCCATCAAAGATGGGAATAGAAAGATGGTTTGTATACAAATTGATGGCTGTTTATTAGTAGGGTGAATATAACTCCCAAATACAAGCAGTCTAAGTAGGTTTTCTAAATTTTATATAACCAATATTTTAACCTATTTCTCTGTTAAAAATAAGTAGATGTATGTTCTTTTAAGATGAAAGTCTTTGTAATAACTTTCTTTAAAAATCCCTACCTGTCAACTAGAAATGGAATATAATTAAACTAACAAGGTTATATCAATCGAGAAAATAAAATTTATTTTAATCTAAAGTTCTTTTTACATTTATTTTTAGTGCAAAAAGGTAGGTCTGTCAAAAATTTTTTTTATATGTGCAGGACCTATGTCTGGCAGCCTGGAAATTTTTTTTCAAAAAGTCTGAAAATTACAAGATATTAAGCTTTTTCTTAAAAAATCTGATTTCAGGGGAGATAATTGGCAGGAAAATGTGTGACTAATTTATACAAAGAAATGATTAGAAAATTTAGTTTTCCTTAAATATCTCAAAAAGGAGTACTGTGACCCCATGTTTTTATTACAGAAATCAAAAGTATATCCCATTTTTGTTATTTTACACAAATATATAGAAATTCCTATGTCAGGTTTTAGAAATATATGCATTTTGAGCATTTTTCCTATAGAAATGTTCGCCGTGACGTCAGAGCTTACCTGTGGAATATTTTTGGAGGGCAAAAAGACAATAAAATTGTGTTGAGAAACGTCTTTAAACTGTCAAAACTTTTTTGTTTTTCAAGATAATTTAAAAATTCTTTTGGTTCTACAATTTCCAGAAAAAGATCGTTTTTGTAGTGCATTTAGCAAATAAATATTCAGTGGTTCTAAAGATCGAATTGTTGGTTGATTTAAAAATTTTAACAAGAATTTACTTGGTTCAGAAACAATTTTGCAGACAATTTATTTTTCAAGCCCTATTTTTAAAATTAATTATGGTAAATATGAATAAATTCTTCTTCCTAGAACCATTTACAGAACCAATTTATCTCATCAATTACAAAAGTTACAACGATTTGAAATTTTGGGAAATTATCCTATCAATCGATGTTTGTTTATTGCACTGTTTATTGCCATCCAATTTGACACTTAATGAGATGCAAATTATTGAATATGACATCATTAATGAGATTGGCGAACATTCCTATATAATCTATACAAATTCGTAAAGATTGAAACCCATTTTTTTCAAAATTAAGCACCGTGACCTATTGTTTTTATTGTATGTTTTCAATGCTCATACTACATGTACTAATGTCAATTTAGAATAAGAGTTTGAAAAAGATCATATGTCAATTTTATAGACCCCCCAGCCTCCATGGCCTCATTAATGCAAATAAGTCCAATTTTCATGAAAAAATGTCCACGGTAGAAGTGAAAAATTATTATTGCTCATTGACAAAGATCACCTTCTAAAAACAACCTTATATTTTCATGATGCAAAGGGAAGATTTAATAACTTTAGATAGACAGATTTTAGTCAAAAACAGCAAAGGGAGATAAAAATTTAAAGCTCGACCGAGCTTAACTAGCCCGATGGAACTATATATACCTAGCTTGTTTGGTAAATGTACAGGACCAGATGTAAAGCATTTTAATTTGGTATCTTAGAGCTTTTAGAGCAATGCCATTCTCATATCAGCAGTTACTTTAAAATAAGTCTATAAAGTATAGCACATGAACTGACTGAAGTGACATCCACATACTGTTCCTTCGTTTTATTCTTAACATAATTTTGTTTTGTATAAAGATTATGTGTGTACACACTACAGGTTGGGATCAAGTTCATAACGTAAACAGGCTAGTTAGATCAATCGAGCTAGTAAAAGCAACTTTTGAGAGATAAAAATGCAGCTAAATTTATCATCAATGTAAGCTTACCACATATTTTGGCAACAATAAAAAAGAACAACAACAGACGGTAGATCGCCAGCATTGTAAATGATGCTTTCCTTATAGAATGTGCCGTCCCAATTTAAAATTAGAACGTTGGACTGTGATTCAAGATTAAAATATGCTTCAATATTTTTAAAAATTTAGGTGTTAGAACAAATCTGTCTTTTTCAGCCATAAATGAACAAGTTTTTCTCTATTTTTGTTTGTTTTCTTCACAAAATGGCGATTTTCATGTCAGAATGCCCGGATGTCGTTCAATAAAAGCCGAAGCCATTTAGGTATTGACCATGTTATTTTTTTCCGGAATAAGATTTTTATTTATCTTAATTATTTTAGTTAAAAGATATCCTAGATTCTTAAAGGATTGTGATTGACTGTCTGAACTGGACAGCGAGTGACGAAAAAATTCATTGGACGAGTTCAATAGAAAATAATGAGATGTGGAATAAGTGTACGCGACACCTGAGAAAATTAAACTCATTTTCTCAGGCGACACAGCCCACAATTAACCGGCAATTTAGAAAAACCACCCATGGTCCAAATAAAATGCACATAGTTCAAATCCAGTCCTGAAATAGTCACAGATTATCCCCTTCTTAAACAAGGAACAGAAAACATCAAAAAGACAAGTACCGACGAAAGCTTTGTCAAAGATTCCTGGCTAAGGACAGGCATATAAAAAATGTGGCGGGGTTAAACTAGTTTTTTTGGGCCCAACCTCCCCCCTATCAATATTCCTAGACAAAGCACAAAAACTAAACACACCATATAAAAATCAAATCGATCAAAGTCCAATTCCACTAAAGAGAACCTAAGACAAAAAACAACGAGAACAAACAATAAAAGGACGGTAAAGGAACTCTCTATAGAACACTCGCTGTTATATAATTACTGACAGCTAGCTAAGAATCATCAATCGACTGATGAAAAAAAAAATCAAACATATCGATTTTAAATCCGACACAACACTTCAAACAATAATGTAAATAACCTATATAGCATTGCAAGGGCGTTAAACACCAACTCACTCACTCACTCACTCACTCACTCACTCACTCACTCACTCACTCACTCACTCACTCACTCACTCACTCACTCACTCACTCACTCACTCACTCACTCACTCACTCACTCACTCACTCACTCACTCACTCACTCACTCACTCACTCACTCACTCACTCACTCACTCACTCACTCACTCACTCACTCACTCACTCACTCACTCACTCACTCACTCACTCACTCACTCACTCACTCACTCACTCACTCACTCACTCACTCACTCACTCACTCACTCACTCACTCACTCACTCACTCACTCACTCACTCACTCACTCACTCACTCACTCACTCACTCACTCACTCACCCACTCACTCACTCACTCAAACAATAATGATTTAGTCATCACACAAAACCGACACGCTTGATCGCTATAATGCTAAAAAATGACAATAGTAAAAACGTGTATGGAAGTTTCAAGTTATTAACAATTCTGCAAAAAAAAACACTAAATTCAAAGATTTTAACAAAAATATTCAATTTTCCGTAATTTTTGAAGCCAATTTTTCATTTCTAATGAATTGCTTTTAAATTTATGAGCTTTATAAAAAACATTACCATAAAATTCAGGATGTGATATTCCTTTCACTATCAGAAAACGACGTGTTCAATTAAATTTTTCAATAAGAGATCGATACTTGTTCCGCCGAAGTGTTCGAAGACGGATGATATAGGGCTTGACTATTCAATTGAAGCTGTATAAAACCTGCTGTTAAGCTTTAATTGTCTCAGGTAAAACCGTATGTTTTTGTTGTTTAATTTCTTATATGTTTTGGGGTTCATAATAGCTAGGATACCCTAAAAGAGGGGGGTAGGACCTTTTTCGGGACACCGGGATTGGCCATATTTAAGCTCGGGATTCCGGGATTTGGATAATTTAAGTTCGGGATTCCGGGATAAAATTATATCAACTTTCCGGGATTCGGGATTTTCTCATTTTTAAGTCGGGATGACGGGATTTTGTAAAAAATAGTTCGGGATTCCGGGATCAGACCCCCTCCTACCCCCCTCCTAAAAGTGATAAAAAAGACACAGGAAATTTAGATCCCAGGAAACACTGAGTCACAGGATAAAGTTACAATATATATATATTAAAGTATCTATCAAACCATTTTAAATTTCAAATTCTTGGAAAAATGTTTATCATATGCACTCATCTGAGAGATAGAAATCTCATATTTGTCTACGAATTCATGGTGTATGTACCGTAAAATTTCTTGAGTGACGTCAGCAACCAAGGAGCAGCATAATCTAGCTACAATATTGAGCGGAGCTACAATGCGGTCCCATTACTCGTAATATGTGCAACGCCGAACGTGAAATCACACTGGGCGCAATTAATTCAATCCATTAGATGTCAAATTTGGTACTAAAATATTGCTTATAGTATTTTAATGACGAATGTAGATAAAATTTACCGACATATAGCAGATTTTAGAAGAATTTCGTGAAAATATCAATTTATGATGTATCTTGATCCTGTACTTTATAATGAAGTTCAGGATCAGAATTTTGAAAATGTGAGTTTTCTAACAAATTAATAGTTACCTATGGCTTTTAACCAAATTTATTAATGACCACATGTTATCCAGAGTATTATTGGTTATTTCGAACCATCTTGAAACTTTATTAGAGTTGGGGAAAGAAATTTAATTTGCTCCATTACGAGTAACGGGGCTCCGCCGATTCAAAAATGTCAAAGGAGCTACATTATTGTAGCTAAGCATAACCTTGTGTTAACAATTTTTGTGTCAAACGTGACGCTCTGCCAAGGAAATCGATGTAATTTCCGCAAACTCTGGAAAAACGAATCAATTGCGATGCGTAAACTCCATTTACAAGATGGAGCGGACGGGATGTTGCTACAAAAGAAGGGAAAGTTGACTATTGGAAAGTTGAGGTCTTCACGTTTGTCATAGCTATTTCAAGGTGAATATCAAAATATGAAGCAGACTTCCTAGAATAAGTTGTGTCCTTTATCTCAAGTTCCTAAGGAAATATGAGACGCAGAAAGTCACCAAATCGAGAATTGTTCAGTAAAAGGACATCATCAATATAACAGAAACTGGGGTAAAAAGAGACAGCCAGTCTACTATATTTTGTCTAGAACAGATTATAAGAAGCCCGCTTCATATGAATTAAGAAACAAATCAGCAAGCAAAGGTGCACAACTAGTACCCATTGGAACCCCTATTGTTTGCTGAAAAAAATATCCACCAAACTGAACAAATATGTTGTCGATAAGAAAATTGAGCATGTCGATTATTTGGTCTTTGTGTTCTTTTTTTTCTAAGACTCTTTGATGACAAAGTAAGTCTTAGTGTTATTTGTACCTGCGGTTTCCATTCTTTTCTTTAAAAACTGCCAATAATCAGTTGTGCCAATCGTGGTTTCAGTTGTGAAGAAATCATAGTTTTTGATGCTGTTACAAGATGGAAGTGATTAAGAGTTAAGAATGTCCATCAGTTCTTTCGAATTCAGCGGGATGTCAATAATTTCCTTCTTAGACAGTGTTGTAGCTGTGTAGGCGGTGCTATTGCTAGTACAAACAACCCCTAGTTCAGCTGTAAAACAGTCAATATAGTGTTTCTTTCACACACAAATGATGTTATTTGCATGGTGCTTTGTCTGCAGGTACAACAACATATTTGTCATGTAAGGTGGACATTTTCTGCAACATCAGCGTTGCTAAAAATGGATGTTGCCTTAGTGCTCATTAAGCCTGTAAAATGATTCTTTTCAAAACCAACGACCTCACAGCTTTAACCCATCCTGACAAGGAAAGATACCTGGTGTTTTTAAAAATTTTGAATTTTTGAACAAAAAGAACTCAAAACCAAAAAAGTTTGAACAGGAAAGCCAAATCCAGCACCGAAGATATCGGCCATGTGCAATACAAGGAAAGAAACCGGGTGTTTTAATCAATTTTGAATTTTACAATCGGAAATTTCAATGACAAAAAAGTATTAAAATGTATTGGTAAATTCGTGTCAGACAAGTCTGACAACCAAACTTGTGATTACCCTCGGGGGCCTATGGTCCACCAGCAGCAGTTATCGACCCAGTGGATTCAAAATACAAACACCAAAATGGGTATAAAAACGGGTAGTTGGTTATGCTGTATATGCATATTTCAAGGAGTAACCTCTCATCAGCACAAACGAATGAATGGCGTTTTAAGTTGACCAAATACAAAAATTTCGTCGCAAATATAAATTGTATCAAATGTAAAGTAATGTAAAATAGAAAGCGTACGTGTCAATGAAATTATCACATACGACTTTCAATCAACAGTAGATTTTGTCGTCAACATCTTTTTTCAAATAGTGTAACGTTATATAAAATTGAAGCTCGGCACACCCATATTGGAATCGACGGGATGATGTCGTTAACGTTAGATTAACCGTTCGCTTTATTTGTGATCACATGACCGACAGTCCGATTAAGCTATGAAACAAGTGAAACCAATGCTGTTATGAATCTTCGGTGTAAACGTCTCATTTAAAAAAAAATATGCAGAAAAGGAAGGTTTTTGTCGACAATATGATTTGTAGTACATACATAAGTATAGATCATGTATATAGGTATCTCTAAATTTGATTGATATTGTCACATGCATAATTCTTTCTTTTTGCTAAAGCAAGATGTGTTTTACGTGCTCGTCCTCCTCTTGGCGTGTATACTCCGTGTATGACAAATAATTTAATTATACTGTTGGAATAAAGTCCTTTTTCAGCATTGTTTAAACAAATTATGGTGGTGGAGGATAGGGAAATGCGCCACTGAGTTGGAACAGGTATGGATACATGTATCTAGTGAAGATGGTAAGCACATGTCAGGAAACATGTTCTTGGTGATGGTGGTAAGCATAGGTATGAATACATATTCCTGGTGTTGACGATTGTATTAAGCACAGGTTGGGATACATATTCCTGGTGATGGTGGTAAACACAGGTTGGGATACATATCCCTGGCGATGGTGGTAAGAACATGTATGGATACATATCCCTGGTGATGGTGGAAAGAACATGTATGGATACATGTTCCTGGTAATGGTGGTAAGAACATGTATGGATACATATCCCTGGTGATGGTGGTAAGAACAGGTAGGAATACATGTTCTTGGTGTTTACGCTAAGCACAGGTTGGGATACAAATTCCCATGCAGTGATGGTGGTAAACACAGGTATGGATACGTGTACCTGTTGATGGTGGTAAGAACAGGTAGGAATACATATTCCTGGTGATGGTGGTAAACACAGGTATGGATACATATCTCTGGTGATGGTGGTAAGCACAGGTAAGAGTACATGTTCCTGGTGATGGTGGTAAGCACAGGTATGGATACATATCCCTGATGATGCTAGTAAGCACAGGTATGGATACATGTACCTGGTGATGCTGGTAAGCACATGTATGGATACATATCCCTGGTGATGGTGGTACGCGCAAGTATGGATACATGTGCCTGGTGATTACGGCAAGCACAGGTATGGAAACTTAGCTATGGTGATAAGCACAGATGAGGATACATGTACCTGGTGATGGCGATGAATTCCGGAATTAGGTCAGTCAACAACCGAGTTTGTAGATTATAAGACTTGTTCGAAAAGACATGGACAAAATAAGTTGACGCAAAGGCGATAATTGGAATCATGTTTTATTAATAATTTTCATTCATTAAATACACCAGCACATTCCCTCGTTCAATTATCATTCTAGTCGCGTCTACGTTCTTTGAAAATCAAAGAAAACAGTGGTACATTTTAATGAAAACACGCCTCTGCAGTCCATCCTAATTTTTACATAAACTGTTTCAAAACATAACTTGCTGTTAAAGATAATTAAGACCTGATTGGTATCACAGTTTGAAGGCGAGGATGACTTTGTATTAAACAAGATAGTGCTCATTAAAGATTGTATTTGTTCTAAAAAAGGAAAGTGAAGATAATTACAAGAACGAATGCATCTGCAGATTTTCAGAATTGACCCGAAGGCAAGCATTTTCATGAAAAAAAATTACAGTTTCCATAAATTTATAATGAAGCATTTAAAGTTACAATCAAACATGCAGCTCTATTTTCTTTATTTATAAATTCTGTATTTAATTGTCAGCTAGTGCTGCTTTGTTGCTCTTAAACGACAGAACTGAAGAAGTGTTATGATCGAAATAAATGATTTCTTAATAAGCATGTTAATTGATATAAAACCTGATACAATATCATGATCAGTTTTCCTGATGATATTGAAAAAGGAGGAAAGGATAGGGACGGGACATACTGTCAACACCAGCAGCTCGACGGAGCTGACTTTATAATATCTGTAATTTTCAAATTAAATTATTATTACGTAAAGCGTGTCACGGCATCTCAATGCATGTTGCCCCCTCCTGTAAATAGCCAGACTAAATATTTGTCTCAGTATTTGGACATCCACTGTAAGTTCCTTTTTGGTTGTGGTTGTCCCGTGTTTGCATAGGGAGAGCAATACCCTGTGCACGTTAAAGACCCCTTTGTAGAGTTCGATAAGTGTAGGCTCAATGGGGACCGTTTACAAGGGCCACAATCGCAAACTGCAAACTGGAGAGGGATTTATAGAAGCCGGGGTGAATAAGCTTGTTTCCCAATCCAGGATAAATAAATATGTTTAAACTAAGTTCCTTTTTCTTGCAAACCGGCGAAAAACAAAGACAGTTTCTTGAGCAAAGACTAATTCACTTTTTAGGCACTTTTCAACCCTTTGGTATGAATGTAAAAAGACAGACCTTTTCTTAATATTTATAGTTTAGTCATCAAGTTCAGGATTTAAATACCACGTGATGTTCTTCGAGTCAATTTTATGTCATTCTGTCCTCGTCAGTCGATGTGTGAACACCTTTTTACTTTTTAGCCCCTGAAGAAGGACTTTATGTCCGAAAATTTGGGCATTCTTGTTTTATTTGTTTTAAAGGTTTTATTTCTTTATATTTCTTATTTAGTTTTTACCTTTTAAATGTGGCTTCACCATCCATTTATTTATCTATTTTATTTATACACAAGCCACAGTGCAACATACTTTATTTATTTGACTTCAAAGTACACGGTATCAACGGTACTTTGATTAATATTTTTGAGTGTGTGTTTTATTTTTTTTGAGTGTGTAGTTCGTACAAGTTTGAGTGTGAATTTTAATTTTGAGTGTGTATTTCAAAGTTTTGAGTTTGTAGAATAACTTATATTTGAATCATACTTTTGACGAGAACGGTGTGCCATAACAAACATAGGTCTAACATGTCTAAATTACCTTGTGACTTATTGTTTGACTTTCAGACGATCTATCAAAGATCAAGGTATATGAATTTCTCCATGCTCTGGAGTATCGTAAATTATAGTTGTGAAACCAGAGTAAACTGAATTTTACTGTTTGATATAGGGAGGTTGCCGGTTGGAAAGTTGAAGTCATGACATTTTTCATATAGCTTCATTAAGTCATTCATTGGTGTCAGTTAATACTTTTCAGGTCTGCCATATCTCTCATTTGAAAGATTTACTAACATAAGATAAAGTAAGTTACGACCATTTCTATGTGAAAGGACTCCATTAATATAACGGAACTGTTCGAACATGACATTTCTACTGCATTTTTAGTATAAATGTGACTGTTAGAAGTCGGCTTGGGTCACATTGAAGGCTGCTTGCTGTTTCCGTTGTGGATTTTTTTAAATTACCGTTTAAAGTGTAGGTTATGTCGCGTACACTTAATTCCAAATCACGTTATATTCTATTCATATGAATAGAACAAGAAAAGATATGAGTATAAACCCATATCCAAAGATACTCGGTTAAACTTATGTTCATTTGTGTTTGATTTAAAAAGCAAAGAATTACCAGACAGAAATGGCCGGATTTCGTTAAACAGGATGTAGATGAGCGATAGATCTTAAATCAAATCCCATGGTATAAGACTCCATACTGATGCTGTACACTAAATATCAAGTGGCTGGGATCAGTAGTTTCTGAGAAACCTGTTACGAAAATTTTTTTAGCCACCCCAGGGGCGGATCCACAAATTTTCGAAAGGGGGGGTCCCACATACTGGGTACTGTGGGCCAAAAGAGGGGGGGGGGGTCCAGACCAATTTTGCTGAAAATCTCCACAAAAATTTAAAAATTTCGGAGGAAAAGGGGGGGTTCGGACCCCCGGAACACCCCCCCCCTTCTGGATCCGACACTGCACCCCCGACATTTACCATTAATCACCGTACAAAATACTAAATATTAATGAGCATTTTGAAGTCAGTGTTCCCTATAAAGGATTATCAGTTCCTGCTTTTTTATAAACATTATTATATCTTTTAAATAACATGTGTTTGTTTGTTTTGTACCGAATATTTTACCCGTGCGGGTCCTGGGAGGCGAATAGGCCCGGCGCAGCAACGCTAAGCTTGCCGGAAAAAGTGCACCGAGCAGCGCTCAAAACCCTGACATCAGGTCAGGCAGCTATATCCACAAAAAACGACTAGGATGTGTGCCCTAGGTGGTTGAATGGGTGCAGCAATGTCATAATGAATGCCGTGGTCGTCAGGCTATAATACGGAAAACCTGACGCAAACTATTTTGGTGCACCCTGTTGGGATATTTGTCACGTTCCTTGCACGTTAAACAACCTTGTAACAGGTGTCCGTGAGAGCGTATATAGGACCCGTAGGATCCCCCTGTAGTAGGCAAAATTGCGAGCCCCTTCCCATCACTCCTTTTTTCCAGTGATACAAAACTCTCCTTGCCCATTGGCCTTTTGTCTCTACTTCCTCCACTTCATCATCATTTCATGTTTATTGTATCGCCCCTTACATGTTAATCTCTCGGATATGTATATAGAGAAAAGCAATAACTATAGCTAACCAAATTACGAATATATTTTGTGTAAAGACTTAGTACTACAAACGGTCGAATATAGTTTTAGGTGACATAATGACATTTTTTGATAGACAAGTTGTTTATGAAGCAAAGAAGTACCAGTGGGTTGTTCGAAAATCGGAAAATTTATTATATAAAATGACACGACAAAATCACGATTCAGTAGACGTAAAAAGACAAGAAGAAAAGTAAACACCTTTAAGTCAGGGTACCAGTTCTTGCTTTAATATGTGTTTTTTAGTTTTTTAACATTCATTTATGTGCCGAATATAATGTCGCTTTAAATTCTTAACAACACACGGTCGGATATATAGTTTAATGGGATTTTGAATGAAGTTCAAGCATGTTAAAGACTTTTTGTTACTTTGGAGGCTTTCTCAAAAATAAATGTCACAAATTCATAAATAAAACTTAACAGTTGCACTGAATATTATACACTGTAAAAATTGTGTTTAAAATCTTAACACTTTTCAAATCAAGCATGTAAAATCTAAACATGTTTAGGTTTTAAACATGTTTCACTTTTTAATAATATCAATTTTAGAAATTGTCCTATACTATATTCATTAATCTAAACATGTTTTGCCAAAACACATGTTAAGACCCTAAACATGACACCAATTTGTTACATTTAAAGTGTTTAGAAAAATGTTTAGGCCCTAAACACATTTTTTACAGTGTACAAGTAAAAACTTCCAAATTTTCGAATCAAAAAAATAGCATTGACCAATAACAAATTAAGCCGTCAGGGACAGACCATTTAACTTGAAAAGGGGGGGGGGGCTTGATTTTTCGTTTTGGCAAAAAAAAATATATATTTTTCGAAGGTGATGCAACTGAATATTGTTTCATTAAGAGACCGACCATTTAACTTGAAAGGGGGGGCTTGGTTTTTACAAAAAAAAAATATTCTGAAAATTATTTTTGATGAAACAAATATTTTGGCACCTGAGGGTAAAAAAAAATTTCTGAAGAAGGATTTCTGCTATAAAAGATAATGCTGGTAATGAAAAAAGATATTCTGTTGCGACGCCTTTGAAAAATAAGTATTTTGTCTGCGCTCTGTGAAAAAAAAAATCTGATAAAAAAACAAGCCCCCCCCTAATTAAGTTAAATGGTCTGTCTCTAATAGCATTATTCTATATGGCAAAAATCCTTCTTCAGAATATTTTTGCCTACCCTCTGCTTCAAAAATATTTTTTTCATCAAAAATAATTTAGGAAAAAAGCCCACCTATTTTAATTCTGAATGTACAAACTACATTCTAATAATCATCCAGAAAACTGAAAAAAATCGCCGCATTCACACAAGTGCAAATCAATCAACGATCCATGAAATCTTCAAAGTAGATGTTTTATAATTGTCTCGTATGTGTGCACACCAAATGTATTTATAGATCAATATCAATTGAGGAAGATATAGATCGATGAATATTAACTGTTTTTTTCTAACACATTTGTTTACGTCTTGAATCTCGTATGCTGCATGTATGTACAATCTTTGATTTGATTAGGTAATGAATTTAGTACATATCTATGCATTGATAAAAGTTATTATTATAAAAATTGACCACGGCTTTTGAGAATACACAAAAAAGCAAAAAGGGGGATGGGCAGTTGTCGAAATTTTGTCAAATAAGTGACCAGTTCATGTATAATACCTAAAATCTATATCAAACATAGATAGTATAACTATTTTGTGAAAAAAAATCTCTAGGTGAAAACAGCAAAGCATGGGATTTATTGGTGTATAACTGTTCATAAAATTCGAATGGAGAAAGTGTCGTCCAGCTAGGACAAATGTAGGAACTGACAAAATTGAAACTAACCATTCAATTATCATTATAATGGTATGGAACAACGCTATTTTGAAAAGTTTAAATTTAGACCAACAGTAGATGTAACTAGTGAATAAAAAACGTTCAATATTTGAACATTCATCACGCACTATATCTTTTAGCGCACACAGAACCTTATCACAAACTCAAACCAAATCCAATAATACTCTATAAGAACTGTTAGTATGAACAGTTCCGAGTATTGAAAACAGAGCACCAAGCAGGTGCACACAACCAGCGGCTGTATATACAATAATAGTACACTGACTCGACATAAAATTTTTATACGGATGAGGCTTAGAAACAGGAAAACGCGAGGGTCTCCCGAGCGTTTTCTTGTTTCGAGCCGAATTCGTAAATACAATTTTATGTCGAGTCAGTGTACTATTATTGTGTTTATACTGCAATATTTTGTATTTTCTTTGGAGTATTCTTTATTTAAAAGAAACACAAATAAAAAAAATCGAAAAATGATCCTACCTCGGGCCCCTCTCCTAATATGGTCATAACACCTGTGTCGCCAGGTAAGGGGCACACTGTATAACATGGAATGGTTTATGTACTATGACACAAATGTTCATGGTCTAAAGTAAATTAATGTAATGAAATTTGAAAAAAAAATAGAATAAAAATGATATATTTATACTGAAGCATAAATTTAAAATTAAGAATTGAATGCTACCGTTTTTTTAACTAATATGCGCCTTACATGTAAGAATGCAGCTTAATATCATTATGCTAGAAATAAAAAAAAATAAAAATAATTGTTTTTCTTGGAATAAAATGTAATACATTTATCAAATACATTCGGCGTTAAAAATATTAAGATTACATATTTTTATCAAAAGTATTTTAAATTCGGGTATTCAATTCAACGCATTAATATTTACACCTGTCAATCAAAAAGCATGTGGAGTCCGTGCAACTGCAAACTCAACTAGCTCTCTCTATATATGTTGTTTACCGGTTTATACGGATTTGATAGTAGTTGCCTACATAAATTGGGCATATTTAATTACATGATAGAACATCCAATTATTTCCCACCCATTTTTTAAGTTTATAATTTTAATTTCACCTAACAAATACTTTTCTTGAATTAATTTATACGGGAATAAACGGTTAATTTAATTTTGCCGATTTCAAAATTTCAAGGAGTAACCTCTCATCAACAGCATTCACGTCAAAACATTGGAAGATCAATAACCGAAACAATGAAAATGCATTTGTACAAGTACTAGTAATCAATACCAAAATGTTCGAACAGGAAAGCCAAATCAAGGACCACGGATATCTGTATTCTAATTCCTTGCTTCTGTCCTGACTTCTCAATCCGAGTTGCATGAAAATTTTCACATACTATCCTTTTTAAAATTATATATTAAATAATTGGTGATTTATGTGGTTTTAATCGTCATTCCAAACCATGTAAATAATAATGCGTTGAAAAAGAACAAATTTACAGAAGACCAAATAATCGACATGCTCAACTTTCTTATTGACAACATATTTGTTCAGTTTGGTGGACGTGTTTTTCAGCAAAAAATAGGGATTCCAATGGGCACTAATTGTGCACCTTTGCTTGCTGATTTGTTTCTTCATTCATATGAAGCAGACTTCTTGCAATCTCTTCTAGACAAAAAAGACCGTAGACTAGCTCTCTCTTTCAACCTCACGTTCCGTTATATTGATGATGTCCTTTCACTAAACAATTCTCGATTTGGTGACTTTCTCCATCTCATATATCCACAGGAGCTTGAGATAAAGGACACAACGGATTCTAGGAAGTCTGCTTCATATTTAGATCTACATCTCGAAATTGACTCTCAAGGAAGACTTTCAACAAGGCTCTATGACAAACGTGATGACTTCAACTTTCCAATCGTCAACTTCCCCTTCTTGTGTAGCAATATTCCGTCAGCTCCAGCTTATGGAGTTTACGTATCTCAATTGATTCGTTACTCCAGAGCGTGCGGGACTTACATCGATTTCCTTAGCAGAGCGACACGTCTGACGCAAAAATTGCTCACACAGGGTTATGTTGCTCCTCGGTTGCTGTCTTCACTCAAGAAATTTTACGGAAGACATCATGCACTTATAGACAAATATGGGATTTCGATCTCTCAGATGAGTGCAGATGTTGGTTTGTCATAGTGTGTTGTTTTGTCTTCCTTTACTGGATTTGACACGCTGAATGGACTATTGGCAACGCGACGGTGTGCTATAGCAAGCAGGAACTGCTTACTCTTCCGGAGCACCTGAGTTCACTCTTGTTTCGACTGGAGTTCGCGTTGTTGATTGATATTCAGTTGTTTTGTGTTTCCATGTTTTACGTGTTGTCTGTTTTTGTCCCGTTCTTGTTTGTGTTTACTGATTTAGTCTCTGCCCTTTCGGACTTTTGACATTCGGATACCCCATTGGTACCTCTGCTTCTTTCTATGAAAATTCTTTAACAGCATTAGGAACAAATTCGTAGAGATCTCTGCTAGAGCGAATAACCCGCTTTCGATCTGTGCTCACTAATACCAATATTCATTTCCCCACTCATACGAAAGGTTTCTTTTATTTATACATATTTATTAGAGTTTTGATTTAATTCTTTAATGTAGCTGATGTGTCCTAGAATGCAACCCCCCCAAACAAAAAAATAAAAAAAACAAAAACAAAAAAAAAACACTGTGTTTGTATAGAGGTTGTACTGCTAATTTTGTGATTTACAAATTATCAAGTTCCATAAAAAAATAATATAATAAGGTATCCCTTATAAAGGGGCTTGTGTGGCGGAATCTTCATGCTTGGATACCACACTATCGGTAATTAGCCAATTACCAATAAAATTCTTCTTTTCTAAATATTTGTACCATACTATATTCGACCTTGTTTTACAGCATGCCTCGGAAAGGGGGCGTGTACTAAAAGTGATATACTGTCACTGACCGTATAACGGTCACTGTAATTTGACTGCTCAAATAGACCGATTGCAGTATAAAAATAAGAATTTGTAACATGAATTGAGAATTTTCCTTTGATCTTCAGAAAGAATAAATAAGTACTAATAGGCATTTGTATTCCAAATCACCTCAACTGAATGATATTGCATAAAATGTCACCTGTGTCATATAAACCCTATGGAAAATTTCCAACACCAAACACCCAAATATTGCATACCAAAAACTCCGCCTCTAAAACATGACTCCTTCAAACAATGAAAAAAAAATATTTGAATATTTATTTTCATTTAATATTTCCCGCCAGACGAAGACACGGACCAGTGTTTCATTCATAAATATTTTGATTGGTTAAAATATAATCACTCTACAATTTACGTGTCCCGCCTTTCAATTATTTTTTTATCAGTGGGCGGAGTTAATTCATGTTACAAATAATTTATAGCACCGCCTACCTCGTTATCCAAATAAACTACTCACGCTTCGCGTTCGAAGTTTATTAGGATAACTCGTAGTACTGTGCTATAAATATAACCTAGACACGTCCACCAAATTCGACCAATAAAGATGTGGTGGATGAGAAAGTTGACCATCGTTAATTATTGCGGCTTATACACATTTGTTTGGTTAAATTTTTTAAAAGGCAACAACATAAAATTTGCTTCAGGAAACGCCATGGATGCAGGATTTCGGATCATTTACCTCAGAATTTCTTGGAGCTTTAAGCGGCCCCAGACCACATGCCGAAAAATTTTCAACATTTTCAACTCGGTTTATAATTTGTGCATTACGTTTAATTAATTTAACAAGATATAAATATATATATACAGGTTTCACAACTATAAGTGATGAGATACGGATTTTTATAACATCGAGTTAGATATTTGTCAAATTAGGAAACGAGCATTTGCGAGTTTCCTTTGACAGATATCTAAAGAGTGTGATAAAAATCCGTATCTCATCACTTGTAGTTGTCTAACTGTCTAACGTGATAATATAGGCCCAAAAAATGCTTATATAATTATAACTCATAGGAAAATAATCCTATATGTATTTTGTTTCATTTTAGCAAACATGTGAAAATAGGAGTCAATTTTTTTTTAAAAATCCTCCTTTTTATTATGAATCTTAATTAAAGGTAGACTTTTTATCATAAACAACGTTTTTTGTGCATTTTTGGATATATTTTGTTTGTCTTTTTATTCAAGCGAGATCAACAGATGTTCAAACAAAAGTAAGCACGCTTTTCACGAGATGCATACAGCCAATCAAATTTCTTGAAATGAAATATCACATCGTGCAAAATAGTCTCATCTCGCGAGAACTAGATAATATTGCACAACAGTTAGAAAAATATTATTCAGTTATTGAATGTGTAGCCAGGCAATGGATCAGAATATTTTTCCCGAGGTATCCAGATCAGCTCAATGTTCTATTGCACAAAGCCGTAGTTCCTGATAACGAAGGGAGATTTTTTTTTAGGGATCGTATAAACATGATAAAGAGATGAAGAGGTAATAACAGTACATAATAGTTAGGCACCAACCATTTTTATATGGTGGGGGCCTAGGATTTTCCAACCTGGTAATTTTTTTTTCTGACAAAAGCAAAATCAATAATTTTTTTCCAACACATTCAGAATATTTTTTTTAACATTTTAGTAGCAACATTTTTTTGTATTTGTTAATATGAATGTCCATTTATATTGACCGTTTTTCCCCTACATTATTCGTATAATTTGTCTTCCTGATGATATCTTTTAAGTCTCATTCTATATCTGCCAAGTTTAAATATTGTCTAACTATTTGGCATTGCAATGCATTTGGTACTGTTTCTTTGCTGTAATATTGACTTTGTGAATCAGAATTACTAATTGTTTCTTATCTTAGTTCTTTCCCTTTTTCGAACGTTCATCTGTCATTCTTATCATACTCCTCAGTGTTGCCTTGAGCAAGATGAGTGGTTTAAATGCATACAGTTGTTTCTATCCATGTCTTTGATAATCCGAACTTGTCTACCATTTGCTGATTTTATACTTGCATGGTCGTAACTAGGGTCTAAACAATATGAGGTAAGAAAGGTTTGCTGAGCGTAGTGAGGCGTAAAATAAATCAGAAGGTTTTGAGGCTCAATGTACCTGAAGGCTACAAGAAAATGGTGTTGAATCCAGGGCGTTTGGGTCCAGGATTGTCTTTTTTATTATAAATAGCGTGTATTTAAAAAAATTCATCTCGTCTATATACTATTTCCAGGTGGACGTGTTTTTCAGCAAACAATAGGGATTCCAATTGGCACTAATTGTGCACCTTTGCTTGCTGATTTGTTTCTGCATTCATATGAAGCAGACTTCTTACAATCTCTTCTAGACAAAAAAGACCATAGACTAGCTCTCTCTTTCAACCTTACGTTCCGTTATATAGATAATGTCCTTTCACTAAACAATTCTCGATTTGGTGACTTTCTCCATCTCATATATCCCCAGGAGCTTGATATAAAGGACACAACGGATTCTAGGAAGTCTGCTTCATATTTAGATCTACATCTCGAAATTGACACTCAAGGAAAACTTTCAACAAAGCTCTTTGACAAACGTGATGACTTCAACTTTCCAATCGTCAACTTTCCCTTCTTGTGTAGCAACATTCCGTCCGCTCCAGCTTATGGAGTTTACGTATCTCAATTGATTCGTTACTCCAGAGCGTGCGAGACTTGCATCGATTTCCTTAGCAGAGCGACACGTCTGACGCAAAAATTGCTCACACAGGGTTATGTTGCTCCTCGGTTGCTGTCTTCACTCAAGAAATTTTACGGAAGACATCATGCACTTATAGACAAATATGGGATTTCGATCTCTCAAGATTGCAGATGTTGGTTTGTCATAGGGTTTTGTTTTGTCTTCATTTACCAGATTTGACACGCTGAATGGACTATTGGCAACGCGACGGATGTGCTATAGCTATATGCTTACTTTTCCGGAGCACCTGAGTTCACTCTTGTTTCGACTGGAGTTCGCGTTGTTGATTGATATTCAGTTATTTTGTGTTTCCGTGTTTTACATGTTTTCTGTTTTTGTCCCGTTCTTGTTGGTGTTTACTGGTTTTGTCTCTGCCCTTTCGGACTTTGACATTCGGATACCTCATTGGTACCTCTGCTTCTTTCAACAGTATATAGGCGAGATGAAAATTTTTAAATACACTGTAATTTAAAATAAAAAAAGAAAATCCTGGACCCAAATGCCTGTGGCTAAATCATGGAAGTTGGGTATTCCCAGTGAGAAATTTGGTGTCCATATATCTTTTTGGTCAGTATTGTGGTAATATTAGGAAATCATATTGAAAGTGAATTAGTGGGATATATAAAGTGATGGTCGAAGTCTATTAAAACAGTTAAGGAGCAAATATCTTGACTTCGTTGTACAAAATTTGGGTGGTATATATAGAAATCAACCTGTCTGTCTGTCCACATACCTAAGTACTTCTCCTACTATATGTAAACCACTTGACAGATTCTAATGAAACTTTACATCCCAGTTCCTTTGTTATAACAGGGGTGATCTGAGCAGGATCATCCTTCGGAATACCATAGAAAGAAGCAGAGGTACCAATGGGGTATCCGAATGTCAAAAGTCCGAAAGGGCAGAGACTAAACCAGCAAACACAAACAAGAACGGGACAAAAAAAACAGACAACACGTAAAACATGGCAACACGAAACAACTGAATATCAATCAACAACAACGCGAACTCCAGTCGAAACAAGAGTGAACTCAGGTGCTCCGGAAGAGTAAGCAGTTCCTGCTTGCTATAGCACACCCGTCGCGTTGCCAATAGTCCATTCAGTGCGTCAAATCCAGTAAAGGAAGACAAAACAACACCCTATGACAAACCAACATCTGTTCTACCATGTTCTACTTTTTCAATTCTATTGTTCATTTCAAGTTCTTTTGTTAGCTCACTTGGCGTCCGTCGTCGTCTGTCGTCGTCGTTTGTTAACAATTTTTCAAAAATCTTCCCCTCTGAAACTACTGAACAGAATTTAATGAAACTTGGTATGAATGATCCTTAGGGTGTCCTGCACCAAACTTGTATTTGGATTTTTGATCTGTCAAAAAACATGGCCACCGTTACTAAAAATAGACCAGGGGGTCAGACTACTGTTTTTGGCTTGTAAATCAAAAAGTATAGGAGATAGATGAAATCTGATGCCACCCTGCTGCTTCAGCATCAAAAGTTCTACAAAAGTCTTCATTTGGTCGAAGATGTCAGATGATCCCTTATAGGGGTTACAGCCCCTTAAAGGTGAAAAATAGCGTTTTTGCATGTTTTTGGCCTATAGAATGAAAACTATTGTAGATAGAAAAATGCTGTTGCTTGCATAAATGTTCAACTCATTTAGCTCTACAAAAGTCTCTAAGGATCGAAGTTGTCAGATGACCCCTTATAGGGGTTACAGCCCCTTAAAGGCGAAAAATAGTGTTTTTGGCCTGTAGAATGAAAACTATTGCAGATAGAGAAAAGCTGTTGCTTGCTAAAATGTTCAGCTCAGTTAGCTCTACAAAAGTTTCCATGGGGTCGAAGTTGTCAGATGACCCTTTATAGGGGTTTAAGCCCCTTAAAGGCGAAAAATAGTGTTTTTGGCCTGTAGAATGAAAACTATTGCAGATAGAGAAAAGCTGTTGCTTGCTAAAATGTTCAGCTCAGTTAGCGCTACAAAAGTTTCCATGGGGTCGAAGTTGTCAGATGACCCTTTATAGGGGTTTAAGCCCCTTAAGGTGAAAAATAGCGTTTTTGCATGTTTTTGGCCTATAGAATGATTGTAGATAGAAAAAAGCTGTTGCTTGCTTAAATGTTCAGCTCATTTAGCTCTACAAAAGTCTCCATAAGGTCAAAGTTGTCAGATGATCCTTTATAGGGGTTACAGCCCCTTAAAGGTGAAAAATAACGTTTTTGCATGTTTTTGGTCTATAGAATGAAAACTATTGTAGATAAAGAAAAGCTGTTGCTTGCTTAAATGTTCAGCTCATTCAGCTCTACAAAAGTCTCCATAGGGTTGAAGTTGTTTGATGACCCCTTATAGGGGTAACAGCCCCTTAAAGACAAAAAACAGTGTTTTTGGCCTATAGAATGAAAACTATTGCAGACAGAGAAAAGCTATTGCTTGCTTAAACATTCAGCTCATTTCGCTATACAATAGCTTTGACATCAAGACCAGGTGAGCGATTCAGGCGCCTGGGAGCCTCTTGTTTTTAAAAGCACGTTTTTTTTAGAAATGATCACTAAGTTGAACATAGAAAAATTATAAAATCAGCAACAAAGATTTTTTTGTAGATTGAAAAATAACATAGTTCACATTGCATGCATTGGATTTGATTAAGGGTTCTCGCTATTCCAAGTCGACCTTCCTATCCACTTAGACCACGAAACCGATGGAAACTCAACGCTAAAAATTGTACATAAAGAATATTGAAGGGGCCCAATAAGGATAATCTATATTATTATTATATATTATAAAAATGTTTTCTATTTGATTCTAAATGCACAAAATGTATTCTTGTGTTTGTATTTATTTTTTACATGTCATATTTTGAAGGCTGGGATGTAAAATAGTTATTACAAAGGAACATATGCACAAAAAGAATTTTCATTTCTATCGGAAAATACTTGGCCCTCAATATTTAATGGGAAATCTCGTAAGTGCAACTGCTCCTAAATCGCTTGATAGATTTTGACGAAACTTAAATGAAGTACACCATATTGAGATGTGCATGAAGAAATGTCGTCACTGGCTGAAATCATTCAGGAAGATAATTGGACTTTGTTCTTTGTAAGAAGCATATACATGTACCAATGGGGCATCCGAATGACAAAGTCCGAAAGGGCAGAGACAAAACAGTTTTAAAACACAATAATTACATATACCGTGCATATGAATAAAATGCAGTAATTCTATTGGTTAATTGTCACCTTGAATCGTATTTCAACTTGTTTCACGTGGCCATAGCCAGGTCATGACCTTACTATACGCACAACTAAAATTGGTATCTCATAACTTGAATTCGCATTTGGATATTTTAAAATGCGCAAATAAAAAATACACGAACATACGTCACAAAAGAAAACGAAAAATCAGATTCAAATAAAAAAACAATAAAATGTAATTATAATAATTGAATGTTTGTATTTTGACGTTTCAAAGGGTTGTAAAACCGTTGACGGTCGCACATTTTTAACATGAAGCGCTAGCGCTCATTAAAAATGTGCTGCGGTCAACGGTTTTTACACGCCGATGAAACATCAAAATACAAACATTCAATTATTAAAACAAGAACAGGACAAAAAACAGACAACATATAAAACACGGAAACACTAAAACCATGCACTGAATATCAATAACCAATGTGAACTCTAGTCATAATGAGAGTGAACTCAGATGCTCCGGAAAAGTACGCTGTTCCTGCCTACTATAGCACACCTGTCACGCTGCTTCTTTCCAAATCAGTGTGTCAACTCTGGTAAAGGAAGACACAAGTAAATGTCTACCGTAAAATTTATTGAGTGACGACAGCAACCGAGAAGCAACATAACCTTGTGATACCAATCAATGTACTTCTCGCAAGCTCTGGAGTAACGAATCAATTGTGATACGTAAATTCCATAAGCTGGATCTTTATTGAAAGACAAGTTTGCCTTGAGAGTCTATTCCGAGATGAAGATCTAAATATGAAGCAGACTTCCTATTATAGATTCCAATATGAATCCGGGGGGGGGGTAACCTTTATTGAGCTCGCTCACAGTATTCCTAGTTTCTGTTGTCATCTAGATACATATTCTTCTTTCTATTTTGTTCTTTTTTTCTTTTTCTATGAGCTTTCTTATCTGGCTGTCGTGGGTACCAAATCTTCATTTCAAAAGTATTGTACTTATATTTTTGATGGTTTATTATTTCTTTTCTTTTCAATGTTCATTCAAACGTGTATCAAGTAGTATGTTGGCTATTCTCCGCCAAAGATGAACCAATATAGTCTGTATGTCTAATGATTCTTGTCATATCTCTACCTGGCAGTCCCACTGTTCTTTTGATTAGTATTTGGATACTAGGTATAGTCTAGAGGAGCTGAATGTTATGTTATAGCATCTATATGCAGTTACAGCAAAATATTGTCTTCAAAATTCTTCTTTTTTTTTTTTTAAATAAGCACATTATCTGTTGTTATGTTCAATGATTTTATAGTTCTCTCTTATATCTGAAAATGTTAATGTAAAAACCAACTTGCTGTTATATACTCTTATTAGGATCCCCTTGCACCACCTATCATCACATTAAAAATTGTTACATTGTTACAAGCGTATTTTTTTTCATAATCGCTATAAAGGGAATTTCAAATCTAGTTTTTAACGAAAAAACAAATTCAAGATCACATTTTCTAAAGCTACTGGCTTTTAAATATAACAAGAAAAGAATTAAAAGGTTATAACATGTATTAAGTAAACATTTTGTTCAAATCATCAATTTTAGATCATAATCGCTATAATGGGAATTTAAAATCTAGTTTTTAACGAAAAAAACAAATTCAAGGTCACATTTTCTAAAGCTACTGGCTTTTAAATATACCAAGAACAAAATTAAAAGGTTATATCATGTATAAAGTAAACATTTTGTTCAAATCATCAATTTTAGTGTATTATGGTAATATAATACTTACTTTAAAATATCAATTTACACCCTTACCCCCACCCTTGCTAAATCGTCCAAGTGAATAGGTCATCAGTTTATGATGTATATCGAATCGATCTAGTTACGTTTCTGATTCATTGGAGCATGTAAAGGGCGGCAACATTAATATTAAAAACGAAAGAATATGGAATATGTGTCAAAAAGACACGACCCACATATTGAAATGATTTTAATAAATGTACAAAAGCAAAATTTCACTGCGTGTGAAGCGCTTTTCTGGATTAACCTTCATCAGACACGCTAGGAGTAGAAAACTTGGAAAACCGGTAGAATATTAGATTTGATAAAAAAAAAAAAAAGGCCAAAAATATTACAACAATGACCAAACAGATAAATCTATCAATTTTTAAAGAAACAACCAAAAGTTTTCAAATTTTGGAAATATGTAAACCATGTCTTTCCAACACATATTCCAGTACTCGAAAATATATAAGAGCATACAACTGAAGCACGGAGAAGCTTTCTACGACCTCCTGTTTTAACCCAGCATTACTTTCAAAATAACTGTAGAAAGTTATAGACCATTGCGATGTTCAATTTCTCTCGGACATGTTGGATTGAGCCTCCAAGTTGGGTAGTTTTGTTTTAATTACCTTTATTTACATGGGTAGATGCTTATACGTTCTGGTTGTTCTTGTTATCTTTTTGTCTCAGGTTCTCTCTAGTTGCTGTTTTGGGTGATTAAAAGAGGTAACATGTTAATTGTTGAAGTATCTAAAACAAATATGGATTTCAATATGATTAAGTGCTATTCTCGGTTCAAAATGCTCAAAAAGTAACAAAAAATGCATTGGCACTACTCAAAAAAGTCAGAAATTTGATATATATTGTGTTTTAAATGCATATAAAATTTGGATCTAAGGAGGTAACTCGTGTCAAATCATACTAAATCCCTATCATTGTAACAGAAATTTTTCTCCATCCTCTGACACTGGAGATGACAACTAATGATTGTTTCTTCATAAGAAGGATATTTTGAATGACAATGCATTGTCAAAACCGTGTGTTTTTAAAATCATGATTCAAACATTTTCGATTTTAGAGAACTGCACTTAATATTTTTTTTAATTACAAGAAAAAAGAAGCTATTAAACAGCATTAGAAATAAAACATACATGATGATATTAAGTTCTTCAGTTAACTAGCCTAGGTCTGGGATTAACTCCGGCTACTTAGATTTCCTGCGTGAATGCCATGTAAACCCCATACATGTTTGAAAAGCAACGCCAACAACTTAATATTAAAGTGCTAATATGTTTCCTCGGTTTATGTAATAAGAACGTGCAATGGCAACGGTCTCTAATTTTAAGCCTCTAGTAGTTTTCAAATCCATGCCACAAGCATGTTGAACGCTTGTTATATAATCAAGAAGACTTCAGTTTCATGCATTAGAATTGAGTACCAGTCTATAAGAAAATGTCAAGTGGTATTACATATTCCATTAATACCCTACGTGGGAAGAATAAGAACCCTGAATATAGACATCTTAACCGTGGATTAATTGGAAGCTTAGAAAGAATAAAGTGAGTCATCTTGACAAGTTGGTTTCCTCGAATATTGTCTAATATGAATATTTTTGGGGGTTAATTATCTGTTAATAGAATTTATACGCCAATCTTCGTTTCATTACATCTTTTTTCTTTATTATATCTGACTGATTTGTGTGGTAACAATTATTTTTGGTTCCATTAGAACGATTCAGAAAAATATTAAAGTTTCTGTTCAAAAAGAATCTCCAAAGCATTGCAAACCTCTAAAGAAAAGGGGAGTTTTCAGATCGCCATCTTAAAGGAACCCCATAGTCTAGTAAGACAAGACATGACAAGACAATTTTATTCTTTAAAACCATGTGCAAACAGTAATAACAAAGTCAATTGAAAAAAGTATGATCTTCTTGCTTCCATTTAGTTTACTATTGAAACATTTAACATTTGGACTCATGTAACATGTGCAAAAAAATACGTCCACGTATATTTGTATTGCTATTTGTTACCTGATCTCATCATTTATTTCTGTCTCAGTAGGGTCATGTTATAAATGTGATTATTAAATTACTCTTTCCCGCATTCATGACATTCATATTATAGAAATAGGGCCAGAATTTGACACACAAATAAATGAAAAGAAATTTGAAAGGACATTGTACGGTAAAAGCCATATTTGGCCCCCTATTGAATTAAAACATAAATCTTAAGTAAATTATTAAAATGCATATTAAAAATGGAGTAAGATGGTTCAAATTTATGAGTATGCTTTCAATTTCCAATAATCTTTTCGGTTTTTCAACTTTTTAGAGACCTAAAACAGAGTAAAATCAACAAAATCGAGAAAAATACTGATTTTTAGAGCTGATATTGTTATTTTCAAAGGCCTCCGCCTACGTGACCCAAAGATTTCTTAAGTGATTTAGATTTTAATTGAAGTCACTTTTAAAGTTAATTTACAAAATGTCTGGGTCAAGAAGGCGGAGGCATCTAAAAATTAAAAATATGACCCAAATTTCGTCCATTTTACGCAAATTTGACAGGATTCTTACATATTTGGTTTGTTTTGACATCCCATTTTTCACCAATGTAAGATGGTACGCTTAAAAAAATATTAGAACAATTTGCTCATTCACTTGAACTTCTAAATAGCATAAGAAATCTTTTCCAAATCAATTTTGTAATTTTGAATCATAGAGGGGCCTTAGTGTACCTTGTCCTTCAATGGTTAGAATTTGACACACAAATAAATGAAAAAAAAATTGAAGTTAAATGCTGGACCAAAAGGTTTGTGTCCTGTCTCTTAATGCAGTCATTGAATTGAATGTTACAAATACAATATTTTATTCGTCAGATACCTGTCACAAGCCCAGGTACTAGAATTTTTGGAAGATTTATCATCACATAATGACAAAGTATTAAGTATCATCACATAATGAAAATGAAAAACATCATCATATGGCAGCTATGGCGTTCTACAATCGGCATGTCATATAACCAATCGTTTTTTGTTTGTGACTGCCACACTCCTGCCAGTAGTGTTTGAAAAAGATATACTTAGTACAATCTTTAGATCTGTTGCAATCTTCTTGTGATGCCTTTGCTTTTCCTTCGATTTTTTTTTCTTTTTTCTATTTTTTCTATTTTTCCCTGCTTTTACTACTTCATTTTTTTTGTTGATTATTTGTTGGCTAAACACAAATGAAGCAAACCACAACTATTTTCGGTCCAAAGATCATTATCGGTTTTGCTCTTTAAATGTAAGATGAAATTCAAAACTTTTTTCGTTCTTTTATGATAAAATTATTGTATACCGGTTGAAGATCAGTTACATTTTTTTTACACGCAAGGACCAATGATCACCTGTATGGTATTATAGATTGTGAACAAAGCATGTCCTATTTAGACTTTTTTTCAACTTATACCGTATTGATGTTTTGAAACGGTTGGTTAGGTTTTTTATAAACGTTCCCAATTACAAAATGGAGAATATATTTCCACATGCGAAGTTTGTATTTTTTCTTTCTGTAGCAATACTAATAGCGTTTCATTTGTGTTTTTGGAAACAAACAAAATTATATATAAAACTTGTACAAAATCGTGAAATTCTTCATCATATATTACAAAACACGGATTTAATTGTGGAATCAATTGACACTAATTATATGCATGATAATGCCACGAAGGTAGCCATTTTGATTCCAACTACAACAAGAAAGATGAAAAAAATTCAACTTGAAAATCTGTCTTTAGTGAAGATTTGTCTCTCATCCTTACTAAGAACAATGGAAAAGGAATATGACTATAGAATTTATATCGGGGTGGAGAAAGAGGACTCCCTGGTTCAGTTCAAGGACAACATTTCGTCCATATCCGACGCCATCAGATTTACAACATTAAAGGGAGGGACATTCACAAAGGTGATTAATGAGTTGGCAACTATTGCGTATTCTGACAATATGACATATTTCGTACGAGTAAACGATGATTCATTTTTTGCTACAGAAAAATGGACCTCAATCGGCATGAGTGCATTGCGGAATTTCACTCCTTCTAACATTGGGGTTGTTGGTCCTACGTGTCGGCAGGGAAACACTGCGATTCTAACACATGATATGGTACATAGACACCATCTTGAAATATTTGGATTTTATTATCCACCAGAGTTTGAGAATTGGTGGATTGATGATTGGATTACCAAAGTGTATTTACCAGACAGATCAAAGAAACTACGAAACTGGATTGTTCATCACAAAATGATTCATGGAACGCGGTATAAAGTCAAGAAACAAACCTCGAATCGTCTTAAAAACTTAACACTAGATAAAGTGGTACTTCAGAACTATTTATTAAACCTTTCGACAAACTTATCAAAATCATTGGTATGATATATAAATATTCCAGTAGTACAAAAGATATATGACTTGGTCAAATAAAATTACTGACCTTAAACATAATATGTTAATGTGCGAATACTGGAAACAATGTCCATTTCTTTTAGCAAAAACGAACAAGTATCAAAACTTTTTGCGGGTTTCTGGATACCTTAAGTGATGTAGCAATATAAACTCACTTGCAGAATTTTCAGAAATGTTGACAATTTGAATGTGTATTGCTTGCACAGTCATAATGTCGCAGCTGTCATCGTTGCATACATCGTTGAATAAATATTTGCACACCGATTTTTAATACCATTTTGTGTTTCGCATTTTTTGCATTTTTTCCTTTTCAATTCCTTTGAATTATCTATTTTGTTTTTTATTTTTTTTATTTTTATGTTGTTAATGTTTTCGTTTTCTTCTTTCATTTTTTTTTCTTTTAGTTAAGTAGTATTCTAATGATTATTTAGGATGTGCTCTGGCCAAGAGCCACAAATTTAAAGCCTTAAAGTTCTTTTAAACACACTACAGCAATATATGACGTTGAAAAACTCATAGGTTGCCACATGCTTCTTCTTCGCTACGGACGTTCGAAGATGATCAATTTTGATTTTGCTCATTTTTGCCCACTTTTTGACTTATTTCACGAAAAAAAATTCAACTTAGAGTATTAAAACTTTTTCTCTTATTTCTTAAAAAGTTGTTTCTTTTTAAAATAAATAAATTATGATAAACTAAAAAAAATCAGATATACGTGTTGTTATTTCCTATTTTCATGCCTTTTAGGAGCATTTTCTATCCTTCCAAATTTCCTTAGAAATGCAGATTTTCTTTTTTTTTTGCAGCTGATGGTTAAGACTTTTTTATTGAAAAAAATATGTAATCAAAAGCTTAAGGAAGCAAAAATGAATGACTAGTGAGCATACTTTTCATGAGATGACTTTTTCTACCCAACCCCTATTTTCAGAAATTCTAACCTGAATTCACCAGCAATTTAGGGAATATTTTTTAAAATGGCAATTATTTAAAAACTAATTGATAAAAAAATCATAATAATTTCACAAAATTTTATTTTTATACGTATATTTTATAAATCTATTGCCATTTCAATATTTTGAGTAATGTTTAAGCTATTTTTAATCAAGATTTGAACGAGACCGAAACATGACCAGAATACATTTTTAAGTGAATAGCATTTAAAAAAAATTTTTGTTTTGTTTACAAATGCTTTTTAGTATGAGAATTAATGTTCATAAGTCCAATCCATTTTTAGTGATATAGGATAAATTGGATAGATGTATATCTTTGCGAAATTTATAGGACCTGAAGGAGACATCCCTGATATTGGTGATTATTTATTCAAAACTTTGGTTTAAAAACCTACCTTAAGTCTGTAATTATTATTTTTTATTGGTATTCGGGTCTATTTATTTGCATTGTTGTTGTTGTTTAGTAGTAGACAGAAAATGAAAAATAACATTTAAATATTTTGTGGCAAGTCTAGCAAGTGAAAAAACGAAATGAATTTTATACTTCTAGTGCATGGTTCAGAATCAACTCTTTCGTCGTGAAAAGGGTGCACAGTCACTTCTTGTTTCAGCGTAAGGTTTTTTTCAGCTGAAACGATCCGTAGCCGCTTTAGTTGTAATAGTTTTGTACATAAACATAAAAAATAGGTCTCTTTAGTTTACTTACTTCAAACATTTACCATTCAAATTTGAAACGAATGCGAAAATTGTTCCAAGAATTCCCATAAAGGTTTTTCAAATTTATTTTTTTTCTTAAAAAATAAGAATTAGTGTCAAAACTGTATATATTTTGATAAAACTACCTGTGTAGCCTGACGTATCAAATTTATTGAATTCTGATAGATATTTACTAGCTTATATGGGTGTTTTCCCAGGAACTTTACTTCTTACATATCCTCTCCGAGAAATGTTTTATTTTTCAGCCTGCTCCCAATCGAAATGACATTTCTGTCCTCAAGTCTTGTAACTCTGTAATTATTCCTTTTAAGACGGGGAACTAGTGGATATGTTGTGAACAAGTTGCAACTTTGTACACGTTACAATATGTACAAATAAAACGTACACGTTGCAACATGTTTGGTGCAAGCGTACAAGTCGCAACATTTGAATGAATTTTGTTCTAACTTGTACAAATGAAATATGAGGATTAATTGGTGCTTAGTTATGAATTACAGATGTAATTTGCTTGAAAATCTGCTTTATTAACACATACAAGTGTTATCAAGTAGATTTTTACAGAAATATGGACAATACTCAGCAATATTGACCAGTCAAATTTTAATTGCAAGGTGTAGATGAATGCCATTTCAAATAATGTTGCAATTTCTTTTTTTAACACTTAAATCTTCCCTTGCAAATTTTCCTTTAACAATTACAAAAGAAATTTCCTTCTTCTCACTGGCATTTTGCATACAGTCTCAAACATCACTCAAGAATAAGAACATCAGCTACATCCACAATCACATCTCCTGTAAACTCAATCTGTGTCCTACTCATGTATTTTTGTCACTATGCCCTACTCTTGCTAATACTTGATGGACACCTATTAAAATCTATAGTAAATTTATCAAACTTTTTTTTTATTCGCAAAAAAAAAATACTGGATCAAATAAAAGATTTTTCTCGCAAAAAGTCCAGCACTGATTACCTTCTTTTCATTTCTCAAAAGATTTAACTTTAATCATGTTGTATTACTCTATTTTTATTCACACGGTTGGGCGGAGCCTAACTTTCTCGGTCTTCAAGGTGAAAATTAAACGAAGAAGTCTGAAATAATTAACCTGACTAACCAGATTAATTAAATAGAGTAATAATGCTTTAGAACTCTCCTATCTCTGGCAGGAAGTTGTGAGATGCTGCACAGGGACTTGCGCCCCTCTATCAATATTTTATCAGTCAGGGCACGATGTTTTTTTCGTATGACACTTTGACTCTTAACAAAATATTAAAAGAGAGGAGCAAGCCCCGTGGCTGCTGTTTGCCTTTTTTCAATTCTTGTATGAGAGTTTGTATTACTCATTCAGTAATTAAAAGGTATTATTTGCAGAAGAATTGTTCTTTGCAAGCTGCACAATCTCTTGATAGAATTTCTGCTTTGATTCAGTCATTTTGCAACCTTGTTGTGTTTTAGCATAAAATATCTACTCCGTTTAAGCTAAATGGCCATCGATATATCTTTTTGCTTTCTATCATGTTTTTTATTAACTCATCTAAGGGGCTTACACAGGTTTCCGAGTAAATGTTTGAAATTAATAAACAAACACAATTAATTTAAAGCTAACTTTTACGTATTTGGCACTCTTTATTTTAAAACAAGGAAACATAATAGTCTTCAATTGCCAATTGAACAAGTTAGAACAATTTCATTCTTTAATGGCCAATTGTACAAGTTAGAAACAAATTCATTAAAAGGTCTGTATATATTGCAACATGTACAGCAAAAGGTGTACATGTTGCAACTTGTATAATGGCACCATACATGTTGCAACATGTACATTTTATTTGTACATGTTGCAACATGTACAAAGTTGCAACTTGTACACAACAGATATATACTTTAAGGTTTAAGTTGAGGTAAATTGTCCATAGCCTCCAAACTTTTTCAATTAAGCTTTAGCTTGCTGTAAGAGGGACTTTATTTGGTAGTTACAAACCTTTAAAATATCTTGTTTACTGTCGCGTGTTTACTAAGTTTAAAGCTATCTCCACATCTGATGAAAAATAAGTTCAATATTTATCCGTTCTTGTGGATTTTTTGTTAGAAAGTAAGTGTCAATTTTTGTACGTGTAAATGGATATTAATTAAATACTGATTTTATGCTTAAAATTGTAAAAAGAGAAAACAAAATTGATTGTCCTTGCAATTGTATTCAGAATATAAATAAACCATTTTTAGAACTGCGAAATTGTATCGGATATAACGATTTATCAATACAAAAATAATGAAAAATTTGATAAATGTACTTAGAAAAAACATTTAGAAATGTTTCAATTATCGTAAGTTGATTCATACAAAAAATATTTAATACGCTTTTGAATATGCTAAAGAATAAAATGGTAATGCCCCCACTGCTTAGTATACAAAGTTTAAGGTTCATGTTTACACTTTGAATGAAATTGCTGATATTTTACGCCTTATCGATGTGTAGTCTAAAATTCAACCTTGTGTTAAATGTAATGGTTAGTGGTTTTTTTTATTAGTGATTGGCTGAGTGATGTACTGAGATGATCACCTCAATATCACTTTTATGTCTTCACACAACCATGTTTTAGTTTGTGTTACTACTGGACCCTAAGATTGCAATGGAAGAGGGGCGTTTGGGGCGCCATAAAATCTGGTTTAACACCACAATTTCTTTTAAGATGCCTGTACCAAGTCAGGACCATTGCGATCTTGCAATTTTCCCGGTATGCCTTGTTTTGTCTCTTCTCTAGGACATTGAGATTGATCCTCCAAGTCCGGTAATTTTGTTATTACCGTTATCTACACATTCAATTGCTAAATAAGGTATAGCAACGTCTAGGTAAATAGTTTTTTTACATAAAGGTTTTCACTCTTAGGAACACGCGAATCGATTAAGGTAATTTTTACTAAACTTCGCAAAAGATTTCTCTTAAAATCAACTGCATTAACTTTATACTTATCAAAGGTAATCGAATGAAATAACTTTTCTTCAAAATCATTAATTCAGGCTGCGCTCATTCAAAATATTAATTGTACGTTCGTCAAATTATTTGCACTTGAATTTAAAATATAAATTGATATTTTTATAGAAGTTTCGAAATCGTATCGGTTTAAACAATCTATCGATACAAAAATAAAAATAATATGAATTTTCTTTTAATGCTTTAAATTCAATAAGATTACAAGACAAGCTAATAATCGTAAATTAAGTTAGGAATAGTTATTATCTTAACGCATTTAAACAGTATAGCTTAAATAATAATAAGAAGAAGTATTTTATTTTTTTATTCCAAGTACCTGTTAGACATTTCTCGTCATATCCAAATGGGCCCTGTTTAAGATACATGGGTTGCACTATCGCCATTTTCTCCGTTTTGTTACAAAACTGGTTCAAATTGGTTGATAAATGAAATTATTGGAATTTTATTCATGTCTTCAATGTATTGGAATATAAAGGTAATAACAAAATTACCGAAATTGGAAATTCAATCTCAAATGTCCATAAGACAAAAAACAAGGAAGACATACCGGAAAAATTGAAGATCGCAATAGTCCTGACTTGGTACAGGCATTTCAAAAGAAATGGTGGGTTAAACCAGGTTTTAAGGTGCACCAAGCCTCCCCTTCCAAATGCTCGTTTTTGTATGTCTTGGATCCATCAATATTGACTTATGTGATTAACTTTTTAATAATCCTTCAGTTGTTCATGAAATAACAAAAAAAAAAACGTCGGACTTTCATTGCTCCCATATTTGTTGACGTCATTTTTCCTCCTCTTGACCTTTGACATCAGTACATTCTAATATTTGGAATTTCCAGAATGGATCAAATGTGCAACGCGTGTATTGTGTGGACTATTGTAGATAAAGTCAAACCTTGCCACATAATATAACCAACCATGAAATGATTTGGGACTGTCATAGTACTGTCTGTAGTGTCTGCCATAGAGATGCTTTTAAGAGGCTGTCCATGTAGAAATCAGGCAAAATCCTACAGAATCCAGCATATGAAGAATTTTACCCCAGCAAATTTATTGTTTTAATGTATTGTTGGATTCATGTGTAAAACAAAAATCACCACGATTCGTTTGAAAGCAACATGGCTGACTTGTGATTCAGCCTTCAAGTTCATGAACAAAGCAACCAAATTTTGCAAATATGATAGAGTTATCTCCTTTTTCTGCATATTTTCAATGCATTCTATATAAATTATATCTAAGTCATCACTTCAATAAACCAAAAATTTGCATATGTTTTGGGGAATGGATGTTAATCTGATGTGAAATCAATGAAAATGTTTGAAAAACTCATTTGTCATGTGCCACCTATTGCCTGGGTTTTGCTTGGACAGCCTCTTAACACTATCTTTTGATCCCAGCTTTCTAGTGATGCTCACAATGTAGTTCTAACGTCCAGCTCACTCGATTCAATTATTTTTTTGCTAATACATATTAAGCATATTACTTTTTGTCAACTAGACACAAATGAAGCAAACTTCATTTTGTGTATTTTCGATCCAAAGATTATTATCGGTTTTCCTTTAAAATGTAAAATAAAATAAAAAAAACCTTTTTCGAATTTCTATATTAACTCTCAACATACCAGGTAACGATCAGTTTAAATGTTACTCAAATGACAAGGACCAATGATACTCGTATGGCGTTTATAAAATGTGAACGAACCATGACCATGTCTTTTCTTTAAAATTATGAACTATTGACATTCTGTGACACTCTGTGCTTTAAAAATGGTTGATAAAGCTTTTTAAACACCCCATTGCTAAAATGGAGAATATATTTCCACATGCGAAGTTTGTATTTGTTATTTCGATAGCAATACTGCTAACGTTTCATTTGTGTTTTTGGAAACAAACGAAATTATACATGAAACTTGTACAAAATCGTGAAATTCTTCATCATATATTAGAAAACACGGATTTAATTGTGGAAAAAATTGGCAATGATGTTATGCATGATAATGTCACGAAGGTAGCCATTTTGATTCCAACAACCACGCGAAAGATGAAAAAAATTCAACTTGAAAATCTGTCTTTAGTAAAGATTTGTCTCTCATCCTTACTCAGAACCATGGAAAGAGAATATGACTATAGAATTTATATCGGAGTGGAAAAAGAGGACTCATTGGTTCAGTTCAAGGACAACATTTCGTCCATATCCGACGCCATCAGATTTACAACATTAAAGGGAGGGACATTCACAAAGGTAATTAATGAGTTGGCAACTATTGCATATTCTGACAATATGACATATTTCGTACGAGTAAATGATGATTCATTTTTTGCTACAGAAAAATGGACCTCAATCGGCATAAGTGCATTGCGGAATTTCACTCCTTCTAACATTGGGGTTGTTGGTCCTACGTGTTGGCAGGGAAACACTGCGATTCTAACACATGATATGGTACATAGACACCATCTTGAAATATTTGGATTTTATTATCCACCAGAGTTTGAGAATTGGTGGATCGATGATTGGATTACCAAAGTGTATTTACCAGACAGATCAAAGAAATTACGAAACTGGATTGTTCATCACAAAATGATTCATGGAACGCGGTATAAAGTCAAGAAACAAACCTCGAGTCGTCTTAAAAACTTAACACTTGATAAAGTGGTACTTCAGAACTTTTTATCAAAGCTGTCAACAAAATAATCAAAGACATTGGTGTGATATTTGAGAACTACCAGTAGTGCAAAAGATAAATGAAGTTGAATATAAGAGGACAAATCAAATTACTGACCAATCATAATTGACGCATCATTTTTTAGTGTTAATATTGGTAACACACTTTTTTACCCTCAAGCAAACGAATATCAAACCTTTTTGTTGACTTTCTTTTTAAGTGATGTGATATTGAAAACACTCTAGCAGAATGTTTCAAAAATGTTGACAATTTGAATGTGTATTCGATATGAATTTGAAAGAATGAGGGTTTGGTAATTTTATCTGTTCAGATAAAAAAAAATATTTTCATTTATATCTTATGACAGAAGTCCTTCTTCAGAATATATATTTTTCTTAACCTCTGGATCCTGAACAGAATAAGAATAATAGTAAGAATGGCTTTATTTCCAATCAAGGACCCTCAAGGGGCAAAAAATCAGATACAATGATTATGATAATTATACAATTGTCAATATACTTAAATATATAATTGAACACAGAACAGGTCAGAGCACCTTAAAATATAAGTTGTTACAAATATATCATGTTAACACTAATAATAAATTAATAATTACAATTTGTAATATCTAAATTTTACCTCTTTATTGTAGGCACATTTTAGAAAAATTCTTTTATCCTCCTCATTAGTAAGGAGCATTATGAATTTACCTTCATTACTCATAATTTTAAAATTCTGGTTATAATGATATATGCTTTCAAAAAAAAAGGTTTGCTATGATGTTCATAAAAAATACAATCTATCATTAAATGTTTTTCATCTTCAATATCTTCATTACTACATTTGGTGCATTTTCTGTCTGATCTTGCTAATTTTTTTATCTCCCAACCTCATGGATGTGCGCTTATCCTTAGTTTGCAAATAGATTGTCTTATAAAGAAATATTTTACATATAAGTACTTTCTTTTCTAAATAAGCTTTTAAGACTAAAATAAGTATATAACTTCTCTTTATTTGAATATGTTTTTCATCGCAAATCAGATTAGAACATGAACCAAGGCCCGCTTCAATTTAAATGGTCGGTCCGTTAGGTTTGATTGCATAAAAGCATATTGTTGCAGCTGTCATCGTTGCATATAACTTGTGACAAACGCTTATTTATATTAGCATTTTGGCATTTCCCAATTTTTAGCTCACCTGGACCGAAGGTCCATTTGAGCTATTGCCATCACTTGGCGTCCGTCGTCGTCGTCCGTCGTCGTCGTTAACTTTTCTTTGAAAATCTTCTCCTCCAAAACGAATGAAGGGATTGCTTTGAAACTTTGCACACTTCATCTATGGGATGTCCTCTACCAAGATTGCACAAATGGTGACCGCTGTCCAAAAAACATGGCCGCCGTTACTAAAAATAGACTAGGGGGGTCAGACTACTGTTTTTGGCTTGTAAATCAAAAAGTATAAGAGATAGATGAAATCTGATGCCACTTTACTGCTTCAGAATCAAAAGCTCTACAAAAGTCTCCATTGAGTCCAACTTGTCAGATGACCCCTTATAGGAGTTACGGCCCCTTAAAGATGAAAAATAGCATTTTTTCATGTTTTTGGCCTATAGAATGAAAACTATAGAAGATAGAGAAAAGTTGTTGCTTGCTTAAATGTTCAGCTCATTTAGCTCTACAAAAGTCTCCATAGGGTCGAAGTTGTCAGATGAACCCTTATAGGGGTTACAGCCCCTAAATTAACGTTTTTTCATGTTTTTGGCTTTGTGAATGAAAACTATAGCAGATAGAGAAAAGCTGTTGCTTGCTTAAATGTTCAGTTTATTTAGCTCTACAAAAGTTTTCATTGCGTCAAAGTTGTCAGATAACCCCTTATAGGGGTAACGGCCCCTAAAATAATGTTTTTTTCATGTTTTTGGCCTATAGAATGATACTACAAATGTATAGTAGATAGAGAAAAGTTGTTGCTTGCTTAAATGTTCGGCTCATTTAGCTCTAGAAAAGTGTTTACATGTTTAGGGTTGACTCAAAACCAGGTGAGCGATTCAGGCTCCTGGGAGCCTCTTGTTAGCTTTTACCTTTTGAATACGCCTTTTGTTTTTGTTTTTGATTTTGGATTTTTATTTGCTTGTGTGTTTGTGTTTTAGTATGTGTTTTATTTTTTTTTTGCCTTTTCGTTGATTTTTTTTTAGTGGATTTTTATAAAAATTAGTGAAAACATTTGGTTAACAATTGTATAAAGATATAATATGTTAACGATACAACAAAATTTGTAGAAGTGTAAGGAAAAATTCATGACATAGGTGAAATTCTATTCAAAGTTATCAGTCATCGGATCTTACTATTTATGTTTTCTCATTTTTGTTTAATTGTAGACATAAAATGAAATGTTATATACTCATAGCGATTAACATAGACGATGTCACGCGATATTCAGCCATTCGTTAGTATTGTATAAGGTCACCCGTTCTACAGATTGACCTCGTGGCATCTTATGTTTTTGCTGTTTTTATTTTTCAATATATAAAAACGTTTGATTTCCTAGTTAATGTGTGACCCAGCTTCTTTCCCTCGAAAAGCAAGGTAATCCTCTGATAACCCTCTTTTCTTGTAGGTCACACAGCAACTAGGGGTATAATTGTATACTATACTTAACATCATACTATGTCTTTTTTGTTCTGTCCTTTCTCTCACACAGTCATTAACTATATATACATTATTGAGGGCATTTTTTCATTGACTGTATTTCTCTTATGATGTTAATGTCAACTTAGATGCCCTGAAATAGTGGATTGTCGCTTCTTATTTCAGGACATGATCTATTTCAAAATGAAACGTTCTTTAAATCATTTAGGTTAAACAGTAGTTCAATTGCATACAATTAGAGCTCCTTAGAATACATTGTTTATTTTTGGTGTTTACCAGGTTTAAATCCCTCTTTACATCCGACAAAGGTTTAAATTCAATATTTATATTCCTTGTGTGAGATTTTTTTCGTTAAAGAGCAAGTATCGATTGTGGTTTGTATCGATTGAAATTAGATACAGTATTTATGCTTAAACATTAATTAAACATTTTTAGAACTGATTTCGTTTTAAAATCTATCAATACAAAATATGTCCCTCATGACGAAGTGCATTAAGTCAATTAAGTCGTTACAAAAACAATTAAAATAAAATAATCAGAATATAAGAAACAAACACTTAGAAATGTTTACATTGTGATTGAGTTATACAAATTTAAATATCTAATGTTTAAAGAAAAACAAACATTTGCGACTCAATAAAATTTCTTTTTCAAAAGCCAAAGTTTTTTCAGAACTTTATTAAACCAAATGAATGCAACGACCTATTGAACTAATGGTAATCCATTGACTCGTTCCTTTTAGCTTTCATTTGTAAATGGCAGTGTAAATTTCTGAACATTCTTTAATTAGTTTATATTTATTACGTGGAAATCAGCCTTATTCATCTGTAAATAACTATCATGCTTGCAGTTTGCACATATAGCATTTGTAGTTCTAGAGTATTTCTGTCTTTCTTCAAAGACCGTTTTCGTTCCTTCCAAGGAACTACTTACGTTATAATTTGGTTCCCCAGTTTCGTATTTTTGGTTTTACTGTTTTATGTCTTCATAATCATATAGTGTTTGGCATTTTCAATATTTTTGGTAGAGCGCCTCTGATGAGTCTTGAATAGACGAAACACGCGTCAGGCGTAGCAAAATTTATTGTCTGGAACTTTGTTGTCATTTTAGTTTTGAACACCCGTGAAGGTTAGCACTGCTGGTGGAGTTTTAATTTCCCGAGGTTAGCCCGCTCCGGCACCAACACTTTTGTGTTGGAGAACACATCAAAGCTTTAAATTATCCGTTCATATTTCAAAATTGTCTTAACCCTAAGATTCATCCTACCCCAGACATAGGTTGGTCATCTTAGTAATAATTTGGTTCTCCAGTTTCGTATTTTTGGTTTTACTATTTTATGCTCTTCATAATCATATAGTGTTTGGCATTTTCAATATTTTTGGTAGAGCGCCTCTGATGAGTCTTGAATAGACGAAACGCGCGTCAGGCGTAGCAAAATTTATTGTCTGGAACTTTGTTGTCATTTTAATTTTAGACATTCCTTCAAAACTAAGTTCATGATGATATTTTCAACTTTAACTAGAATCGAACCATTCATATATACCTTGGTGTAAAAAGCCCGACACATTTAAATTTTCACCAACGTCCGTCTTACTGATTCATGTGTTAATGGAGGTCTAAATATTTGATTTTTTCTGTTTATCTATCAAAGCAAGTAAAAAAATTGTGTTTTTGTTATGATTAATGTGTTAATGACAGTCTAAATTCCTGTTCCTTTTCCGTTTCATCCATCAATGACAGTCTAAATTTCTGTTCCTTTTTTGTTCCTTGCACTTAAAACAGTCCGAATTTCTGTTCCTTTTCTGTTTTATTTTATTATTTTGTTAACAATAGTCTAATTCAGTTCTTTTTCTGTTTTATTTTATTATTTTGCTAACAAGAGTCTAATTCTGTTCCGTTTCTGTTTCATTTTATTATTTTGTTAACAAGAGTCTAATGCTGTTCCTTTTTTATCGGTTTAACACCTAACACAAGTGATTTTCCTTTTCGTTATTCATTTTCCATTTCAAATTTTTTTTTTTCAATTTTTTTTTTTTTTTTTTTTTTTTTTTTTTTTTTAGATTTTGAATAGGAAATGACCCATCTTCCTTTTCGTTTTTCATTTTCCTTTTCGTTTTTGAATAGGAAAATGACTCATTTTCCTTTTCGTTATTCATTTTCCTTTTGGTTTTTCATTTTCCTTTTCGATTTTGAATAGGAAAATGGCCCATTTTCCTTTTCGTTATTCATTTTCCTTTTCAATTTATTTTTTTCGATTTGTTTTTTTAGATTTTGAATAGGAAATGACCCATCTTCCTTTTCGTTTTTCATTTTCCTTTTCGTTTTTGAATAGGAAAATGACTCATTTTCCTTTTCGTTATTAGTTAGTTAGTTAGTTATTGCTTTACTCCCAATCAGCACGATTTCGGCTATATCCGGGAGATCTTTTCGTTATTCATTTTCCTTTTCGTTTTTCATTTTCCTTTTCGATTTTGAATAGGAAAATGGCCCATTTTCCTTTTCGTTATTCATTTTCCTTTTCAAATTTTTTTTTTCAAAATTTTTTTTTTTCGGTTTGTTTTTTTTAGATTTTGAATAGGAAAATGACCCATCTTCCTTTTCGTTTTTCATTTTCCTTTTCGATTTTGAATAGGAAAATGACTCATTTTCCTATTCGTTATTCATTTTCCTTTTGGTTTTTCATTTTCCTTTTCGTTTTTCATTTTCCTTTTCGATTTTGAATAGGAAAATGACTCATTTTCCTTTTCGTTATTCATTTTCCTTTTCGTTTTTCATTTTCCTTTTCGATTTTGAATAGGAAAATGGGTCATTTTCCTATTCAAATTCTGAAAGAAAAAAAATCGAAAAAAAAATTTTGTGTTAGGTCATTTTAACCGCCATTCTAAATTACTGTTAAAAATAAAATAATTATATGACTATTAAAACCACATTTAAAAGGTAAAAATTTCAAAATGAAAAAGTCAAAACATAAAAAATATCCAAATTTTAGAACTTCAAGTTCTGTTTCGGGGACTATAAAAGGGTGTTATTGTACCATAAGTCAAACCAGACTGACACTAGAACAGGTTTACACCATCCTCTGTTTCTTTTCTGAAAGAAGCAGAGGTACCAATGGGGTATCCGAATGTCGAAAGTCCGTAAGGGCAGAGACAAAACCAGTAAACACCAACAATAACGGGACAAAAACAGACAACATGTAAAACATGGAAACACAAAATAACTGAATATCAATCAACAACGCGAACGCCAGTCGAAACAAAGAGTGAACGCAGGTGCTCCGGAATAGTAAGCAGTTCCTGCTTGCTATAGCACACCCGTCGCGTTGCCAATAGTCAATTCAGCATATCAAATCTGGTAGAGGAAGACAAAACAAAACTCTATGACAAACCAACATCTGCACTCATCTGAGAGATCGAAATCCCATATTTGTCTATAAGTTCATGATGTCTTCCGTAAAATTTCTTGAGTGTAGACAGCAACTGAGGAGCAACATTACCCTGTGTGCGCAATTTTTGCGTTAGACGAGACGCTCTGGTAAGGATATCGATGTAAGTCCCGCACGCTCTGGAGTAACGAATCAATTGAGATAGGTAAACTACATAAGCTGGAGCGGGCGGAATGTTGCTACACAAGAAGGGAAAGTTGACGATTGGAAAGTTGAAGTCATCACGTTTGTCATGGAGCCTTGTTGAAAGTCTTCCTTGAGAGTCAATTTCGAGATGTAGATCTAAATATGAAGCAGACTTTCTAGAATCCGTAGTGTCCTTTATCTCAAGCTCCTCGGGATATATGAGATGGAGAAAGTCACCAAATCGAGAATTGTTTAGTGAAAGGACATCATCAATATAACGGAACGTGAGGTTCAAATAGAGAGCTAGTCTACGATCTTTCTTACCTAGAAGAGATTGTAAGAAGTCTGCTTCATATGAATGAAGAAACAAATCAGCAAGCAAAGGTGCACAATTAGTGCCCATTGGAATCCCAATTGTTTGCTGAAAAACACGTCCAAACTGAACTAATATGTTGTCGATGAGAAAGTTGAGCATGTCAATTATTTTGTCTTCTGTAAATTTGTTCTTTTTCTTAGACTCATTGAGGACAAAGTAAGTGTTGGTATAATCGACTACTAGATATTTGTACCTGCGTTTTCCATTCTTTTTTAAAAAGCTGCGTTTAATCAGCAGTCCCAATCGCGATTCATTTCTCAACGCCAGTCTAAATTTCTGTCTTTTTTGCTTTATTTGCTAACGTCAGATAAATGTTCTATTCCTTTATTTTTTTTTCATTTAGTAATGACAGTCTAAGTTTCTGTTACTGTTTGTTTCATGTGTCTTAATGTATGTCCCTTTTCTGATTCATATGTTAATGCAAGTCAAATTTTCTGTTCCTTTATGTGAGCTATTGTCATCACTTGGCGTCCGTCGTCCGTTAACTTTTTAAAACGTTAACTCCTCTGACACCATAAGTCAAATTGCAACCAAACTTGATATAGTTCTTCATTAGCATTCGGTGCTTAGAACTAATTAGGGGATTTTTGTAAAACATGGCCGCCATGGCTAAAAAAAGAACATAGGGGTAAAATGTATTTTTTGCAAATGCGTCAAAAACGGCTACAGATATCAAAATTCTGGCATAGGGTAAAAGTGATCAACACCTCAAGACCTACCTACCCTGAAAATTGTTAAGCACATCAAGATCTACAAAATATGAAAAGAACATGGAAATTGAGCATTTTCACAGCATTTCCTCATTACATTGACAACATTAACTCCTCTGACACTATAAGTCCTATTGGAACCAAACTTGGTATAGTTGTTTATTAGCATTAGGGAGTAGAACTGATGTGGGGATTTTTGATTGATCGTAAAACATGGCCGCTGTGACTAAAAGGCATAGAGGAAAATTGCAGTTTTTTGCAAATAACTCAAAAACGGTGACATATTTTTTTTAATTTTTATTGAAGAAAAAAGTAATCAGCACCTCAAGATCTGACAGCTCTGTAATTTTGAAGAAGATCCAACAACCCATGTATGAGTTATTGCCCTTTTTGTGAATTTTTTGCTAATCAGATATAATGATGATGTCCTTTCTGTCAATAACACTTCATTTGGTAGTTGGATTCCTTCAATATATCCTCCGGAATTGGAGATTAAAGAGACCACCGAATCTAATTGCTTCACGTCTTTCTTGGATTTGCACCTCGAATTTGACCCAGGTGGTCATCTCAGTACAAAAAATTACGATAAACGAGACGATTTTAATTTTCAAATTATTAATTTTCCTAATCTACAGAGCAATATACCTACTTCTCCCGCATACGGTGTTTATATTTCACAACTTATTCGATATGCCAGAGCTTGCACACATTTCACAGATTTTTTTATCAGACACCGATTTCTTCGTGACCGACTTTTGGAGCAGGTCTATAAGAAAATACGTCTCATACGATCCCTAAAAAAATTCTTTCTTTGTTATCAGCCACTAGTAGAAAAATTCAAAACTGAGTTAAAAGATATGATAGTTAATTGTTTTAATTAATGTTTGACTGGTCTGCTGTACTGAGATGATCACCTCAATATCCCTATTGTGTCTCACAACTGTGTTGTGTTCTGTGGTCATTACCGGGTCCTAAGATCGCAATGGAAGAGGGAGGTTTGGCGCCATAAAACCTGGTTTAACCCACCATTTCGTTTGAAATGCCTGTACCAAGTGAGGACCAGTGCGATCCACCAATTCTCCGGTATGACTGATATGTTTTTGTCATTTTCTCTGGACTATGAGATTGATCATTCAAGTTTGGTAGTTTTGTTATTACCTTTATTTATCAATATGCAATTTAAATTTCTAAAATATCTTATACAGTTTTTGAGATATGTAAAGGGTCAACGTTGTATGACCCTTCCTTTTAGGGGTTATTCCCCTTAGAGAACATCAAAATTGATTATGTTCACAGCATTTACTGATTACATTGAAAACGTTTACTCCTCTGACACCATAAGTCCAATTGAAACCAAACTTATTATGCTTATTTATTAGCATTATGTGTATAGCACTAATGTTGGTATTTTGATTGGAATTTCGATTGGTTATAAAACATGGTCGCTGTGGCTTAAAATAGAACATTGGGGTAAACTGCATTTTTTTATAATAACTCAAAAAGGGTTTGAACTTTTGACACTCGAGTTCCCCATTGGTGCCTCTTTGTTTCTTTCTTTTAAATTCTGATTGAGAACAAAAGTGATCAACACGTCATGATCATTTGGCCCTTAAATTTGAAGAAGATCCAACAATCCATTAAAGAGTAATAGCCCTTTAATCTTATTTTTTTATGAATTTTGCACTTAAAAATGTTTTAAGCTTTATGAGATATTTAAGAAATGTAAATTACATATTGTTAAGCACATCATGATCTACAAAATAAGAAATAAGGTCAAGATTGTAATACAGTTCATTTAAGAAATTATTCCTCTAAGAATATTGAAGGACACGACATTATTAAAAGGTTTCAATTGATGAAATATTACTCAATTATTTCTACATTAAGTTAAACCATATTGTCAGATGACCCCCTTATTAAACTTATGACAATTTCAATGTCAGATAGATTTTGCATAATAACCTATACTTCAGGCACATATGTCAGGTGAGCTATTCAGGCTCCTGTGAGTCTTTTGTTTGTTTCATGTGTTTACACAGTCACAGTCTAATTTTCTGCTTGCTTTTTTTCTAACGCCATTCTAAATTACTTTTCTCTTTGATTCTTTTACTAATTGCGGTCTAAATGTGTTAATGTGAATCCAATTTTGCTTCATGTGTTCACAACAGTCTAAATTTCTGTTACTTTTCTGTTTTATATGATAACATCATAATTTCTTTTTTGTTTCATTTTCTAACGCCATTCAAAATTTGCGTTCTATTTTTGTTTCATATTTTGCTTTATTTGTTGAGGCAAGTCTAACTTTCGGTTCTTTTTTTTTGTTTCATTCGTTCACAACACTCTACATCTCTCTTTTTTTTAATGTGCTAATTACAGTCTTAATTTCTATTCCATTCTTGGTTCATGTATCAACGACAGTTTTCATTTCTTTTTTATTTATTTTTAACGCCATTCTAAATTTCTGCTCCTTTTTTTGTTTTATTTGTTATCTCAAGTCTTAATTTATGTTCCATTTTTGTTTCATGCGTTCACAGCAGTCGAAATTTTTGTTCTTTTTCTGTTTCATGTGTTACCAACAGTATAAAAATTCTGTTTCTTTTTTTTTGTTTCATGTGTAAAGAAGTCTAAATTTCTATTTAATTAGAATAGGCAAATGATAGATGGAATCGTAGAATTTAGATAGATCTAAATCGTATTTAAAAGTTCAGCCCTCACCGGCACCAACAGTTTTGTGTTGAGAACACGCCAATGCTTATTTGTTTAAATATCAAATTGTCTTAACCCTAAGGTTATTCCTACCCCAGACATAGGTTTACCATCATAGTTATAATTTGGTTTTCCAGTTTGGTATTTTTGGTTTCAATGTTCTATGCGCTTCATGGGCATATAGTTTTTTTTAATTATTTGCGGTAGAGCTCCTCTGATGAGTCTCGAATAGTCAAACGCGCGCCATGCGTAGCATTATTTATTTTCTGGAACTTTGTTTTCATTTTAATTTAACCTAAACATAAGTAAAACATTAAAAGGTAAAAATAAAAACATAAAAAGTGCCCAACTTTTCGAACGTAAAGTTCTGCAGGAGCTATAAAGGACGTTAGTACCCCTAAGGACAAGACACGACTGATACAAGTTCAGGGGTAAACCACCTGCTGTTCCTTTTCTGATTCATTTTTTTAACTTCATTTAATTTCTGTCTCTTCTTTGCTTCATTTGGTAATGCCAGTCTAAATTTCTGTTCCTTTATTTTTTCATTTATTAATGAGTCTCCGTTCCTTTATTGTTCCCTCTTTTAAATGACAGTCTTAGATTTAATTCCTTTTTGTTTCATATGCTTCTCAGAGTTTTATTAGTTTTTATTTCTGTCTGTTTCATATGTTAACGCCAGTTTTAATTTAAATTTCTTCATTTGTTTTCATTTGTTTATGAAAGACCTTTAATTTCTGCTTAAACGAAGCTGCAGAGGGTATAATTTTTAGACTTGTCCGTCAGTCAGTTCGTCAATCCGTCTGTGATCAGTTTGTTGACGCAATTCCTCTGTTAATACTGAACAGAATTTAATGAAACTTGGCATGCAAATATTAATATATATGTTACAGAAAATAGGTGAAATCATTTATTACACGTAATCACTAAAATTTAGTAATTACCTGGCATTCCTAAAGGCCCTATAGTAAGTACATGTTATTCCTAAATACCAGTTATTACAGGTAATTACTAACTTTTAAATGAATTATTTCACCTACATGTATTTACCATGGTTACTGGCGGTCATTTTCCCAGTTTTCAAAAACATAACACTTAAAAAAAGGGACTGTATATTCCATTTTTATTAGATGATTAATTCAGAAAAAAAACGAGAACAAAAGTAAATAAAACATATATTTTTTTTAATTCAATGGAAAAAATATTTGTATATTATTATTTTTCTTTTGTAATTTAAGGAGCACATTTATGTTTTTTCGTTGGAGGAAATTATATATATTATATATATCCCATGCCTGAAATCATTTATTTTTGCTGCTTTATTTTTTAGGTTTTATTTATTTTTATTTTATTTGTAAAATTTCATTAGTGGTGTTTATTAACAAAATATTCTGTAGATAAAAGTAACACAAACAAATTCCCTTTTTCAGCTCACCTGGAGCCTGAATCGCTCACTTTGCATGGTCCTTAGCCATATTATGGACTGATCAATAAGTGGTAATCTGAATAATCTGTCCTACAAAGTTTTTTGTTTTTGGTTTTTATGAGAAAAGCATAAATGAAATATCGTACAGACGCACAGTTGGTTATCCTGAACCTTCCTACCAATTTTAAATAATTCTTTTTGTCTTAGAAAAGCTTAAAAATGTTCACGTAAATTTTCAAAATTGGTCCAGTCCCAAGCAAGGAGAGATCCGACATGTCTGAAATTTTCTAATCATGTACAGTTTGTCATACTGAACAATCCTGGCAAATTTCAAATCATTATCATTTATAATTTCTGGGGAATTTATGTCCGGAAATTTGAACGTACGTACGTTTGGTCAGACGTACACGAGTAAAACTTTTAGCACTAATGTTCTTCCTACCCCAGTCATAGGTTGATCTCAGTGATAATTTGGGTTCCAGTCATGCATATTTTGGTAATACATTGTATTGTTCTATGCTCGTCATATTCATATATTGTTTGACATTTTCAGTGTTTTGGGTACAGAGCATCTGATGAGTCTTAAATAACCGAATCGCACATTAGGCGTAGCAAACTTGATTGCCTGATTTTGAATTAATGTCCCTCTGGCATGTCTGGGATAGAAATAGAAAATAAATACATACAAATTCATTGTTTAATTGTGTTAGTCCGTTAATTACAAATTCTGTTTTTGTCCCGTTCTTGTTGGTGTTTACTGGTTTTGTCTCTGCCCTTTTGGACTTTTGACATTCGGATACCCCATTGGTACCTCTGCTTCTTTCATAAACTACATGAACCATTTTATGAAGACCTTAAGAAAATAAGGTATGTTTGAATATAAACTTTTTAAATCTTATATTTAAATTTGTATTATTCAAATAATATTGTCAGGTCTATTATCAGACTTATATTTAAGAATTTTGAAAAGGATTGCAATCTGGCTTTAATATATTGAAATGAATTTAAAAGTAAAATCTTTATTTTGGTAATGTTTCATATTTTAACAGATAGTTTGTTTACTTTTTCAAGTCAGTAATTAGCTGAAAAAATGTTGTTTTTTCAGTTATTACCTGTAATTCCTAAAGATTTAGTAAATACATGTAATTCCCAATTTGGCTAGTAATTACAGGTATTTACTGATTTACTTAGTAATTATACGTAATTCCTGATTTCACCTATTTACTGTAACATATATATATAGATGTGTACATTACCAGAAATAGTTAATCCGCAAAATTTTTGAAGAGTTATGACCTTTGGACTTACCGCAAATCTCGATTCATCTTCTTGTGGACACAACTACTCTGAAAACTACAAAACAAAATTAAACTTAACTTGGTATGCAAGGAGTACACCATATGTAGTTGCGTATATATTCTCATGAACTTTTTTATAGCAATCTTTTATTCCTCCAGGATAATTTTGATAGTCAAATAGCGACACGCGTCTGGTATGTGAGCGTGCTCAGTAAAGTTTTTTCATTTCATTTGTTAATGACGGTCTAATTTAGTGTTTCATATGAAGTCTATGTATCACAATTGATTCGTTAGTCAAGAGCTTTCGGGACTATCTATCTATCTACCTTTAGTGGTCAGCTTCATCAAATTGAAGGTTCTTTCATTTTATCTTATTTATTAATGACAGTCTAATATTATGTTTCATCTGGAGTTCCTGTATCACAATTGATTCGTTATTCCAGAGATTGCGGGACTATCTATCCATATATCTATCTATCTGTCTATCTACCTTTAGTGGCCAACTTCAACAAATGGAAGGAAATGCCACGGTGGGTATAGGGTTACAAAATAATAAGAAAAATAAATGAGAAATAATATGAGGAAAATATAAAAAAGAAATAATAATGGTAATGATTATAGAAAAAAAAGAAAAAAATACATTGAAATACAAAACGTTAAAAATTGTTAATATACTGTAGCATGTGTAGTAATCAATTGGAAAATATCAAAGCTATATACAGATTATATTACATTTTGGTTAGTTGGTTTTTGAACGAGTCTAGGGTGTTTGCTTTAACTATATTTTCAGGTAGGGAATTCTATTTTCCCTTAAAAATTATTGGTTTCTATATTCTGTTTTACACGGGGGTATTTGGAAGCTTTTACTGTCGGAATGTCTTGTGTGTCTTGTTTGTGTGTGGTATGGCTACTTCATTGATGACAATTTTATAGAGCCTTTACCTTTATTTGTTCTTCGGTGTTAATGTTTAATGTCAAGTGTTGTTCTTGGTGGGTTCATTCTATACCACTGTTTAAAATGTTTTGCCTATCATTCGTCTTGTTCCTTTTCAAAGTTTAAAATTTGCCCTTTTGTGTCTTTCATGTATATTGACGTTCCTTTGAAATGTCTATACCAAGTTAGGATCATTGCGATCTTCAATTTCTCTAGTATGTCTTTGCCTTGTTTTGTCTTTACCTCTTGGATACATGATATTGATCACCCCAGTTCGGTAGTTTTGTTGTTACCTTTATTTTCCTCTAAAGCCATAGATTCAAAAAGCTTTGCTAGTCTTTTTTGTGGTTTATCTCTTCATTCTTCTTAAAAAGTCTCCAGTCTATCTATAAGCCTTTCATGAGTACGAGATACACTTTTTGATTCTTTTCTTTCACCTTTTTTTTCACGTTGATAGTGTGATCCAGTCTTTGTGTGTACACAATGTAAAAATTGCATTTGTTTTTCACTAAGCTTCATGTGATTTTTTTGCTTGGATTGATGCTTCCAATTTTCCTGTACACATTCTTACCTTCCCTAGGGTTGAAAAAAAAACGTTGCAATTCTATAGAATTTCATATGCATTTCTGTATTTAACTATGCTCATTGTTAGACATATAGTTGCCTTTTATAGTGTCCCGGGGCTTACGAAGTACATAAATCTGCTGATTTTATCCAGACTTTCGAAGAGTTGTCTTAACCTAGCTGTGATCCTCTTTTAGTCTTGTTAAGACTTTCCTGTTGGATCTTTTTGGGTTTTGTGTAATTTTCGTTTAATACTTTTTGTTTCGACATTCCAATGTTTGAATTAAATGCTGCTGATGAGAGGTTACTCCTTGACATATACATATACAGGATTACCAAATTACCCGTTTTTACCTGCGTCGCCAAAGGAGTCTAGGAGTCGGGTCACTGTCCGTCCGTCGCGTTAAGGGGTGCCTGTCTTGTGTAATCTGAACATCAAAAACCAAACGCTAGATCTTTCTGAAATTTTACACAGTGATTACATATATATTGAAAATGTGCACCGTCCCTTTTGGGGTCATTTTATCAATCTGTTTAGAAAATAGGGGGCCCTAAAGGGGCCAATAAACAATAAAGCGACTTTTTAATTGTTTCCACAATAACTTTTGCTCTGGTTGACCAAATGCTATGACACTTTACAGTAATGTTACTTACAATAAAAGGAAGGATGGAGATGATTTGGGGTGTCCCTTCTTTTTACGTTTGAAATAAGGGGACCAAAAGGGGCTAAAATGAAACTTTTATTAGTGTTTTCCACAATAACTTAAGTTCTGGTTGACTGATTTATATTTTAGTTTTCAATATTGTTCATTAACATTAAGTAATTGATTGGCATGATTTTATTAGGTCTCCCCTTTCTTGTTTGAAATTAATTAGGGGCCCAAAAGTGGCAAAAATCTTACTTTTTTATTAAAGGTCCGATTTGGGATTTTTTTTTTTGCAAGTTAATTTTTGTCATATATTGGTTACAAAATGGAGGATAAATTTCTTCTTGACCCAGCAATTAGGGGTCAAAAGGGGGGAAATTGAAACTTCAATTTTTTGTCTGGTTTTGTATGTGTTTTTTTTATATTCTTGTTAGATATAAGGATCTTAAATGCTTTTATTTCTAAATATTCATTGTCAGTCGATAAATTGGGTTGCATTTGACAAATATGCTTTGTCAGTCCACCATAGGATACAAGTGTCAAAAACTATTTACTGCCCATATTGGGCCTAGAATGTACAGGGTTCAACGTTTTGCCATGCGATGCAGGGCCATACATAGATTAGTCTTGTTATACCAGTTTTTGTATTTGTATTTTGAAACCACTGGGTCGATAACAGCTGCTGGTGGACCAGAGTTCCTCGAGGATAATCACAAGCCCGGTCGTCAGACTTGTCTTACACGAATTGACCAATAAATGCTTATACTTTTTTGTCGTTGAAATATTTGGTTGTAAAATTCATAATTGATTAAAACACCAGGTTTCTTTCCGTGTACTGCACATGGTCGATATCTTCTGTGCAAGATTTGATTTTCCTTTTCAAGCTTTTTAGGTTTTGAGTACTTTTCGTTCAATTCATTTTGTTTTTTACCTTCCAATATGTTAACCTGCAGACAAAGCACCAAATAACATCATTTTTGTCTGCAAGAAACACTATATTGACTGCTTGACAACTGAATTAGAGGTTGGTTGTACCAGCAAAAGCACAACTTACACAGCTACAACATTGTCTAAGAAGGAAAATATTGACAATCACAAATCTGTAATTTCCTCCTTCGGGATCTCTATTGGTGCTGACAATGATGACATTCCATCCCTGTATTGGATTCCCAAATTACATAAAAATCCATACAAACATTACAGTACAGTACCCAATTTCGGGTCAGAGAAATGATTTCCATTCCATAAATGGGTGGATTTGATGAACATTTTTATACAATACCATTGCAGGGTCATCAAAATGTACCACTAAACCTCTTTCTGTTGACTTCAATATTGCAGCAACAGAATCCGGCCTCAAGAAATATTACGCTTGTTGTTATTCTAGAAATTGTTTCGATTTATCCATTCTTTACACTTCTATTCCGCATGAACAACTCTTTCAATTACGATTAGCACAGCTGATTAAACGAAGCTTTTTTCAAAAAGAATGGAATACGCAGGTACAAATATCTGGTAGTCGATCATACTAAGACTTACTTTGTCATCAATGAGTCTAAGAAAAAGAACAAATTTACAGAAGATCAAATTATTGACATGCTCAATTCTCTTATCGACCACATATTTGTTCAGTTTGGTGGACGTGTTTTTCAGCAAACAATGGGAATTCCAATGGGCACTAATTGTTCACCTTTACTTGCTGATTTGTTTTCTTCATTCATATGAAGCAGACTTCTTTCAATCTCTTCTAGACAATAAAGATTGTAGACTAGATCGAGCTCCCTTTTTTAACGTTTCGTTGATGATGTCCTTTCACTGAACAATTCTCGATTTGGTTACTTTCTCCATCTTATATATCCTCAGTACATTGAGATAAAGGACACAACGCATGTTAGGAAGTCTGCTTCATATTTAGAGCTACATTTCAAAATATACTCTCAAGGAAATTTTTCAACAAAGCTCAATGACAAACGTGATGACTTCAATTTCCAATCGTCAACTTTCCATCTTGAGTAGCAACATTCCGTTCGCTCCAGCTTATGGCCTATCCCAATTGATTGGTTACTCTAGAGTTTGTGAGAATTACATTGGCAGAGCGTCACGATTGACACAGAAATTGCTAACAAATATAGCAGGTGGGAACCGCTTACTCTTCCGGAGCACTTAAGTCCACTCTTGTTTCGACTTGAATTCGCGTTGTTGGTTTCTGTTCGGTTGATTTTGTGTTTTGTGTTTCCTTGTGCTGTTCTTGTTCATGTTTACCGGGTTTGTCGTTGCCTTTTCGGGCTTATGACACTCGAATGCCCCATTGGTGACTCCTTGCTTCTTTTGAATGGAATGCTGCTGATGAGAGGTTACTCCTTGTTCTGTCACACTTTTTGTGTTCCAGTTGAAATATATATTTTTATAGTTATTTTCTTCGTCACTTGTGAAATTGGATAACTTCAACTAACTCCGTTTCTAACTCCTGTTTGGACTTTGAACACTTCTCTGGATTTTTCGTCTCCTTCATTATCGATCCACGAGAGAACCCTAATATAAGGATGTTAAACCGCTTCCTATCTACCTATAGTGGCCAACTTCAACCGCTCGCCATTTTGAAGGAAAGGCAAACAGGACGCGCTCTGTAATTTGTGGCAACCACAGCGTGAGTAAAGAACAATCAGTGTTTTAAATTGATCGTTTAACTTCTCTTTTTCACAAACGTTACTTTATTCTATTTGGATGGATTCTAAATTTAACCAGTTGGTGAAACCAAGCATTGGACCAGACGAAGGGAATTTCCCGTAAATTTATAAACAATATTTGGACATTTAATCTTAAATTATGCTATGTTTATGTAAAATTTCATTGTATCTCACTTATCTATGATCCCCCTTTACAGTTTTACTATGAACTTTAACGTTTTTACATGCACTTTGTAACCTTAATTTGTCCCTCTTTATTTTCAGTATTTTACCACTACATCTGACTGTCTGTTTTGCTTAAAATAAAACGTCGCCCATAGACCAAGTTATTTTTCCAAGGCCCAACAACTGTCAGTGGTTCATCTATCCGGGAGAGCCGGAATAGTAAAATAGCTCCGTACAACGCCAGTTGCAGAAGTGTCACAGCAGTGTACGCCAGGAGACGCCCGCAGAAGACCAGTAAAGACTTGTATCTTTTTATACAAACCTTTTATGAGCTCTCGCAAGAGAGACGCACCATTTTCTTGGTTCTTGTAGTGTGCTGCGGCCGTAGAAGCGCCCACACACCAACCTTTGTAGACCCATCACACCACAGTTTTGTGTGACACACCCAAATAGATTTGAAATACCTGGTCTGGGTAAATAATTAACCCAGCTCAGTTTTTCCTTAACTGAAGAAGCTAGATAGAATACCGTGATATAACGTGTTTTACACGTACAAATCACAAACCACAGCTAGTGCCAAGCCAGATAGCACAGTTACGTTTTTTAAACGTTATTTGCTCAGCTGATAAACAAATAAACAGTCAAATCACACTTTCGAGATTTTTCTCGTAACAACAAAGTGATTGTGACATGATGAGTGACACAGGTGACAACGTCACCATACGACCAACTGGGCCAGATCAACACTCAGACATACGATCTGACAATACAGAGAAAAGAGTTAGAACTCTCAACGAAAAGGGCATGGACGTCTACATTGAAAGACGCGAGAAATACGCCCAAGACATAGAGCTGCTATGGAGCATGTTGAATGCTTTCCTGCGGGAGGTTGATACCCCTACAGACAATATACGAGGTTGCCTCGCTTTACAAGAAAAGATAGCCCAGTCTGCTAGTAGATATGGACGTCAAGTTGACGCATTCATAGAATTTATGACGAACACTAGGGCTGAGAAAAGCAATCGAGACCTCCAGGCATTCACTACCCTGGCTGACATAAGACGGCAAACATTGGACACAGCGATGTCAACTCTACGGGACGTCACCAATGCGTTTGGTCCCGCGTCACCAGCAATTCATCAGCCACAAGGGCAGCCTACCTCAGGTCAACAGAATGTCACTATGCTAGAACCACATGGGTCCGTGAAACAAGAACGCAACTCAGTTAGGTCAAAGCCAAATAGCGGATGTAAATCCGTAGGCGGCTCAAAATCAAGCAGTTCCTCAAGCGCTTCAAGAAACAAGCGTGCCAAAGCAGATGCTGCCAAGGCCAAGATAGCCTTTCTAGCCAAACAAGCTGCTCTTACGAAACAAGAAGCTCTACTCGAAGAACACGAGTTGCAGCGAAAGGCGAGTCAAAAGGCTGAATTGGAACGACAGAATGCAGATGCTGAGCGACAAAAACTTGAAGTCGAACGACAAAAGACAGAAGTCGAACGGCGAAGGATTGAAATCGCACAAGCCGACGCAATTGAAGCAGCCGCGACCATACGAAGGAAAATGGAGTTGCAAGCAGACAAAACTCTTCTAGAAGCTCACATGGAAGCAGCTATGGCCGAAGCCGAAGCGAGAGCGTTCGAGGACGACAGTAGTCAAAATATCGACGACGAACCATACATTGGCGTCGACCTACCATTACCGATGGCTGACCCGATCCGACGGGTACAAGATTATGTGAGTCAACACAACAGCAGTACTCATGCAATGAATGAAGATCAAGCCGACGTCGGAATAAACACATATCCGACGCACTCCGATTGCACAAAGAAAGTTACGGTTTTCGAACCGCTTGCTACGACTGAAGAGCCTAGGAAGATAGGACCACCATCCATGGCATCGACACCCTTCCGACGAGAAACCGACGACGTCGACACCACTTGCAAAACTTATGGTCTCAATCGGGATGCTCCCGTATTTGTGCCATCCACTCAGGATCGACATGCCTTGCCGACAACGTCGTCGTCGACGCAGGAACACCGTTCTGACAAGAAGGATTCAACATCCGAAGAATTAACAAAGTTCCTACTGAGAAAAGACCTGCTACTCTCCCGTCTCACCCACTTCGATGACAAGGCCGAGTCCTATGCAGTTTGGAAGGCCGAATTCAAAGAAGTCGTGGACGAGCTAGGAATATCCAACTCCGAAGAGCTTATTCTTCTCAAGAAATGGCTAGGGAATAAATCGGCACAATATGCAACAAGTATCAAAGCAGCGAATATCGACGATCCGGCAAGAGGCTTACAGTGTCTTTGGGAACGCCTAGACGAGCGTTATGACGCATTACAGTTCACAGAGCACGCACTCAGACAGAAATTGGAAGCCTTCCCTAGGTTAACGAACAAGGACACCGAACGATTCTACGACTTGTACGATCTCCTATCTCACATTCAATGCCTGAAACGGAACCCAAACTTCCGCGATCTGTTAGCGTATTTCGATACGTCATCGGGACAACAACCTATATTAGCAAAGTTCCCATATGGACTTCGGGAAAAGTGGACAACAAAGGCGTCAGAGTATATGACACGACATAAGGCACCATTTGCACCGTTCTCAGAATTAACGGATTTTATCCGTGAAATTGCTAAAATTAAAAACAATCCTTGTTTTAATTACGATATGGGCAGTCTATATGCATCTAAGCCCCAATCACAGACTACAAAGGAGAAAGTCAACGTATACAAGACATCTACAGACACGAGTACGGAGCATAGCTCCGCAAACATTTCTACTTACGGGTCTACGAGAATGGAAAACGACAACCCGATCAACTTGAAGGAGCGTTGCATCATACATAAGGGCAAACACTCGCTAAACGAATGTAACGGCTTCAGGGCGAAACCAATTGAGGAGCGCATTAAATTGATGAAGGAACACAACATATGCTTTAAGTGCTGCGAGTCCGACACGCACTTTAAAGCCAACTGTCAAGAAAGAGTTGTTTGCAACGAATGCGAGAGCACACGTCACCCGACAGCTCTCCACATCTCCAACTCCAACCAACGACCAGCGAGTTTTTCTCGTGAATCCCCACAAAACAATGGCGGGGAGAGAAAGGCTCCAACGGCAAGCAACGCCAAAGACACCGTTCAGGCCAAGTGCACAGAAGTATGCGGTTCAACGTACAGCGGGAAATCTTGCGCAAAGATATTGCCAGTTGACGTGTTTTCCAAACACGATAGATCCACCGTACATCGCATGTACGCAATAATTGATGACCAAAGTAGTCACTCTTTAGCTACTAAAGAATTCTTCGACCTCTTTGACGTCAAAGGACCCTTCGAGAATTACGATCTTTCGACCTGCTCAGGACGCACACTGATGTCAGGAAGGAAAGCAAACGACCTTATGATAAAGTCAGTCGGAGACGATTTCGAAACAAATCTGTCGACGGTCATCGAATGCAACGACATTCCGAACAACAGGTCCGAGATACCGACACCTGAAGTTGCGTCGCAACATCCACATCTGCGGGATATAGCAGAGTATATCCCAACAATCGATAACAATCGTGAGATTCTACTCCTTATCGGGAGATCGCTCCCGGCTGTACATCACATTCTTGACCAAAGGATAGGATCACACTTCGAACCATTCGCACAGAAGCTACCGTTAGGTTGGGTCATTATAGGGGAAACTTGTCTGGACCGACAACATAGACCACCGGATATCAACGTTAGGAAAACGTGCGTCATGCAGAATGGCCGACCCTCATCATTGCGACAATATCCGAACCAGTTTCACGTAACCAAGTATCGTGATAACTTTCCACACAAGCAAAATGTTGCAGACTCGATTGTATTGGACATCTCAGAGAAACCGCCTGATTGGGATAAACCGCCAAGATACGGAGGCGACGTCGTGAATTTCATCACGCCTGAAGACGACAGATCACCGAACTGGTTCTGTTAGACAGCATGCGATAACTAATGCTTATAGTTATTTGCACCGTGTGCAAACTACGTATTTTGTAAATATATTGTGACAATTCATTGCTTTGGACATTCCTTTCTGTTACTGTTTATACCAGGATGCTTCTTCATTCTAGGAACACGTCGTTTCTCACCACGCCGTGCGTGGCAACGCTGGAAAATCCCATTGGGCAACGCTGGAAGCCAGACAACGTTGGAGCTACCTCACGATCCGCGTATCAAGACATTCCATGAAGAAACTGTACATTGTACTCACCTTATATTTGGATTTACGTGTTTATACATTAATGTGAAAGTAATAGTGATATACCCCTGGATATCAGACGGGGAGTGTTCTGTCACACTTTTTGTGTTCCAGTTGAAATATATATTTTTATAGTTATTTTCTTCGTCACTTGTGAAATTTGATAACTTCAACTAACTCCGTTTCTAACTCCTGTTTGGACTTTGAACACTTCTCTGGATTTTTCGTCTCCTTCATTATCGATCCACGAGAGAACCCTAATATAAGGATGTTAAACCGCTTCCTTTCCCTTTGTTCAGTTCTCCGCTCGCCATTTTGAAGGAAAGGCAAACAGGACGCGCTCTGTAATTTGTGGCAACCACAGCGTGAGTAAAGAACAATCAGTGTTTTAAATTGATCGTTTAACTTCTCTTTTTCACAAACGTTACTTTATTCTATTTGGATGGATTCTAAATTTAACCAGTTGGTGAAACCAAGCATTGGACCAGACGAAGGGAATTTCCCGTAAATTTATAAACAATATTTGGACATTTAATCTTAAATTATGCTATGTTTATGTAAAATTTCATTGTATCTCACTTATCTATGATCCCCCTTTACAGTTTTACTATGAACTTTAACGTTTTTACATGTACTTTGTAACCTTAATTTGTCCCTCTTTATTTTCAGTATTTTACCACTACATCTGACTGTCTGTTTTGCTTAAAATAAAACGTCGCCCTTAGACCAAGTTATTTTTCCAAGGCCCAACAACTGTCAGTGGTTCATCTATCCGGGAGAGCCGGAATACTCCTTGAAATATACATATACATCATTATATATTACCCATTTTTTACCCGTTTTTGATATTTTTTTTTTCAATTTCTCCGGTATGTTTTGTCTTATATAAAGGGTCTCTTTTTTACATTTAATATTAGTTATCCCAAATTGGTTATTTCTTTATTATTACCTATATTTTTCAATAGTCATTAACTTACCTAGTTTTTTTATATACAGCGAAGTTATGGAGCTATATGACTCGTAGCTGGTCACTAGGTTTGATGACATCAGAGTATCTCCTCACACCGTTCAGCCTTGCTTGTCAAGTATCTAGGGGCCTGGTTTCCCCCCTCCCCAGACGTCGTGGTTCAGTCGTGCTTGTCAAGTATCTAGGGGCCTAGTTTCCCACAAGACGTCAAGCATCTAGGGGCCTAGTTTCCCCCCCCCCCCCCCCCAAGACGTCGTGGTTCAGTCGTGCTTGTCAGTTATCTAGGGACCTGGTTTCCCACAAGACGTCGTGGTTCCGTCTTGCTGGCCGAGTATTTAAGGGCCTAGTTTCCTCCAAGACGTCGATGTTCAGTCTTGCTTGTCAAGTACCTAGGGCCCTAGTTTCCCCCAAGAAGTCGATGTTCAGTCTTGCTTGTCAAGTACCTAGGGGCCTAGTTTCCCCCCAAGACGTCGATGTTCAGTCTTGCTTGTCAAGTACCTAGGGGCCTAGTTTCCCCCCAAGACGTCGATGTTCAGTCTTGCTTGTCAAGTACCTAGGGGCCTAGTTTCCCCCAAGACGTCGTGGTTCAGTCTTGCTTGTCAAGTACCTAGGGGCCTAGTTTCCCCCAAGACGTCGATGTTCAGTCTTGCTTGTCAAGTATCTAGGGGCCTAGTTTCCCCCGAGACGTCGTGGTTCAGTCTTGCTTGTCAATTATCTAATAGCCTAGTTTCCCCAAGACGTCGTGGTTCAGTTTTGCTTGTCAATATCTAGGGGCCTAGTTCCCCACAATACGTCGTTTTTAAGTATTTAGATAGCATTTCCCGTTCCGTGTTTTTTAGTCATATTGTATATGAGACTGATATTGGATAAGGTTCCTTCGCTCAAAGTTTAATTCTTTGGTAGTTAACTGTTTTCAACGGTGAAGATGACTATTCAACAATCACATTGTACAAAATGTAGGCGACAAAATGTTCTCACCTTGTTTACAATATGTTTACACCTTCTTTCGTGTCTTGCTTAATTAAAGAGACTTCGAAAACCTCAGTGGATATTTTTAATATGTAGATTAATACGTAGAGTGGAACTCCTTAAGCAAATCTAAAAAAGGAATAAGGAAAAGTTCTATATTAAAAACATAATGAAATTTCTTAATATGAAATTACCAGGCCATTGGCAACCTTTCGTGTCGACAGCGGATATAGAATTATTAAATCTGAGAGCTTAATAAAATTAGAACGTAATAGGCGACTTGAAAGCATTATTGCTAATTGACTTTTAATCAATTTCCCTATGCTGTGACGAGAAAAAAACCACATGCACTTTACTCCTAAAAAATAATATGCTGTGGTTATTTGCTATGGCTTTGTCAAAATAATTTACTAATATATATAGAAATTTTCTTTGTTCGATTTTTCATCATTTAACTGAACTGACATTAGCTGATGTCTATGTATGAAATAATTATAAATTCTTGTTAAGGTTTTTTGTTGTATACTTGCTTCCTTCTCATTTTCCACTTGTTTAACCCGCAGTGTCATTCGGGGTTTCTGACGACAGTCTCTATTGATTGGATGAAATTAGGAGGGTATATTGATGATTCTGAACTGAACTCTGTCATAGGTTGTTCTTAGGTGACGGAAGAGGGAAACTGAACACATCGCAAGGTAAGCAGAGATTTCTTTTATTGTAAGATTTTTTTTAGATTTGATATTTTTAAAAAAGTCATAAACTATAGAAGATAAATGTCTATTTTCTTTTTTGTAGATCTTTATCTAAAAGGGTAAAATATTATTTCTTAAAGAATGACATTAAGATGTTTATAAAGTTGAAAGGTCCCCAATAGATTTTCTTTTAATACAAAAAAAACATTTTACGCTTTGATATGTGAAAACCGTTAGATTTTTAAAATTTTATTCTAATGTAAAAACATTAGAATAAAAAGAAAACTTTTTGAAAGTTTTCAGTGTTCTGTAAAATTGTGTTTGGTACACTTGGCTTTTGAAAACGATTTTACATGTAAATTGTTGGTTGGTTTCATCATGCAATCATCACCATCATCATCATCATCATCATCATCTTATAATTGAATTTCATACTCCTTTAAGACTGTGAAAAAGCTATTCGTATTAAATAATAACAGTTTTTTAATTAAAGAACGTTCTAACAAAAAGATTCAATTCAGTCTTATTATTAAAAAGATAGTCTTATTATTAAAAAAATAGTAAAGGGTATGGCTTATGATTGATTTGTTAAGTATGTTTGTGTCTTGAAAGGTGATTCTACTTTATGCTCGTCCTCTTGGATTGTGTTGCTGTTTTAGAGTGAGGAATTGGCCCACCTATTTTACTGAAGTCTCTTATACCAAATCAGGAATTTATATTGTTCCATTAATTAATTAATACCATCTTTGTTTATTTTTCTTTGAAAATTTGAGATTGATTATCAGCACAAGGAAATTGTTGTTACCTTTATTATAATATAGTCTTGTTGCATGTACGATCACTATATTATTCTATTCTAATTGCAGTCTAATACGATGCATTAGCTTTCGATCACGTATATAAGAGAAAAGGATATCTTTTATGTGATGATGTTTTTCACTTTAAAGGCGGGTATTTTATGAAGACTTATCTTCGTGATGCAAACAATTATCCTGACAATTAACGTCGAGACAAAACAGGTTTCTTTAATTGTTTTGCATTAGAATGGATCCATTCCGATTTATCCAAGCAAAGTCGGCATTTTTTTCCACAATAAGAAATCTCCTTTCAGAAATGCTGCTGTAAAAGTAGACATTATTTTCAGTGATAACTGTTGCTATAGTACCTTGTCATCCGAGAGCAATCATTGTTGACTAGTGACGCTTTGCGCCAAATAAATCTGTTCTCATCTACCAGACTAGCTCCAATCCACGTTTGTTTTAAATTTCTTTTCGTTTTGCTTTTGCGCTTTTATCCCATGTTTTTCGACCTCTCTCTCGAGTCTTTACTCTTGTGTTAACAGCTTTCATTTGCATTCATCAAACTATGCGAAAACCACCTCTATCTTCCACAATTGTCCTATACCTTACATTTAAATAGCAAGAGGCAGCGAAAAACTACCTGTTTATAATATGTCTTCTCTGTCAACAACGCTTCGTTTGCATAACAGAAACCTTCAATGTGGCTTTCTCGGTGACAGATTAAAGAAACGAATCACTGAGTTTACTTGCTTCGTTTGCATTTCGAATTTGACTAGAATGGTCATCTCAGTGCATACATGACAAAGACATAATTGACGAAGAGAAAGGCACGGTTTGTGTCCATTAAAATGACAAATTCTTGTTAAAGATATCTTGTTTAATTGTCAAAAATATTTTGTCAATAAGTAAAACTAGCATACTGCACACTATGTCAATGGTGTAACAATTCTAATTTTTATCAAACGATTCATAAAAAAGTATACAAATTTAGCTTAAAAACAAAGTAAATAGATATGGAAGAGCCTTATGAATAAGTGTTCAAAATAGAACAATCACCGTACGTTTACAGAAAACGACAACTTGGTATTCGGAATTATCTTGGAACCTTTTTATTTGTTTTTGTTTTTTTTTAAATCACCATGTGATTGATTCGAATGCGATATTACAAGTCACGGTATGCTAGTTGCCCTTCGTTGATTTGAATGAGCCGGTCTGTTGCCGATCATGATGCGGATGTAAAAGTATACATAGAAAATTTTGTCTGTGTTGAATGCCAATTGAACCCTGAAGTGACAAGATCATTTATAACCAGTGTTTTTGGTTTTTTTTTCTCAATATGGTCTGGACTTATGTATCATATTCTTATACATATATATAAACATCGGCTTTCTATCTATTAAAACAAGGTTACACACTTTGTGTTTGACATTCCAGTGTTGTTATATAAATGCTGGTGCTGAGATGTTGTCCTTTGCAATATGTATATTCAGTATAACCAAGTTTTTAAACCATTTTAGTATTAGCCACTTTCAGAAATTTGCACAAAAATAGATCACGGTGTTAGTTAGCCTCAATGTACAGTAAATTATATGTAAATTTAAAGATATTTTAAATTAGAATTAGATTTCAACCTAAAATGGGGCACATGATAAACATTCAGCAGTGACTACCGCCATATTGTTACAATGGTGCTTCAAAAGATCAGAGGAAACAGAAAAGACCATGAGCGGAGTGCTGCTGTTTTCGCAATGGCGTCAGCAGAAGAAGCGTCAAGTTGGTTCCTTATTCCCGGTTCCCGATTCCCGATTTGAATGTGAATCAGGAACAGTTCCTTATTCATTATTCAGTTCCCTATTCATATTTCTAAATGAATATAAACCTACACTTTGAGTTTCTAAGTATCTGTTCCGTTCGATTTATTAAAAACGTAAAGTAAAGTCCAGAAGTGTTCTTTTTAAAGTAATCTATTAAAGTTCAACTCGAAATATCAGATACGAACTTAAAGAACAAAAAAAAAAAAAAAACTAAAAACAATCTCTAGTACGGTTTTGACGTTTTGCATACATGTACTACTTATTTTTGTCTGTTTTTTTTTTCTCTCAATTTATGTTTTTGTAAACTTCATGTACTTGTATTTACTTTATTAATCGTTAGAAACGTGTATGGCGTTTTTCTAGAAAATGGTATTTTTTAACTCCATGTATTTAAATTTTGAAACGTTAATTCAAATACGAAGCAATGTACATGTACTTAGTAAGCAATATTAACAAAAGACAAAAGCATACTCATAGGCCAACTAAGGCACGAATAATTAATTAAAATAATTTTCAGCTGTATATTTGACGTTTGTAGTACACCTGACGGGTGAAAATTGAAAGGGGCAGAAAAGGTCAAGAGGGGGGTCGATGGGTGCCCATATTGGTCCTAGGGGTACTTTTTTGAATCGGGATGCACAGAGAACCGGAAGTTTACGCTCGTATCGGAGATATAGGTTACGTTGGGCAAGGATCCCCCTTCAAATTCCGCAGGATCCCGGAAAAATTGAAAGGGGCAGAAAAGGTCAAGAGGGGGGTCGATGGGTGCCCATATTGGTCCTAGGGGTACTTTTTTGAATCGGGATGCACAGAGAACCGGAAGTTTACGCTCGTATCGGAGATATAGGTTACGTTGGGCAAGGATCCCCCTTCAAATTCCGCAGGATCCCGGAAAAATTGAAAGGGGCAGAAAAGGTCAAGAGGGGGGTCGATGGGTGCCCATATTGGTCCTAGGGGTACTTTTTTGAATCGGGATGCACAGAGAACCGGAAGTTTACGCTCGTATCGGAGATATAGGTTACGTTGGGCAAGGATCCCCCTTCAAATTCCGCAGGATCCCGGAAAAATTGAAAGGGGCAGAAAAGGTCAAGAGGGGGGTCGATGGGTGCCCATATTTGTCCTAGGGGTACTTTTTTGAATCGGGATGCACAGAGAACCGGAAGTTTACGCTCGTATCGGAGATATAGGTTACGTTGGGCAAGGATCCCCCTTCAAATTCCGCAGGATCCCGGAAAAATTGAAAGGGGCAGAAAAGGTCAAGAGGGGGGTCGATGGGTGCCCATATTGGTCCTAGGGGTACTTTTTTGAATCGGGATGCACAGAGAACCGGAAGTTTACGCTCGTATCGGAGATATAGGTTACGTTGGGCAAGGATCCCCCTTCAAATTCCGCAGGATCCCGGAAAAATTGAAAGGGGCAGAAAAGGTCAAGAGGGGGGTCGATGGGTGCCCATATTGGTCCTAGGGGTACTTTTTTGAATCGGGATGCACAGAGAACCGGAAGTTTACGCTCGTATCGGAGATATAGGTTACGTTGGGCAAGGATCCCCCTTCAAATTCCGCAGGATCCCGGAAAAATTGAAAGGGGCAGAAAAGGTCAAGAGGGGGGTCGATGGGTGCCCATATTGGTCCTAGGGGTACTTTTTTGAATCGGGATGCACAGAGAACCGGAAGTTTACGCTCGTATCGGAGATATAGGTTACGTTGGGCAAGGATCCCCCTTCAAATTCCGCAGGATCCCGGAAAAATTGAAAGGGGCAGAAAAGGTCAAGAGGGGGGTCGATGGGTGCCCATATTGGTCCTAGGGGTACTTTTTTGAATCGGGATGCACAGAGAACCGGAAGTTTACGCTCGTATCGGAGATATAGGTTACGTTGGGCAAGGATCCCCCTTCAAATTCCGCAGGATCCCGGAAAAATTGAAAGGGGCAGAAAAGGTCAAGAGGGGGGTCGATGGGTGCCCATATTGGTCCTAGGGGTACTTTTTTGAATCGGGATGCACAGAGAACCGGAAGTTTACGCTCGTATCGGAGATATAGGTTACGTTGGGCAAGGATCCCCCTTCAAATTCCGCAGGATCCCGGAAAAATTGAAAGGGGCAGAAAAGGTCAAGAGGGGGGTCGATGGGTGCCCATATTGGTCCTAGGGGTACTTTTTTGAATCGGGATGCACAGAGAACCGGAAGTTTACGCTCGTATCGGAGATATAGGTTACGTTGGGCAAGGATCCCCCTTCAAATTCCGCAGGATCCCGGAAAAATTGAAAGGGGCAGAAAAGGTCAAGAGGGGGGTCGATGGGTGCCCATATTGGTCCTAGGGGTACTTTTTTGAATCGGGATGCACAGAGAACCGGAAGTTTACGCTCGTATCGGAGATATAGGTTACGTTGGGCAAGGATCCCCCTTCAAATTCCGCAGGATCCCGGAAAAATTGAAAGGGGCAGAAAAGGTCAAGAGGGGGGTCGATGGGTGCCCATATTGGTCCTAGGGGTACTTTTTTGAATCGGGATGCACAGAGAACCAGAAGTTGCAATGTAGCCCTTTATCGCTAAGCCCCTCCGGCAAAAATTGGTCCGAGCTTTTGGGATCTTTTTAAGTTGACATTTTACGCATTTAAAAGTAATTCTCAACTGATGTTCATAATATTGCAAAGAAAAATGTTTTAAATGTTTACTATGTGTTTGAACTTTATTATTTGTTCAATTTGTTTTCTTAGGATGAGTAGTAAAACATGCTTTACTGTTTTTGTTATTTTTTTTTTAATAGAACTTATTTGCACGACCCGGAAGTAAAAGGCATAAGGAAGTAAAATATCCTGACCTGTGCGTAGAACATAGATATTTCCTTCCATTATTTTGTTTGCAGGTCTTCTAGATTTTAATGAGGTTACAAAGAAACGATTGTTTGCTATGTAATATCAAACGCCTTGATCAAGTCAGGACTATTTGAATCTTAGATTTTTCCGGTATGTGGTCCTTGGTTTTTTTTTGTCTTTTCTTATCTCTTACACATTTAAGATTGGTCCTCAAGGTTAAATAGTTTTTTATAACCTTTATTTTTCATGTAATAACATTTGATACACACACAAGTAAGAAGTCTGGCACCATAAAATTGCTAAAAATCAAGATTTTTAAAATTTTCTATTATACCAAAAACTCAAAACTCTCCATTTTAGTTTAAAATAATTGGACAAATATATATCTTTTTTGAATTTAGAAAAGAAATTATATGAATTGCATGCATATTTTGTTGGAAAAATGAATTTTACTACCCCTGCTCTGAAATTGGCTAAATTCAGACTGGGATCAATGATCATATTTGGTCAAAAATTAAGATGTCACATATCTCAAAAACTACTAATCGTATCTTCATAACTTTTTGACATAATTTAGATGGATCATTATTAGATATATATCCACCAAAAGTTTTCAATTATAAGGCAAGGTTTAAAAATTATTCACAAACGAGATTTCAACGAGACTGAAACCTCAGAAGAATACACCCTTAAAGATGGTTACCGTTATTCATTAATACCTACACGAACGTATGAAAAGAATAAAAATCTTTATTTGCAAAATACACACCTACGGGTCAAAGCAAAAACAAAAACAAATAAGATACAAAACATATACAGAAAACAACAGAGTATACAGAACATTAACATATAGAGTTATAGTTTTGAGAACATTTTGACCAATGTGGACCCTAGTTTTAATCTGAAATACGTTAACGAGACTTTGACGTACAATTAAGGTGTTATACACATTAAAAATGTAACTATTGAACACTCCGATCGATGTACACATCTACTTGCCGTCCACGAATAGAAAGAAGGTTTCACTATCATTCAGTGTCACCAAAAGATCTAACATTGACTAAGAACACCACGTGTTTTTTTCTTGATAAATAAAACTCCGCTGAACCAGATAGAACTGACATCGTGGAAATGCAAAATTAATTGTTGTATCAAATGGCATGGGTTATGCACTCTTGGACTTCCATGTCCAAGATGACGAAATGGCCTTGTGCGGGGGTTGTCAGGTTTATACGGAAACCCTAACCACTGACCATAGCGGGCCAACGTTTAAAAATCCATTTGTGAACCCATAGTAGTGCGCCACATACGCTAAATTTCCCATCCTACCCATCTCTCCCCTTTTACCGTGTTTTTTTTTTTATTTACTGATCCTTTTGTTTCTTAATTCACCTTTTAGATTTTTATCATCATTTTATTCTTATTTCATCATCATCTTTATGTTTATCGCCCTTATATAACCTATATTGTGTTACTAGGCCGTAACACAACAACACCCTCACTTACTTACTGCAGTTATGCCATTTATTAATACAAACATCTAAACAGTACATGTAGGTGAGCAATATTGTGATACTGTGTTGTTTCTTAGCAAGCGAACATTCATACATGCCTCCATCTTTCAAGGAAAAGACTGCATCCGTGCAAGAAGAATAGAGAGTAATTTGGATAGGTTATCATCCCCCTGATCTTTAACAACCAGTAAAACCTTATATGGATAAATCAAGCATGTCTGCTGCAAGATCATCTTCGTCAACTTATCTCAGTTTCGGGCGGGTTTACATTTATGGTTGATTAAAATCTATTGACGACCTTTGAGCTTGGTGTTTATATTGTTTTACAGTCTTTAACTTCTTTTTGGAGATCAAACATAGAATGTGCTTTCCAGCTATAATATATCTACTAGCTAGAGTATTGGTAAAAAGTGTAATTATTTGTTTACAACTAAAAAGTACCTGGGAATGAATGTTAATGAGATAATATATCGTATCGTATATATCTTTCGAGTTTGTGAACTTCCTGTGACATTTTTTTCCTTATCATCACAAAGGTGATTCAATTAGTTGACAAAAACAATAAATGTCATAAAACTCGATCTTCAATTCAGAAAAACCTAAAATTTCTATTCAAACAAACGTCAACAAGGACACAGTCTTATGCTTTTTGCCACATCAATAAGGCTTACAGTACCACTGCAAAAAGAAAACAGTCAACAAAATCACAAAAGTGACATTTTTCTATTGAACAGTAACTATAAATCATTTCTGCATTTCGAAAATGTTTTTACTAACAAAATACGTGTTGAGTATTGATATTGATGTAAAAGATGCAGTTGCAACCATACAAAGGTCCAAATTCTGTTTTTTCTACTGCCAATGGTACCATTTGATACTGATATTGCCCTTTGTTTAAACATTTTTTTTAGTTTGAAGGTCTCTTATTATACCCCACGCAACGAAGTTGCGAAGGGTATAATGTTTTTGACTGGTCCGTCCGTCCGTCCGTCCGTCCGTCCGTCAGTCTGTAATCAAAGTTTGTAATCGCAACTCCTCCTAAACTACTGAACAGAATTTAACGAAACTTGTTATGCAAGAAGGACACCATATGTAGTTGTGCATATTACAAGGAATTTTTGATCAGCAAATTGTTGTGGGAGTTATGGCCCATTGGACTTAGAAATTTGCAGAAAATCATGATTACAGTTTGTAATCGCAACTCCTAATAAACTACTGAACAGAATTTAATGAAACTTGGTATGCAAGAAGGACACCATACATGTATGTAGTTGTGCATATGACAAGGAATTTTTGATCAGCAAATTTTTGTGGGAGTTATGGCCCTTTGGACTTAGAAATTTGCAGAAAATCATGATTACAGTTTGTAATCGCAACTCCTAATAAACTACTGAACAGAATTTAACGAAACTTGGTATGCAAGAAGTACACCATATGTAGTTGTGCATATCACCAGGAATTTTTTATCCCCAAATTTTTGTGGGCGTTATGGCCCTTAGGACTTAGAAATTTGACATAACTTTGTTGTGATACATGTATTCAAATACTTGCACATTCACTTTTACAATCATTCAATATTATTGATTCCTGTAGCTCAATACTTTTCCTCAAGGATAACATTGATAGTCCAATAGCCGAACGCGTGGGGTATGTGAGCGTGCTCACTAAGGTTCTTTCATTGTACTTGAACCCCATTTGTACCTTTATTAGTATTTTGAAGCATATAGGTAATGTAATTTTAAAGAGAGATGTAAAAACTTTACCAGATAGATCAATCAGACTAGATGTTTACTTCTTAAAACGTTCAGAAGCATACACATTTAACGTGATTAAGATATTTCAGGCGCACAGGTTTACATACTGTGAAAACTATAACTCAATAATTATGTTAATATTCTGTATACTCTGTTGTTTTCTGTATATGTTTTGTATTTTACATGTTTTTGTTTTTGCTTTGACCCATATGGGTGTATTTTGCAAATAAAGAAGATATAATTTTATTATTTAAGTCGATGTTTTGATTTATATTTAATTTATTAAACATAGTTTGTCTTAATTATTTGATAATGTTACAATACAGAAGAAAATGATATTCATCTCTCAACAACTTCACATACAGAGCATAGTCTATTTTCTCTTTTAATATTTCTGTATCTTCCTAATTTTATTTTTAATTTGTGGTCGCTGACTCTTAATTGTGTTATCAATTGTCTGTCTTTTAAACTTGTTTCTTATAATGAATATTTTCTAAACCAAATTCAGTCTTTAATTGTTTGTATAAAAATAATTTAGAATCATCGGTCAAGCTGGGAAATTCCTGTATAGTTATATTTTTGTAGTCATCTTCTATTTTGTTTTTGAATTACTGTTTTAGTTATTTTTTATTTTCATAAAGGGTTTGTCCAAATTCTCAAATTCTGTGATATCTAATTCACATTCTTCAAAAAATTTAGAAGCAAGGGTGCACCACGAGAACGGTCCTCCATTGTCATGATTGTGTAGATTTTTGTTTACAGTATATGCTTATTTTAAGAAAGGGTTAATTTTTTCAGAGTTTAGTGTGCAAAAAAACATCATTAATCATTACTTGAATTTTAATGAAACTTTCAAAAGGCAATCTACAAGTTCTGACTTTGATGAGATATTGCATGCCGTTTTTTTTAAGTTCTAAAATCGATTTGCAATATATAGCTTCTACAACGCGATCGAGTTGATTATGAAATTTCTAATATCGAGAGAAATAAATTTAATTATTTTAATGGCGAGGCTTGCCGAGCGATTAAAATGTCAAATTTATTTCCCGAGATGTTAGAAATTCCATAATCATCGAGAATTAAGTTGTAGAAGGTTTTTCTCTAATGTTTACAGGTAAAAATTGCAAAAGGTCGCTCATCAATTGCACGTGCAATTACGCTGAGAACAAATTTCTCTCTGGAGGTGAGAACTATTTTTTCACAACTGGTTGAGAGGTTGATAAATCGGATGAAAATTAGAGAAATTGATAATAATAAACAAAGACAATTGGATTTGTTTTAAACTGGGAAAAATTGCCTGTGCTTGTCATATAATTAACAAGTTAATATTATTGGCCTTATCATATTTATAATTATGTTTGTTTTCCCAACCTTATCATTTAAATTATCAATTTGAAAAAAAAATGTACCTATTTCAGCGTCGCGTCCTTTTACTTTCTTTTATTTTACTTCAAAGGAAGTGCCCCCTTTCCCGAATCAATATCTAGAAAACCTTTCAGAAAAAGTCAGTACAATCGTACAAAACAAATATAATAGGCAAAAAATTGTAAAAATGTGGTGTTATGGACGAAAGTTATCATTTACTGCATAAGACTTAAATCTTTTTATATTTTATTAAAAGAATGGAAACCTTTCAGTTTGGAAAAAAATATAAAAAAATGAGTGGAAATCGTAGATCTTTGTCATTTTTGGTTTGAAGGTATCACCAGTTTCGTGCGTTTTCTTAATGTTCGCTTGATTATTGTTCGCTAGTTTGATTAAAGTTATTGTTCGCCGCGGCTTATTGTTCGCTACCTTGAGTTTAGTGACAATTTATGCTACATGTAATAATATTATTTGTACACCAAACATACTGTTGGCACGGCAATATTCCGTTAGAATATAATTTGGCAGTTATTCTTTAGATAACATTTTTGAAGCTATGACCCCGACTTGCAATTGCCCCAAAACTTTTGCGTCGAAACTTTCGTCCCAGGATTTCGCCCCTTTCGTCCCGAAGATATTTCGGCCCATATTTATGTAACAAAAATATCTATATAACTTTCACATACATTATAAAGGGATTTTGTCTACAATAAAGAAATTGATTTGATTGAGGGTTCCAATTTCACATTTGGTTGACGGGAACAGGTTTATGGCCGAATACAGTCCTATACTGCCTTAAACACGCTGGGTTTTTTTCGTTTTTATGTTTTGTGTTTCTTCGTGCTGTTCCCTTTGTGTTTACGGGTCTTGCTTTACCCTTTCCGGCTTTTGACATTTGAATGCCACATTGGTTCATTTTTGCTTATTACAAGCATTTCATGCAGATACATGCACTTTTTATTTATATTTTGTGGTTTAAATATCCACGTTTGTTAAATTCAAATCCAAAAGGAAACTACATGTAAATAATCGTGTAAAATAATGTTTATTGACGGGCTGTCAGGAAAAAAACAGAGAGAAAACCTTTTATAGAGCTCCGATTTATTTATACTGAATATAGGTACAAAACAATGCGTTTGCCACCGCATGAGTTATAAAACTGATATAAGTGGTTTGGGGGAGGTTGCAATAACTAAGAGACTGATGCTCTCTTGTCATTTATATAACTACTTGGTACATACATGAAACTTAGGTTAAGCCAACGAAAGGATGACAGTAGCTGGCATTTTTATTCCACATGAACAACTCAATTAATGATTGGCACATGCAGCTGATAAAACGCAGCTTGCTTTTTAAAATAGAAATGGAAAGCACAGGTACAAATATCTGGAAGTCGATAAAACTAAGACTTACTTTGTAATCAATAAGTCTTAGAATAAGAACACATTTAAAGAAGACCAAATAATCGACATGATAAAATTTCTTAGAGACAACATTATTTGTTCAGTTTGGTGGACATGCTTTTCAGCACGCAATAGGGATTTTGATGGTCATTAATTGTGCACCTTTGCTTGCTTATTTGTTTCTTCATTCACATGAAGCATACGTTTAACAAGCACTTCTAGACAAAAAATATCGTAGACTAGCGCTCTCTTTTAACCTCACATTACGATATATTGATGTTCTTTCACTGAACAATTCTCGATTTGGTGACTTTCTCCATCTTATATATCCTCGTAAACTTGAGATAAAGAACACAACGGATTCAAGGAAGTCTGCTTCATATTTATATCTACATCTCAAAATAGACTCTCAAGGAAAATTTTCAACATAGCTCTATGACAAATGTGATGACTTTAACTTTCCAATTGTTAACTCTCCCTTCTTGTGTAGCAACATTCCGTCCGCTCCAGCTTATGGATTTTACGTATCACAAATGATTCGCCATTCCATTACATCGATTTCCTTGGAAGAGCTTCACGTCTGACACAAAAAAAAAAATGCTTACACAGGGCTATGTTGCTCATCGGTTGCTGTTTTCACTCAAGAAATTTTACGGAAGACACCATAGACAATTGAATAAGGGATTTAAATCTCTCAAGTGAGTGCAAATGTTAGTCTGTCATAGGTTTTTGTTTTGTGTTCCTTTTATTTACTAGATTTGACACACTGAATTGACAGTAGGAAAAACGGCGGATGTGCTATAGTAAGCACGAACTGCTTACTTTTCCGGGGCACCTGAGCCAACTCTCGTTACGACTGGAGTCTGCTTTGTTGATTGCTTTTCAGTTGGTTTTTTTTTGGTATTTTTGCGTTTTTTCGCCCTGTTCTCGTAAATGTTTACTGATTTTGTCTGTGCCTTTCGGACTTTTGACATTCGGATGCCCCATTGGTACCTATGCTTCTTTGAGTTATGAAAAATCAAAACTGGCCAGGTATTTTTTTCATACTTTTTCAAATCTTCATGTGGAAAGGGGTTGGAATGAACATAACATATTTGCAATTGTTCCCTAATGTGACATTACAAATAAACCATATTATTAGTATAATTCTTCAAGCATTATTGTACTGTTTAATTGCCATATTTGACCAGAATTGATATTTTAATGCAGTTCGTCTAATTATGAACCGACGAAAACTGGACGTACACTTGCATGGCTTGGACTCACTCACTCAAAGAAATGCTTATTCCCAAAAAGACTTTGAAATCTTATACTGGTGGTACTCATAATTTAGAGAACAATATTGTATCAATAACGAAAATTTTGGAAAAAAAACCTTCTCAAAGATTACTGAAAGTGAAGATATCGACCTTAGAAATGTGATTTGCCCTATCGCGTCGTAGGTTTTCTTTCAATAACTTTTTTTAATACAGTAAAATAAATAATAATAACAATATACACATACACTAAAATCAACTGACCTGTGGCCATAATCTGCCGCATTTCACTTGGGTGTTGCGAAAAGGCGGAACGGAAAACGAAACAAAAAACGGAAAAAACAGAGAAAACAATTAACAAGAGAAAACTTTAAAAAAATAAACTTTTGTCGAGCACATTGATATTTTTATTTTGTTTGTGTGTCGGTAACAAACTGGTTGTGTAGTTATGCAACTTGATAATGTATTTATATAAATATATGTCTGCCAGTATCCTCTCCGTTTCCCTTTGTTCATAAAACATATGTTGTGTCCTTTATCTTCCATAACCTTAAAGCTGTCAGTTGTAAAATACCACCAACAACTACATGTCTATATTATATTTTTCCGTTTTCCGTATTTCCGTTTTCCGTTCCGTTTTCCGTTCCGCCTTTTAGCAACACCCATTTCACTTCACCTACCAAAACACACGTTTTACTTACAAATTCGATTGGACCCTTGTTTGCTTCACAATTTCTGAATGTCGAATCGGGAACAGATCCTTATTCACAATGTCATTTCTTATTCATTTAAATATATACGAATAAGGAATTGAATATTGAATAAGGATCTGTTCCCGAATCACATTCGAATCGGGAATCGGGAACCGGGAATAAGGAACCAACTTGACGCTTCTGTCAGCAGAATGATGATGACGAGAATCTACGAGAACTTTTTCAAAACAATATGAGACGGAAGAATTTGTTTTCAAAACTGTTTTAGACATTTACTTACTGATCAAAAACGTATGGTGATTCATTTTTTCTAATGCATTTTTCCTTGCGAAATTTGTTATTTTTTTCCTTCCAGTTAGACCTAGTACTTACAAGATTTGTGCGCCTGATATCGAAAGAAAATAAACCTTCCCATTGTTAAAAAATTGTCTTATTCATATTAAGGGGTACGCGCCATATAATCTTTATTAATCATTATTTGTTAGGAACTTAACAGTTGTTTAGATAAACAAGAGGCTCCCAGGAGCCTGAATCGCTCACCTGACATATGTGCCTGAGGTAAAGGTTATTAGGCAAAATCTATTTGACGTTGAAAGGGTCATAAGATTAATAAGGGGGTCATCTGACAATATTAAGGTGCTGATCACTTTTGTTCTCAATCAAAATCTAAAAATCTGTCACACTTTTTGAGTTATTTGCAAAAAAATGCAGTTTAACCTAATGTTCTATTTTTAGCCACAGTGGCAATGTTTTACAACCAATCAAAAATCCCCACAACAGTTTTATACACCTAATAATAATAAACAATAATACCAAGTTTGGTTCTGATTGGACTTAAAGTGTCAGAGGAGTTAACATTTTCAATATAATGAGGAAATGCAGTTAAAATGCTCAATTTTGAAGTTCCAAGGGCAATAACTCCTCAAAGGAAAGGTCCTACAACGTTGACCCTGTTACATATTTTGTAGATCTTGGTGCGCTTAACAATATGCAATTTAAATTTCTCAAATATCTTGTATAGTTTTCAAGATATTGAGCTAAACAGGTGCGAAATTTGCAAAAAATACACAAAAAGGGCAATAACTCCTACATGGGTTGTTGGATTTTCTTAAAAATTTCAGAGCTGGTAGATCTTGAGGTGCTGATCTCTTTTTTTTCAATCAAAATTTTGAAATCTGTCACCATTTTAGAGTTATTTGCAAAAAACTGCCATTTACCCCTATGTTCTATTTTTAGCCACAGCGGCCATGTTTTACGACCAATCAAAAATCCCCACATCAGTTCTATACACCTAATGCTAATAAACAACTATACCAAGTTTGGTTCTATTTGAACTTAAAGTGTCAGAGGAGTTAATGTTTTCAATGTAATGAGGAAATGCTGTTAAAATGCTAAATTTTGACGTTCTAAGGGCAATAACTCCTAAAAGGAATGGTCCTACAACGTTGACCCTATTACACATTTTGTAGATCTTGATGTGCTCAACAATATGCAATTTGAATTTCTAAAATATCTAGTATAGTTTTCAAGATATTGAGCTAAACAGGTGCAAAATTTGCAAAAAATCTGCAAAAAGGGCAATAACTCCTACATGGGTTGTTGGATTTTCTTCAAAATTTCAGGGTAGGTAGATCTTGAGGTGCTGATCACTTTTAACCATGCCAGAATTTTGATATCTGTAGCCGTTTTTGAGTTATTTGCAAAAAACTGCATTCTACCCCTATGTTCTATTTTTAGCCATGGCGGCCATGTTTTACGACGAATCAAAAATCCCCACATCAGTTCTAAGCACCGAATGCTAATGTACAACCATACCAAGTTTGGTTGCAATTGGACTTATGGTGTCAGAGGAGTTAACGTTTGAAAAAGTTTACGGACGGACGACGGACGGACGACGGACGGACGGACGACGGACGGACGACGGACGCCAAGTGACGCCAATAGCTCACATGACCCTTCGGGTCAGGTGAGCTAAAAAGTCAATTCATATTTTTATTAGAAACATTTAGTACAAATTCACTCGATCAAAGTGTGAAGAAAAACTGAATGAGTACAATTTTACAACAAAGCACAATTTTTTAACTCACCTGGCCAATGGCCAAGTGAGCTTATACTATCACTATGCTCGTCTGTTGTCCGTCGTTGTCTATTATCAATTTCTCAAATCTTCTCTTAAACCACAATCAAATTTGACTGAGACTATGCAGGAATGGTTTAACACATGTTGGCAACAAGTAATTCCCGTTTTTGAAAAGATTCGAGAAAACATGCCTGCTGTTTCTAAAACTAGAACAAAGCGTTAAATCACATAGCATTGCTCATAATTCGCCGGCGACTTTAACAGATCATGAAATCCGAAGAATATTTAACTCATCAGAACATAAGCTCTACCTTTTGAGGTAAAAATGCTTTCTTTTTATGTTTTAAAACTATAGAATAAAATCTTTAATTGCAGATAGAGAAAATATGTTGCTTGCTTAAACCTTCAGCCTATTAAACTCTACAAATGTCTCCATTGGGTCGAATATGTCAAATGCTTCTTTAATTATAAGTGTTATGGCCCTTTAAAGGTAAAAATTAGCATATTTTTTCATGTTTTTGTCCTACAGAATGAAAAGTATTGCAGACCTACAGCTCATGAAGAACTACAAAAGTCTACATTGGGTCAAAATTGTCAGACGCCCCTTAATGGAAGAGACCTTTGTGGCTCAAGGACCAGGTGAGCGAGTCAGGCTCTCGGGAGCCTCTTGTTTTCAAGGGAAAGTAGTGAATCAACACCATTGCAAATGGTCTACGTTTGAACATTCCGAATTTCATTTTTTGTGGGTTTGTTTGTTTTTGTTGTTTTGGTGACTATGAACAGAAAAGACCTGCATGGCTTCAGAAGAGATAAGTGATTCAGGCTCATGGGAGCAAAGCAACATCATTGAAAATGCTCTAAGTTCGATCATCCTGAATTTCAAATCATTTTTATTGGTGGTGGGTGTGGTTTTTTGTTTTCTTTTTTTTGTTTTTGTTTTTTGTCAGGGGTGCGATATACACGTAGGAAATGAAATATAGGATATGTTTTGTAGTTATTCCTTGTATTTGCTTTTGCTCTTGAACGTTACAATAGCGGTGATACAGAATGATACCAGACATAAGGCATCGTTGCAGTCCTTCCAGCTTAATAATCAATCCGTTGATATTATTTTTTTCCAATCGAGTGCAACCTTAAACTTGAAAATGAGTAAAATATAGTACTAGCAAAGCTTTCATTAAAAACGTGTTAAAAATTCAAATTAACTAATGTGAAAAATTTCAATCCCTAAATGCAATTTAATTTAACACAGAATCCTTCTAAATTTTGACATAATTTCTGTTTAGTACACATAAACTTTGCTGATTAAGCCACAAATCTAACACTCATGCATCGTTCTTTGGTTTCTATGCTATATAAAGCTGATTTTCTGAGTTTCAGTGTCGCCTTAGGCTGTGTTTGGTTAGATAACGTAAAAAACTGTGACAAGACACTATTTATTGTTTAATACAGTGGTACCAGACACTTTACTATAAATCACTGACAATTGGTGTATTTGTTAAAGGTTTGCTGTGTGTTTTCTCAGCGTGAAGTCAACCTACAACCATTCTCTGATTAAAACTTACAAATCGCGCTTGGCTGAATGTATATTATGTTATTTGTTTTTTTTTAAAGAAAACTTAGGAAGTCTTACTCAACGCTGCTTGTCTATCCGGAGCACCTGAGTTTACTCTCGTTACGACTTGAGTTCGTATTGTTGTTCTTTATGTCTTTGTGTTGTTTTTGTTAGTGTTGTATCCTTTTCGAACTGCCCCATTGATACATTCCTCCATCTTTACACAAAACCCAAACATATTCTAAAGTAGTGTATGATAGTATAAAGAATTTTTTAAAACATGCTACTATGATAGTGTTTAAAAATAGTCAGAGTAAAAATCTACCTTACTTATATTTGCTAAATTCTGTTTTGTTGAATAAGTCTTATGAAATTAGAGAATTATCAGAATAAAAATGTTCCTGTTGAACTAAAATAGATTTGATAGATATTTTTTTAATGAAGACCCTAGAAATGTCAAAGTTGACAATTAACAAACATTAAAAAATAATAATAACAAACCTGATGTTTAATATCATTTCTTCTTTTTTATACTTTAAATTTAAATGTCAAAGTTAAAACCTGCATATATAACTATCCTGAAGTGTTTGATTTTATACGCTAATACGTTTTTAAATTGAAGCGAAAGCTTCTTTGATATCGGAGTTTTTGTTGTCATGAAAACTGCCACGAGGCAAAGTTTCCATATATGAATCTTCCCACACACATTAACTTTCCTTATAAGATTGCTGGATATACATAGACACAATTACATTTGTTCTCGTAATAAAAATAAATGTCCACTGAATTGTTGTAAAAGGTTTTGATTGAAACTAATATATCATGATTGTGTTTATTATTGCAGCATCGGTGAGTTTTTGTCTTCGATTGTACAGCTATTACCGGCTAAATGAAGTGAAAATTTACTAAATATATATTTTTTGGTTTACAGAACAAGACTTGTGAAATGATTTTGTATCACATGCGTTAAAATTTAATTGAAGTTTTTTTTGTGAAATAAGTCCAAATAAAAATTACAACAAAGTTCCTTACTGCCTGGTGCAAGTTTCGTCCATTAAAGACTCATTAGAGGCGCTCAAGCCAGTACTTTGAAAACGAATATAAAGAATCAAAGGTGAACCAATTGGACAACTGCATGTTGTAGGTCTGAAAAGGCCTCGACAAAATCGGTAGACCTAAAAAAATCACACAAACAAACCGCAAAACACACATAAAAACATATTACGACAATTAGCAACGTGAACTCAAGTCGAAAAGAAAATGAAATCGGGTGCTCCGAAAGGGTAGGTTAGCAGCTCCGATTTGCCAAAGCACATCTGTCACGCGTTGTCTTCGATTCGATTAAGTGTGGATCCAAACCAGTAAAGGATGGCAATACCAAACATTTATTTCAAACCAACATCCGTGTTCCTCTGAGAAACAGATCCGTTATTTGTCTACGAGCACATAATGTCTTCCATAACATTTCTTGGGTAACACGTACAACCCTGTGCTTGCAATTTGAAGTATCCAAAAACAAATAAAACAATACCGTGTTGAATCCTGAGTTATGACTCGGATCAACTTATGCCTTAGTAAGGTGAACATTTCACTATTCACATGAACAATTCTTTAGCTTTCATGTGATTACATGTATTCACAAAAGTTTCAATAAAGGATCTAACCTCGGGAATGAAAACTTCTCAAGACTCAATGATGTTAATTGCTTCACATCACAGAAGCTTTTATGCTTTTAAAGTAGGTGCTTAAGTCTTGTACGATTTCACTGTGTACTTCGGGTCAAATATAACAGACAGAAGGTAATGCTAGAAAATACTGGTGAAGACAAAATTTATACAATTGGCTCGAAACGTCATCAGACCACTGGGCGCTCTTTATTGGACTTTTGTCGACATGCTTAGCGCCGCTACGGGACCAACTCAGGGTCAATTTTAAACATATTGCATCAGTTACTTGTCATTCAGGGAAAATAGGCTTCTTAACTCTATCTTTAGAATAAGACAAATTGTTCGTATATGATTGAATTTATTCCCCATTATTAATAGATTTGTTTTTACGTTTTTGATACTTTTTCCAGTAAAGCTTTTGCTGCTTAATTTACTCAATAACAAATCTATTAGCTGTCGTGATTTATTGCCCGTTAAGTTGCCTGCAAGACCTTGATTAAAGCAAAACCCCTGATCGTAATTATTGATAGGAATTAATGAAGTATATAGAATGGGTCTTTTGGTCAAAGGTTCTTGAAACATTGTAATTCATTTAGAGGATAAAAAATCAGAGTTTGATAAGTGAGCGTTGTATTCTGATTAATCAAATAAGAAGCATAACTTAGAAAAACACATTCTTTTTTTTTCCTTTATTTTTTTAAATTGAATGGAGTAGACTTTAGAAGAATTCTTACAAATAAAAACGATTAGACATGGAAAAGTTCTAATCGTTTTGCATGTATTGTATTTCGAGAACATTACATCCATCTAGTCTACACAAAGTATTTTCATACGGAAAACTGGAATGGTTCTGACTTTGAACGGTCACATTAAAAGATCTTATATGATTGAATTTAGGGTTCGACCCAAACCTCCTTCTTCCATTGCAAATTAAAAATACAATATAGATATACCCAATTGTACCTCTCCTTCAGGATATTTTTTTTTTAAGTTATAAAGAATTGTATTATTCTATGTGATAATTTGGCAAATTTTGTTAGAGACGAGCAAGTTATGGAAAATGTGTTTGCTGAACAAAACAAATAGTACTCTATAATCACAGAATCTGTCTGTTTATAAATTACCGCTCAATAAAGGAGAACTGTTCTGATGTATCATTCCAATTAATTTAATTGATACAAATCAATGCGAAGTTTACAAGAGTCATTTATTTGTGAAGCAGTTCTATAATGATGTCAGCAACGTTGTGTTTTTTATTAATTGCCATACCTGATCCGGAATGGAAGTGGTCTTTGTTCCGGCACAATGTAAAGCTTCTGAACTTATTTCCGTGGTAAGGGCCATGATAAGCTCTTTTCCGTCCTTTATTAGATTAGTTTCATTTTTAGTTGATATGGAATATTCAAATCAGCAATAAGAGGACAGCTGAAGGATATCAAATAAAGAAGGATTTGGTTAATTGTTGCCGGTCGATATTTTATTGGAGTGTAAACAACGTTTGGTAGGTTTTTGTGGATTTGATGGAAGACGGATGTTTGGCACTTAAAACCTGGTTTAACACACTATTTCATTTGAAATGTCTGTACAAAGTCAGGATCATTGTGATCTTCAAATTCTTCCTTGTTTTGTCTTTTCTCTAAGACATATGAGATTGATCCTCAAAGTTTGGTAGTTTTGTAGTTTCCTTTTTTTAATGAAGACAAGCGTTATGGTGGCAAAGTTCGAGTCTCAGTCACATTTCGTTTTATAAAGGTGTCGGTCACTTGTGAATCTTTATTATCTTGAAATAGAGGAATGTCACCATCAGTGCAAGAAGTGCGAATGACTTATTTTTGCTTCCTGGTACATTCATGTTCATTACTGACGTTAAGAAAGGCAGTCGAGCAGTAAGTCGAAAGACCAGTATATTAGACAAAATAAAACTTTAACATACATGGAAAATGTAGAACCACAATGGTCATCCATTTCTTTGGGTCAAATCTTCCTTTTCAAATAAAATTTCAAAAATAATTTTGATGGAGTTTATTCATCGGGATAGTTTAGTCTATTGCGAAAGAGTAAGATATCGTATTGATCAGAAAATAAAAATGTTAATAATTCGGACGATATTGCAGATCCTATGAAGGGAAATCTGTGGTATTTGTAAATATTTTGAAACATTTGCAAGATAAACTAATTTCTGTAAAGCTTAAAAGATTAACTTTATTTTGCTTCTGGAAATAAATAATTTATTATAATCAAGGTTTCCGAAAAAGGTATTCGAACTGCCGCCAAAGAATATTTAAAAATCTAAGTTCAAAATAATTTTAAATTTTAATGGCTGGTCTCGACAACGTGCGCTACTTGTGTGCGTCGAAAAAACCCTTGTCACTATGCATTGATTAACTGATCATGAATTATAAACAAGGAATTGGGTCTTGCAAAAAAAATATCAGAAACAACAAGAAGTTACAAACATTTTCTTATTTTAGGCATTTTGCAAAAATTAAATTAATTGCTAGAAATACAGTTGTGAAAGAAGTTCTGAGTTTTAAACTGTTGTGAGAAATAGACATTTTCTTGTATCAGGCATTTTGATAAATTTCTTATTTTTTAGGCATTCTGTAAAATAACTAAACGAGATGGGCATATTTAAAGGGCTAAAAAAACCATAAAGCACTTTGTAAAATGTCTGAACTTTTTGCCAAAATAAAGGAAATTGCTAGAAATACATTTGTGAAAGAAGTTCTGAGTTCTGAACTCTTGTGAGAAATAGACATTTTCTTGTTTCAGGCATTTTGATAAATTTCTGATTTTTTATGCATTCTATAAAATTACTAAACGAGATTGGCATTATATTAAAGGCTTCAAATCATAAAGCAATTTGTAGAATGACTGGACCTTTCGCCCAAATTGATGAAAGTGCTAGGGATACATTTGTGAAAGAAATTTTGAACTCTTGTGAGAGAGTCCAAGGATTAGTTTGCTATGGTTGACTATTTGATTAACTGGCTGACTCAGTAAGCTTTGTGCTTTTGTGCTTGAAATGTCATAGTTAACCTTAGGTATTATTCTTTGTCAAAGGTTGTAGAAGTTCTAAATGGTTGAAAACACCATTCGAAATACTTTAGCGCACATTGACATTTGCGAAAAAGTTCTGTAGAAGATAACACGACATGTAGCGCCTGAAATTTTATTCAGAATATTGTAATTATTTACTAAATGATATAAAACGATAAAGCCAAGTTGATGTGAGGACACATTTCTCCCTTGCTAGAGCACATCCAGAATCGTCTAAAATGGACTAAGCACACACCAGGCGTGAACTTTTTGTATTTTGTCGTTGTTTTGATTTTTAAGAGAGCTTGTTATTGTGACTAAGACTGGAAGTTTTTGGGCATGGCTGGAACTCTTAAACCTTTGACCGTCTTTGTAATAAAACCGATGGAATTTGAAAAAAAAATAGATATTTACTTTATTTGATAGTTGAACAAACAGATTACCATGTACTTTAGAAAATGAATTAATCCTGAGACATCGATTTTGCAATAACGTCATTATGGCATATTTAGTGTTTGGTTGTTTTTTTGTTTTGTTTTTTTTGGTGATATAATTAAGTAGGCAAGCATTTGAAAGACACGGCTTATCAAATTTCAATAAAAACAAGTTTGTCATTAACTATAAAACTTGCAATCTTTAGTTATTTTGTAATTTAATTGCCTTTGACTTAATATTAAGAGTTTGAAATGATGTTGTGTTGATGGTGTGTGATGTGAAAACTTTAATTTGTCAACATAAATTAGTTTTTTGTACTGTTATTAAATCTCATTACCACAATAATATGACGAAGGACTTTCAAAAGCCACGCGTAATATTTATAGATTGTTCGTTTATTCCAAATAGTAACATATGTTTCAAATCTATACACGAGTACAAATATAAAAAAAAAGAATTTTAAAATATCAAGGAGATCTCTTCCAAACAATTTTCACAACAAGATATGTCTTCTTCTAATTTCAGAATGTCTATAGGACTATTGACTTCAACTGTCCAAACTCTGAAGAGAATACGCGAGACAGCAGATATCTATGTTCAAAGTGTCGGAGATGGTATACAGTCATTTACTAAATTTGGAGAGGACTCATCTTGGATACATAAAAGGAAAAGTCGGTTTCAGTTGCTTCGTCTTAGTGCTGTTGTTTGTGGAATCGAACTATGTTACGCAGCGGAAACAGCTTTCGTTTCTCCAATTCTTTTAAAATTGGGAGTACCAGCTGCTCTAATGACGCTTGTCTGGTGTGCTAGTCCCCTTCTGGGATTTTTCCTTGTCCCTTTATTAGGTTCGCTAAGCGATAGGTGCAAGTTACAATTTGGTCGCCGAAGACCATTTATTCTCTTACTCTCCTGTGGGATAATCATTGGACTTTTATTGGTTCCCAACGGAGAATTTATAGGATTAAAACTTGGAGATAAAGGGACAGCTTCTTTAACTGAGTTTTTAAGTAAAAACTGTTCATCAAATGAGACGTCATTGGCGCTAAATATAACTACAGAATGTGAAGAATTACAGACAAATAACAAAAACACATCTGAAGGGGTTATTTATTCCAAACAAATAGACCCTGCTTTATTTTCCTTCATCAAAATTCCACAAAATCATATTTATGGAATAATTTTCACCATCATTGGTGTGGCTTTATTAGATTTTTGTTGTGATGCAGCACAATCGCCATGTAGGTCATATTTACTTGACATTTGTGTACCGGAAGATCATTCTGCGGGACTAACATCTTTTACTCTGATGGCGGGATTTGGTGGTTGTGTCGGTTACCTTATGGGTGGAATGAATTGGAGTGGAACGGGAAAATTAAATGGATTAGAAACCCACGTCCGCCTCGTTTTCATAATCGTGTTGCTATTTTTCGTTGTTTGTGTAGCTTTGACAGTGTCCAGCTTTAAGGAAGTTCCCTTAAGCGATACAAAAGTTACAGTTGAAAAAATACAAAAGAAAAAGAAACGAAAAGGGAAATTAAGATATCAGAAATTTACAAATGAGTCAAGCGATGACGAAGATTCCAGTGACGAATACAAATCTAAGACCTTTGATAATGTTCCAACCTATGGAAGCTTTCCTAAAGCGAACGGTATTTAATTGCTTGATAATTGTTGTAAAACACTTAAACACTTAAAATGTGTACTATATATTTAAAGCACATAGCAACCAAGTTTAATTTACGATGTTCCAAACCTAATTCAAAAGTGAAAATATAATACAAATAGACAATCTGCAATAAAGCAACAAATTTATAAAAACAAAAACCGAATCTGTTAATGAGCTTTAATTGCCAAAAAGACAAAATGGGTGGTTTCATTGTATACTGACTCCTAAATATTAGTATACAATTGACTTTGTAATTGTAAATGAAAAACATGGTGTTTGATATAGTTGAGTAAATATGTGCAAGAAATAAACGAAATATATCGGTTTGGTTTTCTATAATTGCAGGTAACCATATACCATATGATAAATCTAACTCAGTTGAAGGCAAACCGGAACACCAAGGTTTACCCAGAATACTGGAAAACGATGAAGAGCTTGAAAGGTCGACAGCAATAGAATGTGGACGGCCAAATGAGGAATTACGCCGACAATCTGTCTTCATTACCACCGAAATCACCCTGAAAACTTATCTGCTTTCTATCATTAGAATGCCAAAGTCAATATTTATTCTATGTCTGACAAATTTGTTTAGTTGGATGTCGTTAGTTTGTTACTCTCTTTATTTCACTGACTTTGTTGGGCAGGCTGTCTATGGTGGAGACCCGAAGGCACCCGTCGGAAGCCATGAGCATGAACTCTATGATGAAGGTGTACGCGTAGGGTCGTTCGGAATGTCTCTATATTCTCTGGCCTGTGCTATATATTCCATATTTATTGAGAAACTGGTAGAAATGTACAGTAAGTATTACATAATGTTAAATGGTTCAGAAAAAAAGTCTTGCGTAGGTATTAAAAGAAATTTAAAACAATAATGTTATGAAAAAAATCGTACGAATGCAAAGTAAAATTCTGAATTGTGACTGCGTTACATTGTATCTGTAATGTTTTATCCCAAATTTGGAATCCAAAGAATTTTTAAATTTGAAAGTTTAAGTACTGTTTCATTTAAAATTTGTTGTTTGTTGTTAACAATTAAGGGAAAAGAAAAGTTTTGAACCGTAAACACTTTGTTTTATCCATCATTTCTTCCGAAATGACTGTTCTTATTCAGGACCATTGTGGTCTTCAATTTCTTTGGTTTGTTTTCGCCTTGTTTTTCTCTTTTTCCTTTTTGATGTACATAATTTTGTGTTTCCGATGCATCGAAGAATCAAAGGTGTACCAAAGAGATTTTGTTATTACCTGATCTAATGCATAACTTTGAGCCAGATACAGCGATCTAATTTAATAGACATCCTTATGATAAAAAATGGGGGGAAATCTGTTTTAGATTTATTACAATTTGTTTATCATTTTTCTTTTTTTTTTACTCAACAGTATTATATCACTGTCAATGTTTAGCTCACTAGTAATTACCCGGGAGTAATTATGATTATAAAGTAACTGTTTGGATTTTTTCAGGGGCCAAAACGGTGTATATCGTTGGTCAGTTGACGTACACGTTCGGGATGGTGCTGATGGCGTGCTCTAGACATTACATAGCAGTAATTGTCCTGTCTCCTACTGCTGGAATCATGTATGCTACACTGTTCACCATGCCGTATCTTATTCTGGCGAATTACCATACTAAAACACAGGTAAGGACCATGATTTCATACTTTGGTTAAGAGAGAGAACGCATTTCAACGCATTTTGCTGTACCAAATATTGGTATCTAGTATAAAGTGGGTACCTACCAAATAATTGACGAACATACTTGTTTTAGTCTTTAAATCAGGACTGTGTTTGAATTATATGCATTTTAGACACTGGGTCAATTTCAGAACGACGAGCAGCTCCCACTGGCCTCGTTGAAGGCTGCTGGCGGTATTCCATTGTCGCTTTTCTAAATTACCGCTTGTTATGTGAGCTGTATTGCAAACACTTATTCCACGTCTTATCATTTTCTATTTAAAAATATTTATCTTTCCTGGATTGGGAAATACTGAGCCTAATGCTTCTATAAATCCCTTGCCAGTTTGCGGTTTGGGGCATCCATTGAGCCTACTCTTATCGAACTCTACAAAGGGATCTTTAACATGAACAGTGTACTGCTCAGCTCTCCCTATACACAGGACCTTTTTGTCCCTTCCGAAGGTCAAGCATCGTTTCTTGAGACCATCCTCTCAAATGGTGTCAATAGAGAGTCGGAAAATCAGTTTATGAAACATAGAACTCTGACGAGGATCGAACCACAAATCAGGGTGTTGGTGGCCCGACGCGTTTACCACTACATGAATAAATGGTTACTTACATGACCGATGTTTCATTTAAAAGTACCTCTCAAGTTCACTGTGGGAAATAAAACCGAATTTTAAATTAAAACAGAAGGGGCGGACCGTTTAATTTGAAGGGGTGGCCGGGCCTTGGTTATTTGTTCAGCTCGGAAATTTAAGTGTCACGACAGAATATTTTTTACTCCATCTGTTCTTGATGGAGTAAATAAGGTGGCAACACCCCATGCAAGATTAAACTTCTGTGTAGAGTTCATAGTAGGCTAAATGAAGGCCGCTGCAAAAGCCATACTCGCAAAATGCAAAGTGGATAGGAACTTGCATTTGCTTTTTCCTATCAAGTATAAATAAATAAGTTCACATAAACTTAATAACCCCCTTCAGTTATAATAATAGTACCAAAGTATCAAGCAAAATATAAATTTAGAATTGGACATGTAATCTCCAAGAAGATAAGGAAATGATTCATATATCGCTTGTTACTACAAATATTTCCCATCAATTCAGAACCATTTCAAAGTCATTCCTATAACGAAATTGTTTCACATTATTTTGGCTCACCTGGCTAAAGGTGAGCTGCTGTCATCACTTGTCGATCAGTCGTTGTCGTCCGTCGTCATCTATAACTTTTATTTACTTTAAAATTATCTTCACTGAAACTATTCGTGGGATTGTTTTCAAACTTCAAAATTCATTTATATGGGGAAGCTTTCTAAAAAGATTTCAAAAATGGTGACTGCCGACCAAACAACATCGCCGCTGTTGTAAAAAAAAACAACAAAAAACCAAGACGTCATGGCTTAATAAACATATGGAAGAGCTACAGAAAATCTAATGTAACTACCTCTTCAGTATCAAAAGCTCTACAAAAGTCTCCTTTAGGTCGAAGTTTTCAGATGACAAATTGCAACTCAAAGCTCTTTACAGGTCCAAAACAGCAGGGTTTTTTTTATGCTTTAACACATAGAATGTTTAAACCTTTACTTCATTGAGCACTACAGAAGTGACAATTGGGTGGACGTTTTCATAAATCCTTTTAGAGTTATGGTCCTTTAATGTAAAAACGTTGGGTTAATCTTTATATAAAAAATAGAGAAAAGCTGTTGCTCGCTTGAACCTTCCGTTCTATGTGTTCTACAAAAGTATCCATCAGTGTGAAGCTGTCAGATGATTCCTTGTAAGAATTATAACCCCATCCCTAATTGTCAACATTTTAGGTGACTTTTAAATTGAAAGTTTATAAGACAAAGAGAAAGCTTTTTAAGTTTCTAGAAACTTATTAAAACTGTTATTTTGTTATGATTTTTATTATTTTTCAGTTCGAAACACCGTCACAAGGAAAAGATGAAAAACAGCCGACAATACAGGTCAGGGGGTTAGGCACAGATGTCGCTGTTGTCAGCAGCATGGTGTTTTTGGCGCAATTTATTCTATCTTCATTTTTAGGAGCGATTGTTGATCTTGTCAAAAGTACCGTGACAGTCGTAGTAGCTGCCGCTGTTTTGAGTTTTCTGGGCGCAATTAGTGCATCCCAAGTCATTTATTTAGATTTGTGAAAATAAGAATTTATTTCATTGTTGATGTTGTTTCACAGGATCAATAAACATCAAACTTTTTATTATGTTTTTCAATGATGGTTTTATTCTAAATGACAGAGACAAATACCAAAAGTACAAAATGAATTTCGAAATAAGTTTTACGTAATGATGAGACTGCGGACTTAAATGAGAAGCAACGAAAAAAAGCAAAGCGTCCATACTTTAGATTTTGTTTAAATAATGACTCGTAATATTGTAATAGAGGGTCGAGGTTTTTCAGATATCTTCTGGTGCTAGTTTTTTTGTGTTTGTGTTTTAAGACAACTGTCGACATTCCAATATGCACTAATTTCACTCCCCTGAAGTTGCTTGCTGATCACATCTAGACAAAAACGATCGTAGACCAGCTCGATCTTTTAACCCACCTTTCGATGAATTGATGATGTCCTTTTGCCGAACATTTCTCGGTTTGTTTACTTTCTCCATACCATAATTATATCACCAAGAACTTCGGATAAAGGACACTGCGGATTCTAGAAAGTCTGCTTCATATTAAGAGGGTGGTAACGGGTAATTTTCGTGCTACGTTTTCGACGTCTTTATCTTACGTGTTTTCTTGATTTTGATTTTTATTTCTCGTGTTTTCGTGTTGTGGAAATTGTACGTGTTCCGTTTTTGTCTGTATTTTTGTCCCATGTTTCGTGTTTTGAGATTTTTATTACCCGTGCTTCGTTTTCTGCCTTTTTGAGGCACGTGATTTCGTGTTTTCGATTATCTGAATTCATTTTTCTTGTGCTTTATATTTGGCGATTTTTATAAGTCATGCTTCGTTTTCAGCGTTTTTGAAGCACGTGTTTTCGTGTTTTGATCCCCCCTTTACCACCCCCTATTAAGATTTACATCTCGAAATAAACACATTAAAGGAAGTTTATTCATTAAGCTCTATGACAATCATAATGACTCCAACTTTCCAGTTGTCAAATTTTCGTTCTTTCGCACAACATTTGTCCGAATTTAGATTTCAAAAATGTAACATGTAAAACGGGGTTGTTACTCCTCGACTCGATTGTTGTTCCTCCCAAGAAATGTTAAGAAAGAGGTTGTGTTCTCATAGACAAATTTGGGATTCTATCTATCAAATGAATACAGATGACACACTGAATTGACCGCTAGCATCGCGATGGATGTGTTGCTATAAGCAGATGTTGGTTTGTCATCGAGTTCTTTACCGGATGACACGCTGAATTGACCGCTAGCATTGCGATGGATGTGTTGCTATAAGCAGATGTTGGTTTGTCATCGAGTTCTTTACCGGATGACACGCTGAATTGACCACTAGCATTGCGATGGATGTGTTGCTATAAGCAGATGTTGGTTTGTCATCGAGTTCTTTACCGGATGACACGCTGAATTGACCACTAGCATTGCGATGGATGTGTTGCTATATGCAGATGTTGGTTTGTCATCGAGTTCTTTACCGGATGACACGCTGAATTGACCACTAGCATTGCGATGGATGTGTTGCTATAAGCAGATGTTGGTTTGTCGTCGAGTTCTTTACCGGATGACACGCTGAATTGACCACTAGCATTGCGATGGATGTGTTGCTATAAGCAGATGTTGGTTTGTCGTCGAGTTCTTTACCGGATGACACGCTGAATTGACCACTAGCATTGCGATGGATGTGTTGCTATAAGCAGATGTTGGTTTGTCGTCGAGTTCTTTACCGGATGACACGCTGAATTGACCGCTAGCATCACGATGGATGTGTTGCTTTAAGCAGATGTTGGTTTGTCATCGAGTTTTTTACCGGATGACACGCTGAATTGACCGCTAGCATCACGATGGATGTGCTGCTTTAAGCAGATGTTGGTTTGTCATCGAGTTCTTTACCGGATGACACGCTGAATTGACCGCTAGCATCGCGATGGATGTGCTGCTTTAAGCAGATGTTGGTTTGTCATCGAGTTCTTTACCGGATGACACGCTGAATTGAATGCTAGCATCGAGATGGGTGTGTTGCAACAAGTAGGAACTGCTTACCCTTCCAAAGCACCTGAGATCAGTTTTGTTACGACTGCTGATTGCTATTAAGTTTTTTTTGTATGTTTATATGTTTTCTGTTCCTTCGTGTTGTTCTCCTTAGTATTGACTGGTTTTGTCTTTGTCCTTTTGGAGTTTTTGGCATTCGGATGCCCCATTGGTTCATCTGTGCTTCGTCTAGTGATGATTAAACGTTAATGAAAAAATTGGCACAGTCGAACGACTTATAGTTTTTATTCATTGTGAGCACTCTATCAAAACTTCTGAAGAAAATAGCATGGGTACAAAGCGGTTCTCTGATGGAAAGATTGAACTATATTACAGATAAACATATGTTGCTTGTGTCTTCAGACCAATATAGGATTCAAAACATACAAAAGTTTCTAATGGGCTTTATGAATACTTATAAAAACTTTTTGTAAGCCTATATTACATTTAAACCAAGCATTTTCATTTGTGTATGACGGCATAGTTTATTAAAATCAATTGCTTTTATGTTTTTGTTTTGTTATCAGATACCAAGAGATGCATTTTTTTAGATTTCACTAATATTAGAATGATATATGACCCAGATGCGGGGGAAAAGGGCGTAAGACCCTAACAAACAAACAAAACGAAGAAGTGTGGGCAAGCTGGTTTCCACTGTCCGTCCTTCTATCCATCAGTACGTCCGCAAAATAACTTTCGTAATGTTCAGTCTTCTCAGCAACTTAAAAACTTAAAATCACAGTGACTTGAAATTTAGAATTTGACTTCAGTATGAGGTCCCTTATCAGTTAATAATGATAAGCATTTTGTTTCATTAAAAGGGGATATTCATATGGAATTAAGGCTATAAGCACACACATACACACTTATGTTGAAAGCACGTTGACCCGCTTAAACTCTATCTTCAAGAAATGTTACTTCTGAACACTGTTAATATTTTCAGATGAGTATTTTTCACTAATTTTATCAAGAGTATTTCTAGAAGCATCGATGAATGGGATGATGGATCCTGTTGCAGATGGTTTTTGTGGCAAGTTCGGTTCTACTAAAGTCACATCGGCCTTAACATTCCTTGGTAAAGACTTAGAGGAAAACTGTTCTTCTAATTTTACATTGTTTGGGCCGATTTCGATATTTTCGTAGTTTGTATTTTGACTTTTCTTGGAACTTGATCGTCTGCTGGGCTTGACAGGTGGCGCTGACTTGACACTTCCGGAGTCTGAGTGCTGGATAAAGTTTACAGCCTCAGTATTGTCGTAGCCATGGTTGACATAGCTTGCTCGTTTTGCTCTTTCTTCAAGTTTACGTTTTTTAGATCTGTAAATGGAATCAAAACAAACTTGATGAATTGTTAGACGGTTGTTTTAATATTTTAAGAACTATAGCAATACCATAGCGATATATATTCGTTAATCAATGTCTGAAAATGTAAGAAGAAAATTGGGGAATTATATTAAAAATAAAACAACAATCTGCGAGTAATATATAGCCAGAACAACTTCATAAAACTTACTCAACATTTGTACTTACAATTTTAACTTTTTGCCTTGGTAAGTGTTATTTGTGTGCTGACAGCAACAATATATTTTATACAAATTATACATTTGGTTTAAAAAAAAGATTGGTGTACCGTTTTACCTTTGTCCGTTAATAGGCCCGTCAGTCCGTTACAAAAATTTCCGTCACAGTTGACTCAGCAACTACATGTACATGAAGAGGAACCTGATGTTTTCTATATTACTAAATATCCCATTGCACCGTAAAATGTTTAGAGATTTTATGTCATTTACAATTTGTTTTTAAATTATAAAGGTTTTAACACATAGTTGGCACGTCCATTCCTATATACATCTTGGTACAATTGTGGGATATCATTTTTTTTTATCTTGTTTAAGAGTTTTAACGTTCTTTCGTAGTTTTGGCTGAATTGGATATTTCAAAAACAAAACTTACCTCAAAATAAAAAGAATTACTACAATCAGGATACACAAGAAAAGTATGCACACAGCCAACAAAAGAATAACCAATCCTGGAATGAAAATCATAGGTTAACCCAAAACACTTTGTTTTACCCCCATCACTTTTCGTACGTGCACACACAGCCCGGACACAGGAAAGGAGAAAAAGACTCTTCATCCCGCCACATTCAGTATTTGCTTAGAATTAGCCAGGAATCGTTGTCAAAGATTACGTTTGTACTCGTCATTTTTATGCTATGTGTTTTATGTCCAGAAGGGAGTCTTTAGTGTAAACATATTTTATGAATAACTTTTGTAACATTTTATAAACAAAGCAACATAACAGATGAGACAAATATACAAATTGAGAAACAAGAATTATATAGTGTTTTAAGGATTGGTTCTGAATCGTATGGATTATATTTCTAGCTGTGAGCTATTGCAAAATGGCGAGCAGTGACTCCTGGTCATATTGAAGGCTATCTACTGGCTGTTGACCATTGTAGATTTCTAAATGTGAGAGAGGCACACCTGTTTGAGGGACGAAAGTCGTAACTTGGACTTGGTAAAAAAATATTGGTTTTGCCAGTCACTCACAGTGGTAGTGTGTTTGTTTACAACCCCAGTCTAGTTTCATAGCGGTTCAATAATATGTTTTATATAAATAAAGAACACACTTCATCTAGATAGGGTCATAAACTTGGCCAAACACCCATGCATGTAGTTTGAAAAAAAAAACAATAAAAAAACATGGGGGTCACCAGCTTACTTTTCTGTCTACAATACAAATCTTTGTAATTTTTTGTTAATTTTTCAAGTGGATTATCTCCCTGGGTATTTTTTGAAAATTTTATTTATGAAGGAAAGATTGTTTTATTTGAATTAAAATTAATTTATTATGATTAAGTTTTATTAAAGGAAACGATTTAACACAAGTTCCAAGGTATTTGCATTTGTGACATTCGCACTTGTTTTTTGCAATTCTAGCTGTTTTTGGTCACATGACAGGCGTTCTCACTAACCTTAAAAACTTTTATTGCAATTATTTTAGCATGTGGAAAATAGCTAAAGTTATGTTTTATTTATAGAAAAAATTATTAAAAAAGATTGGGTATTTTTAGAAATTGGAATGATTTTTTTTTAAAAGTGAAATGAAATTTGACTGCCAGTACTAACTATAGAAGTCATGTGACTTTGCAAATGTCACATTACTTCATACACTTTTCTACTGGTTAAAAGGGACTTACGTCCCTTATAAATATATATAGGGTTGTTTGCGGACACTTATTCCACTACACATTACTTCAGATCTGATGTTTTTACTCATATGCTTATATTATATATCCTATTAAGCATTATTTCTTTTCTTATAAATTATTTTAACATTCACTCCGGTCCTGTAAAAATAATAACCCTTTCCGGACCATAAAAAATCTAAATCAGCATAAGCAAATTTCTCGCGGAAACAAATACCGTAGAGCTCTCCGCTCGAGCGGGCACTTCGTGCCCGCTTGCGAGCTATGCTCGCTATTATATATCGTTGGAAAGAGCAGGACCTAAGCAATCGAAATATGCTTGTCGTAAGAATCAGAGTTGGTCGAGTTTTCAGAAATTCAAGGTCAAAGGTCAATAGGCGAAAAAAACTAAAAAAACAACCGTTAAAGTGTTTTTCATTTTCGAATTTATTTGAGGTCAAAATTGAAACAACTGATGGGAAATATATGATATAATTTTTAAACAAATATTTTAATTGAAAAAGTTTCGATAGTACTACCGTTTATCATTAATAATTTAATAAATTTACATGAAGGTCGAATTTCCCCCCTTTTGGTGGAGGAATTTTCTGCGCTATTATTTTTTAATTTAAATATAATTTTCTGTTTTTGTTTCAAGTTTGTCTTACAGTAAACATACCAAATATGTTTTCTAAAATGTTATTTGGCCATATAATCATTAAAAACTGTGTTTAAGAGATCCTTAAAAAGGGGGGATATTAAGAACAATAGAGTAAAACAAACCTTCTTATCTTAGTTGACACATTGTTAAAGGTTCTAATGCTTTTTACCATTTATCTCAATACATTTAGGGCAAGTAAGGTTTATAGGCCTACTTTATTCGTTTCTTAGGACTTCAAGCCTTATATTGTAATCGTCCACACTACTGCCCAAATTACCAGGGGCGCCAATATAGAATGACTGATTAATCTGTGACAACGGTTTTGGACGTTATTTGGTTTTGCAAAATTATCAACTCTTTTAAGCTTAATATGTTATCTTATCAAAAGGACTGTAAATAGTAAAAACTTTTTAATGTACGTTTTCATTCAACTAAATAAGCAAGGATTATCCGTTATTAAATAGACATTTTTGTATCAAATATTTCTTGTATAGTTAATATGTTTTATTGTGATTTTAATTGATCCTATTGTTGCTAGATTTATTGCGTAATTTGATGTAAGAAATTTGTTGTTAAGGGTAAGGCAGTTGGATTTCAACGGGCTAAGTGTACGGATGTCGTACTGATTTCTACATTTTACGGATTTCGTATTGAATACTGCATTGGACTTTCCGAGAGTTTATTTTATTGGAACCCGAGGTACACATGATTATTGGACTATCCGATTGAACAGTTGTGTTGCTATTGTGTATTATAATTTACTGCTCTCAAAATTCTAATAAATATTTCGGACTTTATCTCGTATTTATTCAACTTTTGTGTATACTGTTCCCCTGAACTTTACATATAACACGAGGCGCGTCCAACCTCTGTTGTATTTGGTGTGAGACCCGGGGCAGTCGCACATACCATCATAAGACGGCTGCAACACAAGACTCCGGTAGAAGATCAAAGTCTTAGATTCTTGAGGATGGACGTCACTCAAGGAAATTTGAAACAGTATCGACGGAATATGCCTTATCAAAGACCAAAAACTCTAAAATGTTACCGTTGTGGATCCGAATCGCATCTTATTAAAGCTTGTATTTCAACAAAACCTAGGATCAAGTCCATGAAGAAAATAAATAGGGACAATGAAAGACTCAAACTTTTTCTTCAACGAAAAACATGCGAAAATCTTCCGTTTTATTCTTTAGACGATTTGGAATTTAATAAAATATCTAAATCTCCGTACGTTTTTAATGTTCAACAGAAAACTATTTGCATGGCATTGCGTGATTCAGTGGAGGAAAATCGAAAGCTAAATACCTTATTCGAAGGATTTAGAAGGGGAGCACAGATTAGAGCGACAGTGCAAGACGGAATGATACAGGATCTAGAAAAGGAAAATCGTAAACTAAAAAATGAAATTTCCGATATAAAACTTCGCATGGAAGGATTGGCTGCTCAAAATGCGCTTGCACGGGATTTAAGGGACGAAATTCGAAAAATGCGGAAAAATGAAAGAGAACAAACAAACAAATTCGATAAAAAGGAAGAGGAACTACAACATAAAATCAAAAGTTTGACCGCACGCTGTAAGGAATTGGAAGCCATAAAATTAAATTCAGATCTTTCCACATCAAATCAATTTCAAGGAAACAATCATGCACATCCGTGTAGTATTCCGAATCAGCAAACAGATCTTTCTGCACAGAATCAATTTCAGGGATTTAATCATGTATATCCGTTAAATATTCCGAATTATCAACAGGCTAACCGGGATGGCAATTCATATATAAATAGTGTGCGGAGAGGAAATGGGAAACGCGACAACAGATCTAGAGGAAATAGAAACTTTCGCGATCGTCGATAATTTTTCGACTCTCGGGAGAGAGTCTTTTTCGAAGAAGGGAGGAATCTGTGACAACGGTTTTGGACGTTATTTGGTTTTGCAAAATTATCAACTCTTTTAAGCTTAATATGTTATCTTATCAAAAGGACTGTAAATAGTAAAAACTTTTTAATGTACGTTTTCATTCAACTAAATAAGCAAGGATTATCCGTTATTAAATAGACATTTTTGTATCAAATATTTCTTGTATAGTTAATATGTTTTATTGTGATTTTAATTGATCCTATTGTTGCTAGATTTATTGCGTAATTTGATGTAAGAAATTTGTTGTTAAGGGTAAGGCAGTTGGATTTCAACGGGCTAAGTGTACGGATGTCGTACTGATTTCTACATTTTACGGATTTCGTATTGAATACTGCATTGGACTTTCCGAGAATTTATTTTATTGGAACCCGAGGTACACATGATTATTGGACTATCCGATTGAACAGTTGTGTTGCTATTGTGTATTATAATTTACTGCTCTCAAAATTCTAACTACAGAACTTTATAGAATTTGATTAAAGTTACACATAATATTTTGAATATTACACCATTGATTGTTGAATACGAAAAAATTTAATTCGAGTCTAATTAGGGGTTTACTCGTGTGAAAACAGGGACTTTGCATAAGGTGCTTAAGAAGAAATTGTGCTTAAAAGAGAGGTGCACATAGTCCGACAGACAGAATGGTTATTATAAGATATTGAATGAAGTTTGTCTCATTTCTGTATTCTTTATGGATTTTTTTTTTCATTTTTTTTCTATATTATTAGTTTATACTATGTTCAGTTTTTTATTCTGTATATTTTTTTAATATTCAATAGGGTCATTATCCTCTATTCTTCAATTTTTTTGCAACTCAATTTGGATTTTTATAGTCGTGACTATAACGGAATACTCCTCTGCAGCGACTATTTAAGACACGCTGTGTGCCATGGGTCATCGAGCCCATGACACACCACCGCCCGTGTTAGCTGCTCGATCGAACGAACACGGTATGAAAACCATCGTTTTCGCTGGAACAGTGCCCGTCTTGCACCACGCAGAGGTACTGGTCGGAATTTGCAAGATTTATTTTGTCTTGAACTCTTTAACTATATACTTTTTGAATATTATTCACTCCTCTTTAAACCTGAAAATATAAAGGTGTATTTCTCAAATCTTCAAAACCACTAAACATAGCATCTGTGCTTTATAAAGAAAAAAAAGTACATGAGGCGCATTCAAATACAAAAAAAGAAATGTACACTTCAAAACCTAAAAAATAGCATTAAGAAGGGTATTTTTACCAACAGTGCGCATTATGATTGTCGGCTTTTCTGATACAACTTGACAAATAATGCATTTGTCCCAATCGTGTGAATAACATTCCCTTTTTTGGCTTGATGGCCCAATTTAAACAGGACTACTGACAGAATCCATTGATTACGGTGCTTTCGACCTTTGAAATATGAAGACAAAACGAGTAAATTCAGTGGCGGATCCAGGGGGGGTCCGGGGGTCGAATTTTTATGTAGATTTTCAGAAAAGTTGGTCTGGAACCCCTCCTTTGGCCCACAGAACCCATCATGTTGAACCCCCCTTTCGAAAATTTCTGGATCCGCCCCTGAAATTCGAATGGAAATCAACACAATAACAAATTAACAAATCATAACCACACAAAAAACACAAAAAAATATCGTAATTTGAAATAAACTAGAGTGTAAAAGACGTAACAAGTACGGAATAAAGGTTTCCGGACCACAATTGACAAATTTAAAATAATAGTTTTTCCTCGTTAAAATCAAAACTATTTGTCCTATCGCTATAAGAATTGGGGAACAATTAGTTTGTAGATGTGTCAATACGACATATTAGTTTCAATAATGATGCTTAAAGAGTTTTAAAATTGTAAGTTAAAATCGCCTTGATTTTGCTAATATTTTAGACGTTTTTCAAATCGTAATTTGAATACAAAGATGCATCCTCTAAGTAAACCTACTGCATTGGTAGTCAAGATATATCTATTTTGTAGGTAATGAATGCAAAATCAACGTGAAGATCTGTTTATCTGCTTTGAATATGATGTTATATTGTTATACTATGAAACAGTTGATCGAGGGTACCCCTTTTTAACGTAATATTTAGAAAAACTCGACCATACGAACTTCTTACGACAAGTAAAAAATCAAACTAGAAGCGTGTACCTTTCGTTTAAGCCCGAAATAAGCCGTATGTTCTTTCGGGACATTAAACTTTTAGATTAAGCGTCTTTTTGCATTCCGTCTACTCTACTAACAGATATATGAAATGTAGAACATTCGTTATTTATAAATACCTGGTCTCCTTTATTAGAAAATCATTCTTATTAACATTTTATTCATGTTTGCGTTTTTTTTTTTTTTAGATAGAAAAATTTAGGTATACCTGTAGTTCCTAATCCAGAATTCTTTCTGTCTCCCGTTTCTCCTGTATTTGTTGTATTTAATTGGCAGCATGCTTTGAAAAAAAATGAGAAACTCAAGATTGTATATTGTAACAAACAAAAATCAAAATAGTAGGGCTTTTCAGCCTTTAAGCTTTCTGATTGATTGTTGGCTTCGGTCCGTTATATTTTCCGGTGTCATGGCTAATTTTGTCTTTTTTATCGGATAATTTTGTTATCAGCTTTTTCATAAGACACAAAATAAGTTAAACAAAAGCCCAAACTAGACTTGACTTAAGGAAATACATAACAAAGTGTAATTTAAACATTTTATGTTCAAGAAACAGTCTCCTTCTTCTTTCCTGTCTTTTCTCGTATCAAAAGACGTGATAGTGGATTAGTGTGTTACTACCGGAAAGCAAAAACAATAAAGTTATAACGACCTTTACAAGAGGTACATGCTCTAGTCGTGTGTCATATTATGGTCATATATATAGTGTACATATTGAAATACCAATAAGGGATTTATGAAAAAAGTAAATGAGTGTTTGTTCTGTATTCCTTCAAAGTTGTGTTATAAGCACACTTCAAACACGTGCATCTAACCTAAAGTGAGCACAACACTAGCCCGCTGCAACAACAACAAACAAAAGAACTGCTTATCTTCTCTGAAGCAACTGTGTAATTTTGTTTCTCTAACTGTTGTGCAATATTATCTAGTTCTCGCGAGATGAGACTATTTTGCGTATCACACTCCACACGATGTGATATTCAATTTCAAGCAATTTGATTGGCTGTCCGCGCGAGACACTGCAGTAAGATACGCATTTCGTGAAAAGCGTGCATGCTTACTTTTGTTTGAACAACTGTTGATCTTGCTTGAATAAAAGGACAAACAAATTATGAAAAAATGCACAATCACGTTTTATATGTTATAAAGTCTACTTAATTTATAATTTTAAAAAGGTGGTATTTTTTTATTTGACTACTTTTTTCACATGTTTGCTAAACAAAATACTTATAGGATTGTTTTCCTATGAGTTATAGTTAAATAAGTAATTTTCTCTAATTTTCATCCGATTTATCAACCTCTCAACCAGTTGTGAAAAAATATTTCTCACCTCTAGAGAGAAATTTGTTCTCAGCGTAATTGCACGTGCAATTGATGAGCGACCTTTTGCAATTTCGTACCTGTAAACATTAGAGAAAAACCTTCTACAACTTAATTCTCGATGATTATGGAATTTCTAACATCTCGAGAAATAAATTTGATATTTTAATCGCTCGGCAAGCCTCGCCATTAAAATAATCAAATTTATTTCTCTCGATGTTAGAAATTCCATAATCAACTCGATCGCGTTGTAGAAGCTATATTTTTAGCCTTTGTAATGTTGGACAGTTAGAGAAAAAGGTTTCACAACTACAAGTGATGAGATACGGATTTTTATCACACTCGTTAGATATTTGTCAAAGGAAACTCGCAAATGCTCGTTTCCTAATTTGACAAATATCTAACTTGATGTGATAAAAATCTGTATCTCATCACTTATAGTTGTGAAACCTGTATTTAATTGTGAACTGTGCTATATACCGTTTTAGATCGTCTTCGGTGTTTCTTGCTTTTGTTTCATTTATCATGTGGCATTCGTATATTAATTCCCCTCCCCCTTGGCTCTTTATTTTACAATATTTTGTATTTAATTCGAATAGACACTATAATGAAATGAAAAGAAAAGAAAAGTTTAAAAGAAAATTAAAACCAATAGAAACCGAAAAGATGTGATAAAGTTCGAAGACGTCTACATTAAAGTGATGGAAAGTCGATTGTTAAATGTTATTCTCTATTCTCCTCTATTTCTTGGAGGAGGCTAGCAATTTTCACTAGCAAAGGATTTCGATCTCTCATATGATTGCATATTTTGGTTTGTCATAAGGTTTTGTTTTGTCTTCCTTTACCGGATTTGACATGTTGAATTGGCTGTGGGCAACGTGACGGGTGTGTTATAGCAAGGAGGAACTGCTTCACTCTTCCGGAGCACCGGAGTTCACTCTCGTTACGAGTTCGCGTTATTCATTTATATAACTAGTTTTTGTGTTTCCGTTTTTATGTTTTATGTTTTTTTCACCCTGTTCTCGTTGGTGTTTTGGGGTTTTGTTTCTGCTCTTTTGGACTTTGTCATTCGGATGCCCCATCAGTACCTTTGCTTCTTTCAATTTTTATTTGAAAAAAACATTTTTACATTTTAATGTTAATATCAATTTGATTTTTATTTTCATAAGTTGAGTGTTTAAACATTACAACATAAACGTCATAACTAAGATTTAACATGCAGGAAATGTCCCATTAAATATTTCAAGATAAAAGGGTCTTTGTACAAATAAGACATCCAGTAAAATAAATCATTAAAAGACTTATATAGAGGGGTCGATTTTTCACAAACATGCATTTGCATCAGTAGGTTACAAAGAAAACGATAAACCGACCACTGTAGTTCACAAATATTTATATGCATAGTTTTTTTTTAAGATTGGCAACTAAAAAAATTGTTTTCAATTAATTGCCTTTTCACACTTTAACGTCTATTTGAATTGGCAAGTTTTAATTCAAATATTTATTAGCACAAACTCGTAGTACTTTAAAGGTGAATGGTTAAGACACAATATTCAGAAATATCAGTACCTGGATGTGTTTTATTACAAGATGAGCCTTATTTGATTGTACAAATGTTGCATCCTAATATTCAAACGTACTGTAAACAAAATTGGCATCAAATATGATGCATACTTGATATCATAAACTTCTACACATATTGCCGGGGGTGGTTACTTCGTAATTTGTAGGATGGGGGTGTGACATTCATACCTATATCTTAATAAAATTTCTTGAAAATTTCCAATTTTCATGACCCATATTTACACACAATAAACAATTTCCTGACCCATTTTGTATAGGTTAGTAAACTTACATGACACATATGTTATCTCATGTGGAATATCTTTTTCATAATGAACAAAATTTTGTATTAATGAAAATTAAAAAGCATATCTATTTCTATATAAAATTGTATTAAAACTATACACATTTTAATATAAATTTTCAGCAACAACAAAAACTACCCATATTTTTGGCACATATCCATACAATTTTATATTGGACAGGCTTTTCCATATCAAGTCCAATACATATCATTCTGGGACTCCCAGGCTTCAGTGGGTCGTACCCTGTGTCATATTCTCTTATCATATCATTTTCACATGCGACCTTAAATGCTCTTGAAAACCTTCTCTTTTCTCCACACAATAAAACAGGAAAACATTGGATTCTCTATATTAAGTTCTAGATTATATGTTTGTTTAAAGGTCGGAGTTAATGGCGTTACATGAGCACGCGAGATATCAGGTGCCTGGTCAAAATATGGCTTGGACACTTCCGTCTGTTTCATCCGGGCAAATTCACGCATATAAACGCCAAATGTATGATGTACAATTAGTTACTTCCAGTAAGGAGAATGCAATAAAGGCATTATCTTCCCTATCATAAGTGTTCATAATCGCTTTGGAGTAAAGTTTTAAAGAGACTTTTTGTCCCTCACTCTTGTCTTCTTTCTTTTTTGCACTTCGAGAAAATTGCCGCATTGGTGATTGTTTGCTACTTTTGTCATTTTAATAAGGACAAGATTACAAACAGACCCTGCCCAATTCTGAAAGTATAAATGATCGAGTTTGATTCTTTATGTCAGACCCACCTTTTCTCAAATCTCAGTACGACCGTAGGATCATTTAGGTGAGATAACAAGTATGATTGAGTAAGTTATTTTTACGTTGGAGAAAATAGGATTGCCTTTAATAACTTTTAGTTGTGGAATTGTGTCACGAATTTCCCGTCTTTAACCATTTTTCTTGAACTCGTTCACCTACTAGACATGGAAAAGAATTAAGAAATCACTTCTTTTTTTTTTGTAACTTAAAAGTTTGTCACAATTTTAAAACTTATTGCAGTACTGCATGTACTATAACGGATTATTTGAGCGAACATTTTAATTTCAAAACACAATGTTGTATAAGCACTAACTTACCACGATGAAAGATGTTTAAGCATACCAGAACAAAAATGTAGACCTCCATTACAGCACAATATGTAACCTTCTGACTAAGATGTTAACTCACTACATGTACATGTATTACGTGTAATCCGCTTACATCAGCTGCAAATGAGACTTCAAATGTACTTTTTATCTTTTCAATAATTTTGAAAATAAAAACGTTTTGCACGAGTTTTATGAATAAATTGAGTTTCCGTACAGGGGAACATCAATCTCGACCTTTGGTATCAATAATGGGTCATGTTCTTTATTGTAAAGACAATTTTGCTAAACAATATTTATCAAACGGAAATGGAAAGAAGGATCATACTTTAATATAAAGTACTAGTAATTAGTTTTAAAAGGGTTCAGTTTCGTTGTGTTTTAAAATAGATATATTAAGATACTATCATATTTATATCTATGATTATAATTTCCTCATCGATAGATGCTAGAATACACTTATATCCTGAACAGCAGTACAATGGTATTGAAATCTCCACATACAAGTATTGTAGTCACACACAAAAATAACACATTGCCAACCAGTCACTAGGCCAGAAATGAAGCAATATTCAAAATTCTAATCATTTTCACAAAGCTTAAAACTACAACATTTCTTTCTTCGGAATTTCATTTTTGGATATTTAAACATCACATAAAACCCGAATTACTGTTGTCGCTTAAAGAGTCTTTCTTGTGTGAAATACAAATGACAACAAAGTTCCAGACAATAAATTTTGCTACGCCTGACGCGCGTTTCGTCTATTCAAGACTCATCAGAGGCGCTCTACCAAAAATATTGAAAATGCCAAACACTGTATAAATATGAAGAGCATAGAACAGTATAACCAAAAATACCACACTGGGGAACCAAATTATTACTAAGATATTCAACCTATGTCTGGGGTAGGAAGAACATGAGGGTTTAGACAGTTTTGAAATTTAGACGGATAATTTAAAGCTTTGATGTATTCTCCAACTCAAAACTGTTGGTGCCGGAGCGGGCTAACCTTGGGGAATTTAAACTCCACCAGCAGTGCTAACCTTCACGTGTGTTCGAAATACAAATGACAACAAAGTTCCAGACAATAAATTTTGCTACGCCTAACGCGCGTTTCGGCTATTCAAGCCTCATCAGAGGCGCTCTACCAAAAGTATTGAAAATGGCCAAACACTGTATGAATATGAAGAGCACAGAACAGTATAACCAAAAATACCACACTGGGGAACCAAATTATTACTAAGATATTCAACCTATGTCTGGGGTAGGAAGAACATGAGGGTTTAGACAATTTTGAAATTTAGACGGATTATTTAAAGCTTTGATGTATTCTCCAACTCAAAACTGTTGGTGCCGGAGCGGGCTAACCTTGGGGAATTTAAACTCCACCAGCAGTGCTAACCTTCACGTGTGTTCGAAATACAAATAACAACAAAGTTCCAGACAATAAATTTTGCTACGCCTGACGCGCGTTTCGTCTATTCAAGACTCATCAGAGGCGCTCTACCAAAAGTATTGAAAATACCAAACACTGTATGAATATGAAGAGCATAGAACAGTATAACCAAAAATACCACACTGGGGAACCAAATTATTACTAAGATGAACCACTTCTCAAAAAGATATACCAACAAGTGCGATACATTTATCAATAATCTGAAGATATTTGTCTAAAGGAAACTCCTAATTGTTCGTTTCCTAATTTGATAATTATCTAATCGATCTCATCTCATAAATCACAGTTGTGAAATTTTTGTAGAAGTCTTCAAAAACAATCAAGATTTAATTTCCTTGTTTTGAATGCTGCAGAAATTATTTTCAATTGAAATTTTGTGTCGAAATGGCAAGTCATAAAAACACAGTCGTGGCGAAATAAGTTTATTGCATAAACTATGCACAAAGTGAATCCAACAATAAATGTTTGTCTCAAATTGTTTTGAGGCCATCTGCAATAAAGCTTCCAGATAATACTCCTGCTTCATTTTGATGTTTTATATAAAAAAAAAACTTCAGTGATATTGTCACAATGGAATTCCAAACCAGGATAGTCACTTTCAATATATGTTCCTACACACATAAAAATCAGAAGGCTAACGACCGGAGAAATAAAACCATGATAACTTTGGCTTATAATAGACATTTTCTTAAGGTTAGTGAGGACACCTGTCATGTGACCAAAAACAGCTAAACATGCAAAAAACAAGTGCAAATGTCACAAATACCTTGAAACTTGTGTTAAATAGTTTCATTTAATAAAACTTAATCAAAATAAATTCATTTTAGCACAAATAGAACAACCATTCTTTCATAAATAGAATTTTCAAATAAAACAAGGGAGATAATCCACTTGAAAAATGACCAAAAAATTACAAAGATTTGTATTGTAGACAGAAAAATAAGCTGGTGACCCCCAGTTTTTATTGTTTTATTTCAAAATATACTGTATTTCATTGATTTTTATCAAATAAAAATAAAATTTAAATTCGTGGATTTTTTCTGCGACAAGATTTTATGCTAATTATTTGGCATTTCCTATATAATCTATAGTAATTTGGGAAAACTTTGAGTCAAGATTTTGGGAAAACAAGCCTGGAAAGGGGGTCCAATATTTTTACACAAGATAAAGTATATACCTAATATTAATATATCCAAAAAATGACCATTTTGAATTCGGCATTATTTTTGGGGTCAGGTGTCCTCACTAACCTTAATTTCCTACAAAGCCATGCTTTTTTGCTAAATCTAGTCTTTTCATAATTTTATGAAATTAAAACTTAACTTATAAAATTGAGGTAAACGTTTTGTAATATCCCAGGATAACGCAAAATTGGAAGTATACATAACGGTCGGAAAAAAAGTCATCAACAGCAGTGCCTTTAAATGATTGCCCCCACGAAAGAGCAAAGTAGTAACAAATTGGATATTGGAAGCTACAACCCAGAGGCAAAATTCGTTGGCACAAACAACGAGAAATAACGCATAACACAACACAGTATACGCATTAAACAACTATTGTAGTTAACTAAAAAAATGCAGATCGAATATGCAGACATGTATTGGGGTGCCCATTCATACGAAAGACCGGTAGTGCCATTAGTTTTTTCTCATCTCTCGATTCGAACTGCATATATCATAGTTCCAAGTTGACATTTTTCACTTCCAAGTTGGAACTGAGAAATGTCAAGTTTGAACTTAGAAATGTCAACTTGTACGTGAGAAATTTTTTCAGTTTCAAGTTGACATTTCTCAGTTCCAACTTTGAAATGAGAAATGTCAAGTTGGAATATAAAAATGTCAACTTGGAAGAAAGAAAATGCCAACTTGGAACTGCGAAATGTCAACTTAGAACTAAAAAATGTCAGCTTGGAAGTGAGAAATGTCAACTTGGGACTGGGGAATGTCAACTTGGAAGTAAGAAATGTTTACTTGGAACTATTGTATTTGTAGTTCCAATCGAGAAAATGTTAAATATGTGTCCCATATGTGTCACATGCGTTTCACACGCATGTGTTTGAGACGTTTCCTGCCACACTTGTATCACATATGTAGATTTCAAAATAATATTCAATATATTCATATGATTTTATGCATGCATTGCGCACATGTGAAATTTCAACATGTGTTTTTCACATATGTGAAACGCATGTGCGTCACACATGTGACACACATGTAATACACGCATGTGTCACATGCGAATCTACAAATACATGTGACACACATGTGGAACGCATGTGACTCACATGTGACATGCATGTGGCATTTTACATGTCTTTCACATGTGTGGCATTTTTAGCAGTGTATGAATACTTTGGCCTGAGAATTGAATGGCAAAAACATCAGAATTTTCAAACGATTGAAGGCTTCTATATATAGTTGAATGAAATTGCAAAAATTCCATCTCTGATGGATCCTGTCATTGACTATGATTATCCTTCCCATAAACTACTTTTATTTGTAAAAGAAATCAAATGGGATCCAAGATAAAAGGTTATTAGCCATTCAAAGGGTAAAATACATAGAGCATCCTTTTCTTAGAAACTTCATGTAAACGAAAAAAAATGACTATCTTGCCATAAACTTGAAGTGACTATGATTTCATAATTATTATTTTAGGTGTGTTATTGGCATGTTTATAATGTACATGCAGTTAAACCAAATCGGAAGTAAGTTTCCGTAAATTTACAAATCAACAAGTGCTTACTAACGTTGTGGGATGTCACCTAAACATGCAGGAAGTTTTTGATACAAGCTTACAGCAAAGATGGCTGTACATGTATTCACCATGGTGTTTCTTATAACTTTCGTTACGTCACAAGGTAGGGAAATTATTGTCAAATTATGGCTTGCTCCGTGTATGGACACTCTTATTGTCAAATTATGGCATGTTCCGTGTATGGACACTCTTGTTGTCAAATTATGGCATGTTCCGTGTATGGACACTCTTATTGTCAAATTATGGCATGTTCCGTGTATGGACACTCTTGTTGTCAAATTATGGCTTGCTCCGTGTATGGACACTCTTGTTGTCAAATTATGGCATGTTCCGTGTATGGACACTCTTATTGTCAAATTATGGCATGTTCCGTGTATGGACACTCTTGTTGTCAAATTATGGCATGTTCCGTGTATGGACACTCTTATTGTCAAATTATGGCTTGCTCCGTGTATGGACACTCTTGTTGTCAAATTATGGCATGTTCCGTGTATGGACACTCTTATTGTCAAATTATGGCTTGCTCCGTGTATGGACACTCTTATTGTCAAATTATGGCATGCTCAGTGTATGGACACTCATCCCAATGCTAGAAAAATAGAAAAAAAAGTCATGGTGTAAATGAACAATTCTTGTAAAGATTTGAGATCACAAATAGCTTTCTATTATACGAGCTTTTGAAAATTGTCTGAAATTATGCAATTATAGTTTATCTGTGCTTTAACTTAAAATCCTTCAGCTTAATTTTATGCATTTCGAGGTAAAGCCAAAAGTTTTTATAAAAGTATTATACTTGCTTGAACTTTATAAAGATATAAGAACTCCACCAAAAAAATCAAACATTGGATTTTAAAAAGATCACGTTGATAAGTTTATAGCTTTTTTTACAAAATGTTTGAATCTTTTGTTTAAAAAATATTTTTGATTTACTTGATATGTTGATCTTGCAGTACTTTCAAAAACATTTTAAAGTGTTCCAAAACTGTAGTACTGTTTAGAAAAATTTGTGCTACTTTTGATGTTTATATCAAATCTAAAGAAAAAAAAGATTATATCAGAAATATTGAGAGATCTAAGGCTCTGATGTTGGATCGTATTCAAAACCATCCACTCATTCGAAATACATGTATAAAAATACTAATGTAGTTAGACATCCATGTTAAAATTTGATATTGATAAATTTTGCGATTCTCGGAATACCTTTACATGCTTTTAGTTCCTTATATGGTCATATTTTGTAGATTTATCAACAGATAATCTTTCCACAGTAGAAACAGGATCTGGAGACATAGATCAATCAATATATACTGCCAATGACAATGTTTCCATTACCCTGGCTATAACAGAACCAGACAATGTCGATGTTTCGACAACAATGACATTAGAAACTTTCACATTTAAAACAACTCAAATTGATTCGGACAAATCAAACAGCATGCTAGATAATTCAACAGACGAAATATTAAGAACAAATAAGCCATATTCTGAAACACATTTAACGTCCGAACCACCGGTTCAAACTACTTCAACAACCAGTTCGGACAAAGAATCTACAGTTATGAACAATTTAATCACAAATGGTATTTCGACAGAAAGATCACCAATGGTTCAAACGACCCTACTGGAAACATCGTCTGGATTCCAAACTGACTTCCCTGAACTTACAACAGCAGCAGTAACATCGTTGTCTAATGTAGTTACATTGGGAGTTACATCACTGGAAACATCGTCTGGAATCCAAACTGACATTCCTGAACTTACAACAGCAACAGTAACATCGTTGTCTACTGTAGTTACATCACTGGAAACTCAATCAGGCAGTTCAGTGCCTGCATCATTAACCACTGATTCCAATTCTTCAATAACTACAACTACGCCATATGCAACTCAATCAGAGTCTTTAACAATATTAACGCCAAAAACTTCTCAATCGGCGTCCTCAATCCCTACGTCATCGGTGACTCAACCAACAGCCTCGATATCTACGTCAAACACGTCAAAGCCTGCATCGACCGAGGCTACAGCAACATATTCAGAAGCCACAACAGATGAAAATGCCAACAGTACTGTTTCTGTAATGGATAATGAAACAAACAGTGCAAATGGCCATGAAGAAAGCGGTGATTTGATGCTGCATCTTGCTTTTATCATTCCAAGTGCACTGATTATTATTATTATTTTGATTGCAGTCTTCATTAGTATTTTTTGCCTTCGCAGGTAATAAAAAAAATGAAAATTACAAAATGGCGCTGCTCATTTCTAGCTTTATCCTCGTATAGCCAAGATGTTCATTTAAGGCGGTTTCCTCCTCTATCTTAAAGTAAATAAAAATGAATCAAGTTGCATCTGTTTTGAAGATTATGGATAAATGATCAAAATAAGCTAGAAAAAATTGTAGGTCCATGTGCTCGTGTTTTTATGCTATAATTTAAGGTAGATGGGGTGTCTTATAATTTGTCCATAGAACTTTCTTAAATTTTGGTAACAGTAAGTTCTTGAATGGTACTTCAAATCTAGATAATGGAATTGAAATTTACCATCAGAATTTTTGTAGAATAGGATTTGCATGTTTTTGGTACATTTTAATATAGAAACAATAGGAAAAGTTTTAATTTCCTGCTATTTAAAAAAATATACTCCACAGATTTTTCGAAAAATTTGTGTAAATCTTTGTTATCTAAGACTAAAAAAAAATAATAAAAAATAAAGTTCACCAGCAAAATTTTCGAAAAAAATTAAAAATCTTATTTTTCCCTATTAATTCTATACAAATTATCTCCCCTTAAAAATTAAGGGAAAATATTGAAATTTGAAAATAAGGTATATCAATACCAATCTTTTTCCAATCTTTGTCAATTTTGATGTTTAGTGAGTAAAAAAAACCCCTTTAATTAACAAGCATATTAGAATTCAAAATTATGATAGATGTGCAAAAAAGATGCTCAGTGATAGACACCCCATCTACCTTAAGCGTTTATAATTTTGGCCGGAAATAAGTTCTCTCTAGATTTTTCATTACTTTTGCATTGCCGAAGATTGGCATCTTTAAACCTTTAAAAATATATGAAAGAGTAAATAACATTTCAAAAAAAGTATGAACCGCATATTCGGTGGACACATTTTTGAATAAGGAAAAGAAAATAGGGGGTTCTTGGGCAAAAAAAATTCAAGCTTAATAGATGGACAAACCCTGAGGATCTTCAAAATATGACAAAAATCCCAAGATATGAGGAGCAAACCCTCTTAAATCGGAAACGTGTTACTATTGTTACCAAGAAAACTATAACATAACAATCAAAATTAAAGCCTCATTAGAAATAATCGGGTTTATTTACCGGTATATAAAAATGATATTTTGATTTGTATAAGTTCTTCTTTAATGCTTCAAAATCTGTGTTACGGCTTCGGGGGATAGAACATTAAACTAATGTGGATACCTTGGGGAAAATATTCTGTCGAAGTAAATGTGTGACATACTGTGATTTTATCCGAAAAGATCTTTTTGTGTATTTCTGGTTGAAAGTAGTACAAGGTATCAGCATAAACTCATTTGGTAACTTTTATTGGTATTTAATAGGAAATTTCTACTGTAATATAGATTTTCAATTCAATTTTAAATTAACTTCTCCATCCACCTTAAACATCTTTTCACCTGCAACGTTCATCATAAGTTATATATAATAACATATCTGTTTAATGTATGATTTCAGAAGCATCAAGAGAAAGGAAACACACATCACGGAAGATAGTTATGACGTCAGAAGAAATAAATCCAATGGTCCCGCTTCTTTCATGCAGCAGAACATCAACGCTCTCGCGCGTCAATTTAATTCACGTGACTCTGCTCTTCCGTCCTCCATTTTGAATAACAGGTTTAACATGGATAGGATCGAAGAAATAAGTTTAAATGAAGTAAATGAAACAAAAATCAACAACAAACAATCAAGCAATAATCAAAACTATTACAGTAGTCAAAGTAGTGTAGAAGATACTTCCCAACAACTGATTCAAAATCATGAAACCTCGTTCCAGAAGTCACAGGATAGCGTATTTACATCGAATGAAAGTATCCCACCTTTACCACTTAAATGTAAGACATTTGGAGCCTCAAATGAACTTTTCGTTGGTAAACAATCAGACTATGATTCTCTAAAGGTAGCAGATCTACCAATTAAACAAAGAAAAGGATCTTCTGCCAAAAATATTCTAAATGAAATAAGTTCAAGCGGACACAACCCGAATTACGACGTATTGCCACTAAAGAATATCTCATTACATAAAGAAGACAACCAAGAAACAATAAAAAGTTTTGAAACAAAAGGAGAGAACAAAATGAATAATGACCCAATAAACAACAACTTAGATCTGCCATCAAGCCTTTCAAATTCGATGGATAATGTATTTCAAGATGAACTTTGTGATGAAATGGCAGACACTGAAGAACAAAGATTGAAAAGAATTCCACACAAACACTCTTCTGATTTGTTTGGCCCACACGTACGAGTGGATAGGGAGCCATCTTTTATTGCTCTCCCAAGAGCTGCTTCGGGCTCTCTCAGAACGGCTCTTTAAGGTTGAAAAATGCAAATTAACAAATACAATGTATTTGCTCTTCTAAGTGCAGCTTTGGTAGTGAAGAACGACAATTGCGACAATTTTTTATAAGCCTCGTGGGCCTAGAGGTGTAAAACTATTGATATATCAAATGCAATAACTCAAGCTCTACTTTTATGAAGTTTAACTAGGCTTAGCTTTAAATTAGAATACGGTCATTAAATAAGTAGTTTTTACATTTCATCGTGAACGAGTTTATTTTACAAATGTTTGCCATCTTTACCTTGCGCGACAGTTTCTCCTTGTTTGCTTGGTTTGAGCGAATTTCTAAATGCTATACATATACTCAAAGAATGTTATAATATAATATATTTTTTGCTTATTACTTTTATAATATTGCCACGATCTTCTTTTTAAGTAAGCCTACGTGTATTAGAATTGATTAAATGCTTGAAAACACATTTTCAAACTGTAATTACTATTTTTGCTTAGCTTTTAAACAATTAACTGTGTAGATAAACTGTGGTATGAATGCGAGTAAGATGAAACAATATAAAAAATAAAGAATTAATCATAACACCTTTTCCTTTTAATTCAGTAACAAAAAAATAGTTTGTTTCTGCGACAACAGAAGTGCCTAAACTATAACAGATAGGAAAACTCTGAAGGATATTAGGCTTTTAAGAATCAAAAGCTCTACAATAGTCCTCAGTGGGTCGTAGTTGTCAGATGACCCCTTAAAGGGGTTTTGACCCTATTGGAAGTAGCCCGTTTAGTACCCGCTTCTTTTGGTCTTTATATGGGGTATTTTATATTCGAGACACCATTATGGCATGGATACTGTTTTCAAACTTAATCACTTTTTCCCCAGCTCGATTACAAAAAAAATAAAGTATTATTCCACAATTGTTAACCTTGACGGTTTGGTACAGTTGGCTTTAAGTTTATATCCCTTTTAAAGTGAATTAACGTTTAATGTTTTGTAAATACTTGTTTATATACGATAAATTCAATCACAGAAAACTTTATTAAACATGGCCTCAGTTCTAAATCGGATCATCTTTTTCTGCCATCTTCCAAATTTCAAAATTTCAATTTAAAAGACTTGTTTTAGCATTAATGGTGAGATTTTTTTTTCAAATATAATTTTATAAACGAAAAATTGCAACATAAACACCTAGAAAGATATTAAGTTTTTTTCTTAAAAATCTCATTTCAGGGGAGATAATTGGTGGAAGATGTGTCACTAGTTTTATAAAGTAATGCATTAGAAAATTTTGTTTTCCTATAAAAAGTACCATGACTCCATGTTTGTATAACAGATATTAAAAGTATATCCTGTTGTTGTTATTTTACACAAATTTATACAAAATTATATGAAGGGTTTTAAAAATATATGCATTTTAGGGATTTTCCTTTATAATCCATACAAAATACTTTTCCTATGGCCCACGAAAACTCAACATGATATTGACCCAATTGAGATGTTCCGCTTCATTCCTAAATGGTGACCTATTCAAAGCCAATATAATAATAGACTCTTCTTGTCGATGTGGCTTTGCCATTGAAAACATAAACCATTACTTCTTTGAATGTCCCTTATATAACGAACATAGAGCTATACTTGTCAATGATCTCAGCTGGCTCCCAAATAACATCATTTTAAATGCGACTCTTCTTACATGTGGTAGTACCGCATTAAGTCAAGAGCAAAACGAGACTATTTTCAAACATGCATTTGATTATATCAAACGGACTAAGAGATTTTTAATAGTGTAGGGCCCACTCATCATTTCTTCCAACACAGACACCAAGCAATCCCTTCTCTTACTTCTATTACTCCTAAAAAGTTTTTCTTTCTTATTCTTATTCAGCAATTATACTTTTTATTGTTTGTTTTGTTATTTACAAATGTAACTTGCATGCATGCTCAACTTGTATATCCATTGTATTGTTTAACTATGTTATGGAGAGGACTTCATAAGTATGTTTTACTTGTGTCCAATCCAATTTGTGTATTTTTACAAATAAAATATGTTTAAACTAAAATCCATACAAAATTCTTTAAAATCGAACACTAAATATTTTAAAAATTAGCACTGTGACCTATTGTTTTATTTTATGTTTCAATGCTTATACCAATGTCTATTTACTACGAAGGTTTGAAAAAAAAATTCTATGTCAAATTTTTAGATCCCCCAACTACCTAAATATATGATTTCTCTGTCGGACCAAAAAAGACTGTAAATGGCTAACCAAAACCAACTTCACGAGAGTTCCGGGTATTTTTTTTCTCAAGAAAATGAAAGAAAAACTTCCTAGAAATAATTATGACAGTAATACGGAAGGCCAATTGTTGGATTTGAAAAGCGCAGTCTAGCGGGAAGAAAATGTGCTATTTGCCTAGACACGATTCCTTCGTGTGCATGTTGGCTATCTCATATCAATTCTATTTATTGCACCCTTTTCAAGAAGAATTCAAATATTGCCTGTATCGTGGTATCCCTATAAATGTGATTTTATGGGATCTTTTTACGGCATCTGAAATTCAAGTGTTTACAAGCTTTTAGTCGACTTTTTCGAAAACTTCTTATTCGAGACTCCGTAGCAAAGCTATTAATATTTAACTATAATCTTTTACATGCACAACTCTTATTTTAGAAATTCAATATATGTATTTCTATTGTCATATAAAACATATCATTGTCATAATGCAGTTCACATCATTAATTTGCACCAAACTTAAGTATTTCCCTTCATTGAAGGAAAAGTATTAAAGGTTTATGATCAAATCAACAAACTAGACGATAAAAAGTACGTTTAAATCATAAAAATACATACAGGAACTTGCATAAAAAGACGGGGAAAATTATAGCAAGAAAGTCTTATAAATATTATAAAACACTCATGAACTACTTATTTTTTCTACTTATTTTAAACTGCAAATTTATTATCGACATTTGTCAAGTTTCCTGTATTATTGGATCATCAATTTATAAAAGGGTCGGACAAATGATCAGATATGCAAGAAACAGGCCTCCATACATGTTTATAGTGCATGGGAATAAGCCCGAAGCAGGGCCGGCTTGTCCTAAGAGACAACTAAGAGTTTTCAGGTTCTGACAATGGGTTAATACTTCTCAGCCCACACAAAGATCAAGGTATGAACCCTTGGAGACTACGAAGGGTGTGCTAGAGTTGCCAGGTTATAATAATGGAAGCCTGGCCGCTTACCATAGCGGGCCAACGTGTTTGGAAAGTGTCACGCCAGATGACTTCTTTGTGGACGACACACGATCGCAGGCTAAATTTTCCGTCCCTCCCCACCTCTCTCCCTTCTTTTAGGGGTGTCAAAACTTACTGATTTTGTTTGTGGTTTACTCCCAACTAGCATATTATTTACCCTTCATTCCATGTCTATTTTATCGTCCTTTACACATAATCAAATACAGAGTATAAATAACAAGAACCTTTATTGGTAGTCAGGGATATGTCTCCCGAATTCTGACCAGAACCTCAAGGTGAAGGGAGTCGGTACCTCTCCTGTTTTACTGTAACTGGAGCAGTTAACTCTGGTGGTGGTGTTTCATGTCATGATGGGCTGGATGGCCAATGGCACATACCAAGTCCTGTTTTTTAAAAGTCGCTGCTGAGGCTTTTCAGCCTATAGTCACGACTATGAAAACCCATCAGTCTGTCGATAGTCAGCGCTTTGGCCAAAGACCTACCCGGTGTATTTAGTCACGACTATATAAACCCATCAGTCTGTCGGTAGTCAGAGCTTTGGACAAAGACCTACCCGGTGTTTTTAGTCACGAGTATATAAATCCATCAGTCTGTCGGTAGTCAGAGCTTTGGCCAAAGACCTACCCGGTGTTTTTAGTCACGAGTATATAAATCCATCAGTCTGTCGGTAGTCAGAGCTTTGGCCAAAGACCTACCCGGTGTTTTTAGTCATGACTATATAAACCCAACAGTCTGTCGGTAGTCAGCGCTTTGGTCAAAGACCTACCCAGTCTTTAAGTCACGAATATATAAACCCATCAGTCTGTCGGTAGTCAGAGCTTTGGACAAAGACCTACCCGGTGTTTTTAGTCACGACTATATAAACCCACAAGTCTGTCGGTAGTCACAGCTTTGGACAAAGACCTACCCAGTGTTGACAAAGGTTGCCAATAGACGAAAAGCCAAGGCATGCATTTACTGCTTCTGTGCGATGTAATGCTGCTAAGTTCAACAAAACCATGTAAAGAGACCTTTATATTGCAAGACTCTTCTCTTTCGGTGAAAAAAAAATCAAGGAGAAAAAAAAACTACCACACTGGGGTGAATCATAACTAAATCTGTTCTATATTTCCTCACCCATGTAGTTGACATTTTTTTCTACCATATTAGGATAAAAAATTAACTTTTATGTGTTATGTTTTGATATCTATTATATTGTAAATATTACAGTACTCGATGAATCACAAATGTCAAGTAATTTGTAAATTCAATATTTGTAAAATAAATTATTTGTAACATATCAAATATGTTCGTTTCCTTAAAACAATATAACTTTAGAAACATTATCTTTTTAAACATTCTCCGTCTAATGTTACGAATCACAATTTTGTTACACTGCTTTTCCTTTATTCGAAAAGTTCTTATTTGTTAAATCGGGATCTGTAAGTGGTTCTATTTTTGTATCCCAGATATCATAGAGTTCTATTCTCGCAGAATCTCGTTTCTGTTTGACATCTCTTCTGAGGAAAAAAGTAAGCAACGCTGCAGTGAACTGAAGAACACCACCTATCAAAGCCGGAAGTAGAGAGAACGGAATTGTAAAATGAAACTTTTCCTTGCCTTCTACTTTTCCAGGTTCATTAATCATTTGGTGGTTTGTCAACACTGTAGCTTGAATTATTCTACCGCATCCCATAAAAATCAAAATTCCTGAAATAAAAGAATATTATTAATGTTGGAAATATCCTTCAGTGCTTACATTTTTGAAGAATGTTTTCAAGGTAGAAATCAACGACAAAATACAAAGACACACCAACAGGGCTATAACTATAAGACTAAATATTTTCTTTAAATTTGGCCCATTGACAAAAAAAAGAAGGTCGACATTTGTTGTGTCGCGTACACTTATTCCACATCTCAATATCGTCTATTAGAATAAAAGGGAAGTTGCAATTTAAACGTAGAAATAGAAGAAATATGATGTCCTACATGCAACTTTTTAGAACATTAATCTGAGCCAGGGGAAGAGACAGACCATTAAACTCCACCCTTATGGTGGTGTTATAGTTGTGTAGCCTTAAGTGTGATTATAAAGACTCATTTTTGCGACCAAGCGTGATATTTCAGTAATGTCAAACACGTCTATTGCAGAAATTAAAAACCTCTCAGATCTCTCAGATGAGCACTGATGTTGGTTTGACATAGAGTTTTGTATTGTCATCCTTTCCGGATTTGACCAACACTTAATCGATCTTTGGCAACGTGACGGGTGTGCTATAGCAAGCAGGAACTGCTTACTCTTCCGGAGCACCTGAGTTCACTCTCGTTTCGACTTGAGTTCGCGTTGCTGAATGCGGTTTTGTTGTTATGTGTGTTTGTGTTTTATGTTGTTATGTGGTTAGTTTTGTTGTGATCATTTTTGTCTGCCGGTTTTGTCTTTGTCTTTACGGTTTTATGATACTGATTACCCCTTTGGTACACCTTTGCTTCTTTATAGTTTGCGTCATAAAAATATTAATACTTTTTCTTTTACTTATTTTTATGCCCCGCCAACTTTGTTGGGGGGCATATAGTTTTTCGGTCCGTTCGTCCGTCCTTCCGTCCGTCCGTCCTTCCGTCCGTCCGTCCGTCCGTCCGTCACACTTTAGTTTTCCGCACTTTTTTTCGACATCTTTGCATATATTCAAAAGATTTTTGGTATGTGAGTCTACCATGATGAGTTACAGGTCAAGTTCGAGTTTCGTTCCGGTCCACTGATTTTGACCTAAATTACGGCCCTTGAACTTAGCAAATTTTGTAAAAATAAGTTTTCCGCACTTTTTTTCCACATCCTTGCATATATTCAAAAGATTTTTGGTATGTGAGTCTACCATGATGAGTTACAGGTCAAGTTCGAGTTTCGTTCCGGTCCACTGATTTTGACCTAAATTACGGCCCTTGAACTTAGCAAATTTTGTAAAAAAAAAAGTTTTCCGCACTTTTTTTCCACATCCTTGCATATATTCAAAAGATTTTTGGTATGTGAGTCTACCATGATGAGTTACAGGTCAAGTTCGAGTTTCGTTCCGGTCCACTGATTTTGACCCAAATTAGGGCCCTTGGACTTAGCTAATTTGGTAAAAATAACAGTTTTATTTTATTTGCCAGCGGGGCATCAGTGTCATCTTGACACATTTCCTTGTTGTTTCTTCTAAATGGTTATTTGGAAAACAACATACCGGCGATTATAAAGAAAACTGTTGCTGTGGACAGTCGTTTACAGTTGATGTAACGTTTCTGCCCTTGGAACAATACTACCACCGCAATGACTGTTAGTAAAATACTGAGAATTACTTCTGCATGGAACTCCAACATCCAGAACCTAAAACAAAGAAAACAACATTTGTACTCATGAAAAAAAGAAGCTGTGCATACCTATGGAGCATACATTGTACCCAAATTTCTTCTTCCCAGAAAATCGTTAGTGTGAATGATGCAGATCATTTTGGGTAAAAATCTGAGGGTGAAATGAGTACACTTTAGTTTCTAATATTTAAAAAGAAATAACTTTTTTACCCCAAAAATGAAAAAAAATTCAAAATCAAAACATTCACCCAAAAAACGTGGAACTTGTTTCCTTGTACATGGCATTTATATAGTAAATAATACTATTATACATTGAACAATCGGTAACTTTTCCAACACGCCTTGACAATGTTTTGGACATATTTCTTATTAACCGCCCCACACTCATCAACAGATGTTCACCAATACCAGGCTTATCAGGCCATGATGCAGTATTCATCGACTCAAATGCAACTGTAAAAAGGGGAAAACCAGTCAAAAGAAAAATATATCTTTGGAAAAAAGCAGATGAGAACAAACTTATCACTGATGCTAAGGATTTTCAAAGACGCTTCCTTCAGAAATATACAACAACCTCACCAGTGGGAGAAATGTGGTCTTTCATCAGCAAAAACCTTAATAACATGTTAGAAGCATCGGTACCATCTAAAATGACTAGCAGCAGATTCAACCAACCCTGGATCACAAGAGAGATAAAATCCCTGTCGAGAAAGAAGAAAAGATGCTTTAATAAAGCACGAACTACCAAAAGCAAAAAGGACAAACAGAGATACAAACAACTGAAGAATGCAACAAGCTCAGCATGCAAGAAGGCTTATAATGAATATATCACCAACATAATTTCTCCAGATTGTACATCAAACCCCAAAAGATTCTGGAGCTTCATCAACAGCAAAAACAAGGACAGCACAGGAGTAGCACCACTAAAATCAACAGACGGCTTCACCTACTCAGACCCAACCAACAAAGCCAACATATTGAATAACCAGTTTTCATCGGTTTTCAACTCAAATGAACCAGACAATATCAAAACAATAGACGACAGCTACATTCCAGAGATGAACAAAATCACCATTACAAAGGCAGGTGTCATGAAACTCCTCCAAGGTCTCAAAATACACAAAGCTACTGGGCCAGATGGACTGTCAGCCAGGCTGCTGAAGGGCATAGGTGCGTACATCGTATCAACCTTCACAGTCTTCTTCCAAGCATCCATCGACCAAGGAGTAATACCTCAGGAATGGAAAAAGGCAGATGTAGTACCCATCTTTAAGAAAGGAGCTAAGAACAGCCCTGAAAACTACAGACCTGTGTCATTAACGTCAATTACTTGCAAAATGTTGGAACACATCATCACGAGCAACATAACGAGACACATGGAACATCACAGCATACCAACGGATGCACAGCATGGCTTCAGAAAACATCGCTCATGTGAGTCACAGCTAGTCATAACAATCCAAGACTTAGCGAAATCCATCGACGACAGGCGCCAGACAGATTTGATACTTCTAGACTTCTCAAAGGCATTTGATAAAGTACCACACAAGAGACTGATGCATAAACTACAACATTATGGAGTACGTGGCAGTTTACACAAGTGGATCAGCGACTTCCTACACCAAAGAACCCAGCAAGTTGTACTGGAAGGCGGTAAATCGAAGGTAGCCCCAGTGCAGTCGGGAGTTCCACAAGGCAGTGTGCTTGGTCCCACCCTATTTTTGTTGTACATCAATGACCTGCCAAACTATCTGCAAAACAACTCATCAGTGCGACTCTTTGCAGATGACTGTGTGCTTTATCGTAACATCAGCAAAGAAGAAGATGCGGTGGCACTCCAAGAAGACCTGGAGGCCCTCCAATCATGGGAAAGAGACTGGCTCATGGAATTTCATCCCAATAAATGCCAGGTGCTCCACATCACAACCAAGACAAAACCACTTAAACATCAATATAACATTCACGGACACATCTTGGAAGAAGCGGAGTCGGCCAAGTATCTGGGAGTCAATATCCACCACAAACTCAGCTGGAACACCCACATCAACCAAGTAGTGAAAAAAGCTAACAACACCAGGGCCTTCCTACAGAGGAACATACAGCAATGCCCAAGAAAAACAAAAGAACTATGCTACAAGACACTGATTAGGCCACAAATGGAGTATGCCAGCATAATCTGGGACCCACATACAACAGCTTATACCAACAACCTGGAAATGGTACAGCGCAGGGCAGCCAGATTTGTGATGGGAGACTTCAACCGCACAAGCAGCGTCACCACCATGCTTCAACATCTGCAGTGGCCGACACTTCAACAACGTCGAGCAGAAAATAAGGCTATCATGGTATACAGGATAGTTAACAACCTAGTTGCAATCCCAACAACATGGCTAATACCAACAGCCGTAACTATCCGAGGACACCATCAGAAGTTCCTAGTACCATACGCCAGGACACAAGTGTACCAATACTCCTTCTTCCCAGATGGAATTAGGATCTGGAATAGTCTACCAACCTCCACCATGGCATGCAGTTCCCTCGCCATCTTTAAGGAGGAACTGCAGAAGACTATCCTCAGATAATCTGCGAAGCAGTCCTGTTTTTAATTGTATATATTGGTTTTTTAATCTGCACCTGTAAATTTAGAGTTTGTGTGCACCACCACTCAGTTCGACAATACGCCTTCTGGCGGTTTGAACTTCATTGGAAGACGAAGACGAAGACGTATATAAGTAATCATGGTAATGATAAAATTACCGACATTTATGACCAATCTCAATATGTAAGAAGAAAAGACATATCACAATGAGCCTGACTTGGTACATGCATTTCAATGGAAATTGATTCCTATCCAGAAGAGGAATGAATCTCTCTTACCGCTTGAGTGCCTTCTATATTACTAATAATTTAGAAACCTCTACCAAGTTTTTTTCGCGTTATTATTTTTAATTTCGATAACATGTTAGAATTATTTGGGTTTGTTACTTTGGTCATATTTTCACATTATCACACCTGGTAAGCTTCATATGGAGGAGTTCATGAGAGATGAACAAAACTTACCAAGATTCGCGTAAAATTTGTTTTGGTAAGAAAAATTGTTTTGTCCGATAAAAAATTTGTGGATTCTATTGCCTGTTGACATTTTGACCTCAAATTTGATTGGACGACTTATAAACATGAATATTTATTATCTATTCCGGGTCATGCATTTACGTGAAGTCCTTGCAACTGCAAAGTCTGTTTGTGTGTGTGTGTTCTGGTTTAAGCCGGCTAGTCTGTCATTGCTTCCATAATAGAGCGTAGTTCAAATGGTCATTAAACCCAATCTTTATTTTTTATTTTTCGAAAGTATATGGAAAAAATAACCTAAATTTTCTTTCAATGTAATACGACTTATAATTTTATTAAAAAATATTAGGTAATAAAACAGTTATTGAATGTGTAGCAAGGCAATAGATCAGAACCATTTTCCCCTTGGTATCCAGATTAGCTTAATGTTCTATCGCCCGAAGCCGTAGGCTGAGGGCAATAGAACATTAAGCTAATCTGGATACCAAGGGGAAAATATATTCTGATCCATTGCCTGGCTACACATTAAATAACTGTATAATATCAAATTCATATATAGTCTCATCTTGTGCTTTATAATAAGTTAGCTCATATTCTACTTATACTTTAAAACTGTGCCGTTAAGTTAAAAGTAACTACTATTGTAAATTGTCTCTTAATTTATAACAGCAGATAAAACTTACATGTTGTGCCCGTTATCAAAGTGATAAATTTCCCTGAAGCTGGCAAGCCTGCATGTATCAAGGCAAATAACTCCATAAAACAAACTGATGTAAACATGATATCCCGTCAAGTAATATTCCTTTACCATCCACCCGGGTAGGATTACAGCTACGGTTATCAGAAAGGCCGAAACGATGCCAACAGTGAAGGGAATAATTACCTTCATCGCTTTTACCTCTATATTTTGTCTATCATTTTCCCTGTATCTTTTTTATTTCTGTTCGGGTTATAATTAAGATTTTAAATAAGATGTAATTTTACATGTGGGTCCGTCTTAGAGATAATCTAAGTATCCGTCATTGTTAATCGGTCATACAAGATCGTAAATGTTTTTGATTTCCGGCTAGACATTATCTTTTTAAAATGTACTTTGACATGTTTAAAAGACACCTTTATTAATACTTAATATAACTTTTTTTCGTGTATATTTTTCTTAATTTAACATACAATGTAGCATTGTCAATTCTAAAAAGTTTGATCTAGTTTACTTTTTCAAGAAACTTTTGTATAAGATTTGTTTGTAAGAGTTTTCAACAAGAGGGTTTTTTTTAATTCTTCTACATCGTATTTTAGAAAAAAGAGAAAACTGACATGCATTGCTTTATTTGATGGAGATATGAAGTAAACAATGCACACTTTGACCACATAAATGGTCTATTTGCGTTTCATTTAATAGGATCCATTTAAATTTAAAACTTATTACAAATTAAGAGTAGGGACTAGGGAGAGAAACGACTGTGACACTTAGTAAAAGGATATTTTAGAAAGCATTTTGATTTTTTTTTTCCTTTTGTTATAAAAATGTAAGACATAATCCTCTGAACACATTTTATTTGGCATGCGCCGCTGTCCTTTACATTGTAACAATAAGATATTGTTTAAAATCACGTCAGATATGTCACAAATAAGGTAATGCCATTCTACTTTTCCTTTATTAGCTGAAAGTGCAAATATTAAAAAAAAATCGAGTCAATTATTCCATTATTGATATAACAGAATAATTCAAAATATATATTCTTCAAAAGAATTCACCCTGACCTCCAAACTACCGGTATCACTTTGTATCCCTGAATCATAACGGCCATTGGCTCTATGCTTTTCCAACGAAGTGTCTTCCTTTTCAATTGCATCAATATTTTGTCCTGGATCTTGATAATCGTGGTCGGTTCTTGAAAGCTCGTCATTACTTTGTCTTGTAGTAGAAGCGGTATTGTTTTCCTGATGACCATGTTCTTTACCGGAGTAAGTTTCAGCTTGAGTACTTTGTTTTTCAACTGCACAGCGACTATAGACGACCACCGGATCATCTGTTTGGTTAACTATAAACACATTTTCTACGGTCTCATTTACTTGTCTTTCATCCGTTTTTACTTCCATCGTTGGTGGCCGTGAGCCTCCTTTGGGAAAAGCTTGTCGCATGAGTGTCATGAGTTTAGAAGGTCTATTCAAATATGAGGGCTTTTTGTTTTCTTTTCGTTTACTTTTCAATCTGATTGATTTGAAAGATTTTGACGATTTATGTGAGCTTGTACTATTTCGGCGATGAACATGGCCGAAATCTAAAAATAGACTGTCACGTGGCAAGGATGAGTCCGGGGATAACTGCAGTCTGTTGTCAACCGGCTGCATGTTGATATTAACCGATAGCTCACCGACTTCATCTGATTTTCTGTTTTCAAAGTATACAGCTGGGATGTTTTGTGGGCGTTTATTTGATAAACGATTCCTGTAAAAAATAAAAATATCGAAGAGGTTGCCGTCTAAGGAAGTAAAGCAAGCATTCATTATTTTTTTTTAAATCTGCTTTTATCTCTTTTTTTCCGCTATTTTATTGATGCCGCAATTAGGTCCTTTTTTGTCGGATTTTATAGAGTGAAAAATCCTCTGGTAACTACCTAACTGCAATAAGAAACACGAGCTCCCGACAAAACCAGAAAGAGTGTAATCTAAATTTTGTTTTGTTTGTTTGTTTTTGAATAAAGGTGATAAAGGTGAAAATGTTACATGAAATAGGAATATAATCACGCTTTGTTAGTATACCGTAGAAGTATTAGAAAATGACTACTTGGCTTTTATTTCAAATCCTACCTACGTATACACAGCACTATAACCAGTATACCAAGTAATACACCCACCAGTCCGGTCAACACACTGCCTACTATTTCACCTAAAACACAAAAATGTGAGACATGTTTAATTCCGGCTACTTAGTTAGGTTCTCAGTAAGCTATTGTTTCAGTCAAAGATAAAATTCGGCTCATACAGGGAGATCGCCATGAGAGGGATGGTAAAATGAACATGACATAGTGATGAAATAGCAGGAGGAAAAGGTACACACTGTCAATAAGGGTACCGAGTTTTGACTACAACGGGAATGGAGTGGGCAAGGTAAGACATTAGAGGAACATATTTCTTTATACACGGTGCACTACAATATTGTGTGCAGTCATTATGGTTTTTTTTTGTCTTATGGTCTAAGAACTCCGGCATCCAAGATGACAAAGTTACCACATTCAACCACCTGCAGCACACTTCACGTTTCTCTGTTGGAAAAGAGCTTTTTTTGTGTGTCTATACCCTAAGACAATTTTACTGGTCTTGAAATTTTGAATGTACTCAGTACTTGAATTATTTAGCACTATTGCATCACATGCCACATTTCTGGCAAATCTTACGTATACTTAGAAATACTTTAAATTGGATCTTTTTAACAAAATATTTTGATACATATACACTTCTTTCGTTCCGATGAAAAAAACATTAGAAAAAAATGTTAAAATCTTATATCTGCCAATTAAAAGTTGGCACATGCTTGCTAATACCTTGAAAATGTAAGCTTGATTGACTAGTCATCGTACATTCATATCTGAAATGAAGATAACTCCACATTAAAATTTTGTTCTAAAATCATTTCCATTATATAAAAATATTATTTCACCCAAAATACTTCCTTTGAGCAAAAAATTTAAAGGGAATTTTAAAAATATTTTCTTTATTTATCGCTGGTAAGGGAACCATATCTGGGTTTTTATCAGAAAAAGGTAAAAGTAAAAGTGCAGTCTAATTTCATACATTTGATAAAAGTGCATGACCATTAAAAAAACAACATTTCATATAACCCAGCAACAATAATTTTCCTATTTCCTAAAATAGAGAAAAGGGGTACAAGAACTTAAGGGGTTGCAATTCGTCGTGCTAAGCCATATCGTACTAGACCATTCGGAAAAGAGAAAGTAGATTCCGCAACTGAAATGGAAAGAAGAGGTGCAACCTATCTTGCTTAAGCTGTATATTTAGTTTCAAATCATTCCCTTTAGTAGAAGCTTAGACATCTTAAACGAAAAATTGTCCGTATCAGTCTCGGTCGTGTCGGAAATGACTGACCTGGAAAAGGGACACAGTATAACTCGTCTTGCTACAGCTGTGTACAGGATTTCAAATCAATTCCTTCCGTAAAGGGCAAGAAATCTGCTACAAAATTTGTAACGGACGGACACACAGACGGACAATATGATTGAAATATAGCTCCTTTCTTTCGAGAGGTGTTATAAATCCTTACCTTAAAAAAAACATTGGCTAGAAGTTAATGAATTAATATTATAGATGTCAGGGTTTTTATATAAAAAAGCAAAGCATTTTGGCGGCATGTGGCTTGCTATACGCGATCCTCAGGTCGCTATAAAAAGCAAAGGTTTAAGGTCATAAAACCTGGTTAAGCTCACAACTTCTTTTGAATTGGTGCACCAAATCAGGACCATTGCGCTCTTAAAATTCTCGGCAATGTTAAAAAATTCTTGTTCTGTTCTTCTTGGACATTTTAGATTGAACATTCAAGTTAGGTAGTTCATGCATACTCTTTCCAAATACTGACAATTTAAGCAATTTTCTTTTATATATTTTTACTGAATGTAAATCAACGTTTTATAATTAAAACTTATGCTAAAAAATAAAGATGTGTATTCAAACCAAAGTATCTTACCTTGCTATTATAGGACGAGTATCCTTCATTGATACATTCTATAGAGAAAATGTATGAATGTATGAAAATCAGGAAGTCCATTCAAAATAAATAAAGTAAATGAAGTTCAGGTGTAAGGTTTCTAAACAATAAAGAAGGAAATGATTACAGGTATAACGGACGGGGAAGTGATTTTAAAATAAAAACAAAAATATATTATTTACTTTGTTGTTCACAATTTCACAATTTTTTTGTGAGTTATAACACGCAAAGGGGTTTCCGACAATTAAAATTAAAAACGAAAGAATATGGAATTAAGTCAACAATACCCGGTATTATGGAAATTAACTAACACTAAGAGAGAAGATGTAAAGTTAAAACAAATACAAATACAAATACAAATAATTCAGATTTTAAATGTTAAATAAACATTCAAAACAGGAAGTAATTCGCTTACTCAGTCAAGTTTGTATTCATTTTTGTTGTTTTTGTATGTTTTTGTTTTGGTTATGTTTTCTGGTTTTGTTGTTTGTTAACAAACGAGTATATTTCTTACAATTGAAATATCGTGAATTCATGAACATATTTTTAAAATAAAGTTAGTGGATGGTAAAAGCTATTGCTGTTTGTTTGTGTTTGTTGTGTCGCGTACACTTATTCCACATCTCAATATCGTATAACATTAGAATCGCCCATCTTTATGCTAACACCAAAAGTAAGTCGATGTTTGTAACTGCTCTTCGAAAAAATATAGGTTCATAATACGTTTAAAGATAAATATACTTGTATATAGATTTATATAATTTAAAGCAGAATAGCCGAGACTGTTGGAAAATAGAGACTTGCCTGCAGCCCTTATCTAGAACGGGGACAGAAGTGAATTGTTAATATGTGTTCTGCCTTAAAATGTTATACTAGTAATCATACAGTAACCGGCTTATTTGTTTAAGCTTTGACTACTTTGCATAATAAAGATTGCATAAGCCATAATAAGGTATAATTCGTAGACGATATGCAATTAAAAAGACGATAAAGAGTTAGTTAGTTAGTTAGTTAGTTAGTTAGTTAGTTAGTTAGTTATTGCTTTACTCCCAAGCAGCACGATTTCGGCTATATCCGGGAGATGAACATGAAAATGGTGATACAATGAACATGAAATGATGATGAAGTGGAAGAAATGGGGACACAAGGCCAATCGGGTAGGATAGTTTTGACTGCCACTGGAAAAAGGAGTGATGGGTAGGGACGGGAAATTTTGCCTCCTGCATGGGGATCCTACGGGTCCTACTCTTACCGAGACCTGCAGCAGGGTTCTTTAACGTGCGAGGAACGTGACATTTTTCCCAACACGGTGCACCACTATGGTTTGCGGTCAGGTTTTCCGCATTATCGCCTGACGACCCCGCATCTCTCGATGTCAGGGCTGCCCCATTCAACCACCTGGGCACACATCCCAGTCGCTTTGTGGGCAAAGCGGCCTGACCCCGATGTCAGGTTTCTGAGCGCTCTTGAGTGGACTTTTACCGACAAGCTTAGCGCTGCTGCGGGCCTATTCGCCTCCCGGGCCCCGCACGGGAGACGATAAAGAGAGGACACGCGACACAACCAACATAAAAAATTACAATTTAAAAAAAAACACAATGGAAAACAGCTAGCAGTCTTCAACATAACCAGAGGTCGCTGCTCGCCGTCTTGCATTACCCAAGACTAAAAATACAATACATAAGATTCAAACAAATCCCTCAATTATCAACAAAAGACCCATTTCTTGACATAGAACAAAAACAGATAGTTGGCAGGGACAAGCAAAATCTTTGACAAGGATTCCTTGTAAGGACAGACAATATAAAATGTGGCGGGGTTAAACTAGGTTTTGGGGGGGGCACAACCTTCCCCCTATTGTCAATCTTGTACAAAGCACAAAAATAACACACTATAAAAATCGAATCGATAAAAGTTCAATTCACCAAGAGAGAACCTAAGACAACAGCACTATAAACGAGAGCAACGAGACATATATGAACTCTCTTGAGAACACTCAATATTCCTTTCACAATAAAAAAAAACTACGTGTTCAGTTAAATTTTTCAATATAAGATACCCATATTTATGAACGAATTTAGTAAAGGGTTTGACTAATTTGTGGTATCGATAACCTTTATGATACCTTATGTACATTTAAACAACGTCACATACACGCGGGAGAAACTGATAGAATTATTTTGTTGGCAAATGACTTGTTAAGCTTTGAATTTTTGGAAAATGTATTAATTCGGCTCTAAAAAATGCATTTTTCACATCAAAACGGTTACATATGAAAATAAAACTATATGCAAGCTTTGGGTAATAAGTTCTAAAAAGTAACTGATCAAACAGCGAAAATCTGGGTCCGTTGGTTACACAGTGAAACGAGGACAAAGGTTGCCCAGACACACACCTAAAGGTAAGTTTATAGACATTTATTATTTTTGAAGTGGCCTAAGGTATATTCTATATATGCAATGATTATTGTGACGGTTTCTGATTGCTTTCAAGCAAATTATATATATTTTATATTATCTATTGAACAATAAAACAACATAAGCATTATAAGTTTGAGAAACGCCATATTAAGCCCATAGGATATGGAAAACGGATAGTCAGATGCTAGTCCAACACCATGAGATTTGTAGGATTAAGAGATGTCAAAATCAATGATTCATATAAAGGTCCACCACCGCACCACGACGGAGGGATTTAGTAAGTCATCTTTTCTAGACACATCTCCTTTGAAACTGCTCAACGGATTTTGCTGAAAATTTGTAGGATTGTTTGTAATCATATGTGGTTGATAACTCTGCTTCTTCTGCCTTTTCGTCGTTTCGAAGATTATGTAATGTTGGCTGCTGCGCATACATCAGTATTCTAAATATTGAAAGGTATAGGGGGTTTCTAATACATGTGGATGATTTGTTCTTATAAAAAGAATAAATTTGAGAAAGCTATCAAAATTTTAAAAAATGTTTAAAACTATTTACAGGTGAGTCGGGCAGTTCAAATGGACACTATCTTGGCTTTGAAGCCTTCAATAGTGTCTAGTTCTACAATGTCTGATGGAAGTGCATTCCTCTCACGAACTGTTCCGGGGAAGACATTCATTTTCCTGTTATCTATTCAGCTGTTTTCTATTTGGAATGCTCTGTTGTTCCATGTTCTTAATGTTCTAAGATGTGGTGTTAGCCTTTTTTGAGCTTTTGTAAGACTACAAGCCCTGGATCAATTTTATACATTATGCGGAGAATGAGTCCTTTCTACGGTCTTGTAGGGTTTACCACTTTAAGTTATACGGTATATGCGTTCTGCGTACACTGGATCTACCTCTGTAACTGTTGGTGTATAGACTCAATTTGATTTATATTGCACTGTTCATATATGGGTCAAAACAGTATTCAACTAGGTGTCTGACAAGTGAAATCTATGCCGTTTGATATCAATTTATGATATCAGATTTTTGCATAGGAAGCTGATGGTTCTGTTACCTTAGTTACAGGTGTTGTTTATGTGCTCATACTATTGTAGTTTATAATTTAATAAATTGTCCTTTTATTGATGATAATTATGCCTGTGTATTTATCTGGGTGGGACTGCATGCACCAGTTTTCATTCCACTGATCTAGTTGGTTTCGGTTCTCTTGTAATGCTTCCGCATATTGAACATTTGATATTGGCAGGTATGCAATCGTATCATCAGCGAAAAGCGTTTAGTGGAGCTAAGGCGAGACTGTAGGTCGTTGATATAGTAGATGAAGAATATAAGTCCTAGTGCTGAACCTTGGGGGACCCCAGAGTCTACATTGACTGGATCGGATGATAATCCATTTACTATTGTAACTACGAACTGTTTACTTTCTGATAGTCAGCTTTGGGTCCATTTTTTTGGTTTTGTTTACATTGTCATAATGGTTGAGTTAATGTATGAGAATGCAATTGTTTATCTAATGCCTTTGCTAAGTCCATAATGAGTATGTTCGGTTGTGTCTCACTGTAGATTTTATCATATGTGAATTTGTCACACATTCTCCTGCCAATTATTTCCCCTGAAAATAGAACTTTTCAGAAAAAGCTTTTTCAATATCTATGTTATATTTATTTCATTTATAAAATAAAATTAAGAATAGAAACAAATTTTGCATCTTTTGTGTTATTTTAAGCCACTTTAATTGAAATGCTGACTAATACTTTGCAAGGTGCCCCGGAAAATTGCTCAGTTTTATACTCCCGAACCACCTTAACATCGGCCAAATCACCAAAAATCTCTAGGGTCAGTAGACTGCGACTGCTGGAGCATACAAATATATTGCTCTTATCTGTACTTATGCTAATGCAACTTAATTAAGCACAAAATTCAACAATTGTGGACGCCGAAGCCACCGGAATCGCATTACCTTAATCTCATCTTTCGCGATATCCGTCGAGGCGAGAAAAAACTAAACTGTTTTGATACATAACTTTCCCCAATTCTTAACGGCTTATTCCGAACATTTTCCAACAGATTTCTGCTTATACCGTCATAATTTATGAACTTTCAACAATGTAAATAAACAAACAGCCTGATTGTAATTATTTGTAATTTTTTATGATATTAATACATAAATTTGACACTTGGGGACTTTGGATCTATTTCTTTTTCGAATACTTTGACACATAGTTCAGAATTTTCTCGAAAAACTCCACTTTTGTCCGCTTTTCAAGAAAACTACACTAAACAATGTGAAAAAGTGACAACACTGGACAAATCTTATAACCGTTCTCCTTAGAATAGGCAAACTTTGTATTGAAATAAATGAGACGCTAGTAGTAAAAAATAAAGAAATTTCCTACCTTGTCATGACTGAAGCGATTGTTTTGTCCGGTTTCCAACAATGAGAGGGCTTAGTTCCGGGGTGACCGGAAAAATTATTCTATCAGTTTCTGACCCGTGATAATTCCTAAAGCTTACATGGAACTGATTATTTTCCAAAAATGCTTCTGAGTATTCTATATGTACAAGACGACAATAAAGAAAACATTTTATTTGTGTATGAAATAATGAAGAAAGACTAAAAGCAATCTGAAAGAATGTTATTATATAATTTTGTTGGGAAGCGTCTTTTTATGCTTTTATTTATCTTATGTTTCATAAATAGTAACTGATTCCCCGTCATTGTTCGAAACATACAAGCACCCGTCAATTTCGTTAAATAAGACACTCAGAGGATTGTTTATGCCATGTTTCTTTGAAAGGAGCACCCGTGACTTTGATCCTTCAGAGTTGACTGCGTGAACTTTGTTCTTAGAAAATTCCAAGGTAAACACAGTTCCAGTTGAATGTAGCGCAATTCCACGTGGACATTTCATAGTTAAATGCGTAAAAGAATAAATTTCCTCTCCCTGTTTATTAAAACACATGATAGTATGCGTCCAGTATACCGCACAATAAACATTTTGATTCCTTCCGGAACAGAGGTATGCTTCTCCAGTCACGTGCGATAATGTCGTCTGCACGTTGCCGTTCATGTTCATGAACTGTATCCCTTTTTCTAAACAGTTCACAACCAAATGTTCACCGTTGTATGTAATACCATGACAATGGTCTGCAGTTTTCAACATCTTTAGGGTTTTTCTGCTGAGAATATTTACAATGGCGATTGACTGATTGTCTTGTAATGTCACTGCCATTTGATCGGCACTTATTGTCGCAATGCAGCATGGTTTTCCGGGAAGGTTTACCGCTTTTTGTCTTTCTAAATTCTTGTTATATACGTACAATTTAGAATTATTAAAGTCTGCCAAGACCACATTACCATTAGGTAAGGCTTCAATTGAACTAATCCACGCTCCTTTGATATCAAAGGACAATTTCTTCTGAAAGTTAAGTTTATCACATTTTTCAGATATGTCGTTCTTACATTTTTCGTCTGTATCTCCAGTGGTTATGATGTCTTTGTTTAGTACTTTATCAACCTTTGTTTCACTGAGTTTGCAGCTTTCTTGCATTCCTTGTTAAATGTAGCTATTACACTAATTTCATTTCTGAAAAATATGATAAAATGACATAATTTTCAGGCAATAAAACATTACATGGAATGCATATACCTATAAAATTGAACACATTGATTGTTTCTCGTGAGTATTTAGACGAATATACAAAATAAGTACCCTCATGAGAACATTTAGAAATAAGTACACATAAGGGGCAAAACGTCTAAAAGACTTCTTATATTGCAAAATGAGATCTGCATAAATTATTTCTCAGGTGTGTCTTTGCCTTGCTTTGTCTTTTCTTTTTTGGATCGACATATAAAATTGATAATCCCAATTCACTAGTTTTGTTTCAATCCTCATTTCATAAAGAACATGCCATCATTGTTTTTGTTTCATTACAAAGCTTCATTAAATTGTTCAACATTGAAATCATTGTCGCACCAAGTACTCAATCAATCAATCAATCAATCAAAGTTTTATTTAAAGTCGATGCATATATAACAAAGTAACACAAGCTCTAATGAGCTTTTAAATCGACTATGTACTCCATGTACAGACTCTCTAGATTTAGTAAGAGAAATGTGGCTGGCCAGTCAGAGTCCAGTTACCTAAACTTGTACACTGCATAACGTTGTCATAATTTTTATGGTATATTGATTGCTCAAGAAGGCAATCAACAGGTTGATATATAACTTAATGTCCAATCCAGTTGCTACGTTGGCAATAAAATATTATTAGACCTAAAGCAAAACTTGATTTTCGGTGCAGGAGAACAAATAAATAAGCCATGTACATGTATATGTATGATACTAGTAATTAACAAAAAAATGAATGTAAAGTAGATCCCGAAAGCGTTAGAAAATTGTTGGCGCACCAACACACAGTTACCTTATTGGTCTGCTTTGAATGGTGTTAATGGGTTGAACCTTATCAAGTATCATAATAATTCCCTCTACTAAATATTTTCTTACCTTAAGGACGTTGTCTGAGATATAAGCGAAGATTTATTTCATAATTCTGAGGTGTAAGTAAGACTTTTGGAAATTCCAAATATCAATAGTTACCTATTCGTAATTTTCCATCCGTCAACAAGCTTTTTCATAAAATGTAGAGTTGTTTACAATTTTCCAATGAATACATTTGTTTGCATATATTTAAATCATAAATCAATATCTTAATGCTTTAAAGGTCGATATCATATATGAGTTTAAATAAAGTAGAGTAAATGTATAATCTATTTAATTTGCTTTCCGACGCGTAGCTGAACCTGAGCAACTGCTGTGAAACTACTACTATTTATTGTTTATAGCCTGACTGACCTAATGGACATTGCAGGCGTTTACTTAATTTTATTTATATATTTTCTTTGTCGGTGACAATGAAAAAATTTAAATATAAGTAATGTCCTTACCTAACCCCTACCCTTCCCTTATGAGAGGCCCTACGTAATATTGTTTGTGTCTCCTTGATCCATCTTTTATATATAGCTGGATGGATCATTGTTGTCTTTTATTTTTACAAGAGACATTGCTATGTTTCTTGGGTCCTCTATGTCACCGGGTTAGGGAAGTTGGCCCTAATTTGGAATAAAGTCTAAAGAATTCAGTGGTCCTATAATGCCAAACTATATATACAAGGAAAAAGTCCTTGAGTTGATTTTTTAAGTTTCTGATACAAATGGGATTAAAACTTCTAACTATAAATATAGAGATACAAATGACAACAAAGTTCCAGACAATAAATTTTGCTACGCCTGACGCGCGTTTCGTCTATTCAAGACTCATCAGAGGCGCTCTACCAAAAATATTGAAAATGCCAAACACTGTATGAATATGAAGAGCATAGAACAGTATAACCAAAAATACCAAACTGGGGAACCAAATTATTACTAAGATATTCAACCTATGTCTGGGGTAGGAAGAACCTTAGGGTTAAGACAATTTTGAAATTTAGACGGATAATTTAAAGCTTTGATGTATTCTCCAACTCAAAAGTGTTGGTGCCGGAGCGGGCTAACCTCGGGGAATTTAAACTCCACCAGCAGTGCTAACCTTCACGTGTGTTCGAAATACAAATGACAACAAAGTTCCAGACAATAAATTTTGCTACGCCTGACGCGCGTTTCGTCTATTCAAGACTCATCAGAGGCGCTCTACCAAAAATATTGAAAATGCCAAACACTGTATGAATATGAAGAGCATAGAACAGTATAACCAAAAATACCAAACTGGGGAACCAAATTATTACTAAGATATTCAACCTATGTCTGGGGTAGGAAGAACCTTAGGGTTAAGACAATTTTGAAATTTAGACGGATAATTTAAAGCTTTGATGTATTCTCCAACTCAAAAGTGTTGGTGCCGGAGCGGGCTAACCTCGGGGAATTTAAACTCCACCAGCAGTGCTAACCTTAAAGCATGAGCTTTTGATGTCCCTATATGTTATAAAATTTATCTAGATAAAAAAAACTATTTTGTTCCTTTTAGCTTGATCTTATGGGACGACTATGTTCTGGTAAAAAAGCCGACGATGTTTCCCCGGACAATTTGATCTGTCCACGGTCCTATATGTTACCACAAGCCAATTAGAATGAGATAGAGGTCCACTAAACTCCAAAGACTTGCATGACAAGAGCAAGTGTTCTGACAGAGCGGCCACTTCTAGTCAGGGGGTGTGGTACTAATAATTTTGAAAAATTGCCAAATGTCTATTCTGTACCTATAGTGAAAACGTCTACCACATCTGTAAAAAAATAAAAAAGCATTTTCGTCCCTCTCCCATCTACGTGAATGGAAATGTATCCAAACTGCTGTAAAACAAAAATAGATGGGTTTTTATAGCCATGACTTTAGGCTGATAGGCCTCTGCAGCGACTATTAAAAAGAAGACTGGCTGTGTGCCATGGGTCGTCCAGCCCATGACACACCCGTGAGCAACTGAGTTGGCTGCTACAGTTACAGTTAAACCGGAGTCAGGATCCGTCTCCCGCCACATGAAGGTTCTGGTCGGAATCCAAATGCATATATGGAATAAGAACTTAAAAGTACTCAAACAAGTTGCACATTGACTCTAACAAAATATTGATTGATGAGAACAAGTCCTTGTGGATCAACTTTCGATCGTGGTTTCTCTTCTAACTTGAATATTTACCGTTTATGTGTATACTCAAACGACCTCCCAGGTAGCACGGACCCTTTTCGTAACATTTTAATAAAGGTTTATCTGGGGTTTTCTGTAACATTCTTATTAAAACGTTTTAAAAACAAACGTTTTTAAAACATTTTACTTTTTAACAAAATGTTTTAAAAACAGTCTAGGAACATTTTCAAAAATCAGCGTAAAAAGGGTTTACTGAAACATTTATGAAGATGTTTTAATAATGCGAAGAAAACATTTCCCTCGAATAGTTTCTTGTGCTGTTTGTAAAACATTCTTTTCAAATGTTTCAATAACGTTTTCATTATGTTCACAGATATGTTCTGTTATAGTGAAAGTAGCATGCCGATAAAACATTTTAATGATATGTTTTTATGACGTAAAAAAATATTTCGCTTGGATAGTTTCTTGTGCTCTTTGTAAAACATTTATTTCAAATGTATTTTAAACATTTTCATTATGTTCACTGATATGTACTGTTAATAAAAGTAAAAACTTTATTCCGATAAATCATTTTAATGGGATGTCTGTACTATGTAATAAAAAAATAATAAAACAATTTTGGAAAATGTCATTAAAATGTTTTTAAAACATTTCATTTTAAAAGAATTCGAGTTTTCATCTTCTCGATCATAAGAACTTTCAAACATATTTTTGAATGGGATAATAATGTTTTCAAATATCAAATTAAAACGTCTTAAATGCATGTTTTGAAAAAGATAATATATGTTTAATTACAACTTACAAAGAAAACAATTTTCGTAAGGATATGAAAACTGCCTTTTACAAATGGTGATTTATTAATCTGCTTATACATTATATCACAGTGAAAAATGTACTAAAAAACTTTTTTTATCCTAATTCATCAACCATTAATATAAGTCCAGTTAAACTTATAATATATACTTTTCTTCTTTTATAATTAGTTTTTTTCTTGTTTCTATCTCCATATCTTCATATGCGTTTTTTTTCATGTCCCAGTATAAAAAAATACTATTATTATAGATCGATAGTTGCATTTAAAATCTCTGCATGAAAGATGAAAAAAATAATAAACAGAATAAAGAGAATGGTAATCAATTTTGATAACTACACATTATTTATTGTTAACTGTCTATGATGACATGTTCGCTACATAACAGGAGTGATACTGTGACTAATTTGCCCCAGATGTTTGATTAGAAAATAATCTTTCGTCGCTATCAGTAAGATAACCATGGTAACAACCAGATATCTGTAAGGTTAGTGGTGTGCCACATGCTGTGTGTTAAAGTCTTGAAACAAATCTTTATCGGTATTAGTGTATTGTCGTTCAAGAGAGAGGAAACACATCTTGATCCACAACTCTTATAGATTGTAAGTACAAAAGATTAGCTTTAAATTCAGTAAAGAAAACATGTATAATACTGTTTTTATTTAAAGTTAAATTGTACATGTTAATATTTTATTAGGATCCTTTATTGTGATTTGCATTTATTCAAATAATTTCACAAAGAACTTTTTTATTAACTGCATTATTTTGTAGTAAATACTTTGAAATTTATGTTATCATATGTCATTTCAGTTAAAATAACTATTAGGTTTTTAAGAAATTCAAATGACAACAAAGTTCCAGACATTAAATTTGAATTAATATTTTAGTGAGAGGATGCAAACTTTTCTTTTTGTATAATATTTAATCGCCTTGTACTTTATTTTCAGGTAAAATGAGAACAATGAAAAGATTTGAGGATTATTATTCCATATTCTCCAGAGGATATTTTTCATTCTAATTATGCTATGGATTTATAAAAACAAATAAAGTTTCTGCTTTTAAAAAACCTTGTGTTGTTATGGACATAACTCTTTTTTAGTTTTCTTATTGCACTACAATAAGAATATGGAAAATTGTTCTTTGTCGAAGAGCATGCAAAAAGTTTAGATAGTCAACTTTTCTGGGGACAGCTGTAATTGGAATAATTCGCTTTGTGACTTGGTTGTGATTTTCTGTATTATTCGCTCTTATATTTTGCATTATTTCCTTTCAATTTTCGTTGAATATTTCGATTGGATGTTCTTAGGTATTGGTAATTTTTTCCAAAGCCAAAGATTCTACGACAAAAATACATGAAAATCATCTCACAATAACATTTAAAAACATTGCAAAATATGTTTCAAAAATGTTTCGAAAAACGTTTAAAACATGTAGTAAAAACATGCTTCTGCCATGTTTTGAAGATATGTTAATATAACATTTCTTGAAAATGTTTCAGAAAAACGTTTTCAAAACATTTAAGTAAACAGTTTTGTAAAACGTTTTTTTTTACATTTCTGCAACCATACACTTTCGCGTAAAAATAACATTTAAAAAAAAATGTTTTCAAACTCTTTTTGGAAACATTTTTTTCACGTTTTAATCATGTTTCTGCTCTACCTGGGCTATTACCGTGGTATGCCTAATTCCGTGGTATTTTGTTTCTCTTACATTTTTTTTCTTTCGCTTGATTTGAAACTGGTTCCAACTGTAATATGAAACAGATATTTGTTAAATAAAGACATCAAAATAACAAAAGTATGACAAATCTGGTCATATTGATATGTTTTCGTCACTTTTTTAGAGCTTAAATTTTGTCATTTCCTGTCAAAATTGCGCATGTATATCTAGATAATACTCTTGGAAGAACCCCAAGAAGTGTTTTCCCTAAAACGTGATTTTCAGATATCAAAGGACATTGAAATAACAATTTGTCTATTTCAGTTGTTTTCCCCAACATGATGCTCTTACACGTCATTTTCATGGTCTTTACCATTGGTAAACTATTTTCTACTCTAACATTATACATATTTTTATCTTTGAAATATATAAATATTTTTCTCAAATTTCAGTGCTTGTTTTGTCACGGTCTCTTGATTTTTTAGGCAGAGCCTTATAGAGTCATATAGCTATCTGATTTTCGCGTTTTTTTTCGTCTAGACAGGGTAAATCGGTCAGTCAATATTGCTACCAGAGGATCTATTACAGAACATTAATCGTGTGTTGTGTTTTTAATGTTATACTGATTGTCTAAAATAACAGGTACATATTTATACCCCAACATAAATGCGATATAAATGTGCACTACATATCGTGTATCAATACTCGTTGACGTTTACTTACACATTGCTGGCCTTTGACCTTTGATCTAGTGGGCGGAGCTAAATTACAGATCTTAACTAATGTGTAAGTGTGCGGAGGAGACAAACAAAACTGATGTGCTATGTTTCAAGTTTATGAAACACAGATCGTTCTTTATTTTTAGTGCTTAGGCATCGACCATTTGGTGATGGGATTTTCACCCGAGCCGGGAATTTTTATTCGACCGCTGTGCGGGCCAGCTTATGTTTTTCCCATACACTCATAGCTAGAAAATTTTGTTCAGATAATCTCTTTTTTTCTAATGCGCAAAATGTGGACCAGATTATTTTTTTTGCCTTACAAGCTGGCCAGACTATTTTTTTGGCCAAAAATCAGAGCTAGAATATATTTTTTTTTTAATCCCAGCCCCCCCCCAGGAAATCATATGGTCGGTGCCTTAGATTTAGCTCTGCCTTTTAACGCTTTAGCGCTTTGATTTATTTGTGATATAAATAGTATTCTTCACCAAACCACGGTAATAGGTCATTGTTACATTCTGGAGAAAATCGACGGCACCTATTTGGGAGACTATTTATTTAGTTATGATATTGTAGAATTGGTCTGTTTTGGGCAAGTTTCAATAAATAAATACAAACACAATCTTCAGGGTTACTAGGGTTTATTCCGTCATCATAGTGGAATGTATCAACTTAAATACAGGATAATAAAAGACTCTCACATGAGGTGTAAGAGGTCTATCCGTATATAAACAGCCAAATACTGCTACTACCAAAATATATCAACCTTTAGTATATATCATGCAAACATGCAAGAACTAAGAAAGTAATATCCAAAGAGAACAAATATGGCTTCCGACAGGTTTGAAATCAAAATGAAAAGAGAATGCACAAAGAGGTCAAACTAAAGAATTCCCGCTCAAAACCAATGAACCTTGAATATAACCAATAGAATAAGAATACGTCTAATAATTAAGTACAGTTACAAAGAAAATACTAAATACAGGAATAGTATGAAAATGAATATAAGTACATCAGATATATGGTAAAATACAAATAACATGATAAAATACAAATACACTGAAATATCACTCTGCCACAATATTTCAATAAATCGTTTAAAAGTGCTGTGTACAGAGTCTTTATAATAAGGGTTCGAATGATGATTAATTATCTAATTTTATTCCTTTACAATTGTTCAGAAGAAAAGAAAATTTCTTAGTACCACGGTAATAGGTCAATCCAGGGTACTCTCTGTTTTCAGTTACCCAGGAAACTCTTTACCCATTCACAAGTTTGCCTGCTTATGTCGTACTGTTTTACTTTAGTAAGAGACGTTTGTGATGCATAAAGTCAAATGATGTAACATCCCTCCATTGTCTAGTCATAGATATAATATACATATAATGTATATTATATCTATGGTCTAGTATATCAGTCCACTTGTCGAGTCTGAGTGTCGAGTACCTTTAACATAAGCTCCTCTTCCCTTTCTGTCTTGGTCAAATTATGGCTCAGTACTATTGTTCCATACTCTTTTTCTTCTTCTAATTTATGTGCGTTTTGTAGAATATTTATCTAGAAGTCGGGTGTGTCACTTTGTCTTTAAGTGCCATGAAAGGGACTTCTCGGGGTTTTAGAAATTTCTCAAAATAACTGGTTTCCTATTCTCATTCGAAAAAGGTATCAGTATACAAAATTTCAACCAGATTTATTTTTGTTTTGCCAAAAGTCAGATCGATTTTTAATTCCTTTTCATACGAACATAGTTTTTGTAGAAATCAGAAATGACTATGAACTTATCAAAAACAGTCGTAAATAACATATGTAAAAGTTTAATCAAAGGTAAAACTGCGAATTTAAAGACATTTTTTGCGACTGAGAAACACCATCGATTGCATCAGTTTTGTACATCTTTTCGCTCTGATAGAATAATCGACAAATATAAGGCAACTTTATGTAAACCACACAAGACTTCGTTTAATAGGTACATGTCCGAGGGATCGGGTAGTTCTGGTGATGGAAAAAACGTTATTGAGAATACATCAGTGCCTAAAGACAATAAAGTTGCTAGCAACCAGTCATCAAAAGTCTATAGATCTGCTGAAATTCCGTCTCAGAAAAGCCCTAATACGACAGAGCCCCTAGAACAAGCTACCTCAGTAGGAGATACCAACCCAACCTCTAAAGATAAAAACAAAATTTCTGGGGAATCATGGAGGTCTATCAACCCAGCGGCCACCAAAGAAGTGAAACAATTTTATTTTGATACACTCACTCTCGCCAACAAATTCCATGATGCAGGACTAACAAGAGACCAGTCTGTGTGTATTGTTGAAGCTTTTGTCGAAGTTCTGACTACCTCAATTGAACATACAACTAAAACCATGGTGACAAAACCAGAGCAAGAAATAATGATGCAGCAATTACTTGCTCAGATAGCATCTGTTAAGAAAGATATGGTGATTTTAGAGAAAAGTGAATTTACAATGTTAAGAAATGAAAATGAGAAACAAACCGCTGAAATCAAACACATTAAATCTTATATACAAGATGAAATCTCCAAACTACAGGGTCATGTAAAGCTAGATGTTAATCTGGAAAGAAGCAGAGCATCAGAGGCCCATGCTAATAATGAAAAACAGTTGCAGATGGTTAGGAATAAGATTGATACAGATGTCGCCAATCTGAAAACAACTTTTGAAATGTATAGAAATGATGTAATGAGGTCTTGCTTAGGAACTGTGGTATCGTGTGCTGCAATTATTTTAGCTGTAATGAGATTAATGGGTTAAAATGTGACAAGTGTGATATTTGAATGGGTCAATTCTACTTAATTATACCCCCGCTTCGAAGAAGAGGGGGTATACTGTTTTACCCTTGTCCATCCGTTCGTCTGTTCATCCATAATAAAACTTCTGTTGCAGTTTTCTAAGCAACTACATGAGATAGAGTTCTTATATTTTGTATACAGCTTTATCCTATAACACCATATGGTGTATACCGATTTTATGCTCGTAGGTAGTCTACTTCCTGTTTACCGAATACATGTACTTAGGTTTTTACACGTAATAGACATAAATGCAACAATTCCCAAGCAACTACATGAGATATTATAGAGGTCTGATATTTTGAAAACAGCTTCATCCAATAGTCCCATATGGTGTATAGTGATTTTATGTTCCTAGGTCAACTACTTCCTGTTTACCGAGTATTTAAACTTGTATGTGTGGCTTAGTTTGGGGAGCAGGGGTATCACTAGTGAGCATTATTTTGTAATGTGATATAATGTGCAATTTTTTTTTCATATTTTAGACATGATTGATGATTTTTCAAATATTTTAACATGTATTATTATATTTAAAACAGAATTAAAAAGTTGTACAAACAATCAATTTATTTGATACAGTAATGACTAAAAATTAATTTAAATTGCATGTAGATGTTCTTCTACAATGTACTTTTAATGACATGGGCTTACAGGGTATATTATAAATTGTACAAAATGTACTATTTGTATGCATGCAGCCAAAATATTTTTATGTGTCATAAAAAATCTATTTTATTTTAGCATGTCTGCAAATCTTATACACTTTTATAAAATAGAAATTAAGGGTGTTTTTTTTTTTTGCACTAATGACAGTAATGTGATTTCAATGTGTAGTTTTCTTGCCTATTTTGTTGTTAGATATGCATAAGGATACAACTGCGCAAATGCTTACAATGCATTTTTCCATAGGGGGTACCCTTGTATTCAATTTTTTGTCTCGCCTGCGAAGCAGAGCGGGACATAGGTGTTACTTTACCGGCGGCGGCGGCGGCGTTAACTTTTTGGAAAAGTTTTATGAGCACCTCCATATCTCAAGAACTATAGGTCCTGGGTTGATGAAACTTGGTATGCATATGGCTCAGTAGTAGCTTAGCACAGTTGCAACGCCATCTTTTGACCTTGACCTTGATCCGGTTGAGTGACTTTGACAATTTTCAATACATATAATAGCAATGAAAAAGTTTTGTGAGCACCTCCATATCTCAAGAACTATAGGTCCTAGGTTGATGAAACTTGGTATGCATATGCCCCAGTAGTAGCTTAGCTCAGTTGCATCCCCATCTTTTGACCTTGACCTTGATTTTCCGGTTGAGTGACTTTGACAATTTTCAATACATATAATAGCAATCGAGCACCTCCATATCTCAAGAACTATAGGTCCTGGGTTGATGAAACTTGGTATGCATATGGCTCAGTAGTAGCTTAGCACAGTTGCATCCCCATCTTTTGACCTTGACCTTGATTTTCCGGTTGAGTGACTTTGACAATTTTCAATACATATAATAGCAATGAAAAAGTTTTGCGAGCACCTCCATATCTCAAGAACTATAGGTCCAAGGTTGATGAAACTTGGTATGCATATGCCCCAGTAGAAGCTTAGCTCAGTTGCATCCCCATCTTTGACCTTGACCTTGATTATCCGGTTGAGTGACTTTGACAATTTTCAATACATATAATAGCAATCGAGCACCTCCATATCTCAAGAACTATAGGTCCTAGGTTAATGAAACTTGGTATGCATATGCCCCAGTAGTAGCTTAGCACAGTTGCATCCCCATCTTTTGACCTTGACCTTGATTTTCCGGTTGAGTGACTTTGACAATTTTCAATACATATAATAGCAATGGAAAAGTTTTGCGAGCACCTCCATATCTCAAGAACTATAGGTCATAGGTTGATGAAACTTGGTATACATATGCCCCAGTAGTAGCTTAGCACAGTTGCATCCCCATCTTTTGACCTTGACCTTGATTTCCCGGTTGAGTGACTTTGATTATTTTTATTGCATATATTTGCAATGTTTAAGTTCTATAAACATTTTTTGATCTCAGAAACTGAAAATCCATGTAAATTCAAAATATAGTGGAAGTAAGAAAGAATAATTGTTTCTGATGGTGCTGGCAGGCGAGACATACTTTAGTGTAAACTCTTGTTTTAAAATAGTTATTGACCGATTTTCACTTTCTATGGGTCAAGATCTTTCAGATAACATCCAAACGTTTATTTTTAGCCAATAAAAAACCTATGTCTATGCGGCGATAATGAACGTAATTTTAGGTTGAAAAAAGGGGGGTGATTTTTCGATTTTATTTTCAATACCAAAATTTTCAAAGATGCGAGCGCCCTGTAGACACATGATTGGCACAAGAATTTCTTTGTCGATATTTAACATAAGCTTATTCATTCATCTATTTAAATATTATTTTATATCAACCAATCACGTTGCTGTCTGTATTTTATTCCACGCTTTATCTTAGGGTAAACAAATTACCGGTGGAAGAGGTTTGCATTTGCGCAGTTGTAACCTATACTTTTTGCATAAAAATCAGAAGGAGACTTTTCTTTTATCAATAGTATATTTAATATATCTAGACTTTATATAACTAGTGAGAAAAAATAATCTGTTTCTTTGAGCCCTGGAGAGCTGATTATAAATAGCCCCCCTCTTTCCAGAAAATTCAAAATTTTTAAGTGGTTGTTAGAGGAAATACGGTATTCTACCAGAAAGTTCTTTAAAAGCTTAAGATTTACCCCATATTTTATAGAAGACTTATGTATTATCTACAGATGAGATTGACTTTCCATATACCTTTGGCCTATTTGGACCAAAATATGGGTCTAAAAATAAAGATATTGTAAATATTTGGAAAATAGAAAAATTGCGACATTTTGAAACAGACTATAACCTTCTTTTAGCACAAAAAGTTTGTGTTTTTGCGTGCAATGTGTTACATCTGCATCTATACATAAATTTTAAAATAGTTTTAAACAGAGAATTATTTTTTAAAAGTTTTTCAAATTAACAATTTTAATGCACCCCCATTGTGAACAAATGGACACAATTTTCGCTTGGGGCTTTTTAAAATTTTTGTCCTGGTTTGAATCATTATTGTGTACTTACTGGCGTTCAACAATTACCTATGCATCTAAGCAAAATAAAAAAATGCAAACAACCAATCTTTGATTAATAATAACAACAGATTTAATATTTTATTAGTCCCTACGTCTATTTTCTCCTTTTTCCTATTACAGAATTAAGAAACAGACTATAGACCGGTTTTTGCGATCTAAATATAGACCAAATGTCATATTTTGTATTGTCGATATTTCACGTTTCATTCAAATAGAGCTTTATAACTCACAATGCAACGTAAAAAGGGACAGTTTCTATAGGATACAACTGCGCAAATGCTTACAATGCATTTTTCCATAGGGGGTACCCTTGTATTCAATTTTTTTTTTAATAGTTATTGAAGGATTTTCACTTTCTATGGGTCAAAATCTTTCAGATAACATCCAAACGTTTATTTTTAGCCAATAAAAAACCTATGTCTATGCGGCGATAATGAACGTAATTTTAGGTTGAAAAAAGGGGGGTGATTTTTCGATTTCATTTTCAATACCAAAATTTTCAAAGATGCGAGCGCCCTGTAAGACACATGATTGGCACAAGAATTTCTTTGTCGATATTTAACATAAGCTTATTCATTCATCTATTTAAATATTATTTTATATCAACCAATCACGTTGCTGTCTGTATTTTATTCCACGCTTTATCTTAGGGTAAACAAATTACCGGTGGCAGAGGTTTGCATTTGCGCAGTTGTAACCATAAATGTACAGCAATTAACCTTAGTGTTCATGATCAGTTAGAGTTACCTTTCTTTCTATACAACTTCTTAACATACTACATGTAGTATGCAATTTTAACAAATTTAGTTAAAAATTTGCTTGCATCTACTTAAATATAATTTTTTATATGCTTTGTTTTTTTATCAATGTCTTAATAATAATAACCTGGGATACTTATACAACACATGACCTTTCTGGCAGAAGACTACAAGAGTTCATTCTTTAGAAAATAGCCTTGTTTGATTAATCATGTTAATAGTTTTTCATTTTGATAATTTTGTTAAGGCAAACGGTCATTATAACAATTTAAAATCTTGGTGACTTTACATATATATATATATTAATTTATGAAAGGATATGTAGTAAATGAACATTACACCACAACAGATATGTTAACTCCAACTGCAACTAATTTATATGAGCTGTATGGCCATTTCGGAAAATTATTCCTCTTAAAACTATTATGTAGTTATTTGACACAAGAAAAAAAAGGCGGACCTCTTGTACATTGTAAACATTAGATTTAGATTTGATTCAGGAAGCAACAAAATAACAGAACGATTTCTAATGCCCAAGAAGTAATAAACAGTGCAATAATATTCTAGAGAGATTCCTGGCTTGGTACAGCCGAGATACATGTATTTCAAAAGAAATGTGTAAACTAGGTTTCATGATATTATACCTACATGACCTACAAAATGCAAAGTTTAGATTAAAAATAATGGTACATCTACATGTATATAAAGTGATTCTTGCTATGCACACTTTAAGGAATTACATCTGAACCTTTTTTTTATAAAATTACAAGGTTGATAACTTAAAATAAAATCAAAGAAAAGAAGTACATCTGTAGCATGAAAGCATCCAATAAATGAAGCCAAATTCAGCACTAATGATATTGATAACCTGTCATACATTATTAAAAACATTTCTTTACTGGGGCTTCATAAAGTAAGAAAATTTCACTAATTGAAGGTTTCTATAGATTTAGCAAGATAGTAATTGAGACAACAGAAAGTGTTAAGCACCACCAAAATATAACAGTAAAGAAAGTAATGCTATAAATATAGCAGCAGCCAGTTAGATCAGTTGACATAAAGCATATTACAATGGAGGGGGGAGTCTGGGGAAAAAAACTTTTCCTTAGAAGATTTGGTAATTTTAGAGTTGATTTTCGACCACATTGGTCAAGACACCCCCAACCTTTTTAGATCACCTGGCCAAAGGCCATGTGAGCTTATGCCATCACTATGCGTCTGTCATCGTCTGTCGTCCGTTAACAATTTCAAAAATCTTCTTCTCTGAAACCACTGAACCAATTTAACAGAAACTTTGCAGGAATGATATATGACATGTTGGCAACAAATGATCCTCATTTAAAAATGATTGGATTAAAAACATGGCTGCTGTTACTAAAAATAGAACATAGGGTAAAATCACTTAAAATGGCTTATAAATAAGCAACCATAACAGATAGAAAAAATCCGAAGGATCTTGGGCTCTTCAGAATCAAAAACTCTACGAAAGTCTCCATTGGGTCGAAGTTGTCAGATGACCTTTGATAGGGGTTATGGTCCTTTCAAAGGTCTAAAATAGCGGGTTTTTTCCATGTTTTTGGCCTATAGAATGAGAACTATTGCAGATAGAGAAAAGCTGTTGCTTGCTTAAATGTTCAGCTCATTTAGCTCTACAAAAGTTTTTATAGGGTCGAAGTTGTCAGATGACCCCTTAAGGGGTTACAGCCCCTTAAAGGCAAAAAATGGGTTTTTGGGATATAGAATGAAAACTATTGCAGATAGAGAAAGGTTGTTGCTTGCTTAAATGATCAGCTCATTTAGCTCTACAGAGGTCTTCATAGGGTCAAAGTTGTCAGATGACCCTTTATAGTGGTTACAGCCCCTTAAAGGCAAAAATCAGTGTTTTTGGCTGGTAGAATAAAACTATTGCAGAAAGAGAAAGTCTGTTGATTGCTTAAATGTTCATCTCATTTAGCTCTACAAAAGTCTCCGTAGGGTCGAAGTTGTCAGATGACCCCTTATTGGGGTTACAGCCCCTTAAATGCAAAAAAAAGTATTTTTGGCCTATAGAATGAAAACTATTGCAGATAGAGAAAAGCTGTTGCTTGCTTAAATGCTCAGCACATTTAGCTCTGCAAAGTCTCCATAGGGTCGAAGTTGTCACATGACCCCTTATAGAGGTTATAGTCCCTTAAAAGGTGAATAATAGTGTTGTTTTGCTTATTTAGAATGATAGCTTTTGCAGATAGAGAAAAACTTTTTTCTTGCCTAAACATTCAGCTCATTTAGCTATACAAAAGTCTTCATAAGGTTGACATCAAGACCAGGTGAGCGATTCAGGCTATTGGGAGCCTCTTGTTTTACAATATCTGGATCTGCCCCTGCATATCATGAGAATTAACCTCTTGTCAACAGCATTTGAGTAAACAATTTTAAGGTATTATAAATCCAAAAGTTCATGTTACCCAAGATGAAAGAAATAGGTATAGAGTCCTCGGAGAAATTTACAACATCGATCTGCATCTTCAGCATTTAATCTTGAATGTCCGATTGAGTTAATTTACCATTGAACAATTAAATGAAAGTAGTCCTAACAAAGTTGGACCAAGACAAAAACACGAGACAAAGAAAACAAAATAAACGGCAACACGAACTATGTCCAGAAAGAGTAAATCGGTAGACAGTTGTTCTTGTTGCGTCACACTTCTCACGGTCCTAAAGAATAGTATGTCGTACATAAACCGAATGGTTATGGAGACATTTTACATATTTCTACACCATTTATTCATTTGAGATTAAATTGAAACCCTTTTTTATTTCACCTGACAGTCATGTGACAGTGAGCTGTTGTCATTTGGCGTCCGTCGTCCCTCCGTACTTTAACTTTTTAAAACGTTAACTCCTCTGACACCATAAGTCCAATTGCAACCAAACTTGGTACAGTTGTTTATTGGCAAGGGTGGTACAAAACTATCGTTTGGATTTTTGATTCGATCATAAAAAACATGGCCGCCATGGCTAAAAATAGAATACAGGGGTAAATTGCATTTTTTTGCAAATAACTCAAAAACGGTGACAGATATCAAAATTCTGAAAAAGGTGTAAAGTGTTCAGCACTTCAAGATCTACCTGTCCTGAAATTTTGAGGAAAATCCAACGGCCCATGTAGGAGTTATTGTCCTTTTTCCTGATTTTTTTTTCCAAATTTTGCACTTTTTAAGCTCAATATCTTGGAAACTATAAAAAGATATTTGTTGAATTTAAATTCTAATTGTTAGGCATAAGATCTACAAAACCTGTAACAGGGTCAAAGTTGTAGGTCCGTTCCTTTTAAGAGTTAATTTCCCTAAGAACCAAATCTGTAATCGGTCGAAGTTGTAGGTCCGTTCCTTTTAAAAGTTATTTCCCTTAGAACGTCAAAATTGACCATTTTAACAGCCTTTATTCATTGTATTAAAAGACACCATAAGGCTTAAAGCTTATAATTGCATTTGTTCCTCGGTATGTGTAGTAGAAAACTATCGTTTGAACTGAAAAAATATGGGTATATTGCAGATTTTACAAATAAACAAAACAAAAAACGGTAACAGATTTTTAAATTCTGATGGAGAACAAAAGTGATCAGCACCTCAAGATTTATTGCTAAAACATTACTCTACACATTGCTGCATTTAGTTAAAACATATTGTCAGATGCCCCCTTAATTAACTTACATTTGTTTTTACTTGTCTTTTTGATGTTTTCTGACCCTTATTTAAGAAAAGTGTCTATCTGTTACTAGTGTAGGACTGGATTTGTATGCATTTTATTGAGGCCATGGGCCATGGCCAATTGCCGAACGGCGAGCAGCGCTTACTGGCCTCGTTGAAGGCTGCTTACGGTTTTACATGGTGGTTTTTCTAAATTATCTCTTATATATGTGATCTGTGTCGCGTACACTTATTCTACATTTTCAGAAGACCCCTTTTAATGGTTATGGCCCTTGAAGATCAAAAACCGTATGTTTTAGCTTACAGAATGAAAACAATTGCAAATAGAGAAAAGTTGTTGCTTCCTCAAATGTTCACTGCAAAGGTTCTCATTGGATCAAAGACGATCCCTTTTAGGGGTTATGGCCCTTTAAACTGAGGTCAAAATCCGGTTTTTTTTCAAATAGAATGAAAACTATACCAGACAGAGAATAGGATTTTCTTGGCTAAATGGTCAGCTTGAATAGCTCTACAATAGTGTTCATTGATCGGAAGCTTTCAGATGGCTATTTTATAGGGTTTGTAGCCTTTAAAAGGTCGGAAATTGAGCTTTTTTATGTATTTGTTATATCGATTTAAAAATTAATTAGCTTGATCAAAGTATTGGTTAAGACCTTTACATTTAAGGACTATAAGTTTCATTAAAGACCAAGAGCCTTATTTTCGAAACTTTCTTGGGAATTTCCTGGAGTACATCTCAGCAATCAATTTAGGAAGATCTTTGGAGCCCCTATAAAGAACGTCTCAGCAGTCGTATATACCGAATCTTTCTTAGACGTTTCACTGCTATGAATTCTTATCTTTGTTTGAACAAAATTCTTTTTATATGATTATATTAATAAATGTTGATTTTAATTCACAAACATAGCCATTAAAGTAAATGTAATTGGAAGTAATTACCCTTTAATTGTTAAAAGTAATTGTTTACACTATAAAATAGAATTGGAATTCAGAGGCCTTATTTTCGAAGTCGTCATAGGACTTAGAGACAGCTAAGCAGCCTCCTAAACTACATCTTAGTCCCAAGTAAATTTCATACGTGTCCCAAATTACCAATTTCCTAAAGATCGTGGCAAATAAGGTGACTTAGGAATTTCCTAAATAATATAAATTTATTTTGGTGGTATGTTATCCTATAATTGAGCCACCTTCATATACTTTCCCGCACTTTTGTTTTTAAGCATCACAAATGTTAAAAATTGACGGACACCAAGATAAAAAAAAAACTTATTTAGATTTCCTTAATTTGATTTATCAAAATTTTAGCAAAGGTTCCACAGCATTCACACTGAATCTCACGCCCAAAACATTTTTTTTCACAATGAGATTATAAGAACTGTTATTTTTATACAAATGCTGCATTTCTTAAAAGTTATGAAACTCCTTAGTAGCTTTTTAGTCTTCCTAAATTTAGGATGATCCTTATAGACAATTGGTAATTGAAAATGCGTTCGAAAATTTGACTCAAGGACTAAGATGTTGTCTAGGAGCTTAGCTGTCTCTAAGTCCTAAGATAGCTTCGAAAATAAGGTCTCATGTGAGCGATTCAGACTCCTTGAAGCCTCTTTAGTTTCTTATTTTCTGTCAACACGATTGCACTTGGAACGTCTATTCAAAATGTGTATGAATGATTCATGGTGTTGTATATCCAAGCTCTTCTCTTATTTGTTTATTTTTTTTTGTCCGAAAATTGTACTGAATATATTTTCAAATGTTAATTATATTTTAAAACAAAACTATCTAAATTTTCAATACTTGTTCAATTAAAACATATTTGAAAACATAGATATTTGAAAAGTTTTAAAATGTTAGCCATGGCATGCCTTCTGGTTCATTTTGCAGGCGTGTAGTTACATCCACGGATTATGTTGTCAGACATGTAAATTACTTCTTCTCAATTAAACAGTTACGTGTATTGCAATTACAAATAAACGCTATATTTGTTTACAAATTTACAGCATTTTAACAATACAAATACTAATCCTTGTAATTATTAATGATCCTAAATTCATATTTGTTTTCCCTTTCGATTTTGCAAACCAAAAAAAAAGATCTTTTAGGCACAAATGCATTCATGCAATCATAACTTCATTGATTGTATTTTTTAATTACTTTAATTATTTCTATTTGTCATATTTTTTTTACTTTTCATATACACTTTTTTTATCTATTATATAATTTTAAATAGATAAATTTATTTATGTTTCTTTGGGGTTGAGTTGTTGCCCTTTGACCACAAACAGTTAATATATGCGATTAACCGACACTAAAATTTAGACAGCATTATTAACATTCAAAAAGACTGCACAAAGTCAGCTTTATATCTCCTGTATCTTTAACTTCGATAAAGAATCAAATATATTTTACTATTTTATATGTTTCATAGACACAGAGACATATCCATTGTAAAAAAAAGACGTCCCATTCAACTGGTTTTGACTTTATCACAAAAACGTTTTTTGGACGTATATATTTGAAATGAGTTTAAACAATCCAAAGGGTTGTACATTTATTCATTGTCAAAAAGTTTAGTTAAACGCTCTTATCATATCGTCTTTTAATATTTGAATTATGCGGAGAGTGAATCGATAATATTTTAGTGATTTTCATTTTTGTTAATTTCAAAACTGAAGAAAATTCGTGATTTAAGAAATGTCAGCAATTCCATATGCCTTCAGGTTCATTTTGCCGACATGAAGTAAGAACTTCGGATTATGTTGTCAGACATGTAAATTATCATTTTCCAATTGAAAACAACTGAGTGTATTGCCGTTACAAATTAATACTATAATTGTACATATTTACATTATTTCAACAATTCATATGTACTAATCCCAGTAATAATGGTAATGATTGTTCTTTAATCCATAATTGTTTTCCCTAATAGAGGCATTAAGTGTCAACGATCGAAGTTATTTATTTTATTTTTTTTTTTTTTTTTTTGCCTGAATTGTAAACCAAAAATATGATAATTTTGTAATATCTTTTTGTAATATATATCGATCGATTTAAATAATTCATTATTGCAAAAAAGTATTTTATTATTATCATTATTATTACTTTTATTGAGTTATTGCCCTTTGACCACGAATCCCCGATTAAAATATGCAAATAACAAACAATGAAAACAGACTGTCATAAATCGGTTTTCCTTCTTTTTTCTCAATGAAGAAATTCTAGACTTTTGCACAGGGACTTGCTCCCCTTTATCAATATTTTATAAGAGTCAATGTGCGGTACGAAAAACAAAACCATTTTTTTTTCGTACCGCACATTGACTCTAACAAAATATTGATGGAGGGGAGCAAGTCCCTGTGCTTTTGTGACTATTGACTTCGATAACGAATCGATTATATTTTTACCGCATTATAAGGCAGCATTTCTGAGACGCAAAGTGATATCTGGGCTTCAAAAGAATTTCGAATAATTATGTATATATGTGTTTTATCGGAAATTTAATTTGCTACAAATATTGAGATCTCGCACCTGTGAAAAGACGATGTTTGTGTGACCTATTAAACATAACACAACCGACAAGGACCAAAAACGTGAGCCAAACTTTAAAATAAATAGATGATGTCCTTTGTAATAAGTGGATGTTTTGAAATTTATAAACTAGAACAAAAAGATTAACGAGAGAATCCGTATTAATAGATTTAAATTCTTTCACGACATCAAAGGCTTAATTTTCACAAACAACCATCTCAAAATGGCAATAGACAGGGACATTGGTTGGAAAAGGTTGTGCATTTTTTCACAAGTTTCCGTCATCTTGGCGATAAAAGATGTTTGTCTTCACGAATTTTCGCACTCGGAGGGATAAATATTTGCTAATTTGTATAAATTTCTCCACAGTACTAGAGATAGGAATATTTATCAACTACTGTTAATGATATTGTCGTTTAGAAAATTCTCTGTAATGATCCACAAACATTACGTTTGATGATCTTTACGTGTCCCAGGTGTTCTGGGGAGCACTCTGGTGTTTTGGGTGAAACAGTAAACTTTGGCCCTTTCGTTCCCCTGTCATCGAGTTTATATCAAGATTTCATTTTCATCAGCGTTTTAGCTAAAGCATTTCATGTATTTGGAATAAAATTAAAAATTATATATCAACTGGGTATATCAATAGATGGTATATCACTAGACCTGTCTTAGGCTTCTTTAAAAACCATCATGTTAAAATAAGAATAAGAAAATATCACTGCTTTATAATTCATTTCATTTAAATGGACGAAAACTAACTTATCGAAATGGGGAAAAGCAGGACGGTTTCCCGGGGACGGTTTTATATTTTCTATATAAAAATATCGAAATTCCGTTTTGAAAATAAACACTCGCATTAATTCTTTGCTTTGATCAAACTAAAAACGTACTTTCTTTAACATATTTTTGCATGGTATTTCATAACACGTCATGAATAATTGGTAACAAAATTCTAGTTTAAAGATAATAAAGTAAAATTTTTTTTGTTTTTGTTTTACAACATGGCAATGTGAACGGTGCACATGCATTAGAAATAAGTAAGATAGTTTTAATTAATCCCTGACATGCATGAAGAAGTCTTTTTTTTTGTCCATGTATACAGTGTTTATGGGTGTTAATATTTATGTTATCCACAGGAACATCCAGTAAAATATCTGTCTAAAATGTGCGGATGCATGCATATCAAAAAGACAGCTTCTCTTCACCAAAGATCGCTCTCGTCGTTTACTCTCTTTTTAGTTGATAAGATATTATACATGTATATCAATTTAGTTTTGACTTGGTGTAAAAAATAAAATAAACCAACGCCTAAGTCGCCATGAAAAATTTAGGAATCAATTCATTGGCTGAATTCAATGTATCGCTCGGCAAGACATTTGTTGGTCGAAATAACTTATATAATGGTTACTCGGTTTCATCTGTTGAATGAGACCCTTCTACTGGCTCATACGATTTTCACATGCTTTACAAAGCGTGATAGAGGGTAATGTAGGTCTGGACCATTTACATTTTTTTGACTGAAGTTTATCTGTTAATTGCTTCAAATCTACGAAGAAGAAAAAAGCATTTAGATATTAGGCTGATGCTTAGATACTTATAACTATTTAATTGTTGTCTCAGTCTGATGCAAGGAGCCTGATATAACTCTGTCTTAAAGTCATGTCAAGAGACCGTCAACACATTTTTAAATTTTGTATCAACGACATGACCTGTATAAATCAACAGCAAGCATGCCATACCCGTAGCCAGAATTTTTCAACAGGGGGTTCAAAAATGTGAAAAGGGGGGTTCGATTTCCTAAATTTCTCTTACTTTAATAGTTATTAACCGACTTTTCACCTGATTTTTCCCTATTTTGATCAAATTTTTTGTCCAAGGGGGGTTCGGCCTACGGGAATGCATGCAGTCAGAACCAAAACAAAAATCAACAGCAAGCATGCAGTCAGAACCAAAACATAAATCCACAGGCTCAGCAAGCGTGCAGACAGAACCAAAACATAAATCCACAGGCTCAGCAAGCATGCAGTCAGAATCAAAACATAAATCAACAGCACGCATGCAGTCAGAACCAAAACATTAATCAACAGCAAGCATGCAGTCAGAACTAAGACATTAATCAAAAGCAAACATGCAGTCAGAACCAAAACATTAATCAACAGCAAGCATGCAGTCAGAACCAAAACATTAATCAACAGCAAGCACGCAGTCAGAACCAAAACATAAATCAACAGCAAGTATGCAGTCAGAACCAAAACATAAATCCACAGCAAGCATGCAGTCAGAACCAAAACATTAATCAACAGCAAGCATGCAGTCAGAACCAAAACATTAATCAACAACTAGCATGCAGTCAGAACCAAAACATAAATCAATAACTAGCATGCAGTCAGAACCAAAACATATATCAACAGCAAGCATGCAGTCAGAACCAAAACATAAATCAACAGCAAGCATGCAGTCAGAACCAAAACATAAATCAACAGCAAGCGTGCAGTCAGAACCAAAACATAAATCAACAGCAAGCGTGCAGTCAGAACCAAAACATAAATCAACAGCACGCATGCAGTCAGAACCAAAACATATATCAACAGCAAGCATGCAGTCAGAACCAAAACATAAATCAACAGCAAGCATGCAGTCAGAACCAAAACATAAATCAACAGCAAGCATGCAGTCAGAACCAAAACATAAATCAACAGCAAGCATGCAGTCAAAACCAAAACATAAATCAACAGCAAGCATGCAGTCAGAACCAAAACATAAATCAACAGTAAGCATGCAGTCAGAACCAAATCATAAATCAACAGTAAGCATGCAGTCAGAACCAAAACATAAATCAACAGCAAGCATGCAGTCAGAACCAAATCATAAATCAACAGTAAGCATGCAGTCAGAACCAAAACATAAATCAACAGCAAGCATGCAGTCAGAACCAAAACATAAATCAACAGCAGGCATGCAGTCAGAACCAAAACATATATCAACAGCAAGCATGCAGTCAGAACCAAAACATATATCAACAGCAAGCATGAAGTCAGGACCAAAACATAAATCAACAGCAAGCATGCAGTCAGAACCAAAACATAAATCAACAGTAAGCATGCAGTCAGAACCAAAACATAAATCAACAGCAAGCATGCAGTTAGAACCAAAACATAAATCAACAGCAAGCATGCAGTCAGAACCAAAACATAAATCAACAGCAAGCATGAAGTCAGAACTAAAACATTAATCAACAGTAAGCATGCAGTCAGAACCAAAACATAAATCAACAGCAAGTATGCAGTCAGAACCAAAACATAAATCAACAGCAAGCATGCAGTCAGAACCAAAACATAAATCAACAGCAAGCATGAAGTCAGAACCAACACATAAATCAACAGCAAGCATGCAGTCAGAACCAAAGCATTAATCAACAGCAAACATTCATTCAGAACCAAGTCAACAGCAAGCATGCAGTCAGAACCAAAACATAAATCAACAGCAAGCATGCAGTCAGAGCCAAAACATAAATCAACAGCAAGCATGCAGTCAGAACCAAAACATAAATCAACAGCAAGCATGAAGTCAGAACCAAAACATTAATCAACAGTAAGCATGCAGTCAGAACCAACGCATTAATCAACAGCAAACATTCATTCAGAACCAAAACATTAATCAACAGCAAGCATGCAGACAAAACCAAAACATAAATCAACAGCAAGTATGCAGTCAGAACCAAAACATAAATCAACAGCAAGCATGCAGTCAGAACCAAAACATAAATCAACAGCAAGCATGAAGTCAGAACCAACACATAAATCAACAGCAAGCATGCAGTCAGAACCAAAGCATTAATCAACAGCAAACATTCATTCAGAACCAAATCAACAGCAAGCATGCAGTCAGAACCAAAGCATTAATCAACAGCAAACATTCATTCAGAACCAAATCAACAGCAAGCATGCAGTCAGAACCAAATCAACAGCAGGCATGCAGTCATAACCAAAACAGAAATGCACAGCAAGCATACAGTCAGAACCAAAACATAAATCAACAGCAAGCATGCAGTCAGAACCAACACATAAATCAACAGCAAGCATGCAGTCAGAACCAAAACATAAATCAACAGCAAGCATGAAGTCAGAACCAAAACATTAATCAACAGTAAGCATGCAGTCAGAACCAACGCATTAATCAACAGCAAACATTCATTCAGAACCAAAACATTAATCAACAGCAAGCATGCAGACAAAACCAAAACATAAATCAACAGCAAGTATGCAGTCAGAACCAAATCAACAGCAAGCATGCAGTCAGAACCAAAACATAAATCAACAGCAAGTATGCAGTCAGAACCAAATCAACAGCAAGCATGCAGTCAGAACCAAAACATAAATAAACAGCTAGCATGCAATCAGAACCAAAACATAAATCAACAGCAAGCATGCAGTCATAACCAAAACAGAAATCAACAACAAGCATGCAGTCAGAACCAAAACAAAAATCAACAGAAAGCATGCAGTCAGAACCAAAACATAAATCAACAGCAAGCATGCAGTCAGAACCAAAACATAAATCAACAGTAAGCATGCAGTCAGAACCAAAACATAAATCAACAGCAAGTATGCAGTCAGAACCAAAACATAAATCAACAGTAAGCATGCAGTCAGAACCAAAACATAAATCAACAACAAGCATGCAGTCAGAACCAAAACATAAATCAACAGCAAGCATGCAGTCAGAACTAAAACATAAATCAACAACAAGCATGCAGTCAGAACCAAAACATAAATCAACAGAAAGCATGCAGTCAGAACCAAAACAAAAAACAACAGCAAGCATGCAGTCAGAACCAAAACATAAATCAACAGCAAGCATGCAGTCAGAACTAAAACATAAATCAACAGCAAGCATGCAGTCAGAACTAAAACATAAATCAACAACAAGCATGCAGTCAGAACCAAAACATTAATCAACAGCAAGCATGCAGTCGGAACCAAAACATTAATCAACAGTAAGCATGCAGTCAGAACCAAAACATAAATCAACAGAAAGCATGAAGTCAGAACCAAAACATAAATCAACAGCAAGCATGCAGTCAGAACCAAAACATAAATCAACAGCAAGCATGAAGTCAGAACCAAAACATAAATCAACAGCAAGCATGAAGTCAGAACCAACACATAAATCAACAGCAAGCATGCAGTCAGAACCAAAACATAAATCAACAGCAAGTATGCAGTCAGAACCAAAACATAAATCAACAGCAAGTATGCAGTCAGAACCAAAACATAAATCAACAGCAAGCATGCAGTCAGAACCAAAACATAAATCAACAGTAAGCATGCAGTCAAAACCAAAACATAAATCAACAGCAAGCATGAAGTCAGAACCAACACATAAATCAACAGCAAGCATGCAGTCAGAACAAAAACATAAATCCACAGCAAGTATGCAGTCAGAACCAAAACATAAATCAACAGAAAGCATGCAGTCACAACCAAAACATAAATCAACAGCAAGCATGCAGTCGGAACCAAAACAAAAATCAACAGTAAGCATGCAGTCAGAATCAAAACATAAATCAACAGCAAGCATGAAGTCAGAACCAACACATAAATCAACAGCAAGCATGCAGTCAAAACCAAAACATAAATCAACAACAAGCATGCAGTCGGAACCAAAACAAAAATCAACAGTAAGCATGCAGTCAGAATCAAAACTTAAATCAACAGCAAACATGCAGTCAGAACCAAAACATAAATCAACAGAAAGCATGCAGTCACAACCAAAACATAAATCAACAGCAAGCATGCAGTCGGAACCAAAACAAAAATCAACAGTAAGCATGCAGTCAGAATCAAAACATAAATCAACAGCAAACATGCAGTCAGAACAAAAACATAAATCCACAGCAAGCATGCAGTCAAAACAAAACATTGAAAAAAGAATAATCAATCGCATATAAAAATATCAAAGAATGTTTCCACATTGTTTTCTATAATTATTCTATTAACAAGCAAATCATGAAAAATATTTTCTTTTTCACATGAGAATAGTAAATTTCGCCCGAAGAAAAAAAAATGTAATAACTTATGTATAATTGTCGATATCGTGTTCATCTAACTAAATTACAATGATTAACTAATTATCGTATTGTTCCGTAAAATATACCTTCGGAAGGCCTTTGAACTAATAATTGGATAGGTAAAAATTACTGAATATTCATTTATATTAGATGAACATTCATGATTTTTCTAATTCAATTAGGCTGTCCAATAAAATACGTTAAGGCATGTTTTGGACAATACTTTACAATGGATATCTTGTCTTTAAATTCTTTTTGATGTTAAAACATTTGTTAAATAACTGTTATAAAATAATTACATTCTATACTGATTATATCTTCATTTTACAATTTTACAAGTAGAATTTGAAATAGTGAAAACGAATAAATGGGATTTTAATACAAGGAAAACACTTTTATTTAAAATATGTATACTCTGATAAACCAGTATGTCTGAAACAATCAAGGACCAGTAAAAAGTTTCTAATTTTTGTTACATGGAAACATCCTCTAAAGAATTTTAAAATTTCGAAAAGTAAAAAAATCAGAAATGTCCTGCTCCCCATTGAAGTTTATACCAAACCCATTGATCCTTTGCCATATCAATGATTTGATATTGATATTATTTATTTATATGTATTTAACTTTATATCGTTTAAACTATCCAAAATGAATGTGTCTTATAAATATCCATAGAGTTAGGATTTCTAAATTGTTTTATAAGTCCTTTTAGTTATTCAAGCTAATATTTGTTTTAACTATACTTGTTGTTCTAAACGTTTGTCTTTTTGATATATTCTTGTTTGCTTTTTTCAGTGCACTTCTAGTGAGTTTTTATTTTAGACGAGAATAGGTCGAGGCATAAGCTGGCGGAGCCATACTTTCCTGCATGGCGCACTGCATTCAGAAATCGGACACAGTGCTTCTATTTTACTGTATAAATTGTATAGAAAACACAATACACCACAAACTTTATTCCATGAATTAGCAAACAAGATTTCAAACCGAGTCTGCATTTGAATAGAATTAATCAAAATGTGCAAGATATTTAAACTACACTTTTTGGCCCCATTTTGGTAATTTTAAAAAGGCACAGAGAATGGAGAATGGTCAGTGATGTTTTGGGGTAAAAAGATGCTCTTTATCGAACATCTATAGGTGCTATTGTATCATTTACATGTATATTTACCCAAAAAAATCTAAAATTTATTTTGGCATCGGTCATTTGAAGAAGAGTTTTATAAACGCTCAAAATATATGAAACATGGAATCATAGACCTGTATATTTAATATACAGGTCTATGATGGAATCAATATAATAAATATTAAGCATCACAATTTGCGACCGGTAGGGATGCAATATCGACAATATATTGAACCGTTTTCAGGTCATTTCAAAATCCCCTATTTTTGAATATCTATAAATAAACAAGTTTAAAAGATTATTAAAATATTAGTCTTCGATTTGCCAACTATTCATAAATATTATGATATATAAGAATGACCAAAATAATAAATTTATTTCTCGTTAACGAAATTATCCATTTTCTTTGGTCAAGTTAATCATTCCGAATCACGGAATTATACTCTAAAATTAGTATCGCATAGTCAAAATTTCACACGTTTTAAGCGTGAACGTTTGAAGTAGCGAATATTGAGCGTATTTATTGTTTACAAAAGATCAATCAGACTATATAAATAAATAACAAATAGAATTATAAACAAATTAATGGATAAAGAAAACGATAGTTACGATTTCCATTGTATTCCTATATTGAACAATCATTTGGAATAAAAGCAATCATTGCCTCGAGGGACCTACAAGATAGGTTTACAGGTCTGATAATTGAAACACAATACGAGTGGGAAATTTGGAAATATTAGACTAAATAGATTAGATTAATTCTATTTTATAACCCCATATCTAACTCCCACAAAAACATATGAACTTTTGATGTCTTTTTCGATGTATGACTGAAAATTAACTTTCAATTAAATTAGATTAACCATTTTTTGCCTTCGGAAAAATAGATAAAACCTGGGTTAGGTAGCAATGTTGTATTTATCATTAATAATTTTTTATTCTAAATACGAAAATTCCATAAATAATTTGCTTCAAAAACAAGATCTTAAATTCTGACCTCTATAAACATGCGTTGTTTAGATCAAAGCCCTTGTAAGGAGCAATATTCATGAATATTTAGTGACACTGCTTTGAAGTAGCTAATTTTATTGACGTCTCAAGTATCTTTCAATCATTTACTTCTCACTGGAAAAGCAATATTCAAACCGAGAAGTACAAAAATTTACCAAGATTGCACTAAATTTCCCAAATATTGGTAATAAATCTGGGCATTTTAGTCGCGGTTTACAGCGAGAAAAATTAATCAGGGTTGTCCAGATTGAAGGGAAACATTATTTTATTGAGGAAACATATCACATGGGTGCTAATGAAAGAATCGGCAGTTATCTCATTAATTAGGCACTAAAACTGTCGGGGTTAGCAGACTTCCCACATCGTGCTAATTTATGACCTTGCATCATTTCACTGTCTCAGTAGCGAAACGGTATTAATTAGTGATAAGTGGGAGAAATAAAATTATATTATCATATTAACTTAGTTAGAATTACATAATATTAGAAACAATAGGGTTACCTGAAGAGTTTTATTTTTCATGTTTTATTTTATGAGTAAAATAAATAAGCAGTATAGTTTATGATTTCCCTGTAGGTTTCAATGTCTGGAAAACGGCCCTGCAATCTTTTTTCAGCATTAAAAAAAAATAAATGAATCAATGACATCAATTTACAGCTTTCAAAAAGCATGAAATTTTAAGTTAAAAAAAAACTGTATGCAAACAAGCTATCGTTTCATAAAAATATTTTCTTTTGCCCTGAAAAAAAATATTTACAGTATATATTAAAATATTAAAACAATCAATTGGTAATGTTGCGAACATTTTCTAGACCCTATTGATTAGTTTTTTTTTATGTATAGCATCGTTTTAAATTACTATCCATTACCGTTTTGTGAGAGAAGCGGTGACTATTTTTTAAGATCGTTTTCAAAATATTAAAATATATATACTTTTAAAGTTAAAAAATCGACGGGAATATATAGTTCAAGTGTTAAGTACAAGGGACTATGATTTTTTTTGTTTATATTTCTTTTTCTTTTTTTTTTTTAATTATCCGCATCTTGATCGTCTCTGCGTCTTGATATAATTCATAAAGCAAAACGAAGCAATAAATTAAACAAAACTTATTGTCATTTGTGATATTGAGCTTTTTAATTTGTCGAATATTGATACATTTTAATTATTGAAAATATGAAGCATATAATACAATGAACGCCAGACTGTTTTTTTTTTCATTTATCCTTTTTTTTTTGTGATTCAATATTTCCTTATTTTCATTTTGTTTTTTGTTTTAACAATGCGAAAGCAATGGATTAGATCAAAAGGGGATATCAAGTCAGAAACAAAGTAAAAAGTAGAATTATTTATAAAAATTTATCACTCCAAAGAATGTAAAAAAAATACATTGCTGTTACTTGGACTACAACATATTAACGTTATTTTTTTTTTTTTTGTATTATTGTTGCCTCTAAAACTGTTGTTCAAATTAGTAAACATTTTGAACTGCTAATTGGGTTTTAATTTCTTCTTCTCTCAAGCTATAAGTTTCTTAACATTAATGCACATAAGTCATGCCATAAAGAAATAAAATGTCAAAAATTAGAATGAGAGTACTAACTATTTGTTGTTTTCTTGTAAATATGCAACAAATCATTAAAAATGAAATCGACATTATTACACGACAGGTAAACTAATTTACATGTTTATGATGAAGACACCTACATGACACTGACAAGATACAAGCTGAACATCTTCATTGGACACGGATCATTAATTTTAACCAATCACAGGTGATATTACAACCAAATTTTGTTAAGCTCCACCTTTTTTACACTCATTTGTTAAACCGCGCCCCTAATAATAGTTAAAGGATTATCAATTATCGAATGAATAGCTGTTTTTCAAACAAGTGAATTTGATTTATTTATGACAATTGAAACAGCTATTAATTCTTCAATAGAACCTCTTTAGATTTTCACGGTTGATTGAACAACATGAGGGCTTTATAACGGCTTCCACATCAGTTGGACATCAGTATTTGTGAATCAGTCATAAGGATAAACATCATTTAGTAATAATCCTTTTGATCATTTTTGATCTGCATATTTTCCACATCGACGATTTCTTCAAGGACATTATACTATATTATAATTTTAGACATTTTATTTTGTGACTATTTATAGTTTGTGATTTTGACTCAGTTAATATGCAAGGATCGCTTCCAACTTCACCAAACAGTTCCCCGAACATGTCTCTCAGCGACACATCACTGAACGAAGATAGTATGAAGATTGCAGACCCGTGCAGGAAACTTTCCAATTCCATGGAAAAGAGGATCGACTTTCCAGATTCCCCACAGTCTGAATGCTCAGATCTTTCCAATGGCGATGGTTCCCCAACAGAAAAATCCTGCTTTGGAAAATATAAAGGTATTTTGACTTATATATTTATTTTTTTATATTTCTATCATTAATTTCGAGAAAAAATACTAACTTTATGCAAATCTGAAAAAAAAACCATTATACATTTTATGCATAGTTGTGGTAAGAAAATTGTTCTGAATTCGTCATTGTTTGTGGTTTTATATATTAAAATAATTAACAGGATCACTATCCCACAAAGCATTAAATGCATTGCCATATTAAAAGTTAAAAAAATATATATTTATTTGTAAGAGACAAAAATCAAATGCACATTTTTGCCCTTATAATCAGAATTGAAATTTTATTCTTAATTTAAGTATTAATGTGAACATCAAATACCGATTATTGATGAAGTTTCTGCATTCACAGAGGGAAATAAAATCAAAGAAAATCTTATAAAAGAAACAAACTGTTTTTCTCAATGCCTGCATTTTCCTTAATGATACATTTTAGTATTTGATCTTGCTCCGTCTTTGGATTTCTTTTTAAAACGTCGACATGATGAAAGTTAAATGGTCTATAAATTGATATCTATAAAATCTTTATATAATATCTAAAAAGGTTTAAATTAGTGTTATTTTATTGACAAAATTCTTTGATGATTTGAAAACTCAATCGAAAACCATAAGGATTAGGAAATTAACCATAAACAAATTCGTCAAAGTTATTTCCCTTTTTATCATAATTGCATTCAACTTGAAACATTTAATACATCAATTTCTTTATTTGAATAAAAGAAAATCATAAATTAATACGCTTCGTAAAATTGTAATCATTACACAGACATGCAAAAGGAGTAACATATTTAATGTTGGTAAAACCAAAATCATGTTTGAAAAATGAAGTCAATTATGAAAATAATTTTTCATAATGGTATATGTACTTTTCAGGTATTATGAATCAGTTTTGAACTTTTTAAACTATAAAAAGCTAGAATTATCATTATCTCATGGGAAAATATGAAAACATTAATTGTCTTAAGTAAAAGTAGCAAGGATCTCAATATTAAATTGTATTTAAAAAAACCGAAATGAATTTGTTTTTAAACAAACAATATTTTTCAAACTTGACTTGTGATTAAGCAAAACAATATCCATCTATAAATTTACCCATCGAATTAAATGAGTCAAGTCGTTATATTTGAGATCAAACGACATTCCGAATAATAGCATTGGGGAGTAGCTTTTCATCATCATCATAAAATCTTCACATTTATTTCATCTCTTCTTTAATACCTTGCATTTCTTACATTGTGTACAAACTTGAAAATCCTTAATTTCTACTCATTGTAAATTGTATATATGGTCTGTCTTTTGATGTTCCTCTTTAATGGTCCTATGTCAAATTTGCAAAAGATTCAATGAACTGAATGAAATTCGCCAATTGAAAACTATAATATGGTTTTAGACATTAAAATCTTTTACTAATATCACTTAACACGAATTTTATGTCCAAGGAAAACTTAAATACGACAATAATCTATTTGTAAAAGGACTTTAAAACTGTTAATATACTAAATTGAAGCCGAAATGCACCCACTGAACTAAGGGGAGGGTGACCATCTTCAAACGACATACGAATTTAAGTACTATGACAAGAAAAAGCACCTGCATAAATTGATATTCAAATAAAGAATGAAATATTTCAATCGAAAAATCAAAGACTTTCACTCGTTTAAATGGCAGAAAGCCTCTAATCAAAATATTATGACCCTTTCCAGCACGCGCTGTTTTTGTCTGTAAACACATGCCATCCAATGGCTAAAATTGTGATGAAAATTCAACAGTGGCCCTTTAGAAAATTGAGCTATAAAATGATTCTATAACTGTCACCAAACTTCATTAAATATTCTAATTGATTTTAAGGAAACTATTAATATGCGTTGAAGATTTTTAACTTAAAAGCACATTTTTCGTCTAAAAAATAAAATAAAATTCTAAAATCCATGCAAAAAGTAATTGTTTAAAAAATAAAGTTAACAAATCATTTTCAATGTTTGGCATAATACATTAAAAATCTTTAACACATATTAACATGTAAGTTGATCTAAAGGAAATGTATTATGTCTTTATAAGATTACCAATTGTGCACAAATTGTACAAAGACTGCATCACTGATAGAAATATAGATAGTAATCTAAACGGGTGTGCATCATTAGTAAAATTAGAAAACATCTGAAACTCAACAATTCATCCCGAAATCTGATAGTCTTATAATAGTAACTGACATTAATTAGCGATGTATCTTTGATTGACCACATTCTAGCACGAAAAAGTGTACTCCAAACACACATGGTACAGAAAAGCGTCTAAACATTTTACTTTACATTACCAGCATGATAAACGACAAAATTTTAAGATTTATTCCAACAGATGTTTCTCTTTGAAATTTTTATTTAAAAAAAATGTTTGCATTTTCGTTCTTACAATTTTCAACATTTAATCTTTTGATTTTCAGAAAGCCCACAAGACCAGAGAGACCTCAGGAGATACAGAACTGCCTTCACCAAAGAACAACTTAACAGACTTGAGAAGGAGTTCATCAAGGAAAACTATGTTTCCAGACCAAAGAGATGTGAACTGGCCGCAGAACTTAACCTGTCAGAAAGCACTATAAAGGTATGCGAGCTTTTCTTATTAATACTTCTAAAAGAATGATAATAATAAATCAGGATTTCAAATCCAGCAAAAGTAGTTTAAGTATTTAGCGTTTCGTTTGATTATTTCATGCAAAGACTTTTTAAAATGGATTACCCAAAAGCAAATAAAAAATATTTTTGACCCTACATTGTTTGATATATCATTGTTTTTATTTATTTTATCTTATCTTATAGGTGTGGTTCCAAAACAGACGCATGAAAGATAAAAGACAACGTATGGCAATGACGTGGCCTTATGGTATTCCAGCTGATCCACAGGTCTACGCTTATCTCGCCGCTGCCGCCGCCGCCCAAGCATCATACCCATACGGCTTCCCTAATCCCGCCACCATGTCATACCCGGGCCTTGGTCTTGCTGGTCTACCACCATCAGGAAACTCCGCCTTCACACCACTTTCTTCTCCTCTACAACCACGCCTAGATTTGTTACAGTCAATGAGCAGCCCTATCCACCGACCATACGTAGGTCTGGACACCACTTCACCACTCCGACCGGTTCCTGGTTTCGACACGAGTTCACCTATCTTCAGACCCGGTTTGGAAGCTCTCCATCGACCCATCACAACCGTTGAGTCAACTTCCCCTGTATCCATCTCCACACCAACATCATCAATCTCATCCGCACCAAAAATGCATTTCCCATGGATGGACACCCCCCACATGCACCCAGCTGGAGTTTGTGGTATCGCTTCCGGTAAACCATGCACATGCGGAGTACCTAGTTTAGGACTTCCGTCATCTCTCGCGCCACCTGCAAGTACCTTGCTGACAGCACCTTTGAGTCTCCACAAACCCATGTTGTCCAAGCCAGATGTTGAGCGATCGTAACTCAATCGATTACAAACTCTTACAATAGTGCAAATATGTGATACTTTGATGAAAGCAGTGATGTGAAAATGAGACAATTGACAATTGAAAATGATTGAGTGCAAGAATAATTGTTTGTATGCGAACTTTTGTTTTGTTTATTGTTGTTAATTGTTATTTGTTGTTGTGATAAATGCATTCGCCAGAGTTCAGGGTAAACTACATCAGATCATCGTAAATCCGTGTGAAAATAAAGACTCTCAAATTGTATCTTGAGCAATTGCAGTATAGACACAAATTTATGTATATAAATGACTTTGTTAGATTTCAAGTACTTAAAATCACAATAAAATGATTATAATTATGACTTGTTTTCCTCTTAATTTAAGCAATCATAAAAATTTGTAAAATGAATGGAGATAAGATTTTTATCTCTCATTCGGATCCCAACAAGTTTCTTTACACTTAGCAACATGAGCAAGAAATACACAAATGGCAAATTATGAGCTTAATCCACAACAAAAATAGTAAGCATATATAAGCCTAGAGCTGATAGAAATTCTCAAAAGCAAAGAATTATCAAGTTCCATAAAATTGAGTTATATAATGTGGGTTAGTTGACAGGATTCGTGATGTGGGTTAAATATATGCATGGGATAATAATGTTGACATTATCTTGGTAGGCATAAAAGGTATGAGGTTGACATCTTCTTCAAAAAATTGTTTTATTCTACATTATTCACATCATTGAGTTTTTTTGTATTGCTTTGGGATGTTCTAAACGAATTTAAAGCTAATCGACGAGAGTGTTCTAACAAGCAGAAAATATTGTTTTAAATGAATGTAAGCATTGCTGCAGGTTATAGTTCAGTCTTTTTTCGTCCTTGTGTTTAATGTTATTGGTTTTTCACTTCGATATTTGAATGTCCCTTTGTTTTAAATTTGCTTTCTACTGAAATTCAGTAAATTTACCTTGCTCTAAGCTCTAGAGGATCACCAGTGTTATGTATTGCATATAAATGAAAACACAATTAAAGTAAACAAACAAAAGCTTTAAAATATATAACGGAAGTATTTCTGAAAGAAACATCAGAAGCTCAAATGTGCTAGGATAGAGAGACAACAAAAAGCATCAAAATGTCACAACAATCAAACAAAACAAACAAACAAAAATGCATGAAATGACACAACGAATCGCATTTTATAACGACAAACTTCATACATCCGATTTTTACATATACTCATAGAAATAAAATTGCGATTTTAAATCAAAATTTACACTGCAATTATAAATGGCACTGTGTATAGAATATACATGGGTTCAATATTTATTCAAAAGAGCTGTCATATATGTATCTTCAATTTTTAAGGATTCCACCCGATCAAGTTTGCTGCCGAGCAACAAAGGATTGTATGCCACAGTGTACCACGCTAAGTAGTTAGGGCCCTGCATCGAAGATGCGGACGCCCTATAGTTTTCACTTTGTCCGTCTAACTGTCTGTCTGTCCGTCTGTCCGTCCGTCAACAATTCAACTCAAAAACTATTAACACCACAGTTCTGAAATTTTGTACAGCTACTTAGTAGCATGTCATAAATGTCATAATTTGCATATTAAAATTTCATGCAAAAATGTGAAATATTTTTGGAAAAAAAACTTCATTTTATATCGAAAAATCACAGATTTTGAGAATTGGACTTTGTGAACACTAAAACCCCAAAACTGATAACAATACAGTTCTGAAACTTCGAACGATTGCTCAGTAGCATGTCATGTATTGCATATTAAAATTTCGTGTAAATCTGTTAAATAATTTGGGAAAAAAATTCATTTTTTATCGAAAATCACAGATTTTGAGAATTGGACTTTGTGAACACTAAACTCAAAAACTGTTAACAATACAGTTCTGAAACTTTGCACAGCTGCTAAGTAGCATGTCATGATTCGCATATTATAATTTTGTGCAAATTTGATTTATGTTTTTGTAAAAAACTTCATTTTTATCGAAAATCACAGATTTTGATAATTGGACATTGTGAACACTAAAACTCAAAAATTGTTAACAATACAGTTCTGAAACTTTGTACAGCTGCTAAGTAGCATGTCATGATTTGCATATTAAAATTTTGTGCAAATCTGTTCAATATTTTTGTAAAAAAATTCATTTTTTATCGAAAATCACAGATTTTGAGAATTGGACTTTGTGAACACTAAAACTCAAAGGCTATTAACAATACAGCTGTGAAGTTTCATACACATTCCATGGAACATGCCTTATAATCAAAGTTCGTATGATTTTGAAATCACTTAGATTTTTTTGCCGCGGGGCCCTGTCTGACTTTATCAGTATTCTAGTTTATTCAATTGTTGAAGTTCGTTTTTGACTTGTAAAAGAGTTTTTGGTTATGTTTCTTCTCTGTGTTGGACAGTTGATTTGTCAACTTATGTCTTATTATTCCACCATGTGCTTTGCTCGTTGGAATCATAGTTCCACCATTTGCTTCGCTCGTTGGAATCATAGTGTTCCACCATTTGTCTCGCTCGTTGGAATCATAGTTCCACCATTTGCTTCGCTCGTTGGAATCATAGTTCCACCATTAGTCTCGCTCGTTGAAAACATAGTTCTACCATTTGTCTCGCTCGTTGGAATCGTAGTTCTACCATTAGTCTCGCTCGTTGGAAACATAGTTCTACCATTAGTCTCGCTCGTTGAAAACATAGTTCTACCATTTGTCTCGCTCGTTGGAAACATAGTTCTACCATTAGTCTCGCTCGTTGGAATCATAGTTCTACCATTAGTCTAGCTCATTGGAATCGTAGTTCTACCATTAGTCTCGCTCGTTGGAATCGTAGTTCTACCATTTGTCTCGCTCGTTGGAATCGTAGTTCTACCATTTGTCTCGCTCGTTGGAATCGTAGTTCTACCATTTGTCTCGCTCGTTGGAATCATAGTTCTACCATTTGTCCGCTCGTTGGAATCATAGTGTTCCATCATTTGTCCGCTCGTCCGTTGGAATCACATACTCCACCATTTGCTTCGCTCGTTGGAATCATAGTTCCACCATTCGCTTCGCTCGTTGAAATCATCGTTTGGCATATGCCTGCATGCATTACATGTCTGGATCTTCTTGGACCTGCGATCTGTCAGAAAACCACTTTTTTCAAATACTTTCATACCCATTAATGAGTTCAACTGTCAGCCCTTCCGACAGACTTCTTTAGACAAAACATTTCCCCCGGAATTTTAAGATGACCAACTTACGATTGTGACTAAATTACATGATAATTACAGATATGCTTTTACAAAATAACATGACATGGCCGATTAGTGAAAACCACTATTTTGCACTCTTTTGATAGATGAAATTGTAAGGGTTTTAACGTTTCACAAGAAATTATAAGCTTGTAAATTCAGTTATATTCTAATGATGTTTTCACATGCGTCTGTAAAAATCTATTTCTTTCCAAAATAGCGAGAAGTTTGTAAGATTCTGTGTTACGGAATTTGACAACCCCCATTACCGTCTGCTTGTGGAGTTGTTTCCGCCATTGTATCAGAAACTCATTAGTCATCGGGACAACCATTTGAATGTAGACGATGCCTGATTTAAATTTAAAATCCTTTAATAAAGTCATATATTCACTGAAGGGTATAATAGATACTTAATAATTTTTGATATGCATTAACATTAATTTAAAAAAGGGATAAAGCCCGGAATCATTATCATAATTATAGGTTTTTTTGATTTGTGATGATGACGGCAAGATATCTTCTTGGGAAATCTATAAAAATGAAATCAGCATTTACTAAGTAGCTTTTAAAATTTCTATAATGTGCTGTTGGCAAATATAAGTCTATTTGATCTTAAAATTTCGACTTCAAATTAAACTAAATAATTCGATTAGTAACTATTTTATCTGATTTTCATTCTTAATTATTAAAAGCAATATTCTTTTAGAGGAGGCGAATTTCGGTAATAAGCAATGATCGAAGAAATTATTATACCTTATTAAGTAAAAGTGTGACTCATCGTAAAGTATTCCTAAATTTTATACATAAGTACAAATTACACAGCAAAATCCCACTGACAAACTACATAGAAATACCCGTTTGCAGCAGTTGAGAGTTGTAATCCTTATTTTGGCCATGTGTATTTTTTGTACTATTTAAAGAACTGTTCTTCCCTAAAATATAAATTTCAAAAAGCAGTAGACCAGTCTACCCTATTTCAAAATGTAAGTGGTTGCCTTGTTTTCGAAATAACAGTATACATTCTAGCACCAAAAAAACTGACTGATGTCCATACGGGATATTAAATTCGCTATTCACGAGAAACAATAAGTGCCATGCATATGGGCATTCGGTTCTTAAAACACAAAAACCACCTAGACAATACGAGGACTGGGGCTTTTGAAATGCAAACAGAGCACAAGTAAACATCAGAACGAAATGTAAGCAGTTTTAACACCTGGTGCGACGTTGATTGTGAATATAACCATGGAAGTAATTAGCTATGGACAAACTTGCGTATTTTTTATGCACATGAATAAGAAGACGTGACACAAAAAACACAAAAAACACAACAACAAAAAGAACTCATTCAACCCCAATCTCAAAGAGCTTAAATTTTAACAAGATTTAAATTCTTTTACTTCTCGTTTTACATTACCAGAGGAATGCCATTTAGCGAGCAGAGGCATAATAGTCAATCATCTCTATGTTTTCACCTCATTTCATGAATAATTTGTTTCTCTCAATAAACTAATGACATAACTTATAATAAAAGACCCCTTCATTGAAAATAGCTCAGATAGAATTCCATGCGTTAAATGAGTTTGTCAACGAAAAATCAAAGACGGGTTGTTTCAAATTCCGTGGTTGACCACAATTAAGTTTGTTGCAATCGTTTGAATGAACATGAAATGATATATTGATGATGATTTTTACATTAGGAGATGTATCTATTACCAAGGGTGGGGACTAAGATCTAAATAAGGTTTGTAGAAAGTATCAATGAATTACCGTATTTCAATTTATCATTATGCTACCCAAAATAAAAACATATCCTGATATGCTTCAACTTGTGGTTTCACCATTTAAGAATGACTAAATTCATTTCATAAAAAGACAAATAAAGTGCAAATTAAAGAAATTCAATTGTGTCCCCAAACATAGCCGTAATTATGACTATAGTGGCTATAGAGATACTATATTCAACATAGATTAAGCCGCTACATAGACTATGAGCACACTCAAAACTGACTAGAGTTGGATTATTCAAATAAGCATTGTGTTTGATTTCCAATCCAGGCAGTATAAGCGAATAAGTTAAGACATGGATTACATTTATTGTATGTAATATCCACAAGCAGTCTGAAAAAGTTTGTCCATTTAAAATTTTTGACACCTCAATATATACACAGTTACATGTCAGAAATAAAGATAATGCACAGTTGCGTGCTTTGGTGCAATTTCCTAATCGATGGAATGTGAACCCGAGCACCACTGATAAAGACAATGCAAAACCATTAGCCCCTTGTCAAGGGGTCATTTCACAAATGTTACACACCACAAACAATGTATTTCCTTTCTGGTGTTACTTCATTCACGTTTAAATTCTCTCGTTGCATCGAAAATAAGACATGAGTAACATTTCTTGATGAAACGATATGATACACTAACCCTATAAAAATATTGCTATTACTGTACCCCTTTTGAAGCACAGTCTTATGAATGTGCATTTAGTTAGTATCTGCAGCTTACGATGCACCGTCATGTTTCCTTCAATAAAGCCTAATTATTCCGGTTTGAAGATATCCAAGCATACAATCCAATCACTAGATATATGGACAAATTGGTCTAACACGACGACCAGGATAATTGACGTTTAGCAGCAAGCTGTGTATTTTTAAGCAACTTATCACATGATACGAGTTTCAGATAAAAAAAAAAGGCTACAACTGGAGCCTGGGCTCTCTTGTAATTAAATGTGAGGTTCCATGCAATTGACTAAATTATCCGACTTAAATTACAAAGTTCCTCAGCAACTTTCCAGTTACGATCGAAACTCGTTTACCATCTGTTTTGGGAGTTTAGAAACGAAACTATAACTGAATTACACAATTCTTGTAATATCATTATAAAGACCGTGTCACAGTTTAATGTAACTTAAGGTCTTGGGCCAAAAACTAGAACAAAAACAGCAATTAATTGATTTGTCAAATCCAGCAAAGACTTTAGAAAAAAACAGGGCGAGTTTCTATTAATGTCGAAGCGCTTGATAGTTTTTCATGAAAGTTTAGTTGCAAGTTAACAAATTGTCAATGTCAAAATTTTGCCAAAGATTGTAAAGAAAAAAAATGATTGGGAAACAACACACACTCTGTTTAGATATCGATGCACTTTTAAATGATTTAGTCGTTAGGGATGATAAATCAGTTGGGATAATATCTGTGTTGCTTCTTACTTACATTTATTTAATTATTTATTTTTTTAGAATTTGTGGTATTTTAATGGTTTAAATGATATATAAATTGACCTTTCTAAAGATTTTCTTTAATGTTTGGACAATTCAATTTTGCTTATTACTTTTTGTTTTGTATGTTTCCTTTTAATGCTACCGATGAGAGCTAAGTGGATTCTTGGCCAAATATGTTCATCCAATATGTGCCACATTCGCCAATCATTCGACTCTTTGTATCTTTGATTCTGTTCAATACCGATATCTTGTCTGTAGAACTTTTTAAATGAAATATACAAACAGAACAGAAGTAGCTTCTACTTCTTAAACTATATGACGATGTCATTCTTAATCTATACTCAAGTCAAGGTGGAGAGCGGAATGCCCCTTCAACCCCTTCGTAAAGACTTCAAAAAGTCTTTCAACTTACCGTCGAGGACCTCACCTGAGCTGTTCACCAAGGTAACATTTTAACCACGTGTGTTTTAATTATTTCGACATTTTATCAACATCAGCCATCTAATTTGTGACAAATCACTACCAATTGGTAACCTTAGGATAACATTAAAGTAACAGGGCAGCAAGTTTAACGGTTTTCTACAAGTTTAAACCGACTAATAGTAAATTACTTATTTTCACCTGAAAGATCAAAGCGATTTGGACCTTTCTCAAACGTGGGCAATACAGTTTTATTTATAAACATTTACAGATAATGATAACTTACGCAAGAAAGAAATGGCGAGTTGGACCTCTTTCATTTTATGTTTATAAATCGATTAAGGACTTCTATTTAAGCTTTCAGCGACTGTTTGTTAAATAGTTTATTTTACGGCCAGTAATTACTGAGTGAAATGAGATTGAGAAATTAAATTAGTTTTCACTATTGTTAAATTGTTTAGTAAATGATCGCCGATCGGGTTCAAAGCCTTTTTTGTTGGTCATCTATCGGTAAAGATCTCCTGGTCATTTGCTTCGGCCACTTTTCGGACATACCAAACGTTGAGATAATGGATTTTTCCTAGACCCCCTGGACGCTCCGAGTGAATTTTGTTGTTTTCATGTCGAGATGATAATAATGAAATTATACCGATAATACAGAATGGTCATGTTAAAAAGACTAAGTGATTAAAATGTTTAATTGAGTGAAATTACCTTTACACCTTTTTATACAATATATCAGAAAACAATTTTGGCCTAGTTAACCACATCTGTCATAAAAATTATGTTTATAAAGAACAAAAGCAAAACCAAAGAATAATTGAATAAATATTAATTTCTAACAGTAAAACTTGTATACTATTTTTAGCACACAATCACCCGAAACCAAAAAGCCAGAGCCCATTTCACCTTTTAGTGTTTCCTTAAGGAAAAGCCTGAAAACTAATTAAGAATTATCGGACAACATTCAATGTCTCTGTTCTACCATGAAAGTAAAATATTACTGACAAAGTTCTAAGCCAAAAACTGATTAAAAATATCGTTTGTCATTGCCCAATTACTGGTGCCAAAAACTAAATGATTGCTTTATATAATATCAACATCCTTTCACGAGAAGTGCATAGAAAATGTATGCCAAGAATTGTTAATTGATCGTGACTTAAAAGCACTGCCACTTTGTCTTTTATATAAGGGCTTTAATACTTTCCTTCCACATTTTGGTTTAGGCTTCAAATCCATTATACTAGCTAGTTCAATCCGAAAAAAACAAATTTCATTTGATATTTTTTATATATAAAAAGTCAATGTAAATCAGGGATGTTTAAAACAATCAGTTTTATTTAATCCCTGTGTAAATGTATTGCACATACCAAAATACAAGCTCGATTGTCTGTTTTGTTTTCAGCAAAAAGCTTTCAAAACTTAGTTATCTTCGTTTGCAATAACGACGAGAAACAAATAGCTTGTATACTTTTTAATAGTTTCTGCCAAATGACTGTCTTGTTAAAGTTAATTCTATTTTTTTACTATTGAATGGGTTAATATTCATAATTGATATGACACGATATAGTTTTAAACCATAATCATAATTTTAAGCTTCTAAATCCAGCTGCAGCATTAGAAAACAATGTAATTTGGGTTAGTTAAAAGTGTGATGATACATTACTTTTTACTAGATAAACATGACGACTTAACGTTTAAAGCATATGCCATTTTACCCTCTATTAATATGAAAAATTGAAACAATGTGTAATATTAACGATGCATTTATTACCCTTAAGTATTATAGATGAAAGAGGATTGTAAAACAATAGAAAAATGGCAAAAACTTTTTAAATTAATTGTTGCCGGTTTAAAATGTAAAAAATTAAAGACGGGTCAAAAGGCAGCAAAACGCTTATAGTCATAGCTTCTTTTACGATTCGACAAGCAAAGGTTATCGGTAAATCACTATAACTGTGAAAAGACCCTAAAAGCAATTGTACTAAAAACATTATATGCGACTTTTAAATTTTACAAAATTACATGAAGGAAAAACAAACAAAATAACAAAAATATCATTGCAATCCATGTACATGTTGAAAAAAAACCTTTATGATCAACATTCAAAATGTAGGACAGATAATTGTAAAATTCACCATATGATAGAGAAGTAAATAATCATAATAAAGGGGATGAGAAAGGATATCCTTGGCGTATTCCATTATCGGTCTATATATAACTGATGGAAAAATTGGTATTGTTTTTTAAATTACTCATAAAGACAAAACAAATTTTAACCCAAACATTGTGATACAAATTTAACAAAAAATGGATTTGATGATGAAGTAAGAAAAGGAGAAGAACAATGAAATATACATCATGTCAATTTAGGTCCATTACAATCTATTACGAGTTAGATAGTGACATTATTATTTACATCAGTTTGCCAGAAGGTGACAAATGTGTTACGTTAAGAGACAACAAATACCACATTATTATATATAATACACAAAATGAAAAAAAAAACCGTTATCGTAATATGTACTAGTTTTCCACCCCAGCTATAAGTTATCTTCCAGGACCTTTTTTAACCGCAAACATTCCAGTTGTAGTTAAAGATCGCTGAGCCTATTTAGGGATGGATTAAAAAAAAATAACAAAATAATGCAAGATAAAGATTTAAAAGATTGAAAATGTTTTATATATTTCAAGCAAGGCTAGTAAATATCAAATAATTTCACCATAATTGAGTAAAGTTTTAAAAATGAGTCCCACTTCTTGCTGTTTTTACATATGATAAAAGACAACTATAACAAACCGATTGAAAGTATTAAACACGAATTCTTTTTCCTGGTTTGTAAATATATCAATAGATAGATTAACATTTATCATTATTTTTTTTCAAATGGCATTTTTGGCATGGTGTTTACAAGACAGAAACATGCAGATATTTTTGTACATGATTGTTATGGGTATCTATTATTATTGACAATCCTCGTGGCATGACAACATGTTTTCATGTTTCGTGTGAAAGTCATTTAGTTTCAGTCAATGCTTAATTGATAGATAATAGTATGTATGGTTTATTGTTTTCATCACGGTGCATCCGTTTTGATTTCATTAAAACAATTCCCTTTTTTGTTTCATTCTGCTTTTGATTCATAGTTTTACAAACAAAAATTAAATTTTTGCTGAAGTTTGTTCGTGATTTTAACTAAACATTGTAATTGCAATTTGGCAGAAATGTTTCAGATGAACCATGAACATCAGAACTTTGTATAGGAAATTTTATGCAATGAAAAAAAAATCATTTAATCATTATTTTCATCATTTAATTGATTGATATTCAGTTATTTTTTTTGGTTTCCATGTTTTACATGTTGTCTGTTTTTGTCATGTTCTTGTTGGTGTTTACTGGTTTTGTCTCTGCCATTTCGGACTTTTGACATTCGGATATCCCATTGGTACCTCTGCTTCTTCCGGACCATTTCACAATGTCAGATGAAGGAATCTATGCAAGTTATTTATATCCAATTCATTATATTATTAAATATATTTATATTTATGAACAAAAACTCCAATAAGGTCTTGATTAGCTTCTAAGCTAAGTTGCATTTACACAAAGATGATGTTTTAGCCAAATCTTCATTTTCTACTAAAACTTAAAATAAGATTCCCATATCAACTAATTTTCTATAATCTGGTATACCGTATTCTACATGTTATTTATCGTCCATTTGCTCGAGTTGTCTATCACTTCATTTTAGGCATAATTTAAAAAAAATAGGAGACGAAGAGAAATTGAAAACAGTTTTGTTAGAATATGCCTAATCTAAGCAAATTAACATAATCACTCTAATGCTAAAATGTCAGCTTTATTAACAACTTTACTATTAAATATAATGCAACGTTCAATGATGTTGATATTTTTATCCGGGTTTAATATACGTATAAAAGTTGATTAGCGATTTTTTTTATATCAGACGATGAGTTAAGCATCTTTATATAATACGGTATGAGTTTCAAGTTACAATTTTTTGTTGGTGTTTTTTTTTCATTGTATATAGTGCATTATCAACACTAAACTTTTTTTTTAAACAAACTTATTGGAAGTTAGCAATGCGACGGGTGTGCTATAGCAGGCAGAAATCGCTCACTGAGTACACTATTGTTACGACTTGAGTTCGCGTTGTTGATTTCTGTTCGGGTTATGTTTTTTATGTTTTGTGTTTCATCTTGCTGTTCTTGTGCATGTTTGTCGCTTTTGTCGTTGCCTTTTCGGACCCTTTACACTAGAATGCTTCCTTTAACATCTTTGCTTCTTATGAAAATGCTTATATAGTCTTTATATTAAGAAATAGTTAGATCAAATATTGAATTGGCACATCATTCATTTGTACAGTGTGGCATGGAACATTTTTATTGCGGTCAAAATCAATAAAAGGGATCAACGTGCCAAAATATGGATTTGTTATTGATTATTATTAATACATAAATTATGATTGACACATGAACATATTTCATAGTTATTGCTATATCTGTACAAATTCGAACATTAAGAAAATTGATATTTTTCTGTTCATTGTTTTGAGAAGATAACAATAAAGTGGTTTAAACAAGAACAAATTTATATTGCATTTTGACTGTTTAACTACATACACTGTTGGTTTAATGAAAATATATGTTATCGGCCAAAGAGGCATTGTTTTAACGATAAATATGTGCTTGTGAAACAGCGCAAACAATAATGAATGGAAAGGAACAAACATTTATTTTAATTGTTGTTAATAAAAAACTTTATACTAGTAGTTAAATGGAAATACTAAATTTCACACATATAAAATGATTTAAGCAAGTGGACAGCTTTGTTACTATATAATGATTGTATACTGTGCATTGTTTATAATCTTTTCAAAAAAGAATATACGAGAAAATGGACAGCCCTGTCGTACGCCTTCCTCGGTTATCATCTTGTGATAATTGTATATAACTTTCAGATGGTACAGATATTTTGTTTGCAAAGTAATTCTCTTTTAGGAATCACTATACAATTTAAGCTTTTTGATTTCATTTGTTGCGCTAATGCATATGGTTAGTCGAATAGAGCCTTGCAATGTATTTTTTTTGTCTATTTTAGTTTTTAATTTAAAAATTGAATTTCATGCACTCTGTATCTCACATGAATGGTAAAAACTTTACTACGTACGTTGTTTTATTTTTATTTCAAAGATGAAAATACTATGTTTGTTTGCATATATTAGATAATGATCATCAAAAACAGTTATAATTATCAAATACACGAACCAGACTAAAGGTTCTCTGAAGTTGTCATCATTACCACTAATGGCCCTAAGCATAACTTGTAAACTATTGTTAATCCTAAAATTACAAGACTTTGAACATTGTAATATCTCCTGTCATATAATTCAATGTCCATCTAGGGCAATTTGTACATTTCGTAAAATGATTTAATATCTGTCATAATGAAGAAGATTTTCCCATGCTGCTGCACCTCGTGTTCTATTTCGTCACGGTACATTCGTTGTCCGGAACTGATGTATTACTACCCTTGTCATGTTTTGTACGACAAATGTGAGAATTGATTTTCAAAACAATTCCTATATTATGTACTAATCTATTTTCTTTCAGTTTGTGGTGTTTCCCTGTCAATTCATAATCTATTACATTTCTATATGAAAATCTTGTGAAAGTGTTTATTAATGAAACAATGGTAAATTATTTATGACCAGTGGCTTTCTTTTTTATACATTTAGTACATTTTTCGTTGACAAAATTAAACTGCGTTCTCGAGAAATGAAATGATAATTTCAAAAAATCGACATATACTTGTATTATCATATTCCTTTATGATATGATGCCTTCATATCATTATGAGCCAATATATTTTTTTATTTAAAAACTACAAAAACAATATTTACCCAGAGCACATTGAAATAAGTGGTTTGCTCAGGTTTGTTTTAATTTTCTTATGAAAAGAAACAGTAACATTATCACACTCTTTTGGTGTAAAACACACTTTAACTATATAGGTTTCCACAATTACTAAACTTACCTATATTGTCACCGCAAAAACTTTGACTGACGTTATACCCTAACATTGCAGGGGTTTGAATTTTCTATAATCTAAAATCAAAACTTTTAAAACATTCAGGTTTCTTTTCCTTTATAAGAACATGGGCGATGCTCTCGAAGCTGCTGTAAGCATCCCCTTTTTAAATCTGTATGTGTTGTTTGGTACCTTTTTTATCCTTATACATGCAGGTAACTATCTTTCAATTTATTTTGCTCAAATGTTGGTGGTGATAGGTAACTGTAGAAAGAATAGCAATGCAGTTAACCGTAGTGTGTTGTATTGTTTTGTGTGATCCGGCGTCATTTATAGTCTTTGTTGTCGACTTGTTTTGTCTTTGCTTTTTGTGGATTTCTGAAATTGGAATGTCAAATTGGTACTCTTGTGCTTTGAAAAAAATGATTTGTGTCAAATTGTTAGAAAGCAAAGATAAAATCACGACAACTCACTGTTATATATCTTGTAAATGCATTTATTAAGAAGCATTGAAGGAGAAAGTAGGCATTGAGCTTATAATTTATAGACATTAAGTTGATGCCAAGTCACTAGTCTTATAGAAGGTAACATCAAAACTATACATAGCTGAGATGATAAATCCCATTACCCAAGAAGAAAAGACAAATCAAGGTAAAGACAAACCGAAGAAATTGAAGATCGCAATAGTCCTGACTTTTAGTACAGGTTTTAAAAAAGAAATGGTGGGTAAAAGCAGGTTTTATGGCGCCAAACTTCCCTCTACCATTGCGATCTTGGGGTCCGGAAACACAAAACACAATTCGGTTGTAAGACACAATTTGGATAATGAGGTGATCATCTCTGTATAACACACAACCAAAATCTAATTGTAACAATCACGATTAATTTCACCTGACATAATTTTGAATTAATCTTTCAATCAGTGGCTTTTTAAGAGACCAAATAGGACGTATTTTCTTATAATCTTGGTCTACAGCCGACTACAGAGACAATGTTGACGGATAAAAAATCTTTTAAAAAACTAATACATGCACTGCATATCAAATTAGTTGTGAAATATTCACCCCATATACTGTGTCTCGATAATAATTAAAGCCAAGTACTCTTATAAGAACATTTAAAAAGATACTACATAGTAAATTACAAGCAAGTTATTGAATAATATTACATTTTGTGAAATTTAAATCAAATCTACTTGCTTTTTTTTTTTTGGTCCTACTGTCAAAAATTTAAAATTAATCAATGACATAATAAAATATGTTTCTTCAATTTGTTGAGAATTAATTACCATTTTATTTTTACAATTGTTCTATTATTCATTTTTTGTTGGCATAAGTCAATTAGCATGTCTACTGTTTATGTGTTTTTAATCCCTTTACTCCATTTGGCATTGAAAATTTAATCCCTACATAACATTTATGTGTCTGGGCCTTAGACAAATTATTCCCCACAGGAAATATCAAACATATCTATTTTACAAGGGAAAAAATGCAATCAATTAGAGAATGAATTATTTGAAATTATTATCATTACATCTTAAACGTGCATGTCCTAGAGTTACTGCAACATCAGTGAAGAAAAGTCCTGGAGCTAAATAAGACAACATAAGAACCCAGAATTAATTATACTCAGGAATCGCTTAGTCCTTATTTATCTTCGAAATTATTTCAAAAGCGTTTAAAACAGAAATAGAATAGACAAGGAACAACCAAACGGTCTAAAACCCAGAAAACCCAGATAAATAGCACTTTTTCTTACTATTGATAAGTAAAATGTACATTTGGACTCGAACCAGAAACCTGCATAAATGCTTGATGTTGTTTGTTTGAAAAAGGTCGGGACGATATTAGTCATAATTTCGACACGAAGAAATCAAGCGTTTAAAAGAGAAGTGCATGTCTGATTTTATCGTTGCAGTCCTTCTTAAAGAACATTAAGGTGTCTAAAATTTGTTGTTGTCGTTTTTTTTTTTTTAATTATGAATATATCAATAAAGCAGTTAGGCTGCAGACAAACTTTTGAAATGTTAATAGTAACACGCAATAAAACAAAATATCACTCAATATGCCATATACTAGATATATGTTTTGTATGTTTTGACATTTTTGTCAGTAAAACAGAAACTTCGTGGTACAAAGTGATCGATTAGATGTTTCTCGGAATGTGACCAAAACACATATAAATATGTCATATGACCACCATTAAATATCGGACAGTCCGCGTTTTTACGAGACTTTTCTGACAAGAAGAAGCTGAAATAAATAAACGATGTATTAATTGAATAAATGCGTTCATTATAAGTGACATATATAACATAAGTAGAGGTTAAAGTGAACATTAAGATACAATTATGCGACATAATTGTATATGATACTGTGTCAATCATGCCAGTACTAGGTGTACGGGTTGGTATTGTTTCTGAGGCAGGAGACTTGAAGACCACTAAGATGCTCTTTAAGTTAGATGTCATTTTTTTCAAAATATTTTTTTAAAGATGTGTAAAATATAGATCGAAAGAACTATTTTGAATAAAGTCATTCAAAATAAATTAAGGCAAATGAGAAAGACTAAAAAGGCAACTATATAATGATTTTGAAAAAAAAAGTAACAGACAATTAAATTTTCAAAAAGCATCATTCAACAAATGCCTTTCAAAGAAGCATACCAATTTTGGCATATTGATGTCAAAAGTCTGAAAATTAGGTTAATATTCATGAATACAAGAAATTTGTGAGTCACTGCTTACTCAGTATACCCCTGCTAACCCCCCCCCCCCCTCAAATTGATTAAGTCGGTAAACAGGAGGATAATATCTGACAGACTTATCTCATGCACTCGCGATAGAGGACCTCATACTGAAATCATATACAAAATTATAAGCCACTGTGATGAGGAGTTGCCGAAAAAATTGTTATGAAAATATTCAACAATTGACCAGTAATGTTGACAATTGATTAAATCGGTAAAGAGGCAGTAGATATCCCACAGATATCATTTCGGTACTCGCGATAGAGGACTTCATACTTCATTCATATACAAAACTTCAGGTCACTGTGATTAGTAGTTGATTAAAAAAAATGTTACGAAAGTTATGTTGCGGACAGACGGACGGACGGAAGGACGGACAGAGGTAAGCCAGTATATTCCCTCTTCTTCGAAGCGGGAGTGTAATTATATTTATTTGTTATTTTGAAAATTCTGGTGTGTTTTTATAGTCGTGGTTATATTCAGAAAAGCCTCTGCAGCGACTTTTAAACTCGCTATATATAATGTGCCATGAGTCGTCCTGCCCATGACACACCACTGCCAGAGTTGGCTGCTCCAGCTACAGTTGAATCGGAGACAGGATCCATCTACCAACACGTGGAGGTTTTGGTCGGATTTCGGGAGTCAGTAGAGAAATTTCAATTCATTTCATAGTTTTTTGTTGTTAAAATGTATGCCAACCATATAAATAAATGTTGGGATACCTTATATGCGCTTACTGCTGGAGATATTGTTTTTCGTGTATTAAGTTTTTTTGTTGTTGCTATAATGGCATTTGATTTTTTTTCTCCTTAATGTTTTTCATTGTTCAAATAACTCTTTATCTATCAAATTGTTGGTCATGATAGTGAATCATTCAAGAACAAAAGATGAATTTCTATTTTGAATTGTTCGCAGGATACTTTTCATTGTGGTTGCTCATGTATATTTCTCTGGTTTCATTCCTTAACACTTACGCCTATCCAACTCGCGGCCCGCAGCAACAACAAGTTACACTGCACTTTTTATAAACTTTGTGATATATTGATTTTGAGAAACAGGTAACACTTTCGTTTATTGACACCAAATGTCTGTCTATATTAGGTGCCATATCTTAATTCTAAGCTAGGTGAGAATTAACAATCTAGTCAATTAGCCAAGTCTAAGTGGTTTGTTGTTGGGACGACTAGGTTTATGGTTCTGCGGGGAAATCATAGAGCAATCATGGCAGATGATGACGCCAGTGACTAGGCATTATGGGTAGTTATATTGTCCATTCTAATAAGAAGTGTAAATAGCACAAATTAATTTGTTTATATATTATATGTGATGGACTTTCAGGTGTGAATTTCTTGTCATTAAATTTATTGCTATGCCAATAATATACCTGTCTATATGAAATGGAGACATGTTTCATGTGAAGCTTTTTATTGATGTTTTAAAATATCGAAAACGCTTTGTTTGTTTGTTGCCTTATAGAAAAAAAATATTTATCAGTTAACATAGAACAGTAACTGTAAATAGTAGCCATAAGACGAAATTTAGTTTCGCGGCATTCTTTTCTACAGTGTACTGCTGTGAAAACAAGCCTCTTTCCAATAAAACCACATTATGGAGAACACATATAGAGATGCTGCTATATATGCGGACAGTAAACGTTGCATGGCAAAAATGCGACCTGAAAAAATATAAGTGCGGAGAGAAAACTTCTAAATGTAAAGGTTATAACTTATTCAAGGATCAACAAATTCGATGTTAGATTCGTGGCGTAAAAGCTTTCTTTTAAAGTTCGTAAATATTTCGATCATTTAGTCGATGAGAGATTGACTTTAAAATTTAGCTTCTAATGAATTTCCTATCAGGGATCATATGCAAGAAACAATGGTGAAAGGCTTGCTGTTTGCTGTTCAAACCAATAATGGTACAAAAAGATGCTTTGGCAGCGTTTATTTATACATAGATATATATAAAAAGCTTCTGGAAGGTTGGATGGGAAAAGCAAACCAGTATCATTTAATGCTGTGCCATTGATTTTGCAAAAACTGTATATCCATGCAACAATTACTTGATCAATAACCAAACAAGTACAAGTGGTTATCTGAAAACCAAACTTCCCCAAAGTTGCAGCCTGTATCATTTAATGATGTGCCATTGAATATGCAAAAAAACTACCATAGGAAGAAGCAAAGCAAGTGAAAACGGTTGCTCCCCTAACTCGAATGATCCAAGCCCTATCCACAGGCACTTGTTGACTATCAAAAATAAAGGGGGTAGTATGTATAATATGTATAACTTATACATACTACCCCCTTTATTTTTGATAGTCAACAAGTGCGTGTGCCCTATCCGTCTTCGCATACTTCGGCGGGGCAGTAAATGTAGTGACTGCAAGGAGCGAAATATAACGACTGTATTATTTGGGTTATTGCTCCCCCAAAATAAGCGGTAAATTCTAACGTACGACCTAAAAAACAATCAACAAATAATCTTATTTTCATGATCGACGTAATTTTGATTTTATATTGTGTTACTCAATTATATTTGTGCTCCGTGTTAGGCGTTTGCCAGAAATACTGTCATGTTGCTTTATCTTCAGCGTTTAACGACGTAATATTTAAGATCCTATAATTATGTCAAGAGGATGACCTTATCACTTTCCAATTACATACCGTCCGCAAAGGGGAAGATATCTATCTATATTTATGCTTCAAATTAACACCCTGGAAATTGAAAACTTTATTAGTATCATCATGTCTAATAAGAAAGCTCTAATTTCTCTGGTGTGTTATAAAACAATAAAGTACGACCTATTAGTATATATTAAACACATTCGGCTCATCTTTATGGTCTAATGATAGGGAAAAGTGATCTGATTTTCTAAGATTGCTGATTATGGCATAAGGAGTTGTTAGACAAACTTTACGACCAAGACCGTAACTTGGAGGATCACGTCCTATCAACATTGGTCTGAAAAAAAAAATAACGTATGTCATTTCTTGAAAAAAAGACATTATTTTATATTTCAAAAGCTTCAGATAGGTTTAGAGGTTTTTGGGGGGGTATTTTCCCGTCCGAATAAGAAACAAGCACATTCATAGTGCAATAAACAATTTCATTAAAAAACCATGTATAATTTGCAAAATAATCAAATTGAATAACGCTAATATTTTTCGCTTATTCTTGTAAGACTGATGTACTATCAGTCTTTTGGAATAAGCGAAAAATAGTATCTTAAATGATGAATCGTTCCGTAGTCCAATAATTACTATATATAGGAACTGAAAAGGGTGCGTTGCGATAAGACCCCTTTTCAGCCCACCATTAAAGTTAAAAATAAAATTAGATAAATTCTACCACAAAATGTTTTGTTGGAAAGGTAGATTTTTATATTTTTTTAAATTATCGTCTGTAGTATAAAACCTCATTTTATTTTTTAAGAATGAACCACCGCAAATGATTTTAATATCGTGCTTATGGAAAAGTAGTCAAATTGAGGGATAGATAAGTATAGCCTTGCATGCGAAACAAGCTCCATATTTTGTTCAAAAACTTGTATTACTAATGAGAGTTTCAAACTGGTTCCGCGTGCAAGACATACTGAAAAATTAAAAAGACTATGATTTTTAACCTTGTAGTCAGTAGTTTTAAAAATATGCATTCTTCGTTTTTTCTGAAGATAAGTGATTATTTTTTTCAAAATTCAAAATTGTTGTTCAAAGTAATGTATATTTATTAGGAACCTTTGATAAATTGGAAAACAACTTGTTTTTAAGTATATTTGCACAGAATTATATATTGAAGGTCTAGATGAAATTTTTATTCAAAATGGGTCAATTTTTAACACGATTTTCTAAATTTCAGTGTGTATGCAAAAGTATTGAAGAGTATTCTTTTAGAACAGTACAACCATTTGGCTACAAAAATAACTTAAGGTATAAAGTAACAGGTTGGGAAATGCTTTTTATTTTTCGCCTCTAGATGCTAGGGAAACCTTGACCGCCGACCATAGTGGGCCAACGTGTGTGGAGAGTGCCACGCTTCATGCACGTAAAAGACCCCCATGTGGACCGCCAAGTAGTGCACCACATAGACTAAATTTTCCGCCACTACCCACCTCTCCCCTTTTCCTGTGGTTCTTCAAAATTTACCGGTCCTTTGTGTCCCATGCACCCCACCCCCATATTTCACTTATCATCATCATTTCATGTTCATTTTATCATCCTTTTCATGTTCATCGCCTGTAAATAACCTATATAGCGTAGCACGGGCGTAAAACACCAACTAACTCACTCGCCTCTAGATGGGTTAAAATAGGGACTTATCGCAACCTATCCTTTCCAATTTGAACAACCGAAATATCATTGCATGAAATGAGACAAAGCGAAAGTGGATTAGGAAATGGCTCATATGATTATTCGAAAGGAAGGCGAAAAACTTTATATATTATCAGATAGATATAATAAAAAGTCAGAAACAAAAACGAAGTTAATGTAGGAGCAACATAATTTTAAATGCCGCCATGCTGTAATCATCTCCCCTATAATTTTAAGATTAGTTTAAAAGTCAAACCATTCAACGATGTTTGGCTTACTGTGTTTTGGATTAGACGATTTTATTCAGTTGGGTAGTTTGATCAGGACGCCATGTAAATGTATACTAGTATATGTTGTGGTAGATTGTAACAAATTGAGATGTTATGGTCCGTTGCTAATGATTTGATAACAAACAATCAAAATGTTTGTTTAATTTATGGAATTAAATACAACCTTTATCATAGTAGTTATCATCTGTTCACTAAGAATACAATCATACCCTCGAGTTATTTCCCTTTATTTCCATCTTTTAAGCGGCATGTTTTTAAAAGGAGGTGAGAAAGATGTAATCAAATTGCGTGAAATTGTTGTTCATTGGTCTTCAATTATTACTCTTTCTTTAGGGTGAAAATAATTCAACTAAATATCATTACAAAGAAATTAGTCAATTTAAATTTCACTGTTTCTATTGTGAAATTTTATTTCAATTGTCGTTAAATTTTATTTCTTGATTTTATCCATTCTAAGCGACACCTTTCCGAGCATATAAAACATTTTATATCATTGCGGTACTTTAATGTCGCAAACACATTATGTAGTAAGCCATATAACTAGAACATTTATTGTAGATACTAAAGGGGAACTCCCGGAATTCTGCCCACGAAGTCGTACTTTTATATTTAGTTGCTTTAACTTTTGTACCCTTAATCAGTCTTAACATTGCGTCTGAGGCGAGTCACTTGCTCGCTTCGACTTGAGTTAAATTTGCTGAATGTCCTTTAAGTCAGTATGTGTGAATTTTTCCATATCTTATAAGTTCACGTCTCTCGCTCTACTATCTGCCGTCCTGTCTTTTCATCTCACGATTCTGTCTTTCTCTTTTCGGACTTGCGATATTTTAATGCTCCATTGGTACTCCTTTGTACTCCATTGGTACTCCTTTGTACTCCATTGGTACTCCTTTGTACCCTGCAACAGAAATTGAAATAATTTATTTAGTTATCATTTAATTTATTTATTTAGTTAGTTTTTATGTGATCAGATAATATGTAGTTCCAATCAAAGTATTGCTTCTTTTCAAGAATTTTTTAATCTAAACTTCAATTTTAGTTTTTATTTCAGGCCAAATGAACAATTATGCCATTCGGTAATTTGGTGCTTCCGGGTGCGATTGTTGTAAAACGGAATAATTTCCTACGGGCTATGTAAAGTGATAAGATTTTGTTTTAATTATAGATAATTAGCGCCTTACATGATGGATCAAAAGAAAACACCAGATTTATCTGTTACAATTTGTAAGACATTGTATTCATTTTAAGATACGATCTGATTGCAATTTTCCGTCTGTAATTGATTAAACATCTAACAGTTTCTCCGTATGGGCAAATTCTGCATGTTCTAAGGCCAATCTAAGTTCTTTATTTCTTCTGAAGCTATGCATTTTAGCTGGTAGATTGGGTGATAAATGACATGATTCTGAAAGAAAAGAAAGTTCGCACATGTTGCTTAATTTATCAAAGGACTAGAGCCACGAACCCCCATATTTGGCCCTGTTTTACTAAATTATTTGTACATGCATAGCTGAAATGCTGTGTTAAATGAGAAAAGATTTGTTTTGATGTGTTGATTAATTTAAGAGTACCATGGTGCTTCTAAAATAGTCAAAATTAGAAATATTTAATTTTTCGACCAAACTAGCCAGTTTTTCAGCCACACTTGTGTGATATTCCATGTGACGTCACCCCTTGCCCATCGAAATTTTTGTTGAAATATGGAGAAAATAATGAATTTATCAAATTAAAGCAAAATATTTTGGGCGAGGGGTGGAGCCAATTTCATATCTACCAATAACTGAAGGAAAAATGACGAAATTCTGCTGAAATTAGCATATTTAAAATATTAGGGTCACAAAATGACGTCATTTCAACGTGATAATTACAGAAAAAGTAAAAAGTCATTTTGCTTTTTGAAAAACTAAATTATTCTAGACTAATTTGGCATAATAGGCTTATCTGAAAAAATGAATTGAAAATATGGCAAGATTTAGGGCTAAAATAAGCAGTTCAACTTCGTGAACCTACTCCTTTTGTCCCTTTTAAAATACTAGTACGGGTTTGTTTGATTAATAAGTTGCGAAAATGGAGCCAAACTCATTAAAAAAAAAAATCAGGTTTTCACTTTATTGTTATGTTTCCTTAAAAGGTAATATATTTATATAAATCCCAAATTTGGAAAGAGGCTTAGTTTAATATCTTTATAAAGAGTGCGTGAGTTGTGTTTTAAGCCTTTGCAACGCTATAGCGGATGATAACATGAACATGAAATGATGATGATAAATAAAATATGGGGGTGGGTGGGAAACAAAGGAACATAAAATTTTGAAGACCACAGAAAAAGGGTAGAGGTGGGTAGGGTCGGAAAATTTAGCCTATGTGGTGCACGACTTGGCGGTCCACAAAGGGATCTTTAGGTGCACGAATTGTGGAACTCTCCATACATGTTGGCCCACAATGGTCAGGGTTCCTGTATTATATACTTGACAACCCCCGCGGACGAGGGCCACACTATTAAGTTAACTAGGGTACCATGAAACTTTGTCGCTCTGTGGACTGAGTACTGAGCCGACGTAAAAATCCCAAGATCCTTAGTCGCCTATTACGACAAGCTAGGCTCTGCTGTGGGCCTATTCGCCACCCGGGCCCCGCACGGGACTCTTTATATAGGAGGATTTGGATTAATTATGTTTCACTGTTTGGTCTTTAGTATTTTACCTTTGAAACCTTGATAAGTTAAGCTCTCAGCGCCAAAAAAAATACGGCTTGCTTTAATCAATTTTACTTTGCATAACTTCAGAAGGCGCCAAAAAAATAACGTTCACCTCTGAACTTGTAAATGTTGAGGAGGTAATCATCGTTTTTATGGTAGTACTTGAAGTATATATAGACCACACAGCATCTCAGAAGTTAAAAAATACTAGGTATCACCGGATACAAAACTGTTAAAGTCACTTAAGTCCAAAATCAACAGCTCTTGTTCTCACTGTCAGCAAAATGAACCCTTTTATCACAAACATGACAACTTGTCAAAGTCCGTTCCTAAAACGTATAGGCTAGAGTTAAAGTACAAGATTGTACGACAAAAAGTGATAAATTTTCTATACTGTTTTTATATTGTTTGTGTCCACCATCCGTAGTCAAGATATAAATAACGTACCACAAAAATTCTCCTTATTTGTCTTTGTTTTAAATCATTACATGCTAATGACGCGGTCAAGGAAAGATTAATGTAGATAGGAAGGATGACCTTTGACTACATACAAAGTCATTTAAATTACTGTTGTTGGGTTAGAATAATTAATATAATTAAATTACAATCGTTCAAAGAACGATCGCGAGGTCTTTCCCCATTTGTGTCCTCCAATAGAAATAGATTCCTATTTGTGTCCTCCAATAGAAATAGATTCCTAACTGAATGATACCATTTTTGGATATATCAACCTGGTAGGTAGTTCAGATTAAAAATATATGGTTGCTATGGGCTTTTAGGTCGGTTGCTATAAACAAAACATCACTTCCGGTCATATAATATTGAAATTCAAACTCAGCAGGTAGTCAGGAGTCATAAAATATATGGTTGCTATGGACTTTAGAGTCGGTTGCTATGGACAAAAGGTCACTTCCGATCACTACGAGATAAACTCAGCAAGTAGTCTGGATTCATAAAATATATGGTTGCTATGGACTTTTTCTAAAGATAACCTTGCTGCTAAGGACTAACCTTGACCCCTGACCTTTGATCTTGGACCCAAATTATAGCCCCTTCCACACTGATTCTGAAAATATATGGTTGCTATGAACATTTCCTTACGGTAACCTTGTTGCTAAGGACTGACCTTGACCCCTGACCTTTGACCTTGGACATAAATTGTAGCCCCTTCCACCCTGATTCTGAAAAAATATGGTTGCTATTGACTTTTCCTTAAGGTAAGCTTGTTGTTAAGGACTGACATTGACCTATGACCTTTGACCTTGGACCCAAATTACAGCCCCTTCCTAACTGATTATGAAAATATATGGTTGCTATGGACTTTTCCTTAAGGTTACCTTATTGCTAAGGACTGACCTTGACCTTTGACCTTTGACCTTGGGCCCAAATTATAGCCCCTTCTTAACTGATTATGAAAATATATGGTTACTATGGACTTTTCCTTAACATTACATTGTTAAATTTGAATTACTATATATTGCGCAATACATTCCTATATTTAGTCATGACGCAATAATTCAAACTTGAGATTTGACCTATGACATATATATTTTCGGATGCAACTTATGTCACCTAAGATGATTGGTGAAGGTCCCAAGTCTTTAGGACTAACCGTTTTGAAAGAAATTTTGTTGGCGCATCACGACACTAAATAATGCTTTGGATGATGTTTTTTTGGCCGCCATTTTGAAACCACTCAACCGTAACATGTACTTCTTGGCTGAAATGATAGGTCTTGCCAAGACGGTCATTTTTCATACACATGTCTAATATACTATCTGTTAAGGTTTTCAAGTTATTGGCAAAAAACGTATTTCGCGAAAACCTGTTTCGGCCGCCATTTCGAAACCGTTTAACCGAATCATGCACTTTTTGTACTCAAATTGTAGGTCTTTTCAAGACGATTATTTTTTGTTCATATATTGTCTATACTATCTGAAACGGTTTTCGAGTTAGACGTAAAAAACCATTAGACGACCGACATTTTGGCAATGGTAAACGCAAAAAAAATTTGACAACAGAATCGTAATTAGGACCATCAAATCTACCTGGAAACCAAATTTCATTAAAATCGGACAACATTGAGATTTTGCGCCAACTTTGCGCGATACGCGTGCAACCAGGAAGTAAATTAGAGCATTATTTTTGCATGATAAATCATCACCAAGATGTAAGGTACCATTTCCTCTAAACAGAATCTTGATAACTATTACCGTTTTGGAGAAGATCTGATAACAAGGGTAAACAGCGTTTTGCGCGATTGCGCCTTAACAAAGAATAGTTTAGCGTCAGGCCCTAAGTCATGTCGATTCCAGGCAGTGCTGAATAAGTGTGCCAAATTTCATCAAAATCGGTCGAGGCAATTTTTTGACGCTGATGGCAGAAGAAAAAGAATAATAATAGGCAGAACGAAATCAATAAGGTCTTCCCTTTGGAAAGGGAAAGACCTTAATAATTGGTTTACCCAACCCATCCACTTTCGAAATTTAAGAGGAATAAGTAACGAATCGACAGCCCAAAACGAACAAATATATATATATTAAAACCTGTTTAAAGTGATACTGAAATCTTCGGTCCTGCGACCTCTCTTGGTATATCGAAAGATACTTCCATGATCGAAGTTAATGAAAGGGTGTAACATGGCATGCGGTAAGCCAACCACAGCAATGGCTTCCCCAATAGCATGAATATCATCGAAGCGCAAAGAACAAGTAAAATGCCGATCGGGGACGATTGTTACAGGAGAGATTGGTATGTTCTGAGCGCTCTTAAGTGCCGGACTTTTACCAACAAAATTAGCGCCGCTGTGGGCATATCGCCATCAGGGACCAACATGAGTGTTTTTGTATCTTTGCAAACTGTTATGTTTTAAAGCATGCAATGTTTTAAACAACATAATCATTTTACTGTCAGGCTCTTAAGTATTTTGTACTTCAAATTTCTCAAGATTTTTGTTTTATTTTTTGCCCCATAACATGCATGTACTAATAGATTAGTTTAAAAGTCTATAAAGTTTTTATGTTTTTGTTTTCAAACCTTAGATTTGCAACCTTAGCCGTCATGTTTACGACGTGATCAATCTTATATAAGGTATACGAAAACTTTTATGATCTTGGGAACAAAATGTACTAAATACGCATCATATGGCGGAAAATGAATAATTACGGGGTAATAATTGAAAAGAAACGAGCTGTATACAATCAATCCACCACGTAAATAAATTATACATATAAATAAAACATAAAAAATGGACGTTACGAAAACAACGTGATAATGGAAAACGATCCGCGAGATTTTACGACATTGAAAACAACCATGTGACCTTTTACGGCCACTAGTTTAATAACGTCTTAAAAAGAAAAGAAATAAGATGGAGACAAATAATGACTATTTAAGACAAACTGATTAATAAAGTTGTCATATGGATACGGAGAATGACCATGGAAAACATCACATCTTTTATTCCTATGATGTTGTATGATCTACTTCATTTGAAGAACAAATAGGTTTTATGAGACCGTAAAACACCCATAATTTACAGAAACTGACCGTAGGTTGTTTACATATAATTCTCATCTCTTACTTTTACTTATATATGGCTTGAACATTTGTGAGTTTTATATTGCAGAAAAAGACGAAAAAGGCAGTTTTATGATGGAGTAAAATTAAACCTTTAATCAGAAACAAGGACAAGAGGTTAAAAGAAAACACCAACTTTCAAAATAATGAAGTAAATTTTTTGTACACTAACAAAATATTATTTCCCCCAATTTTTATTTTATATTCCTATAAGCCTATATACCAAAACTCATTTATCAAAATTTATAGGGAATTTCAATTTACACATTTTTTGTGTAAAATGTAAAATGAACACCATGCTTTGCCGGGCTGAATGATGCAAAGAAAAACAGAATGCATTGGTCGCTGCAAATAGATTTTGGGGTTTGTGCTTGCATGGCCACGGGGATGATAAAATGAACATGGTATGATGATATTGAGAATTGGAACTAGATTTGTACATGATTCGTAGACTCTAAGAGGAAAATAGATGGAATGGGGTAGACCTGTTTATTCGGGGCATAGACCTGTATCTTAAATACCATTCTAATATATACATGTCTATGGGAATGGTAAGGTCGTGCAATATATGGAGTTGATATACATGGCACTTTGTCCAATGACTAGAATTTATAAAGCAGAGCAAAGCAAACAATGTTTTTATTGTTGTTCTTGATCCAAGGTATCAATGAGGTTTGAAGCTTTACATTGGAGAAGAGAGAAAAACAGACAAAACTATGAAATTTGATAAGCACTGCAGTTAGCTTTGCCGAATAAATTAAAGCGTATTTTGCTTTTACTCTTTCGGTGGGTACTTTTAAACTGCACAAACTGAATAATTGTTTCAAGCTATATATATATATATGCATTAGAATTATGCATATGAGTACAGCCTGTATGAGAAAAACTTTGTCAACTAAATTTTTCTGTAGGAAAAGAAAATTGAAATGAGGTATAAATTATGTTTCATTATGAATAATTAAGTTAATGATGATCAAACGTAATATTTTTACTACTGTATTTAAACAAGAAAAACGAAGATCAAGTTCATTTCCCGTACGTCAAATTGATAGAAAATGTCACTTCAAAAACTAAACGATCATATTAAGGTTAATGATGAAATATTAATTCATTTGACCAAAAGAAGTAAAACTTGTCCACGGGATACAAAAGAACGATAAAAGACAGCAATTCTTTTGTTTCCTAATTGTTTTCCATAACCAAATTTATAACTTAAAAATAATGAGATTCAAGAGGCCGTTCATGAATAATTATTTGACCCTTGATTTTAGTTGTGTTGCCCTCGCACAATATTATATACGTGGCGTTTTTCACCATTAGTGCAAGAATATTATTGATCGAAATAAAAGAATTGTTGAAGGAGAACATTTTTCATGTAAGCATGATATCCACTCTCACGAGGCATCCATTTTAAATAATATATATCATGTGTCTTTTTATATTATTATTATAGATAAATCAGATACCGAGCTATCGAATTCATTTAATGTCTTTATTTTTCTTTAAATATTTATTAAATTTATTTTCTGGTCTCAAAAGTATCAAAGACCAGACAAGATATAATTATACTAGCTTGCTGCTGCAATCTATTTCACTTATCATATTTAAAATTGCATCTTGGAAAAGTATTAGAGTTAATTATTGGACAGTTTCAGGCATCATTGCACTAATAAATTTGTCTGAAAATCTTATCACTTAATGATGAGGATCTTAGATAAATAGCCCAAATGTTGCGTTCAATTTTTCATGCAATTAACACCTTCCTTTTACTTAAGACTTGATTACTTCCCTTGAGAATTCCAAGATGGCTACTTATGTTTGTTATGCCTTTGACTATTGAATTTATCTACAAGATAACGGTGGACCAAACGGAATTGTGAGATTATATTGTTGGTAAACAATTGATTTGTATAATTGAATGACCATTTATCCGGTTATAAAATAGCAATGAAATAACACATTATTGCAATAATTTATTGCTGTAGATAATTGATTGATGAAAGCTAGTGCATTTGTCTAATGATGCAAGTGTATCAGGGATAACTGGTTTTCAAGAACTTAGCCTTTATAATATTTCTAATATCAGAGTGACAAAGAATGATGTAATGATTTTAAATATTTTTATTAGTTGTTTGAACAATAAGCTTAACTTTAAAAGACAAACATAGTTGATATGTTTGTTCTTGTAACAAATGATACCTATGGAGAAAGAAATTAACTTCTTATTGCAGCATATAATTCCCGACTGCTTTGTGGCAGTCGAGTCGATCATAAAGAAGTTTGGTCCCTGGTACTATGTGGTCCTTTGTTCCACCGCGTGGGGGTTCTGGTTGAGATTTAAAAGTAAATAAATAGTGCTTAGCGTATGATCAAGCATCAACAGCGTGCTTGTTTGCAACAAGTGCAAATTTGTGTGAAATTATAGGAGTACTATTTGCTTGCATTGCTACGATGGAAATGTCACAAGTTTTCGTTTTCCTGTTTCTCTTCTACACGATTTTGTTTTTAATGATATATGTCATTTACAATTTTACAATTTCGTTTGTAAAAGCAATAGGTGCAATGATAATGCATCTTGTTCTTCGGTTTTATTATTTATTTGATAGTTAAATTGACAAAACTGACATATGAAATATTTCTTCAATTAACTTTAAACAATTATAAGATGTAAAATTGACAGCGAATGAGTAGAATAATAATTAAAATAGAAAAAAGCTAATTTGTTTTTGATCATGATCGCTGACAAATACATTCATTCATGTTAAAATATGTAGTTATAATTATGTTTTTACATTCAACATTCAATTCAAATTAATACTACTTGCACCTTATGCATAAATTAATTGGATTTCAGATTTTCTACATTCATAAATTGGGAAATGGAGCGAATAGATCGTGACAGGAGGAGTACGTCAAAGATGTTCTTTGACGACTCTTCTATTTATCTATAAAAGCAAAAGATATGACTAACCTTTCAAATTATTTCAAAATATAATTAGATATATAATTATCATAAGGGGATTTTACTATCGCAGACGTTTTTCCTTAATTATTTTTGGAACAAGTTGTATTGAACTCTAAAATACATGTAGCTATTCAGTTTATTTGTGTGAACGAAAGTGTTTGCCATGCATACCAACATTTTGCATGTTTTCTTCTCCATAAATTCAGTAAGTTTGCAATAGTATTTTTGCGTTTCTTCCACAAAATATTCCATATTGGTTAATTAGTTAGTAAGTTATTGCTTTACTCCAAAGCAGAGCGATTCCGGATGAACACGAAAGAGATAAAATAATGATGAAGTGGAGGATAGGGGGACACAGCCAATCTGACAAGAGATTTTTGACTGCCACTGGAAAAGGAGTGGCGAATAGAAAGGGCAATTTATCCTCATGCGTAGAGATCCTAATGTCTTCAAACGTAGAAGCTGCTCGAATAGAAAGTAAATTATAATACGAATACCAAAACGGGTATAAAAACAGTAAACTTGGTTATGCTGTTTATCTATATTTCAAGGAGAAATCTCTCATCAGCAGCATTTGAATCAAAAGATTGGAAGGTCAAAAACCTAAAGTATTGAATGAAAAGTACTCAAAGCCAAAAGGTTCGAACAGGGAAGTAAAATCCAGCACCTAGGATATCGACCATGTGCAGTACAAGGAAGAAACCTGGTGTTTTAAACAATTTTGAATTAAACAAAAAAATATTAGAAATTTAATGGTAAATTTGTGTCAGATAAATCTGACAATCAGGCTTGTGATTGCCCTCGGGGACCTCTGGTCCACCACCAGCGGTTATCGACCCAGTGGTTTCAAAATACAAATACCAAAATACAAAATGGCTGATCAAGACTTAAACGGCGTCTCCATTTATTTTATAAAATACAGAACAAGGACACGCCAAATTATTTGAAATCTCTGAATATCAATAACAAACAATAAACCTAATAATACTATCAAACATTGAACCAATGTCCTTTCTATAAAATCTCTAAAAGAATATATCCCTTGCTGCAACTCTAGAAATGGTGTCGATCAAATGAAAATTGTAAAAAAAAATCTAAGAAATTTAATCTAATTTAACCAGTTTTAACAGCATTGTTAACATTTGACTTTTACTTAAGGATGCTCGCTGGTCTTGTTTTGGGATTTTTGTCATTTTTTTGGAATCCTCTGGATTTTACCATCAAAATAGGGTTCAAATTTTTGTCCACGAACCCCTTATTTTTTTGTTATTAATGTCTTTAATATGTCATAAAGAGGTTATAGACAAAGTTTTATCAAATCCTATTTATTTTGTCATGGGTTTTAACAGCTAAATAGTGCTTATGCTAAACCTATGAAAAAGTCAGAGAAAATCTTTTCCCGCCAAAACTTTAACGTAAATTATCTTGAAAACTAGGTCACGAACCTATCAAATTTTTTTGCTTATTTTATACCTTTTAATATTATCTTTTCATTAAAGGCATCAAATTTGAAACCTATTTATTTTCAATAATAGTAGGTACACAATATCCAACTAATGCACAGCTTAAAGAAGCAAAAGAGTGCCAATGGGACATTCCAATATCGAAAAGAAGCACTCAATGACAAACCTACAACTGCGCTCAATTGAGCGATAGAGAAATCCCGCATTTTGCTATGAGCAGTTAGACTGGCAATGTTGATAGAACGTATAGCATCTGTGAAAAAGGCGAAACACATGTCATAAGATTATTGATCCAACTTAATTTTTTGGGGGTCATACATGAGTCTCAGAAAAAGAAGAAAAAATAAAGGCAGAGAATAATTTGGAAGCCTCTTGCAGCTTTCTCATTGACACCATTGATGTTGAGGCGTCATTTTTCTTTTCTAATAGACACTAATTGGGCACAATTGCATGCTGATTTGTCGTTCATTATAATCATAAAAGCTATAGTTAAAACTATTTTTAATAATGGATTGGAAAGCAAGCTAGATCAAGCTCATGCGAGTTCTCTCCAGTTAACATTTTGCAACTTTTTTCTCGAAGCTACCCCCTTCGATCTATACAAAGGGGTCTTTAATGTGCATGGAATTATTATTCTCCACATATACAACTGTTTTTGCCTCTTTCTAATGACAAGTATCCTACCTTGGGACAATCCACGCAAACCAGGCGGAAAATTAGTCCATGATAGTGTTACCCCTGACGAGGATCGAACATGGACTTTTTTTTATAGAAGACTGAAGTATCAATTTTCACAACCCCTGCTTCCAATTTAAGAATTTTCATTTTACACAAAAAAAAACAACAACAGTATTTTGCTAAATATCCTTTAAACTCACGATCTTGGGCCTAAATGGATTTTCTCCCAATCAACAGTTTTCAGTTTCGCGACTTACTCCATTTCAAAAAATGTGCACGACTTTAACTGCACAAATTCTCCTTTTTTATATTGCAATAAGCAGCAGCCGATTGATATTTAACCAAGCATCAAATCTTTTTCTCTCATAAAAGTTCGCATGGATAAACGCAGAATTGTTGTGTCTTGTATACAGCGTATTATTGTTTGTCTTTGTTTTAAGTATCCTGATTGTTTGCATGTCCTTTTGTTGTTTTTTTGCTTGTTTAACTGACAAACATTTTGGAAATAAAATAGGATGGCCCGCGACAGTAACAAAGACCAAGTTTATTGACCGTAAACTATAGTTTGTGGTCGATAAACTTGGTTTATCGCTCGCAAATTAAAGTTTGCAAACGGATATGATAATTTTGGTTGTTTGTTAATTATCATTAGCGATCGATAATGAGAGTTTCTAATGCTGATGATAAACTGACTTTATCGGTGATTTACTGAGTTAACCGATTTCAAACTAGAGTTTACGGTCGATAAATGCTGTTTTTGTGTTAGTGATCAGAAGTAGTATTTGCACTCCGTTAACTATTTTTATCGCTGATAAACTGGATATAACGAACGCAAACTGTAATAAGTGCAGTGATAACAATGGAAGAGCCTTAGTGAGCTCGCTTATATTCCACACGTGCTCCGCTATTAGTCTACCAATATGAATTGAGGCACAGCAAGCATTGTAAAAGTGAACTTAAATGTATTTGAATATTATAACCAAAATTCTGTCAAATCAATAAAAGCACTCGGGTAGGAAAGTGAAATGAAGAAATCATTATTTTCTGAAAATTTTAAGGCATTACCGAAAAGACCATAACTAACAAAAATGTACAGATAAATAATTCCTGAAAAAAACTATATGCACAACTAAATACAGTGTAGGTCTTGCACATCTGAATTCTGTTCAAAAGTTTCAGAAGGGTTGTGTCCATAAATTGTGATCACAGATGGACGGACTGCTGGACCAGTCAAAAACATTATTTCCGACGCAACGAAATTGCGTCTGGTATAAAAACCTGAAAAAGCCGACTTTATCGATCGAAATCAATACTTAGCGTCGATAAATTAAGAAATAATGCATGGCCGCCCGTGGTTTATTGGAGATTTAACCATGGGTGCCCATTATTTTCGTGGATATTTTACCCAGAGCGTAGCGCAGCGGAGCGAGGGGTAAAATACACGAAAAATAAAGGGCACCAATGGTTAAATCGAAAATAAACCACGGCCGGACATGAATCATTTCTGTTCTAATATGACAATTTTTTGCTTTCAAATACCTATAGTGTACAATGCTACAGAAGCCATTTTGTTGTTTCTTGCTACGTTTACACTGTGTATCATTGACACCGGAAATTGCATACTAACGAAGCGTAAAAGCTATGATGATAATGCTGACCGGGTCAGATTATTTGTCATTTATGCGCTTCTTATGGCATAAAGCAAAGATTTAACGTGGATTCCATATTCTTAAGACATTTAAGAACTTGTTTCTCTTCATTTGATTATTAAACATAGTTTTTCCATGTAAAAATATACGCAACTAAGGTGAGGTAGTACCTGTCAAAAGTAGCACTCGTAGTGTCTAAGCGCTAAAATCGTTCATTTAAGAGCTGCTTCGTTGTGACTTCCATCGAATATTAACAGGTTTAGTGATATATATATATGAATGCAAACCGAATTTGCTGAAGAAATGCTCTTTTTTCTTCTATTTTAAAGAAAATATATTTTGATCAGTGTACGGCGAATTGCGTAGAACTGTACGGCGTATTGAAAATAAACAACTTTCCCAGTGTACGGCATCTTGCACTATTGGTTTATAAAAATCGCTTGTTTTGCATGTAATAATCACAATTTTACCAAAAATAACCTCTTTTGGTAACGTATATAAGGACCGGAGGTAAAATATCTACCAGGAAATAGAAACCTTTAGGGTTTTACTAGTCATAATAATTCTAAAAGCTGTAGTTTTCTTTCTGGAATCACGCTGAAAGAAGAGCTTCTCCCTTATAATCATCTGCTTAAACTTTAGAGCCTAGAAATCTGAAATTTTGAAGAAAATCTACAATCTATATTGGAGTTATTGCCCTGTATACTTATGTTTTCAAAATTTCACACTTCTTAAGATCAATTCTTAAAAATTATTAAGATATTAGAGAAATTTATAATGCACATTGCTTGGCACATCGCGATGTATAAAATAAGTAAAAGGTCAAAGTTGCAAGACCATGAGTTTTAGAAGTTGTTCCCCTTACAACATAAAAATCGACGGCCATTTTCACAGCTTTTCCTTGTTACTTAGTACAGTGCAAACCCTTAAAGCTAGCAAAACACTTTTTTGTTTAGGTAGCATGATTTAAACGAAAGTTACTAAATGACTACCGGGTATATATATATATATATAGGAGTTATGGTTCCTTAAAATAAAACTTAAAATAATTGTTTTTGCCATATACACGCCTGTGAAACACGAAAGTCGCAACCAACATTTCGGGACCCGGAATTTTGTGATTTACATTTAATGTAATAAACTTGAGAAATTGAAGAATTTCACTCCATGTATATTTGTTGAATAATTATAAATAAAGCAAAAACAGTTTATTTCGTTCAATTAATTACGTTATTATTTTTTTTCTGGACTTGTCCTGTTAAATAAAATCGCCTTGACAATTTTAAAACGATTTCTGGCTAAAAATACAGGCTTAACTATTATTGTTGGTATACTTAAGACCTGCGACAAATCTCACATGGACATGATGGAGTGACATTCTCGTCTTCTCTGATTCTTGCAAAAAAATGTTCTTTCACTTAGTATCAATAAACTTCCGGGTAACAATATTTTGTTGCGACTTACGAGTTTCCCAGGCGTGTTTCGATTGCTTAAATGTTCGGCTTATTTAAGTCTTCACTTTTTTAATTCAGTTAATCAATTATTCGAAAGAAGTAAAATTGTTTAAGCTAATGGTTTGCTTTTATTTTGTCAGATTCAAATTTCTAAAGGCTGTGATAAGATATGCTGAAAAATCATTTTCTACAAAAATGTACTTAGGGTCGGACCAACCATTTAATTTGAAAGGGGGGGTCTGTTTGTCTGTTTTGGCCAGAAACAATTGTATTTTTTTAAAACTGTCACGACAAAATATTTTTTACAACATACGTATTATTTTATATTTTTCAATAAAGAATTATCAGATCCAGAATATTTTTTCATGAAAGCACCAAGCCCCCCTTTAAAGTTGAATATTTGGTCCCTGTGTCAGTAAACTGAAGGTATATGAACGACAGACCTGAATCAAATACCAAGTGGTGGGAGCCCATAATACTGCATACCAAATAAAAAAGGTTGTAATAAGTACATGTAGTTGCTGAGATAATTGCTTTCTACCATAAAACGTATTCCCTTTTCGTTATAGGCGCTTTTCCTGCAAGAAAGACTTTTAAATATTTAAAAAAAAACTAAATTGCAGCAAACAAGAGGTTAATTCTTGAATTGTGCACATTAAGCATACTAGTATAAAAATACTATAAATGTTGACGTGCACTTTGTGCTATAATTTTGAAAAGCAAAATTTAAAGTTAGGCAGGGTATGGACAGTATTTGTCTATCAGTGCACAAAATACTTATGTTGTTGACAAGCTGTATTTTTCTTCTAATAGCAACCAGAAAACATATTTTGCTCATCCATAAATAATTCGTGTCACCGCCAAATTTACACTCTCTTTTAATTTCTTGGAACAAGGACTAAACAAACGACGACACCTCTCAATCCACACACCAACGCTTCACGTCTTTGAGTTTCGCATGTTCATATACACCCCTATATGTACCATACCTTATCATGCCGTACCACACCTATTGGTGATTTTGTTCGAACTTGTCTCTAATTTAGATAAACTTATGATTTTCAGCCTTCCAATTATTTTGATTCAAATGTTGCTCCTCACACATGTATAAATGGTAACTCATTGAGTTATGCATACAAAACTTTTCATATTCATTATTATCCTTTGTTATCGTTTTTCACCCTTTCCGAGATAGAAGAAACACAATAAATAAACGGCGAAAGTCAAGCAATTAAAGATTAAAGCTTAGATTATTTAATCATACACACCAATCCGCCGTACACCACTCAAGCAAGCCGCTGTACAGTTGAAAAACTCGAGTACGCAATTTGCCGTACACCGATCAAAATATATTTTCTTTAAAATAGAAGAAAAAAGAGCATTTCGTCAGCAAAATCGGTTGGCATTCATTTATTAATGACTGAACCTGTTAATATTCGATGGAAGTCACAACGAAGCAGCTCTTAAATGAACGATTTTAGCGCTTAGAAACTACGCGTGCTACTTTTGACAGGTACTACCTCACCTTAATTACGTATATTTTTACATGAAAAAAATATTTTTATAATCAAATGAAGAGAAACAAGTTCTTAAACGTCTTAAGAATCCGAGATCCACGTTAAATCTTTGCTTTATGCCATTAGAAGCGCATTAATGACAAATAATCAGACCCGGTCAGCCCTATCATCATAGCTTTTACGCTTCGTTAGTATGCAATTTCCGGTGTCAATGATACACAGGGTTTAAGTGCAAATGATCCTTATGACGTAGGCATTTTCAGCAAAAATCATATAATGACGTCGCCATTTCTGGCGCAAAATGAACTGTGATGTCAACCTGTGTTTTATTGGAATTAAAACATGGCTTGTGGCCATGGTTTCTATTGTTCTTTCCGGGGACCCATATTGGAACTTGGCATCAGGTATAAAAACGTTAAAAAAAAACGAGTTTATCGATCTTAAATTATACTTAGCGGTCGATAAACTAGATTTATCGCTCGCAAACTATAGTTTGAGAACGCTTTTGGTTATTTTGATTGTTTGTTTATTATCATTATCGATCGATAATGGGTATTCAATTGCTAATTAGGGTTAATCGGTGATAAACTGAGGTTATCAATCGATCGCATTCTATACTTTACAGACGAAAAATGCTGTTTTATGTAGTAAACTAACATTTGCACTCCGTAAATTATAGTTATTGCCGATAAACTGGGTTTTGCGCAAACCATAGTTAGCGATTGATAAACCCATAGTTTATCAGGTTTTTGTAACTATTGCGTGTCATTTTTTAGGCTTGTTTGATTTACAATATCAAGCGCTGATGACAATGTGGAACATACAAATATTGATCGTCGATTAGAACACCTACTAGTATTACGAAGAAATTATCTAAGTTTCTTGCACTCTAAGTAACCAAATATAACATTAATATTATTATCTAGCAGGGAAGTGCAAAAACTAACAATCGGAGTTGTCGAACTTTTGTTTTCATATCGTTGTAACAATTGCGATGTTATTGTTACTGCGACGGAGGTGGTATTCAAGGTGATCCTTTATGTCTTAGACTTTTCAGACTTCATCAATCATAACTAGTTTATCTACAAGAGAAAAAATATTTTGTGTACAAACTTTATATTTTATTTATTTATACATCTATTGTTAGCACAAAGCTAGATAAAATTATCACAGACAAGCTTAACTAGCATAAATAAAAACACAGTATGAAAAATAAAATGAAGAAAACTATTCAAAAAATGTAAACTAATTTACAAAAATCTTTTTAACTATACCTAAATACTACTAAAACAATAACAAATAAGCACAGGAAAATCTTGTTGAAACGTCAAGAAGCTTATTAAAGATTCATGTAATATCATCACATAATTGTCAATTTGTTTTGAATTAAATTTAGCATATGAGATCACAGGAAGTCCATCATTGGTATGGCGCCTTAAAAGAGGGGTCATTAATAGTCTAATTTGAATGAATATGTCAAAATAAAGACATTTGCATAATAATTGATTTCATTAATGAATAATTTCTTTGATGGTTGTCGTTATGATGTATTGTTTATAAAGTAATGCCCTTCGATAAATTTACACCTGTGTTTGAATGTTTGGGGTGTATTCGTATTGTTTTGATGCTACGTCTTTTTACGTTTCTTTCATCAAGAAAACAATTATATGTGCTGAAAATACTCTGTTTTATAACCTATTTGTTCTCATGATTTTCAATAAAGCAATACATTACATTCAACGTTTTTGACACCTATACCACCATGTAGGAATTAATCAAATCAGGACTTTGGACACATAATAGAAGTCGATGGAAGAAAAAGCTTGCATGAAGAGTTAAAAGATACAAAGACTTTTAGAAAATTTGGCACATAGCTTGAAGAAATGTAATAACAAAACTATTGAACTTGAAGATCAATCTCAAATGTCCAAGAGAAAAGAAAAACAAGGAAAACAAGGAAAACATCGCAATTGGCTTGACTCGGTACAGACATACCAAAAGAAATGGTGGATTAAACCAGGTTTTAGGGTGCACCAAACTTTCCTCTTCCATATCAGAAATTAACAAGCACAGGAATATCAAATTAGCTGTAAAATATAAACACTGTATGCAGGTGAAGTTGGTATTTCACTTTCCATGATAGAAAAAAAATGAAAATTAAAGTCGCCTCTTCACGAAAGTGAGGGGAGCTTATGTGATACCTCCGGCGTCAGCTCCCGCACCAAATTACAGAAGAATGGTTAAAATCCATTGGTATGGTAGGTGCACCTAAAGATGCTAGACACAATGCATGCTTCGGATGCTGGCTGTGACCTATATTTTCCGCATTGATGACCACTTACAGAAGGATGGTAAAAGTTCATTCCTGCTTACTGACAAGAACCACATCATCTAAAGTGGTATGTTAAGGTGCACCTAGAGATACTTAGCAAGATGCATGCTTCAGATGCTGGCTTTGAATTATTTTTGCATGGATTGAGCACTTAAAATTTTTAAAGTTGAAAGTCGATTCCCACTTAGTGACAATATTTCGCAACGAGGTGAGCTTCGTAATCGATAGATTACCTATGTTTAATACCATGTATACTGAGATAACTATGTTTAATACCATGTATACTGAGATAACCAACCAGGTCTAATTCGAGATGCATATCCAAGAATAACGTAAAGCAAGTGCATTCGGTGGTTTCTTTAACCCCTTACTCTGACTTCATCGACCCAAAGATATGCATAACTTCGACTTTTTAGTCTAATTAAGAAAACCAATGCAAAGGTTTCAGTGAATAATGATAGATGACGACCTAACTTCATCAGCAAATAGAAAAATAAAAGTATATATACTAGCGATTATAACAGAAAGTGAGAAACTATAAGATGGTGCTACCAAACCATTCCCATGAAAAACATCACCAAGACTTTTAAGCAAATCAATAACATGAACATTTGCTGAACCGAATGCTATATATTGCTACCGCCTGAAAAATGCCGATACCTTACGATTCTATCTTCTTCAAAACCTCTATAGAATCAGGCAAAGAACCTGAACAAGTGAAAATAGCCGAAGGATTCATATGATCGAATCGTACCAATGACGGAAACTATAACTCCTCTGTGCTGGATTTGGCTCCTTGTTCGAAATTTTTGGTTTTTAGTTCTTTTCGTTTTCAACAATTTTAGAATTTGACCTTCCAATGTTTTGATTTAGATGCTACTGATAAGAGGTTACTCCTTGAAATATCGACATATAGCAAATCCAAATTAACCGTTTATACCCGCATTTCGGAACCATTGGGCTATAACCGCTACTGGTCGACCAGAGGTCCCCGAGGGTAATAACAAGCCTGGTCGTCGTACTTGTCCAACACGATTTACCTTAAAATTTCTAATAGTTTTTTCACTGAAATTTCCGAATTTTACATTCAAAATGGTTTCAAAGACCCGGTTTCTTACCTTGTAATGCACATGGTCGATATCCTCGGTGCTGGATTTGGCTTCCTTGTTCGAACGTTTTGGTTTTGAGTACTTTTCGTTTTCAACAATTTTGGAATTTGACCTTCCAATGTTTTGATTTAAATGCTACTGATGAGAGGTTAATCCTTGAAATATCGATATATAGCATATCTAAATTAACCGTTTATACCTGCATTTTGGTATTTGTAAATTTGAAACCACTGGGCGATAACCGCTGCTGGTGGACCAGAGGTCCCCGAGGGTAATCAGAAGCCTGGTCGTCTGACTTGTCTGACACGATTTACCATAAAATTTCTAATATTTTTGTCGCTGAAATTTCCGATTTTTAAATTCAAAATTGTTTAAAAAAACAGGTTTCTTACCTTTTAATGCACATGGTCGATATCCTCGGTGCTGGATTTGGCTTCCTTGTTCGAACGTTTTAGTTTTGGGTAATATCGATATATAGCATATCCAAATGAACCGTTTATACCTGCATTTTGGTATTTGTAAATTTGAAACCACTGGGCGATAACAGCTGCTGGTGGACCAGAGGTCCCCGAGGGTAATCACAAGCCTGGTCGTCAGACTTGTCTGACACGATTTACCATAAAATTTCTAATATTTTTGTCACTGAAATTTCCGATTTTTATATTCAAAATTGTTTAAAAAAAAAAACAGGTTTCTTACCTTTTAATGCACATGGTCGATATCCTCGGTGCAGGATTTGGCTTCCTTGCTCGAACGTTTTGGTTTTGAGTACTTTTCGTTTTCAACAATTTTAGAATTTGACCTTCCAATGTTTTGATTTAGATGCTACTGCTTAAAATATCGATATATAGCATATCCAAATAAACCGTTTTTACCCGCATTTGGGTATTTGTAATTTTGAAACCATTAGGCGATAACCGCTGGTGGTGGACCAGAGGTCCCTGAGGGTAATCACAAGCCTCGTCGTCGTACTTGTCTGACACGATTTACCATAAAACATGATAAAATTTATATTTTTGTCACTGAAATTTCCGATTTTTACATTCAAAATAGTTTCAAAGACCAGGTATCTTACATTTTGATGCACATGGTCGATATCCTCGGTGCTGGATTTGGCTTCCTTGTTCGAACGTTTTGGTTTTGAGTACTTATCGTTTTCAACAATTTTGGAATTTGACCTTCCAATGTTTTGATTTAAATGCTACTGATGAGAGGTTACTCCTTGAAATATCGATATATAGCATATCTAAATTAACCGTTTATACCTGCATTTTGGTATTTGTAAATTTGAAACCACTATGCGATAACCGCTGCTGGTGGACCAGAGGTCCCCGAGGGTAATCAGAATCCTTGTCGTCAGACTGACACGATTTACCATAAAATTTCGAATATTTTTTCGCTGAAATTTCCGATTTTTAAATTCAAAATTGTTTAAAAGACCAGGTTTCTTACCTTTTAATGCACATGGTCGATATCCTCGGTGCTGGATGTGGCTTCCTTGTTCGAACGTTTTGGTTTTGAGTACTTTTCGTTTTCAACAGATTTGGAATTTGACCTTCCAATGTTTTGATTTAAATGCTACTGATGAGAGGTTACTCCTTGAAATATTGATATATATAGCATATCCAAATTAAGAGTTTATACCCGCATTTTGGTATTTGTAAATTTGAAACCACTTGGCGATAACCGCTGCTGGTGGACCAGTAAACACAAGTCTGGTCGTCACACTTGTCTGATACGATTAACATTAAAAATTTCTAATATTTTTGTCGCTGAAATTTCCGATTTTTACATTCAAAATTGTTTAAAAGACCAGGTATCTTACCTTGTAATGCACATGGTCGATATCCTCGGTGCTGGATTTGGCTTCCTTGTTCGAACGTTTTAGTTTTGAGTACTTTTTGTTTTCAACAATTTTGGAATTTGACCTTCCAATGTTTTGATTTAGATGCTACTGCTTAAAATATCGATATATAGCATATCCAAATAAACCGTTTTTACCCGCATTTGGGTATTTGTGATTTTGAAACCATTAGGCGATAACCGCTGCTGGTGGACCAGAGGTCCCTGAGGGTAATCACAAGCCTCGTCGTCGTACTTGTCTGACACGATTTACCATAAAACATGATAAAATTTATATTTTTGTCACTGAAATTTCCGATTTTTACATTCAAAATAGTTTCAAAGACCAGGTATCTTACATTTTGATGCACATGGTCGATATCCTCGGTGCTGGATTTGGCTTCCTTGTTCGAACGTTTTGGTTTTGGGTACTTATCGTTTTCAACAATTTTGGAATTTGACCTTCCAATGTTTTGATTTAAATGCTGCTGATGAGAGGTTACTCCTTGAAATATCGATATATAGCATATCTAAATTAACCGTTTATACCCGCATTTTGGTATTTGTAAATTTGAAACCACTGTGCGATAACCGCTGCTGGTGGACCAGAGGTCCCCGAGGGTAATCAGAAGCCTTGTCGTCAGACTGACACGATTTACCATAAAATTTCGAATATTTTTTCGCTGAAATTTCCGATTTTTAAATTCAAAATTGTTTAAAAGACCAGGTTTCTTACCTTTTAATGCACATGGTCGATATCCTCGGTGCTGGATTTGGCTTCCTTGTTCGAACGTTTTAGTTTTGAGTACTTTTGTTTTCAACAATTTTGGAATTTGACCTTCCAATGTTTTGATTTAAATACCACTGATGAGAGGCTACTCCTTGAAATATCGATATATAGCACATCCAAATTAACCGTTTATACCCGCATTTTGGTATTTATATTTTCAAGTTAGTAGAGTATGTTATTTAAATAAAAAGAAGAAAAGAGGTACAAATGGGGCCTATCGAATTCAAAAGGTCCGGAAAAACACGAAAGAGAACAGCACGAAGAAACAGACAACTTAAAAACAACTGTATAGCAGTTAACAACGCTAACTCAAGTCGTAGCAAAAGTTAACTTAGGTTTTCCGAAAGAGAAAGGAGTTTCTGCTTGCTATAGCCCACTTGCGCGTTGCTGATGGCAATTCCGTGCGAAAATCTGGTAAAGAAGGACAAAACAAAAACCTATGACAAACATCTGCACTCATCTGAGAGATAGAGAACCCACATGTGTCAATGAACGCATGATGTCTTCCATAGAATTTCTTAACTGAGGACAACAATCGAAGAGCAACATAAACTCCATGAGTTGGAGTGTTGCTACACAAGACAGGAAAGCTAATGATTAGAAATAAAGTTAACAACAAAACTGGGACGATCAGACTCATTTATCCAAGAATAACAAGCAAAACAAGACACACACCAGATAAATTGAAGATAGCAATGGTCCTTACTTGTTAAACTTGAAGTCATCACGTTTGTCATAGCTTTAGTGAGTGTCTATTTCGAGATATAGCTCTTGATAAGAAGTCCGTTGTGTCCTTTATCTCAAGTTCCTGGGGATGTATATGAGATGGGGAAAGTCACCAAATTTAGAATTGTTCAGTGAAAGGACTTCATCGTTTAATCGTAAAATAAGGTATTTTTGCTGAAAACACGTCCACCACACTGAACAAATATGTTGCCTACAAGAAAGTTGCTTTGTTTTTTTTCTCTTACGGACATTTGAAATTTAAAAACATCCTCCCTATTCGGTAGTTTTGGTATCAACCTCATTTAAAATCAATGACCTCACAACTTTAGCCAATTCTGACAGAACGTTACTTTCTTTCTCCTGTTCTTTCTTGGCCCATTCAAGGCATAATCTTCACCTGAATCCATTTTTGTTTTGAAACTATTGGTTCAGTTCATATGTCTTTGCTCACGATATTTTGGTTCTTTAGCCTACCACTGCGAAGTTGGTCATTTTCCATTAGTGCCCACCAAACCCTTTTAAAGAAGCAGAGGTACCAATGTGTCATCCAAATGTCAATGAATTGATTCTTTTTAAAATTGAAATTTTTATAAGTATCAATATGACATTTCGATGACCAGACCTAAGGTGACTAAGGGATTACCAGCATATTAAGGGCAACATGCTTCAAGAAGAGTTTTGTCTCATGATTGTGCTGTTAGCTCTACGAAACGTTGTACATATTCACCATATAAAACAGAAAGCTTTTAGGAAGGATAGTCATTCTAACGAATGCAACAACAGATTACACCAAAGTTTGCATATTCTAGAAGAAATGAAATGACAAACTACTCGGGATTTGAATTGAACAAATGACAAGGCAGAGCCGCGGTGGGGGTTCCTATCACAATGCCACTAGAGATATGTTAGAACAGAAGAACAATTCTAAATTTCATTTTATAACCGATTCGGTGCTGATTGGAGGTTCAGTAACAACTGACTTATCAAGAAATGATTTGCTATATGATTTTGTTTTATATAGGTTTGACTCGTATCTTGTAAAATATGATAAATTGTTGATATTACCTTGCAGTTTTCAACAAGTGCAATTTGAACACGTTTGAGCCACAGGCAAACATGTCTTTTTCATTTCATTGATTCGAACGATAAGAAGTACCATCGTGCCACCGTGAATCACCACACGTTATAGAAGACCAGCGTTGCCCTCTGTGAATCCTGAACCACAAAACATATTATTATTAATAATCACATTCATTTTTTTTCTTAGGTTTGAAAAGTATAATTAATAACCACAAATTGTCTTGTTTAATGGTTTTACTGTTACTTTTCTACATCTATCAAATGTATTTTATTGTGGTTTTGAACGAATTCTGACAAAAAATTACTAACGTGAGGCAACTACAGTTTGTCAACTGTCAAGTAAAAATTTAAGTTAATTCAAAGGTTATGTTTTTACTTATGATAGTTAATGACTGGCTTATTGCATGGCTGCTCAAATATAAAATCCTTTTATTTTCATTTTTCGTCAGAAAATCTTTTTTATGTCATTGGGAGGTTATTCATTTAGTTTCGTTCACAAAAATGTACGATTATTATATTGTAAAGCAGAGAATTGAATTTTATTATTTCATTTAATCATATTTTTGGTAGTCTTTGATATCCTTTTATATAGGGAATCTGTAAATGTTTTCAATTTCATCAACATTTTTGTACACTCGCTATGTATTTTATATGTCGCCCCTTGTCGTACGTTTGCGTGTTTGTGTTTTCTTTGTTTTTTGGTTTGTTTTTGTTGTTTTATTTTGCGTTGTGTCGTTTGTGGAACATGGTTTTTGTTTTGACCTTTCCAAACGTCTGCCATTTGATAGCCCCAGTATTACCTCTTTACTTCATTCAATGTTTCGATATAAATGCATGCACTATTGGAGATTAGCTTTATCCTCCTGGTTCATCATTTCATGCTTCTTGTATATGAAAGCATATATATAAGAAGGCATCATTAAAGCACAATTTACATTATGAGCTTTTATATAGACATTAACATTAGCTTCTCGTATTCTATGCTATATTTTTTTAACTGTTGTGTCAAGCTTTCAAACACTATCACAGTTATGTACATAACATTCTATTTGGGTTCACTTGATACAACTACACGACAAAATATGTGAGTATAAAATTGAGTCCACATATCTATGTTCCTTCTATATCAGTTTGAAACGGTCGAAAAAGTCCTTGGGATGTTGTATTCGAATGAGCTTTTGGTGCAACCGGAAGTGACGTAGGAACGCCTGATAACCCGGATAAAGAGGGATTGCAGAAACTGTCTAAACCACTTGGTGAACTGTTATTATGGCCAATTAAACCAGCACTCTCAAGTACGGAGTGTAAATTACACCCAAGAGGAGAAACTCCTGGAATCGAATGTCCAGATGATATTTGCGAGGAACGTTGTAAAATTGAATTAGCCATGCCATGCAAAACCTCCGAACGAGGTCGAAGAGAGTTTGTTAAGGGTATTTGTGGCATAGGCGTTGCCGACGGCCGTTGCAAACCCATTTGTGAGTACAAGTTGAAAGGAGCAGCATTTGATGATGGAATTCCGTAAGGGTAAGATGCGGCGGCTGCGGCCAAGTAAGCGTAAAGGTGCGGATCGGCAATACCATAAGGCCAAGCCATAGCCATGCGTTGTCTTTTATCTTTCATTCGACGATTCTGGAACCAAACCTGAAACATTCAAAGAATTTGTGTGTAGAACATTACCAATCATTTAACAATGGTTATTATGCATATATGGCATGTCCGTTCTAAATAAATGTTTCGTGCAATAACTACAATCGTCCATAGGCTTTCTTTTATATTTTGGTAAAAATTACTAGAGAATTAACTTAAGCTTGTAGAAATGATAAATTATTGCTTTTTTCATTTCAATTGTGATAATTCTAATGAGCGTAAGCAACGTTTTCGATTACTGTTGCTGGTGAACGTAGGTTATTTTTCCCTCTGCCTATCAATTTAATTCCAATGCATTTGACGATAAGTTTATACCAACCAAAATATGCATATTAACCAGCAAACCTATTAAATTAATCATTTTTATTGACACCTGCTTTGCAGACTAAAATTACCTTAATTGTATTTTCTGGCAAGTTTAACGATTTAGCCAATTCACATCTTCTTGGTCTTGAAACGTAATTTTCTTTGTAAAATTCTTTTTCCAAACGACTAATCTGTTCTCTTGTAAACGCAGTTCTGTATCTCCTGACCTGGGAGTCATCCGTCAAAGAATCTGAAAAAATCAAAAACAGCTAGATGAAGACTAAGCTTAACTTCTTTAGGGTGCATTTACTGTACCATTTTACTCCCCTCTTATAATCTATTAGTATAGTAAAAAGTTTATTCCTCTACGGGTATTTTTGGATAAAGTGTGTTCGTGTTTAAACAATTCATCAATAAATTTTGAATCCATTTTTCTTCCGGATAGGCAAGATTATTATCAATTAAATAAGTATATGGTACTGTTACGTATGAAGAAAACATTAAGATGTGGAATAAGTGAACGCGACACAACCTGCATATATGAAATACATCCATTGCATCAGAGACAATTCATAAACAAAATCGACGACCAGTAGATCACAGAGGAGAATCGGTTTATCGAGAAAATGATCGTGGACAATTCAAGAACAAATAGATCGTGATCGTGAGTTCCATACGTGAAATAAAGTTTTTGTAAACTTGTTTCATATGTTCAATTTAATATAAATAAAAAAATATTTCTCACAAAATGGTTGATCACAAGGATAATTTTTTCGATAAACGGATTCTCAACTTTGTAAAATTAAAAATGCACACGATTCATAACTTTCCTAAAATTGCCAAAGAAAAAGCCTCTTTCTATAACATAAAAAACGACGAGTACAATCAGATCAATTCTTGGTTTAGGACAGGCACATATAAAAGGTGGTTTTTTTTTTACTTTTTGGTACTAAAATGTAATTTTTCCAAATTATGCTAAATTACATTATTCGGAACCCAAGAAAAATATATCTCCTTGGTTTTAAAAAAAAGATCGATGTACTCTTCTGCTTTTGACAGCAAAACTTTTAAATAGTATCAAAGAACAAGTTATGAACAGTTTAACAAATTTCTTCATTCGTATATAAATCAAGAATTTCATCAAACGCTCGTTACTTTTTAAATGTCTTTAATTCTCTCAAGTGTTAATGGTGAAATGTTTGATTTAGTCTTTTTAAAAATGTAAGTGATTCTTAATTTTTTCACTAAGACAATTATGTTCTTATCATCAATTTTATTCCTTCCATCAATCTTTAGTTGAAAGACTGAGCTTTACTTTTTATACCTTTTAATTGTGACAAAACAAACTTGTAGCATTAAGGGTTATTTTGATCGTGAGAAAACATTCAGCACATCAGGCAGTAATTTGTAGATTTCTCTTAAAATGAATGATGATCACACTTATCATCATTGACAATTTGTTGGATTTGAAATCTTAGGATAAAAAACACAATAATGGACTTTAAAATTAAGGTTTGTTTTTGCTTTCAAAAACGATGTCTCCCCCCGTTTCCCCGAAAGTTCTAACATTCGTAATCCAAATAAAAATTTGAGGATCAAAATTTCCTGGTAGTATGCAAAACTACATATGGTGTCCTTTCTACATACTAGTTTCGTGGATTCGGTTCAGTAGTTGCAGATGCGCTGAAAAGATGATAAATTGGAATTTTCGTTAATTTTTTTAAGATCAAAAGGCCAAAAACTCCCACAAGAATTTGAGGATCAAACTTTCCTGGTAATATGCACAATCACATGAAGTGTCCTTCCTATATACCAAGCCTTGTTGAAATCGGCTCAGTAGTTTCAGAAGAGTTACGCTGATTAGATGATGAATGAGGATTTTCAGCAAAGGACAAGATAGGATAAGAGCACGAATTGGCCCCCTAAATTACACTATTTTTCCAAAATTGGAATAATGAATTATAACAGTGTGATTTTGTGATTCAGAAGTTATATTTTTTGGAACAGGCAAAATTTTATTGAAAATTTGACATGTGGCGTAATTACGCATGTGCACAAAATGATAGAACTGTGAAATGTAACAAAATTGGCTAAAATGGTTAAAATAATAACATTTTTGGGAGAAATATGAGCGGACCTGCGACCCACAAAGATAATTTCTGGGAACATTAGTTCTGGTATGACAAATTAACAATCAAAATATTTTTGTGGGTCGCTTTCCGCTCATAGTTATTTTTGCCAAAAACATACCTAATTTTGAGAATTTTTTAGAAAAAGCCACTTTTTCATCAAGTTTGATCAAATGTAAAAATTAGATTTGATGTACTCTTTGTTTAAAACATTTAAATTTATAAACTTTCATTACTTAATATCAAATACATGAACATTTTACCACAAAATTTCACTTTTGAAAAAGGGGCCAAAAATAGCCCTGATCATACCTTGTCCTTTCTAAATTCAAAGGGCCATAACTTCTACAAAAAATTGGGGATAGGGTATTGGGACACGTGGCAAAGAGAAAACTATTGGATAAATGTGTTGCCTACGACAATTCTTTCGAGGGCCAAAGTGACATGCAAGAAACGTGTCGTATTTCTACAAGGCGCACCGCAGAATATGTTTTCTGAATATTACAGCCGGATGACCGGAGGTTTAAAAATCAAAGGGATGATAAAATGAACATGAAATAAAAAAAAATACAACTAAGTTTTGATTGATTGATTGATTGATTGATTGATTGATTGGTGTGTGTTTTGTCTCCTGTCGGCGATCTTTCAGCCATCATCGGGACAAAATTTTGCTGCTTGATAGTAAAGCAATAACCAACTAACAAATGTTTCAATTAAAAAATGCTTTGGTGAAAAAAAAATGACAAAAAGGGAATTTTGCATTTTCACTGCCAATGGATCATAGAGGGGGTTGGCTAAAGCTGTGTAAATTATCCCATTTTACCGGGTTTTAGCGGATGACCATTCTCGCATCGAAACATGAAGCAATGTTTATTTACATTCATAATAATTGTTAAATTTCTTCCTAAATTTATGTAATGTTTTAGAGTCAACTCAATTAAGCATAAACCGTATTTTGACTTCTTATTTCGCTTATCTAAAATTCAGTATTCTTACCTTAAAAATGTAAAAAAAAATCAATTTTAGTTTTCGTATGAATTTACCCAAAATGCTATTACAATATTGGTAATATAATTGTAATAAAGCTAAGAAATAGAGCAGTCTATGAAACAAGCTAAGAAAAGCTGATGATTTTCATCAGCCCTCTTATCTCAATCTGTATCAGCTAAATCAGTAACCTCTCAGCATGATAGCCATAAAGACAGTAAAATTTAAACATTAGATTTGTTTTAATTACTTGAACACTGTCAACTTCAAAGTGATGTTTGAAATCATGTAAAATATTTTCATTTTTGTGAAGAAAATTCTGTAACATGATATCTCAACTGGGTGTTGATATATTTGTAACTTATTTTAAGTGATCAGAGATAAGAAATCTAGCATTAATCTAGCTTATTTCATAGACTTGTATTATAACTAACTTACATAAATTTGTCTTAATAAAGTACATTTATACTCATATATACACTGTATTTTTTCTTTAAAAAAATACGTTTTGTTTAATATTTATAGGACATTTTCTGTTTGCATCAACTAGGCATGTTAGATGCCGTTTAAACGGAAATTAAAAGATCATTACCATTTTTGTCTTCAATTTTCTTAAGTTTGACTGCCCATCAATGACTGTTTATAAGGTTATTCTCAAGAGATTCAAAAACACAAGCAATGGCCACATAATTACATGATCATTCTTTGCCTTGATAGCATTTAAGCAAGTTTCAAAATTTCGGACGAGCACTCTTTAGTTATAAACTAACTAAGTTTCTTAATGTAAAGAGACGTACGGTATTGTGTATCCATATAAAACAAGACCAAAGTTAAGGAAGCATCAAAAGAAGGGATCTTAAGATAGTGATTGATTTGAATACAATAGACTCTAATGCTTTGCCTTTTTTTGCTGGCAGAATTTTACCCTTTCAGGATGGGTGTAAAACCTTTTGTTTTTTACTTCTGAATCGTCTGAAAACACATTATAACGGTTCTATTTAGAATGAAATATAAATAAGAATCTGTGGTGCAATTATCTTTGAAATATTCCCAGAGAAGATAATGCTAATACAAAATTGTGTTGTTTATTTTTATATTCATATCAAAATTACAAATAAAACTGTAAATTGTTAAACTAGTTAAAGACGTTGTTTTGAAAATTAAATAAGCATATAAATTAATTGTATTTGAAACGAAATTATTAGTTTTTATAATATATGAATAATTTGAATAATTTTAAACACATGATTTGATTTTAAAAATTAAAAATCATACCAAGGGAGATAATACATGCGAACTTTATTTCACCAGAAACACCTACACACTTATATATTTCGGCCAAAATATTCTGAATTTTGTCACGATTTTCAAAAATTAATTAACGATTTCAATACACAAATATTTTGTCTCAAGTAATAAATGGTATTTTACAAGACATTTTACTTAAGCTCTGACACGAACAACTAGATTTTTATTAATGAGTTTCAATTAGTATTAATTAATCAAGGAATTAGATTCCTAGAATTAATTAAAGCATTGCTGTAGTAAAGTTTAGGTTCTCGTTTAATAATGGTACGGTAAGAAAATACTGTGTGAATCAAAACAAAATAATTATTTGCACTCTTGAAAAAAAAAGGAAACGCAAACCTGTGAAATGCAATTTTTAGTATAGTATCAAAATTATTATCAACTCTAAGTTATAGTGCATAAATTCGCTAAAAGGAAATTTTGGTGGTGAAAATATTTTTTTTATATATTATTACTATTTTTACTATTTTACAAGAAATAATTACATCAAAGGTAAACTATTTATTTGAATGAATACTTGTTTTTTTCATAACTCAAAATAAAATCATTGTAAAACAATAATCAATCATTTTGTAAGAAAATAATTCAAAAAATATAAAGTGTTTGGTTGTGTTAATATTTTGAAAAAACAAGATTCGAATGATTATCTTTATTTTTTATGTATTTTTAAAATATTTTTTTCTCCAAACTTATCATTTACTAATAACCTTAATCAGATATTTTTTCTTGTTTTTATCTGGATTTATACTTAAAATAATTTCATTTGTGATTAAGACCTTAACCGAACCAAAAAAAATTGTGTTCTCTTTTTTAAATGAAACTGCTCACCTCTATCGTTTTGATCTTTCTCGTTATCAGATGCAATGCTGATCTCATCTTCCTCTGGTCGGTTGGTCTTTAGACCTTCTTTTTCTTTCCCATCATTCCATTTTCCTCCCGGAAGAAACACAGATTCATCATCTGAAGCATGATCTCCATGTGCACGGACTAATGAAAAATCGTATCCATCCTTTCGTAAGCATAAACCATTACTCCCTCCATTATGCTCAAATGGTGAGTTGTTACTCCTATTCAAATCATTCATTGTTTTATGTTTTTATCATTTAAAGTTTCAGTTCTTTATTTTATCAATCAATCTATTTCAATATTGTGTGAATTGTTTATAATGTTCAAATGTAGCTCAAAATTTCCGAAACAGAATGAATTGTTGATGCATGTAAATATGATATCGTTGATGTACCATTTTTGGCAATTTATGTATAAAATGAACGTTTTCACACCAGAATGCGTTGTAGGGTCTTAAGGGATTTGCCCAAAAAGTATAAATGTCATTTTTCCTTGATGTATGGGTGGGAATTTAAGCCATTGACAACCATATTGTTATTTTTGTCAAGAAATGTCGATTTTTGTTGGACAAGATACAATTGTAACTGTCAATAGCCCCGCCTCTTGATATTTGTCGAAAATAAATTATTTATTATAATTTTGAGTGACAAATACATACAAAAGGTTATTTTATGTAGCATCGAAAATATGTAAATTGAAACAGGTGACATAAAAATATTACCATGTAAATTTTTATCGTTTGTATTTGCAAATAAATTGTCAATATATTATGAAACTATCAAGCGATATGTTTACTTTTTCCTAAATTATAAAACAATATTATAATCCATACATGATTTTTTAATATATGTCAAAAATACTAAATTATTGCAATTTTAGATGTTTAAGTTTTCAGTAAAAAAAAATCAAAGTCATGTTCACTTCCCAAATAACGTTTTAATCTATTTTACCAGATATTTCTTTAATAGTTTAACCTACCCTATGAGTTCACTTTACTCTTATGGCAATGTGATAAATTATTCATTTCATACTCAAAATGGTGAAAAAATTACATATTTTATAAGTCATCTAATCCGGTGTTCTAGATATAGGAGAACTAAGCCTGAATAGCTGGTTTTATCTTAAAAACCCTTCCCATGTTCCGCGACTGCCTTAAAGAAAATCAGGCCCTGGAGGGTCTCCCAATTTAGGATGCTTCAACCTTTCGGACAGCGAGTTAGGTGGCTTTAGAAATTATTGACTTGTACTTGTCCTAAATACTAGTTACAAAAACAATTGTCCTTTTCATGGCCAAACATATTTTCAAAAAGAATTTTATTCATATGTATTTTCAGATATAGCAAATTAAGGTCCTACAAGTATTGAAAAAAAAATATCACACGGCGTGTCATCAGAACGTTCATTATGTTTTGAATTTCATCAGCAGTATTAGAATCAAAATAATTTGGAAAGTCTAAAAAAATGTCGAACAAGAAAGCTAAAACCAGCACTAAAGATATCAAACATTCAGTCGGTATCAGCATTGTTAGCAAGTAAAGTATTTGCTTTATTCCCAAGCAGCGCGATTTCGGCTATATTCGGGAGATGAACATGAAATGATGATGTACAATGAACATGAAAGGATGATGTACAATGAACATGAAATGATAATGAAGTGGCGAAAAGGAGGCACATCGGGGAGGAGAGTGTTTGCTGCCACTGGAAAAAGCAGTGATGGGTAGGGACGAGCAATTTAGCCTCCTGTAAGGGGATCCTAAGGGTCCTTCTCTTACTGAGACCTGCAGCAGGGTTCTTTAACGCAAAAGGAACGTGACATTTTTCCCGACACGGTGCACCACCATGGTTTGCGGCCAGGTTTTGCCCATTGTAGCCTTACGACCCCCGGTATTCATTACGACGGAGCTGCTCCGTTCAACCTACTGGGGCTCACATGCCAGTCGCTTTGTGGGCAAAACGGCCTTACCCAGCCGTTCAAGTTTCTGCTCGCTCTTTAGTGGACTTTTACCGATAAGCTTGGCGCTGCTGCAGGCCTATTCGCCACCTGGAACCCACACAAGTTGTATCAGCATTGTTGTGTTTAAAATTATTAAGCTTATACATGTACTATAAATTTGTAAATGTTATCTTCGAATTCGGAAAGCCCCAGACTTCTACTCACACCTTATCATTTTCAGATGAATCTCGCGTCAGATGTACAGTGAAATTTACCGCTTGGAACTTTGTTTTATTTCAGACAATTCAGTTGAATTGCTAGTGAAAATCTAAGCGACAAATATACAATATGATTAATCACATATAGCGAGAGACAATCCTTTTTACTATCCGGAAAATCCGTTTAGTGGTTTCAGAGGAGTTGTGTTTACAAAATATTTTAATAGTTAGGAATATAATTATTGGAGAGGGGGCTATGGTGAAATTTGAAATAACAAAGACAGAATGCCATAAAATCAGGAAATAAAAAGGCAGGACAGGGCGTTGAATTAAAAAAAAAGCAGGATGCAGTTTTTGACAGAAATATAAATTAAAAAAGTGCACTCGCAGGCAGGATGAAAAAATATCCATAGCTGCCCTAAAAATCAAATGGTCGCCCTTTCAATAAAATACAAATACCAAAAACAGGTTATAATAACGGTTGATTTGGTTATGCTGTTTATTATTTGAAGAAGTAACCTCTCATCAGCAGCATTTGAATTAAAACATTGGTAGGTCGAAAACAATCAAGCCCGTTTCTCATATAACATTTGTTAAATCAAAACTGTGTTGCTATACATGATCAATCACATAAAGTCACAAGCGATCCAACAACAATTCAGCAAAATACGTGAATTCAACTGTGTGAGTTGTGGCAACAGTGTACTTTTAAAGGAAGGCAATTCTATTAAGTCCCCTGATATGTGAAAAATTGTCGAATCAAAATAAAATTGCGATTTTACCAACTAAATATGGCATGGTGACAAACAATTTTAAAAGATGTGTTACGAACATGCGGAATAAAAGCATTACTTTGCCCCTGCGTATTGTGGCACCGGGATGCAAAAAAAAAACTCCTCAAAACCATCTAAACACAGAACCAGGCGTGCTCCCGAGGAAATATACTAAGATTTTGACGACCTACTGATAATTTATAGATGAATAATTGTTAAATCAACACCGATACGCAAACTGTACTTGCAACTGCAAGCGAAATAGACTTGTAAAAATGAAATTTAAGACAATTCATCTTGATTGCATTCGGTGTTTTCATTATAGTGTTCATGCGAGAGTTAACATTGTGGAGTTAAGCCGTAGGGAATAAATGAACTTAAAATTTGTAAATTATATAATGGATCTTGTTGCAAAGGAACAGCAGTCGAAGATGATAAAAGTAAACAAAAGTTGAGTTGTCGAATTTTCTAAGAAGAAAGGAATTATAATAGTTAGTGATACTAAATGGCAGTAGGCAGAGCATATACGGTAGTAAAAATCAGAGAGAATGTTTCTAATGATACAGATGAAAAGCCTGAAGAAGACGATGCTGGCTTACCACTGTTTCTGTTCCCAGTCTTGTGGGGTTGCCATTTGCACAAAAATGAGACATAGCGTTGCTGATCTGTTTGTTTGGTATTAGGAGGAGAAAATGGTTGCATAATGTATTGGTCCTGTCCCAGAGTTACACAGATGTTTTTGGAGTATTCTCAGATATAGAAGACCTACAAGCCTTAATCAACGTTGCCTCTTAGTATCAATATCCCGCCATAAGATACGCCGTTACCATAACTCAAGAGAATTTCTCTTATCTAGACTTGAATTTTAGCATCTGCAATGGTCAGATTGCAATATTTGTATTTTACAAACCTATGGATGCTCATAGTTACCTGATCTATGAATCTTGTCATCCTCAAAATTGCCATTCTTAAGTCCCAGTTTCTTAGACTTAATCGTTTTTGCAGCGAGGACTTGGTTTTTAAGGTCTAGAATGACAAAATTAAGTCATTTTTAATAAAACATGATTCCTTTCCAATATCGTGCAGAGCCATTGATTTGATCTCCATGGTGACTCGATCCAATGCATTTGAACACAGGACATCGGAACATCGGACCAGGCCGCTTTCCCCACAAAGTAACTGGGATGTGTGCCAAGGTGGTTGAATGGGGCAGACCGGTCATAATGAATGCCGGGATCGTCGGGCTATTACACAGGGAAAATAGTAACACATGTTTTCGCATGGTTGAAAAAAAACTTCCGTTTTTCACATGTTTTTTATGTGTTTTACATGCGTTTTGACAAACGCATGAAAAACACCTGTAGAAAAAATGTGTGTTTTCGTATGTTTTGTAACACATGTGAAACATGCGTTTAACACATGATTTTCATATCCAAAACTTACGAGCCATTCTCAATAAGGACCAAAATGGTTTGGACATGATATTAAAATAATTTGGTTTTTAGAAACATAAAAGGTTCAAGACGACTGTACACTTCTTCAAAGGATGATTACCGTATAATTTGAGTGAGTGAGTTGGTGTTTAACGCCCGTGCAACGCTTTATAGGTTATTTACATGCGATGAACATGAAAAGGATGATAAAATGAACATGAAAGGATGATGATAAATGAAAGATGGGGATGGGGTAGGAAACAAAAGACCAGTAAATTTTGAAGAACCACAGAAAAAGGGGGAGAGGTGGATAGGGGCGGAAAATTTAACCTATGTGGTGCACTACTTGGAGGTCCACAAAGGGGTCTTTTACGTGCATGAAGCGTGGCACTCTCCACACACGTTGGCCCACTATGGTCGGCGGTCAGGGTTTCCCCCGCGGACGAGAGCCACCCAATTCAGCCACCTAGGGTACACACTTGGTCGCTCTGTGGGCTGAGCACTGACCCGACGTCAGAACCCCAAGACCCTTAGTCGCCTCTTACGACAAGCTAGGTTCTGCTGCGGGCCTATTCGCCACCCGAGCCCCGCTCGGGACTCCGTATAATTTGACATCTGATTCAAATATCTTTAATTTCTAATTCACCACATGTTTTTCATGCGTGGTACTATTTCTACGTTTACCATGTGTTATGATCATATGTTTTACACATGTTTTTCATGCGTTAAACATGCGTTACGATTTTTCCTGTGTATGCGGAAAACCTTTCCGCCAACCATAGTGGTGTACCGTGTCGTAAAAACGTCACATTCCTTGCACATTAAATGACCCTGCTAAAGGTCTCAGTAAAAGCAGGACACGTAGGATCCCCGTGCAAAAAGGCTAAATTTTCCGCCCCTACCCATCACTCCTTTTTCCAAGTGACAGTCAAAACGGCTTTGTTTCACTCTTTCCTCCACTTCATCGTCATTCCATGTCGTTCATGTTCATCTCCCGGATATAACGAGAAATGCTTTCTCTCTCTCTCTCTATTATAAAGTGATGCCAAGCATTTACTTTAACCTTTGAAACACTACATCTCCACTCGATCTAGCTAAAAGAATTACATCATTTTGAGTTTGGGCGCATTTGTTAAGTTTTTTGTTCAATGTCATCGTCATGTCCTGATTTGGATTTTGTCAAGATTTTTTTTTTTACATTGAAAACACATGTTTCAATACTTAATCGTCGATTTTTCTCTGGTACAACCTCTGATGTAGTCTTAAGTTGATTGTCTTTGTGTGGCTCTATCTAGTTTACTATTACAAAACATCAGTCGGCATCTTTGATGTTACTTTGCATTGTTTTCGAAACGAATCTTCCATACCGATGCCAACATCCAACGTTTAAGGATCAAGTAAAATTGGTAACTTGTTAATTTTCTTACACTAAGGAACATTCCTTGCTACCATGACATATCCGTCTCCAACTTCATATCTAAATTGAGGTGGGTAACTCCTCTTCCTTGTCTGACTGAGAGAGACAATATTGTTACCAGTCTATTGGTATTCCAACATATTTTTTAACACGATCTGCAATTAAATATACAATAAAATCAAACACTTTGTTGCACAATTTACAGATTATTTAAGGCCGAGGGTCTATGCTTTTACAATCTTGAATAATCAAAAGCACATTGATCTACAGGATGCAACTACTTTAAATTACCTAAACGAATCCTTCCTCTAGTCCGATCTGTACATCACTTCGATAACTTACGCCCTGACATCCTTGATTCGGCTCTACCACGTATGCACACCCTGTCAATGCAGGTGCAGGTATCTTAATAATAAACAGACGATTATGAGATGTGGAATAATTGCAAGCATGTCCAGAGGGCGATGCTCATCGTCATGCATTGGCCAAAGATTAAAAGATTAAAATACAATACACAAGATTCAATATCAATCCTAAAATTATCAACGAAATCTGGACAGAACAATCTACACAAAAAAGATAGGGACAAACAAAAGCTTTGACAAAGATTCCCTTCCTAGGGCAGGTACATATCGAATGTGCTTCCGGGCGCAACCCTCCTCTAATTGATAATCTTGTACAAAGCACAAACATAGCACACTCTGAAAATCAAATCGATAAGAGTTCAAATCAACAAAAGAGAACCTGAGACCAAAACAACGAGACGTGGAGAAACTTTCATGGAAATACTCAAAGTTACTGACAGCTAGCTAAGAAGTGTTTATCGGCTAATGTAACAAAATCAAACATATTGATTCCAGTTCCGATATAACACTTCAAACAATTAATGATTTAGTGTTAAATAATCACACAAAACCGACATATTGATAGCTGTAATGCTTAATAAAATAACGATCATGCAAAATGTGATAAATCCGTGAAATGAACACTCCGTAAGACGGAGCTAGTGGTACATCGCCTTCATGAAAAGGAAAATTTTGAACTGGGAAAGTAAAATTTTCGGTTGACAATACTTAAATCTAAATACAAAATGGACATCTATCACCAGTAGAGCTAGACTTATTAAGGGTTAATTCTTTAGGATATATATCATTAATTGTCCCCCGCCGCAACGCGACGGAGGGACCTAGTAATGATCTTCGTCCGTCCGTCTGTGTGTCCGTCACACTTTTGTGAGCTCAACTCCTCTGAGACAGCTTTGATGAAACTCTGTAGGCTTGTTTGTCATGATATGTAGTTGATCATATTGTACCGCCATATTGATTCAACAAATTTTATAGGAGTTATGGGACTTTATCGACTTTGTTCATTTTATGTCATAGGAACACTTTGTGAGCGCAACTCCTCTGAGACCGCTAAACGGATTTTGATGAAATTTTGTAGGATTGTGTGTTATGATACGTAGTTGATCATATCGTACCGCCATGTTGATTTGACAAATTTTATAGGAGTTATGGGACTTTATCAACTTTGTTCATATAAGGTCATAGGAACACTTTTTGAGCTCAACTCATCTGAGACCGCTCAACGGATTTTGATGAAATTTTGTAGGATTGTTTGTCATGATACGTGTAGCAGTCTTGTTTAGTTTGAGAAAGTGGGTTTGTTAAGAGCAAGGATGTCGTCTAAGTATCTGTATGTATTATTAAAAGTATCAAAAAGGTGGTGTTCTTTTGGGTCTTGTTGTAGTTTGGCCATAAATTGTAATGATATTAAGCTAGAAAAACTGCGAGCAGCAGCTCACAAATACCCCCAAAATATCAATCATTTGCAATATCAACCATAAAATATAAGGTGCACATCTACATTATGTAACAAAGATTCAGTTAAAATTTCATGAACATTCTTTTAAGAGATTGAGGGAGAGTTGCAAATAAGAGATGGATACCCCCTTGTTAGCTCACCTGATCCGAAGGGTCATGTGAGCTATTGTCATCACTTGGCGTCCGTCGTCCGTCGTCCGTAAACTTTTTAAAACGTTAACTCCTCTGACACCATAAGTCCTATTGCAACCAAACTTGGTATGGTTGTTCATTGGCATACAGTGCTTAGAACTGATGTGGGGATTTTTGATTCAACGTAAAACATGGCCGCTGTGGCTAAAAATAGAACAAAGGGGTAAATGGCAGTTTTTTGTAAATAACTCAAAAATGGTGACAGATTTTAAAATTTTGAATGGGAACAAAAGTGATCAGCACGGCAAGATCTACCTACCCTGAAATTTTGAAGAAAATCCAACATTCCATATAGGAGTTATTGCCCTTTTTAGCTCACCTGGAAGGTCCATGTGAGCTATTACCATCACTTGGCGTCCGTCGTCGTCGTCTGTCGTCTGTAAACAATTTTCCAAAAATCTTCTCCTCTGAAACTACTGAACAGAATTTAATGAAACTTGGTATGAATGATCCTTAGGGTGTCCTGCACCGAACTTGTGTTTCAATTTTTGATCCGTCAAAAAACATGGCCACCGTTACTAAAAATAGACCAGGGGGGTCAGACTACTGTTTTTGGCTTGTAAATCAAAAGTATAAGAAATAGTTGAAATCTGATGCCAGCTTACTTCTTCAACATCAAAAGTTCTACAAAAGTCTCCATAAGGTCAAAGTTGTCAGATAATCCCTAATAGGGGTTACAGCCCTTAAAGTTAAAAAATAGCGTTTTTACATGTTTTTGGCCTATAGAATGAAAACTATTGTAGATAAAGAAAAGCTGTTGCTTGCTTAAATGTTCAGCTCATTTAGCTCTACAAAAGACTCCATAGGGTCAAAGTTGTCAGATGACCCCTTATAGGGGTTACAGCCCCTTAAAGGCGAAAAATAGTGTTTTTGGCCTATAGAATGAAAACTATTGCAGATAGAGAAAAGCTGTTGCTTGCTAAAATATTCAGCTCATTTAGCTCTACAAAAGTCTCCAAGGGGTTAAAGTTGTCAGATGACCCTTTATAGGGGTTAAAGCCCCTTAAAGGCGAAAATAGTGTTGTTTGGCAAAAGGATGAAAACTATTGCAAATAGAGAAAAGCTGTTGCTTGCTTAAATGTTCAGCTCATTTAGCTCTACAAAAGTCTCCATAAGGTCAAAGTTGTCAGATGATCCCTTATAGGGGTTACAACCCCTTAAAGGTGAAAAATAGGGTTTTTGCATGTTTTTGGCCTATATAACGAAAACTATTGTAGATAGAGAAAAGCTGTTGCTTGCTTAAATGTTCAGCTCATTTAGCTCTACAAAAGTCTCCATAGGGTCAAAGTTATCAGATGACCCCTTATAGGGGTTACAGCCCCTTAAAGGCGAAAAAAGTGTTTTTGGCCTATAGAATGAAAACTATTGCAGATAGAGAAAAGCTGTTGCTTGCTAACATGTTCAGGTCATTTAGCTCTACAAAAGTATCCATGGGGTGGAAGTTGTCATATGACCCTTTATAGGGGTTAAAGCCCCTTAAAGGCAAAAAATAGTGTTTTTGGCCTAAAGAATGAAAACTATTGCAGATAGAGAAAAGCTGTTGCTTGTTTAAATGTTCAGCTCATTTAGCTCTACAAAAGTCTTCATAGTTTCAAAGTTGTCAGATGACCCCTTATAGGGGTTACAGCCCCTTTAACGCAAAACTAGTGTTTTTGGCTTAAAGAATGAAAACTATTGCAGATCGAGAAAAGCTGTTGCTTGCTTAAATGTTCAGCTCATTTAGCTCTACGAAAGTCTCCATAGGGTTGAAGTTGTCTGATAACCCCTTTATAAGGGTTACAGCCCCTTGAAAGTTGAATAATAGTGTTTTTTGATTATTTAGAATGAAAACTTTTGCAGATAGAGAAAAGCTTTTTCATGCTTAAACATTCAGCTCATTTAGCTATACAAAAGTCTTCATAGGGTTGACATCAAGACCAGGTGAGCGATTCAGGCTCCTGGGAGCCTCTTGTAGTTAATTAGCTTATCCGTAATTTGCAATGGAAAACCCAAAACATTATTTTGGTCAAATTCTTTAATAGGAAGTCTACATTATGTCGCAAAGATTTAGTGAAAGTTTAATAAAATATCATTAAGGGGTTAAGGAAGAGTTGAGGATAAGAGATGTACCCAACCAGCTTAGTAAATAGTAAGTGCTCATCAACATTATGTTACTAGTGAGTGAGATGGTGTTTTACGCCATTGTAACGCTATATATGTTATTAAAAGGTGAAGAACATGGTAGTAATGGAAAGAATGATAAAGTGAACATGAAATGAAGATGAGAAACGGAATATTGGGTAGGATGGGAAACAAAAGAACAGTTAATTTTGAAGACAACAGGAAAATGGGAGAGGTGGGTAAGGGCGGAATATCAAGCCTATGTGGTGCACTACTTGGAGGTCCATATAGGGATCTTTTACCTGCATGAAGCGAGATACTCGCTACATAATTTGGCCCACTATGGTTTGCGGTCAGGTTTTCCGCATTATAGCCTGACTACACCGGCATTCATAATGACAGGTCTGCCCCATTCAACCACATGGGCTAAGCGGCCTGACCCGATTACAGGTTTCTGAGGCCTCTTTAGTGGACTTTTACCGAAAGCTTAGCGCTGCTGCGGGGCTATTCGGCTCCAAAGCTCCGCACGGGACCATTACGTTACTTAGATTTTGTTAAAGTTTCATGAATCTATTGAGGGGTAAAGGCGGAGTTTCGGATAAGGGACGGCTACCCCCTTGTTGTTGGATGGTTAAGTCAAGTTTTCCTTTGGGAAACCCAAATTTAATTAGATCAAATTTTAAAATAAGAAATACACATCTACATTATGTCACAAAGATTGTCTGGCAGTTTTATGTAAATCTATCAAGGGATTAAGGAGGAGTTGCGGATAAGAGATGGGTACCCCTTTGTAGGCATTAAGCTAAGCATGTTTTTCTATGGAAAACTCCAAATTCATTTTATTAGGGTCCCACCTCGAAGATGTGTACGCCCTATAATTTACACTTTGTCCGTCTATCTGTCCGTCCGTCAACCATTCTTGTGAACACTATAACTCAAAAACTATTTACAACACAGTTCTAAAATTTTGTACAGCTATTAGTAGCATGTCATTATTTGCATATTTAAAAATAAAATCATGCAAAAATGTGAAATATTTTTGAGTGAGTGAGTGAGTGAGTTGGTGTTTTACGCCCGTGCAACGCTATATAGGTTATTTACAGGCGATGAACATGAAAAGGATGACAAAATGAACATGAAATGATGATGATAAATGAAATATGGAGATGGGGTGGGACACAAAGGACCGGTAAATTTTGAAGAACCACAGGAAAAAGGGGAGAGGTGGGTAGGGGCGGAAAATTTAGCCTATGTGGTGCACTACTGGGCGGTCCACAAAGGGGTCTTTTACGTGCATGAAGCGTGGCACTCTCCACACACGTTGGCCCACTATGGTCGGCGGTCAGGGTTTCCGTATTATAGACCTGACAACCCCCGCGGACGAGGGCTACCCTATTCAGCCACCTAGGGTACACACTTGGTCGCTCTGTGGGCTGAGCACTGACCCGACGTCAGAATCCCAAGACCCTTAGTCGCCTCTTACGACAAGCTAGGCTCTGCTGCGGGCCTATTCGCCACCCGGGCCCCGCACGGTTCTTGAAAAAAAACCTTCAATTTTATCGAAAATCACTGATTTGAGAATTGGATTGAGATTAAGAATGGACATGAACTTTTTATTGGAGACAAGTGGAAGAATCCGTCGTCGCTAACATCGTAATAAAATTTAAAGGTGTCCTTACACGATGGCTCTGGTGTCCTCCTCCCATTTTGTCTACTAGTCGTTGTTTTTAATTGAAATGTTCTCTTACAGATGTTCACTTGTACCTGCATGAGGGTAGATGGAACGCAAGAAAGCTTGAAACGGCATATTAGATATGCCCAAAATGACCGAGTTAAATGTCGATGGTGCCCTTATGACGTCTCTATCAACGCTAAGTACAGGTTAACACAACACGAGCAAACTGTACACTGGTACAAGTTCAAAGACGAAAAGAAGAAGAAGAAAGATGATCATAAAGTTAAGTCTTTTGAAGAATGTAAAAGGAAACAAGGAGAACCTACCACCAGTGGAATCGACAAGTAAGACTCAGGAAAGAAAGATGACCTTCCTCCACTTGAAGAACCAATGGCAAAACAGTTTGAGGAATTGATGGTATCATGTCTGAAGATCCCAGAAGAAAACTTACTGTTCTCGCAACCTAAAAAAAAAGATAATAAGTATCGAGACCAATTGCAATGATCTGATAACGGTAGATGGAAATCAACCAGATGACGTAGAATCTGAGGAGATGCCTATGATTCTTGCACAAGACTTATAAGGATTGGATAAAACCCAAAAGGAAGGAGACACGCCATCACCTTCAAACAGAAAGGTGATCCCAACTATGGGTGAGGTTGTTGAAGTGGTGGAAGAAATTGTCGAGATTGAGAGAGTCCAGGAAATAAGAGCCAGTCTCCGTAGAGGAAAGGCCCTCACTGACCCGTGAAGTCCTCGTAGAAACATTAGAAGAAAAAGTTGTAACATCAGAATCAGAAGATAGAAGAATCGTAGTTGAAATTGATGGAATGCACTTTACCCCTCGATACCTTTCTTCAAGATCCAAGGTAGAAAGGTTACCGTTTGGTCGGACTTATGACCATAGACATACTTATGTCCAGACGGAAAGGATGAAGATGACCAAAGGCTGGTTCTGATGGCACCTCCTTCAACTTATGGGCTTTCTGAGGAAGCAGCATTGCTTCGCAGAATCCGGGAGAGGGCCCGGAAACAAGGGGTCACTACCAAGACCATCCCTGACAGAGATTTGAGTTAGTAGACGGAACTATTTACACGCTTACCAACCACTGGGTACCAGAGATTCCAGTTAGACGTCAGATGACAGCTGGTACCCAGTGCAACATTACTCCAAAGTGTGTCCAAAGTGAAACATAAGTTGCACCAGTGTGCATCCTTATGGGGACACAGACGGAGGACACCACAGTGGTACATGTAACAGAAACAAGCAACACCACAGACACAGAATCCCAATGTGATATTATTGCATGCAGATTTTACAGACATTAAAGATCTTTAACAGTTTGAGGACAAACTATATTTTTAGGAGGGGGTATTGTCACGGATGACTTATAGAGCAATGCATTGTGAAACTGCTCGATTTTATTCTTTTGGCTATTATTGAAGGGGGAAATGTTAAGGGTTCTTATCTTCTACTATAGCTTTAAATATACTTCATTTTCGTACTCATGCTTTACAATACCTCCGATCTCGCTGCTGGAAGTCATTGACATTTACATGTATATCTCGTTAAATGTTCGTATTTTTATAATGTTATCGATATCGAGAGCGATATTAACTTGCTACTATACCTTGTCTTTATTTGTTCACATCCCGTGGTAGTTATTAAGAAGATTTCAGGTACATTTATTTTTGTCCAAGTAACGTTTAGTTCGATACACTCTGGAATCTGGTCGTGTCGTCGCCATTGTTTACATATGATTGTGGGAAATTGCAAGGTGCGAGTTTGACGTCATAAACGTCTAACGGTGTTATATTGCCATTTTTTCCCCATGCCAGTTTTTCCTCCCGGAAAAACTCGATCGATCTAGTATTTCCCCCTGGGGGAAAAACTGGATCATTGCCATTTTTCCCCCCTAGGAAAATTTACAATACGTATACATATTGTAGATTTCCCCATGCCAGTTTTTCCCCCTTGATGTTAAGCATTTTTTAGCTTTTAAGAGCCTGTTCATGAGAAAACCATGCAAAATCGTCCAATAGCAATGTTTTCATTTTTGTAAAAGGTAGAGGGCAACTGAAAGACCACCCTATAAGACTTATTCATGCAATTTTTTTCCTTCGAAAAATCAAAGATGGCCGCCCTACAGGCCTCAATAGCTATATATAGCATTCATCTGATTTTCAGTGATTTCAATAAAAAAAAATTATAAAAATAAGACATTTTCATTGTGATTTTTTTGTTTACAAATATTTAATGACAATTGTAACAATATTTTTTGAAATAGTGATGTTTTGTCTTTCAAATTCAGTGCAATTTTCGTAATTCATAATTTTGGTTCCTCTGGTACCTTTAGGTAGGACTTGGGCAGTATTCCAGACTGTTCAAAAATGCTGAAATTTGTTATTTTTAAGGGTACTTATTGTCCAAGGTAACGCTTTTTTATCCCTATCTTTTAGAAATTCAATAACAATAACATATCAGGACAAACATATCAAAAAGCCGAGCTGGGATTTTAAATTTTGACTTAGCCACAGTTCCAGGAAACAATGACATGTTTGAGTGATTTTACATAAAATCCAATTTTTAGGGAATCAGTTTAAAAATCTGAATGTGTTTGCTATGAAACAAAATACATTTAGAACATGTGATACATCAGATGATCACAATACAAGTACAATTTAAGGGTCTGGAAAGACATATACTTGGGGATCAAGGGTGAAAGATGGGAATATCTGTATATTTTGATGAAATGTACAGAAATGACCAACTTTAGGGTTCTATACTTCAAGGGTTGGACAATTGATATGGAATATGTTTCCAAATGACTGCCATATGGTCTGTACAAAAACATATTTGTAACTTTGCATTCGGTCATCCCTTACATGTTACAGCATTACAAAAATGGAGATTTGGCCATTTTAGCACATGGCTAAAATGGGTATTCGTATGCCATATGCTGTTGCTTCCCGGGACGGAGGACAATGTTCTTGTGGTACTCCTTCGCTCTTTTAACTTTTAAACATACAAATAAGGAATTAGAAATATGATAATCAACTAGATAACTTATTTGCATATTTTAGATTAATGCTTATAAATATTAGATTAGCAAGCTCAAATTTAAAATCTGCGTTTGCATATAAATTTGTCGCCAAAACTACTTTGTATTCCACCCATTATAAATTAAGAATTTCACTATCAGTCATACTGATTGTAGAATAAGAAATGTCAATTCTGATAAATAAGTACTTTTCTTTGAAATTTTTATTGAAAGTTACCCAAGTAATAAAATCGTTTCAATCGTATCACTTAATGCTTTTTCTTTGTACAAAATATTTAGGAATAACAAAATAAAACGAAGAAATTATTTTCTAAAAACATTAAGATTTCTCTTGATTTTTCATGTGTGTCATTTCAAGAATTGAAAACTGTTTTTACGCTCGCTTAAAAAGATATGAACGACAAAAAATCGGCAAAATGAGTAGTGGAAAAACACAAAATTATTTTCGCTTTTTAATAGTTTAAATACAGCTAATGAGAGATAGCTAAATTTAACGACTTTAAATAATTGATTAATCCTTTAAGCGGCGAGTCTACCTTTACAAAATTGAAAGGTTTTTATTGTAAGATATGGGAAATTATTTAAGGCTAATTAAATCTTTAATCAGAAGTCGATAATAAAAGAAAATTCGATGACGGAGGGGGAGCATTGATTCCGACATCCACAAACGACTTCAAAGTTAAATTTTTGTGTAAAAATATAACATTTAGAATTGTTTGAAGTTTTGAACGTTCAATTTAAATATCGTTAGAAAGAGAAATTTTTGGTACAAACCGCTAAAAGTTAATCATTTACTATTCACTTCAAGATTATTATACAAATTTTTACTATGTTTTTCAATTGATAAATATTTGATACTTTTGTTGACTGAATCATGAGAGAGTCGTGTATGTTATAAATTTAATTGTCAATGAAATTTTAATATTTTGTACTGCAAAAGTGCTACCCAAATAAATAGACAAAATTGAAAATTTAATAATATTCAATTTTATACATATTTAATGCCTTGTATCTTCAGAAATCAAACAGATTGAATCATGCTTGTTGGAAAGAGCAAAGACGCGATGTCTGAACAACTTTTCACATCTGTTTTGTGTCATATTTACTTGTACACGTATATAAGCTTCATGATTACATCATCTTGAACATAAAAAAAAATTGACCAAGTTTATACAGTATAAATTCATTAATTTATCATCAATTTTTAAGATCATTTCTTCACCTAGATCGTGCAACTTTCAAAGTCTTTCTAAAAACTTGACTGAAAACCATAATAGAATTATTATAGATGACGGTTTAAGATTTTTTTCAACATATAAACCACAAGAATAATTTGCCAAAGTAAAAAATAATGGCAGCTTTTAACAGGAAGTTGGTGCGCGACAGCCCTGAAACTTATAGCCACGGTTAGGGAACCCATGATGATGCTGTATAATAAATATCAAGGAGCTGTTATTACAACAGTACTTGCTGAGAAAGCTGTTGAGAAACTATTTCTTCATTAGCCACAAGGCATTCACCATAAAAGAAACCGTATTATACACTGAGTGAAATCCGGTCAAAAACATGCATGTTAATCAACGAAAAATAACAATAAATACGCAAGTATGGATAAACAAATGGTAATAAAACTATCAAAATGCTTTTCATGTAAATAAAATAATTATCATATAACTTTAATGTTGAAAAGAAAGGGGAAAAGTAACACCATTTAAATATCATATTCTCCAATTAAGATGCCAAGATTATTCGCTTTACTTTCATTACGTTTTAATCTTTCTATCTTTGTTTTAAATTTAATTTTTAAATCATTTGGCAGGTAAAAAGTCATCCGGCGAGGTAAATTTCTAAAAGTTTAAAATGCATCAAAGTTCTTAATTTTTTCTCGTTGAAATATCAAAAAATGAATAATTCTACATAGATTATTAAATTCGAAAGCAAAGGTTTATCTAGAGTTAGTGATTGGCGCATTTGTTGAATACTTTTGGTTTTTATACTATACATTATCTTTGGCATAACAATTTTTGATAGCAGCGGCTCTGATAAAATTTAAAGAAACAAAGTGTTATACGCTTATAACTCTGTTGTAATATTATTTGATTAGCTTCTATTGAGAAAATAGTTCACAGTTTGTTGATATTATTAGAATTGCATATCCGAATGTTCTCTTAAATACAAATGATAACAAAAATTAAGAATCAAACTATCAATTTTCATGTTCTCTTCCAAAAGATTTTAGTTTTTGATTGTTCGTTTTTTGTTGTTTTTTTTACGGGGGGGGACTTATGGTTAAATTTTGTTATCTTTTGAGTTTGTCGATGGATATTTGCTTAATATTAGGTATATCTAAAGAAATAAATGTAACTGGTCATCTTTACTCGTTTACATAAAGTTTACTCATGTTATAATATGAAAACACAATTAAAACACTTTGAGATTCATTAAAGTCTAAATATTTGGTATACGTTGTTCTCATTGCTACAACAGACACACCGTTCGCTGTTCTTAATAAGATTGATACTTTGGCCGCATAACTTTTGGCTCTATCAAGCGTTTCTGATGAGTCTTTAGTTTCCAGTATTTCTAACTGATCCTTAAGCTTTGTCCAAAGCTTACCTACGCGATTAAATTTATATGCATTTCAGAATCTTTTTCTTTGTATTTTTATAAAGTTGTCGGCATTCCTTAAGAATGATCCATAAGATTAAATGAACATCATGTTTGTAAGATATGTGAACTTAATGTTTATTAGGATTTTATGGTTGACTTTTGTCAATGAGTAAAGTAGTTCGTTTTGTTTTGTAATTGGCCTATTCTGCTACCTATATTGTTCAATTAAAGACTCTATCATTTCATTTGATAGGTCAATTACTTCACTAGATAAAAAGCCATTGGATCTATTTCTTTTCATTATATTAATGCGAGTCGTAACCCTATCCGTGACTTAAAGTGCTTAATGTGACATGAACATCGGAAAATATCATCTCGACAATTACACAGATGACGGGGGAAAAGTCATAATTTGCTATCAATTCACCATAACGCGATATTTAGTTAGATTTAAGCTGTTGTTATGTGCTAAATAGGGAAGCCAATAAGTTGGTTAATAATTGATCGCGGATTACATCTCGGTGCGAAATGAGATACAATAAAAACAAAACACTCTTTAATTTAAGGACAAATAACTTCAGGATTCTTGTATTATTTATGGCTTTTGTAAAGTTGCCCTGCAGGCCATAGTTCAAGTGTTGACGCGCATTAGACGGTTTTGCTATTTAAATCAAGACCTTCTAAAGCAAACAAACAAATCGATAATATTTATAAATATATTTATTTTAATAAACATCAACCACAAAAATGAAATGTTTTAAAACAAATTTGTTGGTATACATATGTATCAGATATTATTAGTAGGGATGTTTACTCATGAAGTATTACCCTAGAGCATAAAAATACACAATCTGTGGATTCACTCATTTTCGTGGGTAACAATTTTCATTGGTTTTGGGAAAAAGGATCAGTTCGTTTGATTCAAATGTTCGTGGTTTTGAAGTCTGCTGCAAACAGATCAATGTTAGATTTCTTATTCGTAGGCTATAAAATTTCGTAGGTCAACACCACCCTCTTTAACCACGAAAATTGATACCCAACGTGTCTTAAATTACGAAACGCATATGAAACACGGGGTATTACCATTACCTGCAACGTAGAACACTGGCAGAATAAACGAAAGTCCCATCGAGAAAACAAAACATTGTTGAATGAGTAGTTCGATAATTAAATGGACTTACAAATGCATATTTTATACAAATGCTAATTAGTTTATCTCTAAGCCATATTCTGGCTAAATTTAAACAAACTATCACAAATAATATTATAGGGTTTTTTTTCGTTTAAAATTTTGCACATTTTCTCTATCAAATATGCCTTTTTCCTTCTTTGCCCCCCTTATTTTGACATATTCTGTATGTAAATGTTTATTTTGATTAGTCAAGTGCCCCTCCCCCCAACCAAATATATTTTAAAATGTATGTTTTCGCACTCAAAATAACGTATAAAAAAGAAAATTTGATCATTTTTACAATAGTTGACGACAGTCGCGGCAATAGGTAAAGGCAATAATCTTAACTTAGAAAATTACTTTGTATCAACGTATTTTCGAACTGTAATTCTTAAATTGTTTATATAAATTTTACAAATAATGTATATTGCTCTTATTCTGGTTATTTGTAATGGTCATTTATTGACTGTTCGCTATCTATTTCTACCGTAGATATATCTTGATATTACATGAACACTTACATGACACAAGAAAATATAACAAAAAGTGGGAAGGAGGCAGTGACCGGCGTATTTTGAATTCTTATCTTCCAAAAAATAGACCAGGAAGTCAAACTGATATATTTGGCTTGTAAATCAAAAACATAAGAAAAAAATTGTAGATTTTCGATGTTTTTAGCATATAGTATGAAAAATATATTGATCATTGCAGATAGAGAAAAGTTGTTGCTTTTCTTAAACCTTCAGCAAATTGGGCTCTAAAGAAGTGTCTGCATTGGGTCCTTATAAGGATAACAGCTGCGTGTTTTGTTTTTGTATCTTATTTAAATAAATTAAGCCTATTGAATGATTAGGATTGCAGAAAAGATTTCAGCTGATTGAGCTCTTTACAAAAGTCTCCTTAAGGTTGAAGTTATCAGTTGAATTTTTATAGGGGCCATGGAACAGTTCCCTTAAAAATTAACGAACAGATGAGCAATAAAAGCTAAAGGGAGACTCTTATTTACCAAAGGGCGCGTTCCCATTGTCTCCTTCAAAGGTTGTACCTTATTAACAACAATTGAAGTCGATTTTAGGGTGACTTATCAATCCATTATTGGTTTTTAGCTCACCTGGGTCATGTGAGCTATTGTCATCGTTAAGCGTCCGTCGTCCGTCCGTCCGTTAAGTTTTCTTCAAACATCTTCTTCTCTGAAACCACTGATGGGATTGCTTTGAAACTTTATACAATTGATCGTTAGGATGTTCACTACCAAGTTTGTGAAATTTGTGAAAGTCGACCAACCAACATGGCTGCCGTTACTAAAAATAGAACAGGGGGTCAGACCATAGTTTTTAGCTTATATCTCAAAAAAGTATAAGAGATAGAGAAAATCTGAAGCAACCTACCTTCTTCAGCATCAAAAGCTCTACAAAACTCTCAACTGAGTCTAAGTTGTGGGATGACTCTTTCTAGGAGTTATTTCCCCTTTATCGTCAAAATTGACCATTTTCACAATTTTTGGACTTTATCTTGACATCTGTAAGTGCCAGAGGAAAAGTTAGCATTGCGAAATTGTTCAGCTTATTGAGAGCTACAAAAATGATTTCAGTGTCAAAATTGTCAGATCATCCTTTTAAGAGTTATCCCCCTTTAACTGTTTTCAATCAATTTTAACTTGTTTGTTGTTTTTTCTAATGGATAATAATTCTTACCAAGTACATGTAGACCATGCTGCACACTAGGTAACAGGCTTTAGCGTAAGAGATCAGGTGAGCGATTCAGGCTCCTGGAAGCCTCTAGTTATACTCACATTCGTAAAAGAAGGAGCTGTATATATTGCAATCACTTTTTCCGTCCTTCCGTCTGTCTGTCTGTCTGCCCCTCCGCCGCAAAATTTCGTTACATATTTGTCAGCTTATTTTGAAAGTTTCAAATTTGGTTCACAGGTTAAACATGATGAGTTGTACCTTGTTTCTCCTTTCCTCTACTTTCTGTTTACCGAGCCGACTTTGACTTTACTGGTGGACAAAAAAAAAAAGACATCGTTTTGTAACAGATTTCTCACCTTTACTGGAGGTATTGATTTAAAAATATTATTACACAGCTTAATACCATGAGTTGCCATGAGTCGTGAAGTGCCTCTCCTTTCAAGTCATTTGTGTATATCCTTAGCAATGTTATGCCTCCACGACAACATGACGAGGCATTAAGCTTTACTCAGATCTATCCGTCTGTCCGTCAATCTAAAAGTACAAATTGCCAAGCTTTTCCCCCAAAATCATGAAGAGAATGATTTGAAACTTTGGAACCCTACGCGGTAGCGTCATGCAGTGTCCCAGTGAGTGAGTTGGTGTTTAACGTGCAACGCTATATAGGTTATTTACAGGCGATGAACATGAAAAGGGTGATAAAATGAACATGAAATGATGATGATAAATGAAATATGGGGTGAGGTGGGAAACACAGGAACGGTAAATTTTGAAGAACCACAGGAAAAAGGGGAGAGGTGAGTAGGGGCGGAAAATTTGGCCTATGTGGTGCACTATTTGGCGGTCCACAAAGGGATCTTTTACGTGCATGAAGCGTGGCACTCTCCACACACGTTGGCCCACTATTGTCGGCGGTCAGGGTTTCCGTATTATAGACCTGACAACCCCCGCGGACGAGGGCCACCCCATTCTGCCACTTAGGGTACACACTTGGTCGCTCTGTTGGCTGATCACTGACCCGACGTCAGAATCCCAAGACCCTTAGTCGCCTCTTACGACAAGCTAGGCTCTGCTGCGGGCCTATTCGCCTCCCGGGCCCCGCACGGGACTGCAGTGTCCCATTGAACATTCCTATCAATATTATTCTGCACTCTGTAGTGTCTTTTTTGTTTGTTTTTACACATATTTATATATAATAAATATATATAAACTTTAATTCACGATAACGCCTCTCCCACTCACGGGATATTGCTGACTGGCCTTAACGCGGGAAATTTGAAGACAGTGAAAATACGGTATTTTATTTCAACAAAGAAAATGAAAATGAGGGAAAATGTAATGCAACAGACTAATGATAAATTTTTTACTATTTTCTTCCATTTTCTCAAATAAAACCGCAATTTTGAACGGTCTTGAACGGTTTTGTACGGTGAACATTGAAAGAAGCAAAGATCGAGGTCCCAATGGGGACCCAGATCGTTGTCTGTCGTCTATCGTCCGTTAACAGTCTGCTCAAAAAAATCTTTGCCTCTGTAATACTAAAAACAGAAAATAATCAAACTTGGCGTGATTGATTCTCTAGGTGTTGTAGCAGCGCAAAACTTGTGTTTCGAGTTTTGATCCGTGAAAACATGGCCGCAGTTGCCATAAATAGACCAGGAGGTCAGACTACTGTTTTTGATCTTTAAATTAAAAAGTATAAGAGATAGAGAAATCCGATACAACCTTCTTTCTTAAGCATCATCAGATCTACAAATGCCTCCATTTGGTCGAAGTTGTCAGAGGAGTCTTTAAAGGTCGACAATAGCCTTTTTTTAATGAATCCTATTGCAGATATAGAGAAAAGCTGTTGCTTCCTTGAACATTTAGCTCATTAAGCGCTGCAAAAGTCTCCGTTGGGCCACAGATGTCAGATGACCCCTTATAGGGGTAATAGCTCATAGAAAAGACCCTTAAAGCTTTAGACCAGGTTAGCGATTCAGGCTCCTGTTAGCCTCTTGTTGTATCATGCCTGTATGCAACAGTAGCTATATAAAACCCTATTAAAAGGCGTATGAATTTTTCTTTACCCTAATAACATTGTTTTGGGAAGCAAACTCCTTAACACCAAACATCTGCAACTGGTAACAACTTAGGATAATTGTCTTTGGTTTTAGAAGATTAGATTGTGTCACGGCCTAAACATATCCATAAATAATTTTTTAAAAGCAAAATAATGGAGATACATTTAGAGTCTCTTATTGGTTAATTACTTTTGACAGAGAAACATGGAAAGTTGATATGTTTTATTGTGATAAAGGTACAATATTAATTGAAGAAATAATTGAGCATTTGGTAAATGGTCAAGGTACGTGTTGTCTTAAATTTGAGTGAGTGAGTTGGTGTTTGACGCCCGTGCAACGCTGTATAGGTATAGGGGCGGGAAACAAATGAACGGTAAATTTTGAAGAGCCACAGGAAAAGGGGAGAGGTGGGAAGGGGCGAAAAATTTAGCCTATGTGGTGCACTACTTGGCGGTCCACAAAGGGGTCTTTTACATGCATGAAACGTCTTAAATTTGAAGAATTGGACCTAATTCGGAAATATGAAGCTTTGGTTACACAATCAAGATATTTTCCAGTATAATTCCAACTGAGGGAGAGATATTTCCAAAAAGACAAAAGCTCGATAAATCTTTTTTTGTATAACATGTCACAGAAAACGAAAATTTAGATCAAAATATTATTACTAATGAAAAGGACAGCAATGGCTTGAAAAAACTGCATGACATTTTGCCTATTGTAATTAAAAACCTCAAGCAACATGGACACGAGGGAGTCATTGGTAAGTGTTTTTCTCTTTTGGCAGATGAAGAAAAATTTCCAATGGATAATATTACTACCTTCTATTTCTGGACCGTAAAGAATGGTATTCAAACACAATAACTTCTGAAATGAAATGCTTTACAACAAACCTGAAACTCATACATTCTGAGAGGTTAAATACAGACTTCACAGCGCACTTAAGGTAGAATATGACAATATTCGCCCATAAAACTCTTTCCGTCAACCAGATGTAAAATATAACTCACCAAAATCGATGAAGTAATATATGTGAAAATTATAGGTATTTGAGTTATATTGACATGGGCCGAAATGATTTAGGGACGAAAGGGGCGAAATCCTGGGACGAAAGTTTCGACTCAAAAGTTCTGGGGCAAGCCGGGGTCACAGCTTCAAAATTTTTATCTTAAAACGATTGTCATATTATATGGTAACGAAATATTCCCGTGCCTTGATCTCTTGCACATACACTTTTGAAAAAAAATGAGAATTTATTGTTCAAATTAGCGAGTCCGAGCCTACCTGGTGACAATTTATGCTAATCATATTATTTGTATACCAAACACACTGTTTGCACGGCAATATTAAGTTAGCATGTAATATGGCAATCGTTTTTAGATAAAACATTTGAAGCTGTTACCCCGGCTTGCCCCAGAACTTTTGAGTCGAAACTTTCGGCCCAGGATTTCGTCCCTTTCGTCCCTAAGATATTTCGGCCCATATAAATATAACACAAATATCTATAAATTTCACATATATTATTTAATTGGTCTTGAGGGGTCTTATTTCACATCTGGTTGACGGAAAGAGTTTTATGGCCAAATACAGTCATGTTCTGCCTTAAATGCGCTGTGTTTTCAAGGGTAAATTTATCCGGTTTATGTCTGGCCCAAGAAGTATAGGCCAATTAGTTACAGGAATGGAAGAAAAAGGTATCTGTCATTCTGAAAATATGAAAATTAATTTTGCAGTCCCTTCCTAAAAACATTGACAAAAGAGATGCTCAATCCCATATATCCAGGAATTTTAAAGGATGTTATTGTAGCGTTTTCAGAACATTTTAAATCTAACAAGAAAATGTGTCAAACAGACACAGTGTCCCGCCTAAGTTATATTTATATATAAATATAAATTACGAAGCTAACCTCGTTACCCATTATTGTCACTAAGTGGGAATTGACTTGAACTTTTCAAAATTTTAAGGGCTCATTAATGTAGAAAAAGAAGGTCACAGCCAGCATCTGAACCATAAGTCTTGCTCATTATCCCGAGATGCACCTACCATATCACTTTGGTTAAAGTGGTACTTGTTTGTTAACAGGAATGAACCTTAATAATTCTTCTGAATGTGGTCATCCATGTGGAAAATATAGGTCACAACCAGCATCTGAAGCATGCATTGTGCTAAGCATCACAAGGTGCACCTACCATACCAATATGGTTGGTGTGGCACTTAAGTCAGTAAGCGGGAATGGAACTTTACTATTATTTTATAAGTGGTCATCCATGCGGAAAATATAGGTCACATCCAGCGTCCGAAGCCTGCATTGTGCTTAACATCACTAGGTGCACCTACCATATAAATATGATTGATGTGGCACTTGAAAGTGGGGATTTGGGACGGACGGACGAACGCACCCGAACACTATATGCCCCTCTACTTTCGTAGGCGGGCATAAAAAAAGCAAGATATGTATAGATGGTAAAGATTGCAAGGGGCAAGGGCAAATGTATCGGTGACATTTGACTGCTGGGGGGTTTGAACCATCACAAACTCTTTCCGAAATGCGCGAACGGTATAAAAATGAGAGGGCTGAAATAGAGACTTTGTAAAATGTAATAGAAAATCTTGATTTCCATGACGAATCCAATATCAAAACACCATGAAATTTCAGAGGCTTTAAAAGACTTTGTCAAAATTGTGAGCAACCATCTGAAAGATTTGTGCATAATTCGACTAGGTCTTGAAATTTACCACGTTTGCTGAATGTTTATCTAAAGACTGGAAAAAGACCAAAATACGCACCAGTGATTAGCAGCTTAAAGGTGGAAAAGGTGTGATACTAATGAAGTTTTGTTCTTGAACTTATAAATGAAATTTGTAATATTTGTGCGGTGCTCAATGGAAAGGTTCATGCATATTCAGATTGTGGTATTGTAGACTTAGAAACTCAAAGTTATTATCACGAACTGAAAACAGACGTAAAATCTACAGATACAAGGTTGATCAAGCAACGTACTCCTGAGTGGTTTGATATTAGAGCTTTAGCAGTATTTACTGAAAGTACTTGCAACAAAGATTTAGGTTAAGGACTATTAAAGCAACAGCAAGCTCACAAGCTGAAACGTTTTCGGATGAAAACAGAAATGATATGGAATATGGAACCAATCACGAAATAGACGGGGTTTCTACTATTGTAGGAAAGGTTTTACCGGCTTTTCCCCAAAAATGTAATATTACGAAGAAGGATGTTCTAAGCAGAATCACTAAACAATGTCATTTATGGTTGCAAGCCCGGATGGCTCATTGAGACTATCCCAAACCTCTGACCCAGTCATGATGTTTGAAAACAAATGCAAAGTTGACAATGAATTTTCTACACCTGTGTTTTACAAGATTCCAATCTATTATGTGCCACAGATTTTGTGTGAAATGGCTGCATATAATTTAATTATTATTTATTAATTGGTCAAAGCAGTCTACAACAGTTTTTAGGGTGACATTTTGCGAAAGATATGGACAGCCATTTGGAACGAGTTAATTGCTGTAATCTGCTACAGAAAACCCCAAACGACCAACGAAATTCTCAAAAGTAGTTCCCGTTTTGCGAAATTGGTAAAAGAGTTGCAAAGGGAAAACGTGCCTTTAGTTGGAGAGTTTCCGTCATGTGTAGCGCATTGTATTCCGGGAGAAACCGTTTTTGATATGTTCCTTACACGGATTACAACAGTGGTAAAAATATGAACGAACAATGTATCAGAACAGTTAGTTAGTTAGTTATTGCTTTACTACCAAGCAGAACGATTTGGCTATATCCGAGAGATGAACATGAAAGTGGTGGTACAATGAACATGAAATGATGATGCAGTGGAGGAAATTGGGACACAAGGCCAATCGGGTAGGAGAGATTTGACTGCCACTGGAAAAAGAAGTGATGGGTAGGGACGGGAAATTAAGCCTCCTGCATGGGGATCCTACGGGTCCTACTCTTACCGAGACCTGTAGCAGGTTTCTTTAACGTGCGAGGAACGCGACATTTATCCCAACACGGTGCACCACTATGGTTTGCGGTCAGGTTTTCCGCATTATTGCCTGACGATCCCGCATCTCTCGATGTCAGGGCTGCCCCATTCACAATGTCTGGAAAATCCTGTCACTGATCCAAACTCTAACTTATATATATAGACTTACCGCTGTCGTTCTTGATATTGGTTAAAAATTCACTTTCATTTTTAAGCAAGGGATTAGATGCTGTAAATTTAGGAAATATTTTACACTACAAACCTGTTACAGAACATATTCCTCCTTACTTGAATGATAACAGTATTCTCATTATCTCTTTTTCTTATGCTTCCACCGTATCACCTAAGGTCTTCAACTATAAACAAGTGTTGTGGGATTTCCAAATCCATGACCTCAAAGCAAAACCACAAGACTGTTCTTGTGAAAAGTCCCCATTTAATTATAGTCCCTCTGTCCATGTTATCACTGGTGACCTCAACATCGTGGAAAATGACTTACTTCGCGATGTTTTGGCTAAAGGACCCAAATATCGTGAGCCTAGACGAATCAACTGGAGCCATGATTTTATAGCAAATATAGATTCAGTTGAAAACTATGTCAGAAAATGGGCCAAGAAAGAGCAGGAGAAAGAAAGTTACGTTTTGTCAGAATGGGTTAAAGCTGCGAGATCGTTGGTTTTGAACAGAATAAATTCATAGAAAGGCTCAATTAGCATTAATGCAATATCAATTTTTAGCAAAAACATAGTCCACCTTACATGAAAATATATTGTTGTACTTGCAAATAACATCATTTTTGTGAAGAACTGATGGAGAATCTTAACTCTAAATCACTTTCCTCTTGTAACAGCATCAACACTTTCCATTTCTCCACGCTTTACACTTCTATTTCACATGAACAACTGAAATCACGATTGACACAACAGTTAAAATGCAGTTTTTATCAAAAGGAATGGAAAACGCAGGTTCAGTCAGATATCTGGTAGTCGATTACACTAAGACTAACTTTGTCAGCAATGAGTCTAAGAAAAGGAACAAATATACAGAAGACCAAATAATCGACATGCTCGATTTTCTTATCGACAACATATATTTGTTAAGTTTTGTGGACGTGTCTTTTAGCAAACAATAGGGAGTCCATTGGGCACTTATTGTGCAGCTTTGTTTGCTGATTTCTTTCATCGTTCATATGAAGCGGACTTTTTTCAATTTGTTCTAGACAAAAAAGATCGTAGACTGGCTCTTTCTTTTAACCTCACTTTCCGTTATATCGATGTCCTTTCAATGAACAAATTTCAATTTGGTGACTTTGTACCTCTCATATATCCCCAAGAATTTGAGATAAAACAGATCCAAAGAAGTCTGCTACATATTTAGATCTTCATCTCGAAATAGACTCTCAAGGACAACTTTCAACAAAACTCACACGTGATGCCTTCCCTTCCTGTGTAGCACCATTCCGTCCGCTCCAGCTTATGGAGTTTACAAAGTATCACAATTGATTTGTTAACCCGCCGCCCCCTCCCTTTTGCAGTTATTAAAACGATTTCCTCGGCAAAGTGTCACGGTTGACACAAAATTGTTATCACAAGGTTATGTTGCTCCTCAGTTGCTGTCGTCACTAAAGAAATGTTACGGTAGACATCGTGCACTCCTCGTCAAATATGGGATTTCCATCTTTCATTTGAGTGCAGATATACAGGTGTGCTATAGCAGGCAGGGGCTTCTTGATTTTCCGGAGCGCCTGAGTTAACTCTTGTCACGACTTGAGTTCGTGTTGTTGATTTCCATTCGGTTGATATTGTGTTTTGTATTTTTATGTGCTGTTCTTGTTCGTGGTGCCTTTTTGCTTTTTCAATGTTTCTTTCATTAATTTTAATAATGAATTTAAATTCCAAAAACGACAACGCTAGATTAAAAGTTAACTTTACGACAAAGCTTAAGTCGAAGGCAACATCCTATCAGATAATATAGGTTATTGTTCGATATACACCGATCTAAGACAGATAACTCCAGCAACTACTTTTAAAATATCTTTGCTAACACACTAAACTGGAAAATCTTACATTCAATGAAGTTTTCTTAATTTAAACAAGAGGCTCCCAGGAGCCTGAATCGCTCACCTGGTCTTGATGTTGACCCTAAAAAGACTTTTCTAGAGCTAAATGAGCTGAACGTTTAAGCAAGTAAAAGATTTTCTCTATCTGCTATACATGTAGTTTCCATTCTGTAGCCGTAGGCCCAAATCATGAAAAAAAATTATTTTAAGGGCCATAACCCCTATAAGGAGTCATCTGACAACTTTGACCCTATGAAAACTTTTGAAGAGCTAAATTAACTGAACATTTAAGCAAGCAACTGCTTCTCTCTATCTGCTATAATTTTCATTTTATAGGCCAAAACATGAAAGAACGTTATTTTAGGGGCCGTAATCACTATAAGGGAACATCTGACAACTTCGATCCTTTGGAGACTTTTGTAGAGCTAAATAAGCTGAACATTTAAGCAAGCAATATCTTCTCTCTATCTGCTATAGTTTTCATTCAATAGGCCAAAAACATGAAAGAATGTTATTTTAGGGGCCGTAACCCCTATAAGAGGACATCTGACAACTTTACGCCTATGGAGACTTTTGTAGAGCTAAATAAGTTGAACATTTAAGCAAGCAATAGCTTCTCTCTATCTGCTATAGTTTTCATTCAATAGGCAAAAAACATGAAAAAAAACATTATTTTAGGGGCTGTAACCCCTATAAGGGGTCATCTGACAACTTCGACCCTATGGAGACTTTTGTAGAGCTAAATGAGCTGAACATTTAAGCAAGCAACAACTTTTCTCTATCTGTCACAGTTTTCATTCTATAAGCCAAAAACATGAAAAAATGCTATTTTTCACCTTTAAGGGGCCGTAACTCCTATAAGGGGTCATCTGACAACTTCGACTCAATGGAGACTTTTGTAGAGCTTTTGATGCTGAAGCAGTAGCGTGGCATCAGATTTCATCTATCTCTTATACTTTTTGATTTACAAGCCAAAAACAGTAGTCTGACCCCCCTGGTCTATTTTTAGTAACAGCGGCCATGTTTTTTGGACGGCGGTCACCATTTGTGCAATCTTGGTAGAGGACATCCCATAGATGAAGTGTGCAAAGTTTCAAAGCAATCCCTTCAGTCGTTTAAGAGGAGAAGATTTTCAAAGAAAAGTTAACGACGACGACGGACGACGACAGACGACGACGACGGACGACGACGGACGCCAAGTGATGGCAATAGCTCACCTGGACCGAAAACTGCATGAAAGGGTGTCACAGCCTATTGTCGTGATTCTTATATGAATCGGGAGACGTAAATCAGGTGCTAAAGCAAGACTCGAACTTCAATCTCCCCCTCCCCCGAATGGCCTTGTGTCCCCCTTCCTCCACTTCATCATCATCTTATTTTCATCATACCCGTAGCCAGGGGGATTCGAGGGGTTCGGACAAGAAAATTGAAAAAATATAGGTAAAAACAAACTGCACTATTAAAATAAGGAATATTTTTTTTAATTGATTCCCACCCGCTAAAAATATCTGGCTACAGGTCAGTTCTCATTTACCAACCCTGGGACATTACACATGTAATACTTCGTTTTTGGATAATTTTTTATCGACTTGTTTTTTTTTTAATCTTTCTTTTTAATTTTTTTAAAATCATTTTCAAATGATTGTAACTCTTCCATGGTGTAGTTTGGCTCTACTTCAACGCTTACAAAGTGCTCATCCGTCTCTTTAGGATAGTTACAAGTTTCATTTGTGATATTTCCTTTTGGTAGGTCAGATATTACCAGAACATGGTAATTGACCTATCTTGTATGGATTGAATAGTGTTGAATAGTGAGATGGTCCCTATAAACTGAGATTCTGGTAATTCTCGTCAACTAATAATGTAAATCCTAGTGGAACCCGAGAACATCAGCACTATTGTCCCTGATGTGCTCCACTTCGTCTCCAGTTGTGGTTATTTTTTTCGCAACTGGTCGGCCACAACGTCGAACTAACGGCCTGCACATCTAGATGAATCAAACTATGACAGCTTTATCATAAGAGAACCGATCTTGTGCTATCGCTGTCTACATTTGCTGGTCTAGAATCTTCCGGCTCAGCTTATTAAAAGCAGCAAAAAATTATTTGTAACTTTTCGTTAAACAGGAAGTAAATATCCGATAGATCTAATGTCAGTACTCGCGATAGAAAATCTCATACTGTAGCCATATACCAAATTTCAAGATGTTAGTCGTGTTGCGGACGGTCGGTGTACAGAGATGTTCGAATGGGCAGACAAACAAAAAGGCATTTAACTAGTGTCTTTGGCAACTATCTGTTACACTATGGGGAAAAACACGAAAACGTGACTGTTACGAGTAAATGTGCTTGTTTTGCTAATCACTCTGCGAAATCAGACTGCCTCTTCTTTGGAGGTAGCATCTTGTAAGGCGTAGCAGTGACTTCGCTTGGACATGTTGATGGAACTATCCATACGGCCTTCTGTCATGTCCTGTCATGTGTTTAAATATATCATCTCGTCCCAATTCTACCGAAGAAAGACAATAGACAATAGGAATTGAAGTACATATAAAATATATTTTTTCACCTCTTAAAAATGTTTTTTAAAAACCTAAATGCTTCTGCCAAACTGCTTAGGTCGGTATGAAAAACAAGGGTATGCAAGGAAGCCATGCAGAAACACACATATTTTGTAATTTGGCCTTTCAACAAGACAAGCTTGAAAACAGATCCATACCTGCTAAGTTGGGCAAACAACTCGACTGTTACATAAGTTAAGGTACATTTTGAAAGCCCTGAACTGGTACAGATATTGGAAAACTTTGCAAATTGATGGGTCCTTGATTAGTGGTATCACAAAAGCTTGTCTCATCTTGTCGACTAGTTGTCGATATTGAAACACGCGGGAACTTTACAGGAAATATGTTCTTGTTTTCAAGACTTCTTTTGGCAGATTTCTATTGGAAGATTTCATCATGTCTTTATCAAAGTTATCAAATGCAATGATCTATCCAAATGTCACAAAGATTTTTTTTTTTAACTGGTCAGCTGCACTGTCAATTAGTCGTTTTTCTTCTGCATGTTTGGTGATATCACCACATTGTTCAGAAGAAATGCACTTGTCTTAAGTGCACTGGCGCAAATGGTGATCCAAACGGAGGTGACAGTTTGAACATTGCTTACCCCTCCCCTTATTTAAGGCTGGATTATTGTACACCCTGGTAAGGCTTCCGACGTGTTCTTTCGCGCTTTCAACTTGAACCTCAATTTCACTGACTTCTTCCTTAAGAGATGAAATTGACTATTCTAAAGGCGTTTTGTAAGTGAATACTTCTGTAAAGACTTTATCATCAAAGTATAAACCTTCACGAGACGTAGAAAAAAGTATTTGTAGATCTAGGTGGCTGCCTTGGTCTTGGTTATTTGAGGAGAACAAACCTCGGAAATTCTAATGTTATCACGGGAATATTGCTTTTTTTCAGAGCAGCGAATCTTTTCACAAAAATTCTTACGTTCAATTTTACTCTTACGCAAAATCTTAAGAAAGATGTCATTTTCACAAAAATTCTTACGAAATACGTAACTAAAACTTTTAAAAACAAGAGGCTCCCAGGAGCCTGAATCGCTCACCTGGTCTTACGTCAACCCTTTGAAGACTTTTGTATAGCTAAATGAGCTGAATGTTTAAGCAATAAAAAGCTTTTCTCTATCTGAAATAGTTTTCATTCCAAAACAAAAAACACTATTTTTCACCTTTAAAGGGCCATAACCCCTTAAAGGGGTCATCTGACAACTTCGACCCTAAAAAGACTTTTGTAGAGCTAATTAAGCTGAACATCTAAGCAAGCAACATCTTTTCTCTATCTGCAAAAGTTTTCTTTCTTTAGGCCAAAAACACTATTTTTTGCCTTTAAGGGGCCGTAACCACTATAAGGGGTCATCTGGCAACTTTGACCCTATGGAAACTTTTGTAGAGCTAAATGAGCTGAACATTTAAGCAAGCAACAACTTTTCTCTATCTGCAATAGTTTTCATTCCATAGGCCAAAAACACTATTTTTTGCCTTTAAGGGGCTGTAACCCCTATAGGGGGTCATCTGACAACTTCCACCATAGAAGACTTTTGTAGAGCTAAATGAGCTGAACATTTAAGCAAGCAACAGCTTTTCTCTATCTGCAATAGTTTTCATTCTATAGGCCAAAAACTCTATTTTTAGCCTTTAAGGGGCCATAACCCCTATAAGGGGTCATCTGACAACTTTGACCCTATGGAGACTTTTGTAGAGCTAAATGAGCTGAACATTTAAGCAAGCAACAGCTTTTTTCTATCTGCAATAGTTTTCATTCTATAGGCCAAAAACACTATTTTTTGCCTTTAAGGGGCCGTAACCCCTATAAGGGGTCATCTGACAACTTCGACCCTATGGAGGCTTGTGTATATAGAATATAGGACTTTTTTTATTTTGAGATCGATTTTATCACTTGTTTTGGTGAACCCGAAGGGTGAACCAAAAAACAAGTGATAAAGTCCATCTCAAAATCAAAAAGTCATATATTCTCTTTATCGGTAATTAATTGTGACGTAACGTACTGACCCGATAATTTCGGTGATACACACCTGTTCGTGAGACAGACTTTATCAGCCAGTACACATCAAAGGAAAAATGTACTAATTACCGATAAAGAGCTAAACGAGCTGAACATTTAAGCAAGCAACAGCTTTTCTCTATCTGCAATAGTTTTCATTCTATAGGCCAAAAACTCTATTTTTTGCCTTTAAGGGGCCATAACCCCTATAAGGGGTCATCTGACAACTTTGACCTTATGGAGACTTTTGTAGAGCTAAATGAGCTGAACATTTAAGCAAGCAACAGCTTCTCTCTATCTGCATTAGTTTTCATTCCATAGGCCAAAAACATGAAATAATGCTATTTTTCACCTTTAAGGGGCCGTAACTCCCATTAGGGGTCATCTGACAACTTCGACTCAATGGAGACTTTTGTAGAGCTTTTGATGCTGAAGCAGTAGCGTGGCATCAGATTTCATCTATCTCTTATACTTTTTGATTTACAAGCCAAAAACAGTAGTCTGACCCCCATGGTCTATTTTTAGCAACGGCGGCCATGTTTTTCGACGAATCAAAAATCCCCACATCAGTTCTGTGGGGGATACCCTAAAGTACCACCACACCAAATTTGGTTTGAATCTGTGCAGCCGTTTCAGAGGAGAAGAAGTTTGAAGAAAAGTTAACGACGACGACGGACGACGACGACGGACGCCAAGTGATGGCAATAGCTCACATGGCCTTTGGCCAGGTGAGCTAAAAAGAAGAACGGTGAAGAATCTGATATAGTACATGAATAATTTTAATTGTGAATGGTTTATTAAGAATTTCTTAGAAAAACAAATACTGCTGTTCACATTAACAATTTTTAACATCATTTTTTGTTGTTGCGAAAATGTAACGGTTCTGAAATCTGTTACCCTTCAATGATTAAAATCGACAATATATTTTGTTAACTAAACAGTCTAAAGGTGCTATTTTTTAAAGTTTAGTCAATATTTAACAAAAAATCTATTGGCTCTTTTTGCACTCGTGCATTTGATTTTGTATCGTTCTGATAGTTAAGGACCACGCTGAGGTTGCTTGCAAGGGGTGATTTTTTTTCATCAGAGACCGGAGATGTCTCCGGCATTTCCATAGCTTCAAGCTCTAGGATTCTTAATTCTTTGTGTTCTGCTTTTTGTGACAGATTACACAATATCAGATGGCCCAGCGCAGCACAAGAAAAGCTCGCAATAAGCAGGGATTTTTATTCCATAGCCAGTTTCCCCAATGTTATTGGATGTGTGGATGGGACATTGGTTCCTATTCAAGGAATGGGTAGTGTTGAAGAACCAGCATAGGTTTCCATACAATCAACGTGCAGGGTATTGTGGATGCTAAGCTTAGGTAAATCTTTTTAGCTCGTCATGTCAAAAATAAGGGACATTTTGATATAAAACAAAATACACTGAGCGAGCGACACCAGTTGATTTTTTTTTAAATCACATTAAATGGATAGTGTACAGTATAACGCAACGATTCAGTAAATAATATTATTTATACTTAACCAATAACTCATTCCATATGGTTATCTCTGCGCCTTTAGAAAAATATTGCGAATTTGTATTTCTATATTACTAGATTCACGAATATCGTCGTTAGTTGGCCTGGATCAACGCATATTGCCTGCATTTTAAGCAATTCCAATAATCCCGCCATCATGTAGATTGGCACAGAGAATGGTTGTTGGGAGACTCAGGTAACCCCTTAAAGAAATGGGTTCTTACGCCTTTAAACGCCCCCAAAACAGAAAGGGAGCAGAGATACAACAGGGCACATTGTAAAACAGGGAATGTTGTTAAAAGATCGTTTGGTGTCCTTAGAAGCCGATTCAGGTAAAAAAAATATTTGTATGTTTATAGTTAATAATAAAAAGCTACGCCGAGCGCAGCTTGATACGACCGCAACAAGTTGACACTGTACATTGGAGGCCCAATATGGATAGTCTATTGCTTTGGTCACATGCAGCCCATGGTGGACTTTCAAAGCTTTTCTACACATGCAACCTATGGTGGACTTTAAAATGCATATTTGACACATATATATTTACAATAACATTTAATAGAAAAAAAAAATTTCTATATTCATTGACATTTTTGACACGATTAAGCCCCTTTTGGCCCTTTTTGAAAAAATGTTAGGACCACAAACCCCAAATGCAACAAAAAGCTTCCTTCAGTGTATATAATCATCATGTTTAAACTTCATAACAATTTGCTGGCCCACTACAGTTAAATTTCTTGTGTATAACCATTTACCTTGACCAACTTTTAAAAGGCATTTTTTGCCCCTTCGACCCCTTATATCTCAAAAACAGTAAGAGATATTTCAAATCTGATTGAACAATGCAGGCAGGGATTTTCACAAGGATTCCAATGTAAAAAAAGATTTTGAAAATCGGACCACAAATAAAAAAGTTGATTTTTTGGGTGTGGCCCGTCTTTGGCCCCCTGTAGCAATGTAACGGTTCAATATACATCAAAACCATTGACACATTTTGTTGACAGAATTTAATAAGGAATTCAATAAAAAAAAGAATTTTAAAAATCAAATGAATAATAAACATTCTACAACAGTTTTGTCAATACACCCGTTTTAGCCCCTTTTGGCCCTTTTTTCCAAAACGGTAAGGGCCACCAACCCAAAATACAATAGGAATCTTCCTCTAATGGTTACAAACATCATATAAAAATTTCATAACAATCGGTCAATATTTACTCAAGTTATCGCACGGAAACCAAATGTCCCCAGACGACGACGACGACATCGCCATACCATTATACGATCGCAAAAATTTTGCAGTCGTATAAAAAAAAGGAAACGCATAAGGACAAATAAGCAAGAATCATTAAAACAACACTTCATGAATCCTACTAAAAATGAGTTCCCACCATTTCACTAATACAACTCTAAATATCAACATACTCATTCTATGAGAGAATTAATTATGCTTATTATAACCCCATTAGAGACTCGATTTTACAAACCACTTCAAGAGACACAGTAAAAATTACCCACCCCATTGTAGACAAATATACGGAAAAAAATACCCTAGTTTGTCAGAATCTCCCAATCACCCAAATATATAGCAAGCGACCCCCTTCTCGGATTCCTTTTTTAGCTCACCTGGACCGAAGGTCCATGTGAGCTATTGCCATCACTTGTCGTCCGTCGTCGTTAACATTTTTCAAACCTTAACTCCTCTAACACCACAAGTCCAGTGGCTTTTTAATTTGGCACAGTTGTTTATTAGCATATGTAGTATATAACTAGCGTGGGGATTTTTGATTCGTTGAAAAACATGGCCGCCATGGTTTAAAATAGAACATAGGGGGAAATTGCAGTTTTTTGCGAATAACTCGAAAACGGTTACAGATATCAAAATTCTGGCAGGGTGAAATTGTACCTCAAGATCTACCTGCCCTGAAATTTTCAAGAAGATCCAACAACCAATGTAGGAGTTATTGCCCTTTTTGTGGATTTTTTTGCAAATTTTGCACCTGTTTAGCTCAATATCTTGAAAACTATACAAGATATGTGAGAAATTTAAACTGCATAGTGTTAAGCACATTGAGATCTACAAAATATGTATAGGGTCAACGTTGTATGATCTTTCCTTTTAGGAATTCTTGCCCTTAGAACGTCAAAATTGAGCTTTTAAAAAGCATTTCCTCATTACATTGCAAACATTAACTCCTCTGACACTTAAAGTCCGATTGGAACCAAACTTGGTATTGTTGTTTATTATCATTAGGTGTATAGAACTGATGTGGGGATTTTTGATTGGTTGTAAAACAAGGCCGCTTTGGCTAAAAATAGAACCTTGGGGTAAACTGCATTTTTTTGCTAATCACTCAAAAAAGGTGACAGATTTTAGAATTTTGATTGAGAAAAAAGTGATCAACATCTTAAGATCCACCATATTGTCAGATGACCCCCTTATTAAACTTATGACCCATTCAATGTCAAATAGATTTTGCCTTATAACCTTTACTTCATGCACATATGCCAGGTGAGCGATTCAGGCTCCTGGGAGCCTCTTGTTTGTAATTGACTGGGTATCTTGCCACTTTTTCTTTACCTCTGCAGGGTTACGGCTTATGCCACTAGTCTTTACTGTATTTACACTATCAAATAACAAGAGAAAATAAATACATGGATATTTATGTCATAGTATTTTTAAAGTACACTAGTCCAATAAATCATGGTTTTTTGCCGAAGAATTTTGTAATTGGGACTTGTTTAGGTCCCCAGTCTGAGATAGACTGGAAGCCAAACGTCAAAAATTATAAAAAGCTTCCAAGAGCGCATAATTATTTGGACTAAAAGCCATTAAAGTTCTTTTGTTTTACAGTTATATTCATTTTATTAACATATTTAATATATTTCAAACTTTTTAAATGAAATCAAGGTGAAACAATTGAATGATTGTAATATCTTTTAAAAAAAATTATATTACATGTAACTATTATCAACAAGCTATATTGAATATAGCAATTATTTGTTCAACTCAACATTTTGCTAATTAAGTGAAAACAAATAAAATTTGTTACTGAAAAAATAGTCTGAGACTATTTTGCAGGTTAGGCCATAGACGTATGTGTGTTTTAGGTTTTACGCATGAAAAAAGGGTCGATAAGAAGGCATAAATATATATTTTTTGTTAAATTGTTTTCCTCGAGTTAATGGAGGGTAGATATCAAGTTGAAAGGTGCTTAATCAAAATGACAATAAAAGGCTAGGGTTGGCATAAAAACTAGGGTTCAAAAATGTAGATAGAGAATCCTGAGTGAGTTAGGTTATTTGCAGGCGATGAACATGAAAAGGATGATGTCAGAAAGGTGGTCAGAACGAGACAAAAGAATATACGCTCTTCAGTAAATGATATAGGATTTTGATTCGGGATGTTTACTTAGTAACTATGGGCATCAAAAAGTATATTGAAGTAATTTTATGCATAAAAAATGATAAAACATAAGTAAAATACAATGAAATAAAACATAATTTACATTGGTTTATCTAATATTTAACGGGACAACAACATATTTCTAATATAAAGCAATTTTAGGGGGTCTGTTTTCCTTTGTGACAAAATAAAACATCTTTCTAATATATATTATCGTTAATGATTGTATCTAAGCGTGTACGAAATTTCTAACCCGTCGCTTATAAGCTTAACGAGATATTCTTTTTTTAAAGCCTTCTTTTAGTCGATAAACCTTTAATTGGAATTTACCTATTCTAAATATAGACATTTATCTTAGGAATAAGAAAAGGGTCTGTTCGACAACGCACAAACCTATCACAAAACAAACTATATGCTATAGTACAGGGACGGGATTTTTTAATCTTGAACATATCCGATACAATCGACCAAGAAAGAATACATTTTTTTCAAGAAAGGACTTGTATTTTTAAGATACAATCTCACTTTCTTATAGGATATACATGTATGATATATTGTGAAATATTAATTTATTTCGTGTATTTTTAATAGCGAGGCGTGTTTTGGGTATATTGGGATATGAGATATTCATACATTTTCTTAGTGGGATACGGGATATTTGAGGCAAAACTTATTGGGATATGGGATATTTTTGTCAATTTTATTTACAAAGATATGGGATACTGGAAAAAAACACTTTTTGGGATACAGGATATTTGATGAAAAATTTATGGGGATATGGGATATCGGTACCCCCCCCCCCCTAAACAAGCCCCAATAGCCGAGGTAATCGCTAGCGATTAGCCACGGCTATAGCTACGATAGCCTTTCGGTAGGCTAGCAGATGGTTTTTCCGGCGGTTCACCAAAAACATTTCAATCGAAATATCAATACACGCTTGCAATATAGTTCCTTTTCCAGATCTGTTTTTTTTCGTCGTTTTACTCGCAGTTATGTTATAAAACTTATTTATTAAGTGTTCAAAATCTGTACAAGTATGTAAGACGCCTATCTGATGCGATAGTTTTAAATGATTAATAAAGAATACAAAAGCGGATTGATATTCTGTTTATAGCAGTGTTCGCCGATCTCATTAGTGATGTCATATTCACTAATTTGCATCTCATTAAGTACAAAACTGGATGACAATAAACAGTGCAATGGACAGGCTAATTTACCCAAAGTTCAAATCGAAGGTCCATGTGAGCTATTGCCATCACTTGGCGTCCGTCGTCGTCGTCGTTATCTTTTCTTTGAAAATCTTCTCCTCCGAAACGACTGAAGGGATTGCTTTGAAACTTTGCACACTTCATCTATGGGACGTCCTCTACCAAGATTGCACAAATGGTGACCACCGTCCAAACAACATGGCTGCCGTTACTAAAAATAGACTAGGGGGGTCAGACTACTGTTTTTGGCCTGTAAATAAAAAAGTATAAGAGATAGATGAAATCTGATGCCACACTGCTGCTTCAGCATCAAAAGCTCTACAAAAGTCTTCATTGAGTCGAAGTTGTCAGATGACCCCTTAAAGGTAAAAAATAGCATTTTTTCATGTTTTGGCCTATAGAATGAAAACTATTACAGATAGAGAAAAGTTGTTGCTTGCTTAAATGTTCAGCTCATTAAGCTCTACAAAAGTCTCCATAGGGTTGAAGTTGTCAGATGAACCCATATAGGGGTTACAGCCCCTAAAATAACGTTTTTTCATATTTTTGGCCCATGGAATGAAAACTTTAGCAGATAGAGAGAAGCTGTTGCTTGCTTAAATGTTCAGCTAATTAAGCTCTACAAAAGTCTCCTTAGGATCGAAGTTGTCAGATGACCCCTAATAGGGGTAACGTCCCGTAAAATGACGTTTTTTCAAGTTTTTGGCCTATAGAATGAAAACTATAGCAGATAGAGTAAAGCTGTTGCTTGCTTAAATGTTTAGTTCATTTGGCTCTACAAAAGTCTTCATAGGGTCAAAGTTGTCAGATGACCCCTTATAGGGGCTACGGCCCCTAAAATAACGTTTTTTCATGTTTATGGCTTAGTGAATGAAATATAGCAGATAGAGAGAAGCTGTTGCTTGCTTAAATGTTCAGCTCATAAAGCTCTACAAAAGTCTTCATAGGGTCAAAGTTGTCAGATGACCCCTTATAGGGGTTACGGCCCATAAAATAACGTTTTTTCATGTTTTTGGCTTAGTGAATGAAAACTATAGCAGATAGAGAGAAGCTGTTGCTTGCTTAAATGTTCAGCTCATAAAGCTCTACAAAAGTCTCCATAGGGTCGTTGTCAGATGACCGCTTAGAGGGGTAACGGCCCCTAAAATGACGTTTTTGGCATAGTGAATGAAAACTATAGCAGATAGAGAAAAAGCTGTTGCTTGCTTAAATGTTCAGTTCATTTAGCTCTACAAAAGTTTCCATTGGGTCAAAGTTGTCAGATGGTTACGGCCCCTAAAATAACGTTTTTTTCATGTTTTTGGCCTTTAGAATGAAACTATAGTAGATAGAGAAAATCTGTTGCTTGCTTAAATGTTCTAGAAAAGTGATTACACGTTTAGGGTTGACTCAAGACCAGGTGAGCGATTCACATGATTCAGGCTCCTGGGAGCCTCTTGTTGCATTTTATCAGATAAAATGGTTCTGTAAACAGTTCTTTGAAGAATAATTTATTCCTATTTACCATTTAAGAACTTAAAAGTTTAGGATCAAGAACTTGAAAGTACAGGCTCGAAAAAATTGAAAGTTCAGGAGCAAGAACTTGAAAGTTCAGGATCCGAAAAATTGAAAGTTCAGGATCAAGAACATTGCATTTTTTTGGTATTCCGTCTACTTAGCTATCCCATTATTTTGACTTTTTTATCATAAAAAATGGAAAGAAAAACTTGTAAAATGTGCGGTTCATAGACGGTCTATGTGGTATTTCTTTAAAAACAAGTCTGATGATTTTAAACAATGGTTATTTCAAGCAAATGCACTGCACGCAGACAAACGTGTATCAATCAGTCTTCTCTTTTATTATTATTAATCATTGATAATTTAATATTGTTCTTTTTTGTTTGTTTACTTAATTGTAATTTCACTGCTCCATGTGGGCGCCATGATTGGCAAATAAACAATTTGTTGTTGTTGTTGTTGTTGTATGTGGCACCTGCTACATGGAAAAAGAACAACAGTTTTTAAGTAGACAGCCTGCACAAAAGAAGATAAAACTTGCCAACTGTGTTCTCTGTCCCTCTGAAAGTAGTCACACAATAAAAGTAAATAGTATTTCTGTTTTCAATGAAACAATGGGAAGTACACTGGCAATACAAGGAGAGGATATTTCTTCCAGATTGGAACTAAACCTTTGTGATGCACATTATAGTCGCTGGATTGAGGCAAGGTTCCCTAAAAACCTGCATGTGAAATATCCAAATGCGGAAAATCTATTGAGAATGAATGAAAAACAAATTCCTGGAAAATCCCATCTTGTCATGAATTGAAAGAAATATTTCTAAAAAATAATAACAATGACATGAATGACCTTGACGAACTAACAGAAAACAGCATCATCTGCAAACCTTGTAGACTCTCACTTTTCCGTATTCTAAATTCCGAAGAACACGAAGATAAACCCAACAAAATGTCTTATTCTTCCATTAAAATGTACCAAGAATATTTACATGACATTAAAAACAAAGATGACATTGATTTTAAGTTAGTGTGTTTTACAGAAACATATCTTGATGTTGCCCGCATTTTGATTGAGGATTTACCTTTGCTCTTGTCTGAAGCACTGTCGCTCCTCAGAAAAGTAACAGAAAACTACATGAACTTGTTTCCATCTATGTTTTTTGATTATGATTATTTAAGGTGTTTATCTTCTGGTCAACTTAGGCAAATTTTAGAAATTGAATATCAGGATGAGATCAAGTTTTTCTCATATAAAAAGGGTCATTATGTTGACAGAAGTAAAGGTACGTTGGTTTTGAGCAAAGGCTGCGACTATGTAAGAGTCATTCACAATATGTGTTGTAACAGGTCAAAGGAATGTAATGTTGAAAGTTCAGAGACACCATCTCAAGAACATTCTTGTTATGATGTTGTCATTAAAGATATGTCTGAGCGATATCAAAATCAAATGAAACTAACCAAAGAATTAATGAAAAATTCTGATTTGTGCCACATTGATCTGTTACAAATTGTCCGGGCATTAGACCCATATTTGTGGAATTTTAATTTCCTGATCTCCAGAACAAAAACAGAGTGGGGGTATAATTTACAAGTTCCAAAACTGGACTCCTTTGATATTGTTGATAAGTCTGAAATGACCCCTCATGGTTTTAATAGAGTGATTCGAACTTTTTTCTCTATTTGTCATACTCTCTTTCAAGACGGGTTCCGGGTGGCGAATAGGCCCGCAGCAGCGCTCAGCTTGTCGGTAAAAGTCCACTAAAGAACGCTCAGAAACCTGACATCGGCTCAGGCCGCTTGGCAAACAAAGCGACTGGGATGTGTGCCCCAGGTGGTTGAATGGGGCAGCGCTGACATCGAGAGATGCGGGGTCGTCAGGCGATAATGCGGAAAACCTGACCGCAAACCATAGTGGTGCACCGTGTTGGGAAAAATGTCACGTTCCTCGCACGTTAAAGAACCCTGCTGCAGGTCTCGGTAAGAGTAGGACCCGTAGGATCCCCATGCGGGAGGCTAAATTTCCCGTCCCTACCCATCACTCCTTTTTCCAGTGGCAGTCAAAACTCTCCTACCCGATTGGCCTTGTGTCCCCATTTCCTCCACTTCATCATCATTTCATGTTCATTGTATCACCACTTTCATGTTAATCTCCCGGATATAGCCGAAATCGTGCTGCTTGGGAGTTAGTTAGTTATTGCTTTACTCCCAAGCAGCGCGATTTCGGCTATATCCGGGAGATGAACATGAAAGTGGTGATACAATAAACATGAAATGATGATGAAGTGGAGGAAATAGGGACACAAGGCCAATCGGGTAGGAGAGTTTTGACTGCCACTGGAAAAAGGAGTGATGGGTAGGGACGGGAAATTTTGCCTCCCGCATGGGGATCCTACGGGTCCTACTCTTACCGAGACCTGCAGCAGGGTTCTTTAACGTGCGAGGAACGTGACATTTTTCCCAACACGGTGCACCACTATGGTTTGCGGTCAGGTTTTCCGCATTATCACCTGACGACCCCGTATCTCTCGATGTCAGGGCTGCCCCATTCAACCACCTGGGGCACACATCCCAGTCTCTTTGTGGGCAAAGCGGCCTGACCCCGATGTCAGGTTTCTGAGCGCTCTTTAGTGGACTTTTACCGACAAGCTTAGCGCTGCTGCGGGCCTTTTCGCCTCCCGGGCCCCGCACGGGACTGCTGCTTGGGAGTAAAGCAATAACTAGCTGCTTGGGAGTAAAACAATAACTAACTAACTAACAGTAGTGGAGAAGGCTGCCTACCATTGCATCTGATTTTATCGGATATGGTTGACATGTACAGTGGGTCATCATCAAAACTTTGTTCTGTACTAAACACTTTAGGGATTGTCTCTTCCAAAGATAAAAATCAAAACTTTTATCAAATCTATAGTGCAAGGAAAGGTAACAAATACATTCCTGGAAGATATAAACACAGAGACATTTTCAAGTTTCAATTGACAACATTGACTTTGGACAGCCAAATGCTACAGTTAGACTCAACGATAGAAATCGAGGAATTCACGCAACATCCTACCAATGTGTGCAACCAAAGCCCTCTCTAAAAATGAACAATATCAATCACACTCCTTCTCTTCCAATAAAATACATGTTCACAAATAACTTTAAAATTTCAGACATTGAGCAAGAGGCACTTTCTAAAATAGAACAGAACATTTTTCTCCACATGCTTGTAAAACATTTCTTGCAAAATACAAATGATTTAAAACTTCACAGTTTGAACCGTCAAAATCAGAAAAGTCAAATGTTGCATACCTTGGTGTTGTAAATGAGCCTTGTGACAACGTAGAAACAATAAAACATGTTTTAGAAAAGATATTTGACACTTTAATGGAAAACTCAGATTTGAAGCATTTGGTCATTGTCAAAACATATGAACTACTGTGCAAATTAAAGAGAGGATATGCATCTGAACTAGCATGGGTAATTCCTTTCCCTGGTGATTGGCACATCTTGAAAAATACGCAGCCTGTTTTGTTCAAAATATATTTTGAGGCTGGGTTGAAAGAAAGCCAAACTTACCCAAAAAGAAGACGGCTTATTAAAAGTACTACAACAGTGCTCTTTAAAAAATGTCATTATTGTTTACTGCATGCATGGGAAGTTTTTTACAAGGCAGAATTACAGAGTTTCTTAGACTTTCGAAAATCGAAAGAAAGTTTGTCTTCTTTTGCGTGTCAGCTTCCTATAGACACTATTGTGAGTGATATTTTATCTTTCTCCATGAGCGGAAATGTGTTAACTGGTGAAAAAGAGCTGAGGTGTCTAGCAAATCAATTAAAATCATCCGAACTTAAGCAAGATTTTGATTCATTTGCATCCCATATGTGTGCTAAGGATGACACCTTTAGATTTTGGCACAATTTTGTCCACCGCGACTGTTTATCTTATGTCACTCTTTACCTATCGTTTCGAAGCTCTAATTGGGATCTTCGAATGGTATCTTTAAAGCATCTTTCACCATTGTTTCACGCTTTATCTTGAGATAATCCCTAATCATATATTTGATGTTTTGAAAATGCCCCAATCTTTGATATGTCAACTCAAAGCAGGTGGATTTAGTGGTTCAGTAACGGGCAAATCATGGCAATAGCTTGCTCTCGACGAAGCACATGAATCGTGGATAAATTTGGATGTCAAAGAAGCTGTGCAAAGACCATCTCCCGAAAGTTTGAATGACATGGCCGTCTATTTGCCTTATCGTACCGCCCTACAGAAAAACATCAGTGAAAATCTTTCATTGTCTGACAAAAAGAAATGTGATATCAATACTCTTTCTCTATCATTACTACAATCGGAAAAAGAGCTTTGTTCTGCCTATCTAAATCTGTTATGTACTTCTTCAGTTTTTGATCCATCTTTAACCACCAACAGAGGCCTCTTTTAGTTATTTTCAAATGAAAAAGCAGACCCAATAGTACAAAACGATTTGTTGAATTTTTACACCATCGGTACTGAATGTATGCACCGCTTTATTAAGTCGAGAATTTTGCTGGAACCAAGTACCACCGCTCCCGTGCGGAAGCGTGTTCTTAAAACATTTTCGTCTAACACAACAAAGAAAAAGAACAAGGTACACTGAGAAGAAGGCAAAGGTCACTTACAACTGATGTTTGAAGCAAGAAATGGCATACTCAATGAAGACTGGAGTACCCTTAACCAAATTTAACCAGCACATTTTTCTTCCTAGAGCAATTTGTACCACTGATGGTCCATTGAACCACCAGGACATAAAATCTAATGCCACGAAAGTTCTAAAGGGTAGATATGACAACATAGTATTAGAAAACCTGCCCCAAGGTTTTAAACCTGAAGGCATGTTTATTATTAATAGCACTCCTTTAAGATCCCATCACTTAAAATTTGCCGATCACATAATGTATCTTGTAAGACGATGGCTTGTTCCCCAAATAAACAAAGGTGTTACTGAAATTCGAGTACTGTTTGATAGAATTGACAAACAAAGGGTTAAACCTGCACTGAAATACCTGGAGAGGCAGAGACGAGACAAGGGAAACAATGATAAAAACATCCCAAAAACGGTTTGACAAATTAGCCCAGGAACAGAATTACCGAAGGGTAAGTGGGGTGACCTTTTGAGAAACAGGGAAAACAAAGAAAGATTTGTTGAACTCTTGCAAACACAAATGCTACTGGCTGTTCAGTCTATTTTGAATGAAAATCAGATGTGTGTTGTGGCTAGAGTTGGTTCCGAAGGAAAATGTTTCGGCATTTTGTCATCTGGGGTAGTATTTGAAATCCGTGAGTTACAATCTAATCATGACGAATGCTTATTTAATTTCCCTGATACAGATATTTATTTCATTGGTCTCTCATTTGTAGGAAGCATGTTGCCTGCAAAGAGGATATATATATATACAGCAAAACATGCTTGGTGATGAAGCAAAGTTTCTTTATTTTAACCATTTAGCTGACTCTATCAAAAGAGACCCTGACTTAGCTATTCTACCGGAAGGTGTGGCTTATGAATGCATTAAGGTATTGTATGTTTGCAGCGGATGCGATTACATATCATTTTTTGTTGGGTTTGGTAAAGCTCTTTTCTTTAACACCTTCTTCCAATACTGTACTTTTATTTGCGAAAATTTGTCTGATAACCAGATCCTCCTATGAAGTACAGAGAAAGATACTTTGAATTCGGGCTTCTTGTCATTTGTTCGGCTAATACGGTGCCTATATTTCAAAAAGTACGCGAGCGAATTTTTACCATCTTACAAAAATGAGAAGTCTCAACAAAACCTCGAAACCCTTGTACTGCATGAACGGTGTCCTAATATAATTAGAGAAAAAATTCAAGTTTGAATCACATATGAAGACGAAATGCCACCTTCCTTCACTGCTTTGCGCTACCATTGGCTTCTTGGCTGTCTTGTATCTCAAATGTATAGTCAAGTCATTAGTAAGGATATACTTTTGCCCGAATTTACAGAGTATGGCTATACCTTTGAAAATGGTTATTTGTCTCCAATATGGGATGACGATAAACATATTAAATCAGTTCAGCAGAGGGTAAATTGGCTTTCAAGAGATGCAGATACCAAAAAGGGTCCACTACAAAAATTTGTAAATGCAAGAAGAGTGGTCAGAAATGTGGTCCTGGATGTTCGTGTCTTAGTTGTAGCAACACAGAAGAAATCCAATGTAACTCGAGCAAAGATATTGAAATTGAAGAAATAAATGGTTCGAATAGTAACGTCACAGACGATGACATTTCAGACTCTGATAACGAGTACATGTAGCTAGCCGACCAGATTTCAATGATTTAGATCTGTTTTCATAGATTTAATTTTTTGACTTAATAGAAGTTGTTTGTTTTTTATTGTTCCACACTATTTTTATGTTGACTACATGTATTTTGTTATGATTTTGGTTTTTTTTTACCTTGTTGTTGTACATGTACATATATTTGCTTTCGTTTTGTTTCAACGGAAACAGAATAGAGTATGTTGTTTATAAAGACAAGTTTGCTTCAATGGAAGCAAAAAATGATTCACTTCCGTTTGCTTGTAGATGTTATGTTGTACATATATCACCTTTATATACTCGTTCAACGGAAGCAAAAAAGGGTCCATTTTATTTTGACTATTTTGCTTGAACGTAAGCAAAAAAATGTTAAGTTTGTCCCTGCTTGCTGTACTTAGATTTGCTTTTGACTCGTCGTCGTCTGTAAACAATTTTTCAAACGTTAACTTGTCCGACACCATAAGTCCAATTGCAACCAAACTTTGTACAGTTGTTTAGTGGCATTATGTGTACAAAACTATCGTTCGGATTTTTGATTCGTAAAAAAACATGACCGCCATGGCTAAAAATAGAACATAAGGGTCAAATTACACTACAGTTTTCTGCAAATAACTCAAAAACGGTAACAAATATCAAAATTCTGGCAGTTTTTAAAAGTGATCAGCACCTCAAGATCTACCTGCCCAGAAATTTTCAAAAAGATCCAACAACGGATGTAGGAGTTATGGCCCCTTTTCTGGATTTTTTCAAAATTTTGCACTTATTTAGTCCTATATCTTAAAAACTATACAAGATATTTCAAAAATTCGAATTGCCTATGATTAATCACATCAAGATCTATATTTCATGTAATTAGGTCAAAGCTGTAAAACTTCATGTTCATTGTATCACCACTGTCATGTTCATCTCCCGGATATAGCCGAAATCGCGCTGGTTGGGAGTAAAGCAATAACTAACTAACTAACTAACCATTCCTTTTAGGAGTTATTGCCCTTAAAACGTCAAAATTTACCATTTTTATAACTTTCCCCCTGAATTTCAAAGATAAACTTGTCTGACACAATCAGACCAACTGCTTTTAAACTTGGCACACCTGTATAATAGCATATATGCTACAATTCTGTCGTTCGGATTTTAGATTCGTCAAAAAACATGGCCACCATGGCTAAAAATAGAATATAGGGGTAACTTGTAGTTTTTTGCTAATAACTCAAAAATGGTTACAGATATCAAGATTGTGCAAGAATCAAAAGTGATCAGCATAATTATTAAGATCTACCTGTCCTGAAATTTTGAAAAAGATCTAACCGCTGATGTGGGAGTTATTGCCCTTTTTGATTTTTTTTCTAATTTTGCACTTATTTAGCCCTAAAGCTTGAAAACTATACAAGATATTTCAAAAAATTAAATTGCATATGAATAAGGACAATAATATCTACAAAATATGTGTATCTGTGTAGCTCAGGTGAGCGATTCAGGCTCCTAGGAGCCTCTTGTTTGTTTAAAATAAACGTTGATTTTGTTTTTATTTGATTGTTCGACAGATTTTTCATATTTTTGACAGAGCAGAAAATGAAGCTATTTAGTTTGTTCCTAGTTGTCAATTTGATTTTGACTCTTTCAACAGACAAAAAAAAAGTTTTTATTTTGTTGTTGGGACTTTTATAAACTTGAATGTGGTTTTGATTTGTTTTTCCTTCAACCGTTCAACAAAAGCAGGAAAATATCGCTTTTATTAGCTCACCTGGCCAAAGGCCATGTGAGCTTATGCCATCACTTGGCGTCCGTCGTCGTCGTCGTCTGTTAACAATTTTTCAAGCGTTAACTTGTCCGACACCATAAATCCAATTGCAACCAAACTTTGTTAAGTGGCATTATGTGTACAAAATTATCGTTCGGATTTTTGATTCGTAAAAAAACATGGCCGCCATGGCTAAAAATAGAACATAGGGGTCAAATTACAGTTTTTTGCTAATAACTCAAAAACGGTAACAGATATCAAAATTCTGGCAGTGGGTAAAAGTGACCAGCACCTCAAGATCTACCTGCCCAGAAATTTTCAAAAAGATCGAACAATCGATGTAGGAGTTATTGCCCTTTTTCTGGATTTTTGAAAATTTTGCACTTTGTAGCCCTATATCTTCAAAACTATTCAAGATATTTTAAAAATTCAAATTGCATTTGATTAAGCACATCGAGATCTACATTTCATGTAATTGGGTCAAAGCGGTAGAACCATTTCTTTTAGGAGTAATGGCCCTTAAAGCATCAAAATTTACCATTTTTCATTACTTTTCCTCTGAATTTCAAAGATTAACTTGTCTGACACTATACATCCTACTTCAACCAAACTTGGCACAGTTGTGTAATAGCATAAATGCTACTATTCTATCGTTCGGAATTTTGATTCGTAAAAGAATATGGCCGCCATGGCTAAAAATAGAACATAGGGGGTAAATTGCATTTCTTTGCTAATAACTCAAAAATAGTAACAGATATCAAATTTCTGATGATACAAAAGTAATCAGCATCTCAAGATCTACCTGCTCTGAAATTTTCAAGAAGATCCAACAATCGACATAGGAGTTATTGCCCTTTTTCTGGATTTTTTCCAAAAAATTTCACTGATTTAGCCCTATATCTTGAAAACTATACAAGATATTTCAAAAATTTAAGTTGCCTATGATTAATCACATCAAGATCTACATTTCATGGATTTAGGTCAAAGCTGTATGTCCATTTCTTTTTTGAGTTATCCTTAAAACAACAAAATTTACCATTTTTCATTACTTTTCCCCTGAATTTCAAAGATTAACTTGTCTGACATGGTCTTAACATGGCACACTTGTTTAATAGCTTATATGCTACAACTCTATCGTTCAGATTTTTGAATCGTAAAAAAACATGGCCGCCATGGCTAAAAGTAGAACATAGGGGGTAAATTGCATTTCTTTGCTAATAACTCTAAAATGGTTTCAGATATCAAAATTGTGCAAGATTCAAAAGTGATCAGCATATTAAGATCTACCTGTCCTGAAATTTTGGAAAAGATCTGATCTGATGTGGGAGTTATTGTTCTTTTTCCTAATTTTGCCAAATTTGCACTTATTAAGCCCAATATCTTGAAAACTAACCAAGATATTTCAGAAATTTAAATCGCATATGGTTAAGCACAATAATATCTACAAATATATGTATCTGTGTAGTTCAGGTGAGCGATTCAGGCTCTTGGGAGCCTCTTGTTTGATTTAACATAAATTTGATTTGACCCCCCTTTTTTGCTTCACTTTAAGCAAACGCAGACATTTATTTTAATTGATTGTTGCATTATTTAATTTATGATTATTTATGATTATTATTATTGCTTTCTTCAGATATTATTTTGACTTTTTATTTCAATGGAAGAAAATTATTTGTTCCTGATTTGTACATAGATCTCTGATTGCTAAATGTTAGCAGAAATATACCTTGTTTTTATTTGATGTTGACTTCTTTGCTTTAACGGAAGCAAAAAATGTATGTTTGTTGTTTCAAGATTAGTAATGAATTGTTCGCTTCTACGGCATTTCTTGCATTCTGAATTGTTCTGTGTTTTTTTTCCTACCCCATTTAAAAAAACTTACATTTGTTTTGTACTATTTTTCCTTCAATGGATTTCCATTTTCTTTGTGATTTTTCTATAATTTGTTTTCTGTATTTTTTGTTTGTACATACATTTTTTGTACCCATGGATATTGACGGTTTATTACAACAGATGTGGGAACATACCTTAGGGTTTCGTCCAAAACGTGTTTTCTTTGTGTTACGTGATCGTTTTGTTAAAATTGTATAATATATAAATGATTCTTACAAAGGACGCCTCCGCGTGGCAAGAATCGGAAACAATTCTTTTTTGAATTGGCTAAGATCCTTTCTAACCAAAAAAAAAATGGCATAAAGTTTATACTTTTTAATGGGGTAAATTTACTCAATTGTTTCATATTTTCAAATTATACTCAGATAAACAATATGATCAAAGACAAAATGCTTTAATGCGGAATGGGTTATAGCTGTCATAAAGTGGCTCATTCCGTTTTCCGCTAAAATTATATATATATAGTGTGCAGTGGCGGATCCAGGGGGGGGGGTCTGGGGGTCGGAACACCCCCTTTTCTCCAAAAGTTTTAATATTTTGTGTCGATTTTCAGCAAAAATTGGTCTGGAACCCCCCCCCCCTTTTTGGCCCACAGGACCCAGTATGTGGAACCCCCCCCCTTTTCGAAAATATCTGGATCCGCCCCTGGTGTGTATCGCTCTAAAATACATATTTAAGTCATAAAGATGAGCTGTTGTTTTAAACTAATTCAAGTTTAAAAACTTACAGCAGAAAAATACGATAAGTTGGAGAATATAACACAACTTATTACCCCCCACCCCCCCCCCCCCCCCAAACATATACGAGCATGTACCATTCTAAAATGTATACTGACTGATTACACCAAATTGAAATTACAATTTAAGTCTTGTTTTATAAAGAAAATTCATATATTTTCTTTTTTTGTTTTTTTTTTTTGTATTTCTATGTATGTTTATCGTATAATTTATTTTTACATCAATGCTAGTCTATTTTTATCCGTGGTGCACTCGATTGTTATGTTTAGATTTATCGCCCTCTATTTACTAAGCAACTGTTTGCATTTGCTTGTGACAAAAAAAACATCATTCTCCGATTTTCCTAAAATTTTTATCATGTACAAAAGCATACTGTTGTTCATCATCTGACAAATTTTCTAACCCGTCGCCTCTTTACTTTTTTAGATATATTTTATTTTTCCATACCTTGACAAAGGTCCGGTTAATCCTTAGAGAAGAAAAAATCTTTTTACCCCATTAATATCAACACATGCTTGAAATATCCAAATTAAAACACACAAGAAATATATATGCATTCACTATTCATTAGATCGGAAAATAAACTTGACCTACTTTCTTTAAATAAGCAGATTAACTTGGTGAACTAGTTCACCGCGTCACTTAGGAATGATGTGCATTTCAACTCATTTAAACATATAAAATATTTGCAGGGGAGATAATATTTTGTCACCACCTCTCAGACTGATATGGGGGATGGGAAACAAAGGAACAGTAAATTTTTAAGAACCTCAGAAAAAGGGAAGAGGTGGGTAGGGGCTAAAAAATTAGCCTTGTTGTGCACTACTTGACGGTCAACAAAGGGGTCTTTTACGTGCTACCACCTAGGCTCACATTCTTGAAGGCCTGACAGAAGCTATTTTGCCAGTTACGGCAAAATAAGCCACCGCCTATATTAAAAAACAAATTAATTATACTATAAACATACTATACATCTGTGTTAGTCCGTCCCTCACTTTGTTTTTCATGTCGTTTGTGATCCAAGGCCCAAACTTTCCTTTCAGTACTCAGATATTTTCTGAAAAACCATGGCTAAGTGCCCTTAGTTCTGGACTTTTTCAGTTAAATTTCCTCTTTAGGTATTTTCTCTCCATTCTTGCTCAAGCAGACGACACTCGGTAACTTTTGTATTGTGTAAAAAGATTAGAAGATAAACGCAATTCATACTTGCACCTCAAGTGGCACAATTTTTTAAAGCTCTAATTAAACGAATTAGATTTGCCGATTCTCGTTTCATTGAGACAACATGTATTTTTCCCAGGACCATTGACCATGGTTTCATTGATAAAAAGATGAATTGGCCCGAGGAGTGTACATTTTGATAAAAGTTAAACCGTGAAAAAAGTACTAGAAACAACTAATAAAATAATTATTTCATAAGTATTCATTCATTTTGACATTCATACCCCTTAATTTTACATAATGGAATCGTCCGTTGAAATACTTCATTTTGAACTCGTACCACCAATTTTGAATATCCGAAGTTCGCTTAATTAAAATGGAAAAACGTAAGGTATATAGTTGCTCCTACATTAATGGGGAAGCATTATCATTTGACTTACGTTCTCTTCTAATTGACGAATTGAAAAAACAATGGTGCAAAACTGGGCCAAAAAATACCAACCGGTATACCCTTCAAATATGTTTCAAAGTAGTCCAAAGTTGATATAAAAACTGTCTTTGATTTGTGAAGACATGTCCGTGAGAAGAAGACGCGCCTCCACAGGAACATAACTGATGATTATATAGAATTTTTGTGCGCCCTTAAAGAAAAACCGTCCTTGCAGTACAAGACAATACAAAATAAGCTTTTACAACATTCCACATCACCCGAACTATCCTATTCAATAAGGTAATAACAAAACTACCGAACTTGAATGATCAATCTCATAGTCAAGAGAAAATGACAATAACGAATCAGTTATACCGGAGAATCGGTAGATTGCAATGGTCCTGACTTGGTACAGGCATTTCAAACGAAATGGTGGGTTAAACCAGGTTTTATGGCGCCAAACCACCCTCTTCAATTGCGATCTTAGGATCCGGTAAAGACCATAGAACACAACATAGTTGTGAGACACAATATGGATATTGAGGTGATCATCTCAGTACAGCAGAAGAGTCAAACACTAAAACAATTAATCACCATATCTTTTAACTCAATTTAGAACTTTTCTATTGTGGCTGATAACGAAGAAAGAAATTTTTTAGGGATCGATGAGACGTATTTTCTTATAGCCCTGCTCCAAGAGTCGGTCACGAAGAAATCGGTGTCTGATAAAAAAATCTGTGAAATGTCTGCAAACTCTGACATATCGAATAAGTTGTGAAATATAAACACCGTATGAAAAGGAAGTAGGTATGGTTTATTCCTCTGTAGATTAGGAAAATTAATAATTGAAAATTAAAATCGTCTCTTTTATCGTAAATTTTTGTACTGAGATGACCACCTGGGTCAAATTCGAGGTGCAAATCCAAGAACGACGTGAAGCAATTTGATTCGGTGGTCTCTTTAATCTCCAATTCTGGAGGATATATTGAAGGAATCCACCTATCAAATGAAATGTTATTGACAGAAAGGACATCATCAATATATCTGAATGTAAGATTAAATCAACTTTTATCAAATATTGTCAGAAAGGATCTTACGATGACACGTAAGAGAGTAACACATTACGAAAAAAATCGTTACACCTTTGGTAACCTACAGTAAACAACAATTTTAATATATTATGTCCATAACAAAAACCCTTTCACACTCAAGTTTATGGACGAAATGGGACGGGCAGCCAGTGTATGGACATTCGAAAAAAGGAACAAATAGTGTTGAGATGACGCGTTTTGACACGCATACTTTACCGTCAGCCAGTTCGTTGGAGTTACAGGTGTTAAATATGTTAAAATTATTGAAGGTCTGTCCGACAGCGCAGATTTTTTTCTTTTCATAGGTGAAAGTGTGCAGAATTGTACTGATGATGGCGAACCAGTTTTTAGTCCCGGTGATTTGCCCCATACCATCATAATCTTTCTGAACCTGTACCCCATGCTTGGCTTCCGACGATGGGACTAGAGTACCTGTTTCTACCTTCATAAAACCCGGATCTATATCCAGTGGAACAGTGTTTCCCAAAAAGTAAAAGTCTATTAAAACTGACAGATTCCAAAGCTTTTTGTCACAGGACTTGAAAGTAGTAGTGTATAAGGCCAAATTACCTTATTTGATATAACATCTTTTTTAAAAGCTACTGAATATATTCCTGTTTGATTTGTTTGGTTGAGCATAAATTAAGCTAAAATCTTAGACCTTTCGTCACTATTTCTTTATTAGTTCTTAATTGTTTGTTTAGTTTATCAGTCAACCTTTCTTGTCAAGGATCTTGGGATTCTGACGTAGGGTCAGTGCTCAGCCCACAGAGCGACCAAGTGTGTACCCTAGGTGGCTGAATAGGGTGGCCCTCGTCCGTGGGGGTTGCCAGGTCTATAATACGGAAACCCTAACCGCCGACCATAGTAGTCAAACGTGTGTGGAGAGTGCCACCCTTCATGCACGTAAAAGACCGCTTTGTGGACCGCCAAGTAGTGCACCACATAGTTTAAATTTTTCGCCCCTACCCACATCTTCCCTTTTTCTGTGGTTTCTGTAAAATTTACCGTTCCTTTGTGCCCCACCCCAACCCCATATTTCATTTATCATCATCATCGCATGTTCATTTTATCATCCTTTTCATGTTCATCGCCTGTAAATAACTTATATAGCGTTGCACGGGCATAAAACATCAACTCACTCACTCATTCTTGTCATAGAAATATTTATCACAGCAGGCAAGTTTTTCTATTATTAGTAAAAAATCGTTTCCGCGCGAGCCGATGAATGAATTTAGACCATCCAAAAAAAAACCAAAGTTTTACAATTTTGTTTTGGTTTCTGGTTGACTGATTTATCGATCGTCACAAACTAAACGTATGGAAGGTATTATTGCAACGACCCTATTGCAAAACACTTTAAATAGGGTATTATTTGATAATAGAATTATTTTAAAGTCTGGAATTCAGACATTTATAGTCAGTTTGACAAACTACGGGTTAGTGTATTATATTGTCACCAAAGAAATGCAGTAGACTTTGATTCTAACCTTCTTATGATTGTGTATAAAATCTTATGGATGTTTGATATCAGTGAAACTACATGTAACCCCCTCCTTAGCCCTGCTGTCATGACTAACCCTCCTTAGCCGTGCTGTCATGACTAACCCCCCTTAGTCATGCTGTCATGACTAACCCTCCTTCGCATGTTCATTTTATCATCCTTTACATGTTCATCGCCTGTAAATAACTTATATAGCGTTGCACGGGCGTAAAACACCAACGCACTCACTCATTCTTGTCATAGAAATATTTATCACAGCAGGCAAGTTTTTCTATTAATAGTAAAAAATCGTATTTCCGCGCGAGCCGATGAATGAATTTAGGCCATCCAAAAAAAAGTTTTACAATTTTGTTTGGGTTTCTGATTGACTGAATTATCGATTGTCACAAACTAAACATATGGAAGGTATTATTGCAACGACCCTATTGCAAAACACTTTAAACATGGTATTATTTGACAATAGAATTATTTTATAAAAGTCTGGAATTCATACATTTATAGTCAGTTTGACAAACTAAGGGTTAGTGTATTATATTGTCACCAAAGAAATGCAGTAGACTTTGACTCTAACCTTCTTAGAATGATTGTGTATAAAATCTTATGGATGTTTGATATCAGTGAAACTACATGTAACCCCCTCCTTAGCCATGCTGTCATGACTAACCCTCCTTAGCCAAACTTTCATGACTAACCCCACTTAGTCATGCTGTCATGACTAACCCCCCCTTAGTCATGCTGTCAAGACTAACCCTTCTTAGTCATGCTGGCATGACTAACCAACTTAGTCATGCTGTAATGACTAACCCTCCTTAGTCATGCTGTCATGACTAACCCCCCCTTAGTAATGCTATCATGACTAACCCTCCTTAGTCATGCTGGCATGACTAACCCCACTTAGTCATGCTGGCATGACTAACCCCCCTTAGTAATGTTGTCATGACTAACCGTCTTTAGTCATGCTGGCATGACTAACCCCCCCCCCCCTAAGCCATGCTGGCATGACTAGCCCTCCTTAGCCATGCTGTCGTGACTAACCTTCCTTAGTAATGCTGACATGATTAACACTCCTTAGTCATGCTGGCATGACTAACCCCCCTTAGCCATGCTGTCATGACAAACCCCCTTAGTCATGCTAGCATGACTAACCCCCTTTTAGACTCAAATCATGCATAATAATTTCAAACTTGCAGTCCAACTCTTGATATTGAAATACACATGTACTGATAATGTCACTCAGTTAACCACTAACTTCTTCAACATATGCTTTTATCCTTAAAATTCCAAGAAATTTATTGTCATCCATGAAGGTTTTTTTCTTTAGTAATACATGTATTTGAATTATGTGAATTACAAAGGAAAGTGTGACATGAAGGATAAGTATAGATTATTACATGTCTTATTTTATATCTTACCCTTTATCAGCACTAGGTTATTTTATTAGCCCGAGAGCCAAACGGCTCCAGGGATGATAAATGACCGAGGACTAATTAAGGGTAAAGATATAAAAATAAGACATGTAATGATGTATTTACCATATACTTCAACATCGGACTAGGAAAAAGAACGAATAAGATCGTTTATTGAAAACAGGGCTTTAAGTTTAAAAGAATTTCTTAAACCGCGTCATTCCGGAATTTCACGAATGACGTCAGGCTTCCGAAAAGTGACGGAATGGGGTGTGATAAATAACCGGAAGCGGGCGTGATAAAGCTTTATCAGCCTCGGAAGATGACGTCAAAGCTTTATCAGCCACGGAACATGAAATCTCAAACACAATTTCTTTATAAACAACAGATTTATTGCAAAGTGAAAATATTCCTTTATTTACTATAAGTATATGATAAATCAATTTATATTATTAGAATGTATTGTATAATCTTTATCGTGCATTTTAGTTGTTTTCTTTTATAGGAATGGCAGAAAACAGAGGGTAATCTATTAAAAACCTGCAATGATACCTTTATACCAAAACAATTCCACCGAATTATGACAAACTAGATGTGGGGAGAATCAAGGAGGATATTTGTAAAGCAAAGGCTTATTTTAGAAAAGAAGAGGATAATGAATGGTGGAATTCATTCTTTGCAGAAATAGAAAGCAAGCATTTATTATATATTCAATCCAACACTACTTTGAAGAATTTACATTTTACTGTTTTAAAAAAAACCCATAATATCTGAATCACAGATGAAGGCACATTTTGTTTCTTGAAATACTTCTGTGTTTACACATCAATAAATTTTATTAAGCTCACCTGACCTAAAGATTCAGGTATTTACGTCAGGTGAGCAATTCAGACTCCAAGGAGCTTCTTGTTAAAAATCCTACGGACCATTTAGATTTAAAATAAGAGAATATATTGAAATATATATTCATATGACCCTATTGTTATACACCCCGCAAACAAATAGAAAATAATGAGATGTGGAATAAGCGTACCCAACACAGCTCGCATAACAAGCAGTAATTTAGAAAAAAACACAATAGCAGCCTTCAACGAGGCCAGTAGGCACTGCTTGTCATTCTGCAATCGGCCCATAGTCTAAATAAAATGCATACAATTCAAATCCAATCAAAACAATTGAGGGTATATATGAATCTCTGTCTGTCGTCCGTCTGTCCAATCTCGCAAGCGCTTCTCGTCAAAAACCACTCAACAGATTTTGATACAACTTTACATGAAAGAAATATTGATAGACATACATGTGTAGATAACTCTTGTAACTGACTAATGTTCACAATTATTAACAGATCTTAATAGAGAGTGAGAGTGAGTTGGTGTTTTACGCCCGTGCAACGCTATAATTTTCCTAATCTACAGAGCAATATACCTACTTCTCCTGCATACGGTGTTTATATTTCACAACTTATTCGATATGCCAGTGCACACATTTCACAGATTTTTTTATCAGACACCGATTTCTTCGTGACCGACTTTTGGAGCAGGGCTATAAAAAATACGTCTCATACGATCACTAAAAAAATTCTTTCTTCGTTATCAGCCACTAGTAGAAAAGTTCAAAATTGAGTTAAAAGATATGGTAGTTGATTGTTTTAATTAGTGTTTGACTGGTCTTTTGTACTGAGATGATCACCTCAATATCCCTATTGCGTCCCACAACTATGGTGTGTTCTATGGTCATTACCAGGTCCTAAGATCGCAATGGAAGAGGGAGGTTTGGCGCCATAAAACCTGGTTTGGCCCACAATTTCGTTTGAAATGCCTGTACCAAGTCAGGACCATTGCGATCCACCAATTCTCTGGTGTGACTGATTCGTTTTTGTCATTTTCTCTGGACTATGAGATTGATCATTCAAGTTCGGTAGTTTTGTTATTACCTTTATTATTTACAGGCGATGAACATGAAAAGGATGATAAAATGAACATGAAATGATGATGATAAATGAAATATGGGGTGGGGTGGGAAACAAAAGACCGGTAAATTTTGAAGAACCACAGGAAAAGGGAAAAAGTGGGTAGGGGCGGAAAATTTAGCCTATATGGTGCACTACTTGGCGGTCCACAAAGGGGTCTTTTACGCGCATGGAGCGTGGCACTCTCCACACACGTTGGCCCACTATGGTCAGCGGTCAGGGTTTCCGTATTATAGACCTGACAACCCCCGCGGACGAGGGCCACCCTATTAAGCCGCCTAGGGTACACACTTGGTTGCTCTGTGGGCTGAGCACTGACCCGACATTAGAATCCCAAGACCCTTAGTCGCCTCTTACGACAAGCTAGGCTCTGCTGCGGGCCTATTCGCCACCCGGGACCCGCACGGGACCAGATTTTAATATCAACTATGCATAATGTTTTAATTAAAAAGAGTTTTTTGTTTTTTTTTAAATTAGTAAGAGTTCCTCAACAGTTTTTGTACAAGTTATGTCCCCTTAAATTAAGTCACATGTCACATGTGTGAACTAAGAACGTTTGTTTAATTTTATTTCATACATATTTTTTAGGTGTTGATTTTGAAAAAGAGGAGGTAAATATTATTTCTAGCCTCAAGGAGATTTCTAGCAAACAAACACCAGACGTGGAAAGGGGGTTAGTCATGCTGGCATGACTAAGGGGGTTAGTCATGACAGCATGGCTAAGGAGGGTTAGTCATGTCAGCATGGCTAAGGGGGGTTAGTCATGCCAGCATCACTAAGGAGGGTTAGTCATGGCAGCATTACTAAGGGGGGTAAGTCATGACAGCATGGCTAAGGAGTGTTAGTCATGTCAGAATTACTAAGGAGGGTTAGTCATGTCTGCACTACTAAGGAGGGTTAGTCATGACAGCATGGCTAAGGAGGGTTAGTCATGTCAGCATGGCTAAGGGGGGGGGGGGTGTCATGCCAGCATGACTAAGGATGGTTAGTCATGACAGCATTACTAAGGGGGGTTAGTCATGACAGCATGGCTAAGGAGGGTTAGTCATGACAGCATGACTAAGTGGGGTTAGTAATGACAGCATGGCTAAAGAGGGGGTTACATGTAGTTTCACTGATATCAAACATCCATAAGATTTTATACACAATCATAAGAAGGTTAGAATTAAAGTGTACTGCATTTCTTTGGTGACAATATAATACACTAACACTTAGTTTGTCAAACTAACTATAAATGTCTGAATTCCAGACTATTAAATAATTCTATTGTCAAATAATACCCTGTTTTTATTACATTTCATACATTATTGCAAAAACGGGTTATAATATTCAATGCGATTTGCAAAACCACCTACTAGTTTTAACGCAATTTCCATACTTGACTTGTTAGCGAGCTATTGCCATAATTTGGCGTCTTTCGTCCGTCCGTTAGCCTTTTCAAGTTTTAACTCATCTGACACCACACGTCCAATTGCAATCAAATTGGTACAGTTATTTATTGGTATATGTGCTATAAAATCATCGTTTGGATTTCTGATTCTAAAAAAACATGGCTGTCATGGCTAAAAATAGATCAAAGGGGTAAAATGCAGTTGCTTTTGGGTTTTTTTTGCAAATAACTTAAAAACGATAACAGACATCAAAATTCTAGCGCGAGTAAAAGTTTTCAGCAACTCAAGATCTACCTGCCCAGGAATTCTGAAGAAGATCCATCAACCCGTGTAGGAGTTATTACCCTTTTCTTAAATTTTGCACTTATTAAGCTATAATATATCGGAAACTTTAAAGGATATTTGATAAAAAATAAATTACATATTGTTAGACACATACAGATTTACAAAATCTGTAACAGGGTCGAAGTTGTACCTCTTGCTTGGCTTCCGGTTGATAAATTTATTTAAAGACTGAATCATTTGTCAAATAAAAAAACTCAAAAGGTAAAACATTTTTTATCAACCATCAGGTCTTGATGGAGCACATGAAGAAATGTTGTCATCAGTTTCAACTTCAAAACCGCAAACAATAGTGGTGCACCGTGTTGGGAAAAATGTCACGTTCCTCGCACGTTAAAGAACACTGCTGTAGGTCTCGGTAAGAGTAGGACCCGTAGGATCCCCATGCAGGAGGCGAAATTGCCCGTCCCTACCCATCACTCCTTTTTCCAGTGGCAGTCGAACCTCTCCTACCCGATTGGCCTTGTGTCCCCTTTTCCTCCACTTCATCATCATTTCATGTTCATTGTATCATTCATCTCCCGGATATAGCCGAAATCGTGCTGCTTGGGAGTAAAGCAATAACTAACTTACTAGCTAATCAACTTCAAAACGACCCAGGCAAACGTCATCTCAGTGGATATGGAATATTGACTGATGCTAACATGAAGGAAACCCGACGTCACTGACCCGACGTCAGAATCCCAAGACCCTTGACAAGAAATTTTGACTGATGAAGTAAACAAGCAAATAAGAACTAATAAAGAAACAGTGACGAAAGGTCTAAGATTTTAGCTTTATTTATGTTCAACCAAACAATTTTTAAATTCTAAATTGTTTAAAACACCAGGTTTCTTTCCTTGTAATGCACATGGTCGATATCCTAGGTGCTGGAATTGGCTTCCTTGTTCGAACGTGTTGGTTTTGAGTACTTTTCGTTTTCAACAGTTTGGATTTGACCTTCCAATGTTTTGATTTTAAAAATGCTACTGACGAGAGGTTATTCCTTGAAATATCGATATATAGCATATCCAAATTAACCGTTTATACCCGCGTTTTGGTATTTGTAATTTTGTAGGTTTGTTCCTTTTTGGATAAAATTGTTCATTTCTTAGATTTAAATTTAAATTATTACATTTATGCATATAATAACAAAACGAAATCTGGTTGATAAATTTATTTAAAGACTGAATCATTTGTCAAATAAAAAAACTCAAAAGGTAAAACATTTTTATCAACCATCAGGTCTTGATGGATCACATGAAGAAATGTTGTCATCAGTTTCAACTTCAAAACGACCCAGGCAAACGTAATCTCAGTGGGTATACAATATCAACTGATGCCAACGTGAAGGGAAAATTGGACATACAGATAGCTGATTTGATTTACTCATGCAATCTAGCATTTAACATGGCAGACAATGATGATTTTAAAAGCCCTAATGAAATGTAACTACCTGGTAATTTCCACCTTCAAAAAAAGTGAGTTAGTCGGTGTTCTACGCCCGTGCAACGCTATATGGGCTATTTACAGGCGATGAACAAGAAAAGGATGATAAAATGAATATGCAATGATGATAATAAATGAAAAATGGGGCGTGGGGTGGGAAACAAATAAACGGTAAATTTTGAAGAAACACAGAAAAAGGGGAGGGGTGGGTAGGCGCGGAAAATTTAGCCTATGTGGCGCACTACTTGGCGGTCCACAAAGGGGTCTTTTACGTGCATGAAGCGTGGCACTCTCCACACACGTTGGCCCACCATGGTCAGCGGTCAGGGTTTCCGTATTATAGACCTGACAATCCCAGCGGACGAGGTGTGCCCTATTCAGCCACCTAGGGTACACACTTGGTCGCTCTGTGGGCTGAGCACTGAGCCGACATCAGAATCTCAAGACCTGTCGCCTCTTACGACAAGCTAGGCTTGCTGCGGGTATATTTGCCACCCGGGCCCTGCACGGGACTAAAAAAAGATATTGGTCGACATATATTAGACACGGTGTTTTTTGCAGAACAAGGAAAGGTGAAATACGATTACATTGTCAAAATTTTACTCTTATACAGGATGGTTGGAGTGACATATGATACATAGCACTCCGTTTGTCTTGCGATGGAAAATCTTACTCTATCTTCTGTAGATAAGGAACGAGTAAAATACTGCCCAAGGTTGTACAAGCATTCATTTGGAGCTAAAGCAGATATGTTAAATTGCAAGGTGATTGGGGTAGTTTCTGACAATGAGAAAAAATGCAAGTCACGAGAGAAAATCTGATAAAAGCAGATATTGAAAGAACAGTATAGAATTGTATACTGATTAGCTGAATGTGTTTGGTCAGGATATAACTCCTAGACATGAGATGGCACAAATTGTGGAAATAAACAAGTATTTTCGAAATCATCATGTCCCTGGTGCTTTACTTATAAAAATACAGGCTCTATTAGATCACAATCACTAGTGATTCAAGATGGAACGGTCCGCTGGATTGTAAACACTCGTATTTAAGAAAAAGGCATTTTATGTTATTAAAAGTTGCCCAAAATGAAGAACTTATAGACACTCGTATAAGAAATTTGATATACAATGTTGTAATTTATAATGAGGCCAATCATTTCAAAAGCAATTACAATCCATAGCTTCTGTCTTAAACAGTGTCAGTATTGCAGATGCTAGATACATGTACAATAATAAATATATTTTGGGCTGCCCCATTCAACCACCTAGGTTACATATCCAAGTCGCTTTGAGGGCATAGCGGCCAGACAATAAGTCAGGTTTCTAAGCGCTCTCAAGACGACCCTTTCCGATAAGCTTAGTGCTACTGATGACCTTTTCGCCACCCAAAACCAGCACAATGCTAATATTCTACCTTGTGCAGGTCTTTGGAGGCGTATAGGCCCTAAGCAGAGCCTAGCTAGTCATTAGAGGTGACTAAGGGTCTCCGCATTCTGGCATCGTGTGAGTGCTCAACCCAGAGCGACCAAGTGTGTATCCTAGGTGGCTGAATAGGGTGACCCTCGTTCGCGTGGGTTGTCAGTTATATAATGCGGAAACCCTGACCGCTGACCATAATTGAAAAACGTTTGTGGAGAGTGCCATGCTTCATGCACATAAAACACCCCCATGTGGACCGCCAAGTAGTGCACCACATACTAGTTGGCTAAATTTTCCGCCCCTACTCCTCTCTCCTTTTTCCGTTATCTTCAAAATTGACTAATCCTTTGTTTCCCATCCAGCCACTATACTTCATTTCATGTTCATTTGATCATCTTTTTCATGTTCATCGCTTGTAAATAACCTATATAGCGTAGCACGGGCGTAAAACACCAATCAGTAGTGAGATGAGTGAAGCCCCATTGGGTCTACTTGTCTATCGTCGTACATGTTAGTGTTTGTTACAGAAAAAGAGCTCCCTGTCGACTAATACTTTGGCCGAATCGTCAGAGGGAAGTACTAGTATATGCAAATGAGTTAGTTACTGATTTACTCCAAAGCACCACAAATTTGACTTTATCCGGGAAATGAACACGAAATGAACATGGAGGAAATGGAGACAAAAGGTCTATCAGATAGGAGAGTTTTGACTTCCACAGGAATACAAATGACAACAAAGTTCCAGACAATAAATTTTGCTACGCCTGACGCGCGTTTCGTCTATTCAAGACTCATCAAAGGCGCTCTACCAAAAATATTGAAAATGCCAAACACTGTATGAATATGAAGAGCATAGAACAGTATAACCAAAAATACCAAACTGGGGAACCAAATTATTACCAAGATATTCAACCTATGTCTGGGGTAGGAAGAATCTTAGGGTTTAGCCAATTTTGAAATTTAGACGGATAATTTAAAGCTTTGATGTATTCTCCAACTCAAAAGTGTTGGTGCCGGAGCGGGCTAACCTCGGGGAATTTAAACTCCACCAGCAGTGCTAACCTTCACGTGTTCGAAATACAAATGACAACAAAGTTCCAGACAATAAATTTTGCTACGCCTGACGCGCGTTTCGTCTATTCAAGACTCATCAGAGGCGCTCTACCAAAAATATTGAAAATGCCAAACACTGTATGAATATGAAGAGCATAGAACAGTATAACCAAAAATACCAAACTGGGGAACCAAATTATTACCAAGATATTCAACCTATGTCTGGGGTAGGAAGAATCTTAGGGTTTAGCCAATTTTGAAATTTAGACGGATAATTTAAAGCTTTGATGTATTCTCCAACTCAAAAATACGAGTGATTGGTAGGGACGGGCAATTTTGCCTATTGCATGGGAATCCAACGGGCTCTTACCCAGACGACCTGTAGCAGGGTTCTTCAATGTGCGATAAAGGTGACATTTTTCTCAACACGGTGCATTATTGTTTTGGTCAGGTTTTCCGCATGATAGCCTGACGACCTGGTATTCATAATGACAGGGTTTCCCCCATTCAACCGCCTGGGGCACATATCCCAGTTGCTTTGTTGGCAAAGTGGCCTAACCCTTGTCAGGTTTCTTGACGGGCTTGATTGGACGTTTACCAACAAGTTTAGAACTGCTACGGGCCTATTTGCCACCCTGAAACCGCACGGGTCTTATCCAAATGAGTGTGAAGAAAAAACTACGGTACAGAGTGAGTGACTGAGGAAGTTGGTGTTTTACGCCCTTGCAACACTATATAAGTCATTTAAAGACGATGGACATGAAAGGGTGATAAAATGAACATGAAATGATGATGATATATGATGGGTGGGAAACAAAACAAACAAGAGGCTCCAAGGAGCCTAAATCGCTCACCTGGTCTTGATGTTAAATTTATGGAATCTTTTGTATAGCTTAATGAACTGAATGTTTAAAGCAAGAAAAGGCTTTTCTCTTTCTGCAATAGTTTTCATTCTATAAGCAAAAAAACACTATTTTTCACCTTTAAATGACCCATCTGCCAACTTCAAGTCTATATATAAAGACTTTTGTAGAGCTTAATGAAATGAATGTTTAAGCAAGCAACAGCTTTTCTTTACCTCTATAAGGGGTCATCTGACAACTTTGACCCTATGAATGCTTTTGTAGACGTGAATGAGCTTAACATTTAAGCAAGCAACAGCTTTAGTCTATCTGCAATAGCTTTCATTCCATAGGTCAAAAACACTATTTCTCCCCTTTAAGGGGCTGTAATCCCTATAAGGGGTCATCTGACAACTTCCACCCTATGGAGACTTTTGTATAGCTAAATGAGCTGAACATTTAAGCAAGCAACAGTTTTTTTCTTTCTGCGAAAGTTTTCATTCTATAGGCCAAAACACTTTTTTCCCTTTAAGGGGCAATAACCCCTATATGGCGTCATCTGACAACTTAGACCCTGTGGATGCTTTTGTAGAGCTAAATGAGCTGAACAAATAAGCAAGCAACAGCTTTTCTCTATCTGCAATAGTTTTAACTCTATAGGCCAAAAACTCTATTTTTCACCTTCAAAGGGGCTGTAACCCCTATAAGGGATCATCTGACGACTTCCACCCTATGGAGACTTTTGTATAGCTAAATGAGCTGAACATTTAAGCAAATAAAGGTAATAACAAAACTACCGAACTTGAATGATCAATCTCATAGTCCAGAGAAAATGACAAAAACGAATCGGTCATACCGTAGAATTGTTGGATCGCAATGGTCCTGACTTGGTACAGGCATTTCAAACGAAATGGTGGGTTAAACCAGGTTTAATGGCACCAAACCTCCCTCTTCCATTGCGATCTTATGATACGATAATGACCATAGAACACAACATAGTTGTGAGACACAATAGGGATATTGAGGTGATCATCTCAGTACAGCAGGCAACAGCTTTTCTCTATCTGCAATAATTATCATTCTATAAGCCAAAGACATGTATAAACATTATTTTAGGGGCCATAATCCCTATAAGGGATAACTTCGACCCTGTGGAGACTTTTGTAGAGCTTAATGAGCTCATAGACCTGTATATTAAATAGATTTGCAACTTGTTAATCGTCCAGTATGTGTGTGAAAATATCACTGGTTGATAAATGAGAGTTGGTTTATTTTTTTAACTACTTCAACGCCTTTCTATGGAATTAATCAGAATAAATTGCATTAAACAGAGAAAAGATTAAGGAATATCTGTGTGAAAATTTTATTTTATTTAGTTGAGAAATAAAGATTTTGTGACAATTTAAAGTGAAAACTTTACGAAAATTTTGTAAAATATTGTATTTTCATAAAAACTAGGGTAGTATGGGCTCTTTCGAAACTCCTCTAAAGTTCCAAATGTTATAGAAGTTATTTTAACACAAATAAAATCTTAAAACATTTAAGGATGGCTGTAAAAAAGATTCATGTAAAAATCTTAAATGGTTTTTGAGATATTACAGTATAAAGTTGAACTTTTAAAATTGTTTATTTTGTATGAAATCTCGTTTATTGGCATGAGATATTGTGAGATTTCACCAATTTGCAAATATATTTAATATACAGATCTATGATGAGTTGAACATTTAAGCAAGCAACAGCTTTTCTCTATCTGCAATAGTTTTCATTCTATAGGCCAAAAACTCTATTTTTCACCTTTAAAGGGGCTGTAACCCCTATAAGGGGTCATCTGACTACTTCCACCCCATGGAGACTTTTGTATAGCTAAATGAGCTGAACATTTAAGCAAGCAACAGCTTTTCTCTATCTGCAATAATTATCATTCTATAAGCCAAAGACATGTAAAAACATTATTTTAGGGGCCATAATCCCTATAAGGGATCATCTGATAACTTCGACCCTATGGAGACGTTTGTAGTGCTTAATGAGCTGAACATTTAAGCAAGCAACAGCTTTTCTCTTTCTGCAATAGTTTTCATACTATAGGGAAAAAACATGAAAAAATGCTATTTTTCACCTTTAAGGGGCCGTAACCCATAAGGGGTCATCTGACAACTTCGACCAAATGGAGATTGATCTTGAAGCAGTAACGTGCATCAAATTTCATCTATCTCTTATTCTTTTTGAATTACAAGCCAAAAACAGTAGTCTGACCCCCCTTTTCTATTTTTAGCCAGGGTCATGTTTTTGACGAATCAAAAATCGAAACGCAAATTTTATGCAGGACACCCTAAGGATCAATCATACCAAGTTTCATTGAATTCTGTTCAGTAGTTTCAGGAGAAGATTTTAAAAAAATGTTAACAGACGACGACGGGCGCCAAGTGATGGCAATAGCTCACCTGTGAGCTAAAAAATGAAGGAAAATGGGGTGAGTGAGTGAGTTGATGTTTTACGCCCGTGCAACGCTATATAGGCTATTTACAGGCGATGAACATGAAAAGGGATGATAAAATGAACATGAAATGATGATGATAAATGAAATATGGGAATGGGGTGGGACAAGTTTGTTATTGCTTTACTCCCAAGCAGCACGATTTCGGCTATATCCAGGAGATGAACATGAAAGTGGCGATACAATGAACATGATGATGATGAAGTGGAGGAAATGGGGACACAAAGCCAATCGGGTAGGAGAGTTTTGACTGCCACTTAAACAAGAGGCTCCCAGGAGCCTGAATCGCTCACCTGGTCTTGATGTTGACCCTATACTTTTGTAGAGCTAAATGAGCTGAACATTTAAGCAAGCAACAGCTTTTCTCTACCTGCAATAGTTTTCATTCTATAGGCCAAAAACACCATTTTTCACCTATAAGGGGCCATAACCCCTATAAGGAGTCATCTGACAACTTCGACCCTATGGAGACTTTTGTAGAGCTAAATGAGCTGAACATTTAAGCAAGCAACAGCTAATCTCTATCTGCAATAGTTTTCATTCTGTAGGCAAAAAACATGAAAATCGCTTTTTTCAGAGGCCGTAACCCCTATAAGGGGTCACCTGACAACTTCGACCTATGGAGAATTTTGTAGAGCTAAATGAGCTGAACATTTAAGCAAGCAACAGCTTATCTTCTATCTGCAATAGTTTTCATTCTGTAGGCCAAAAACATGAAAAATCGCTATTTTTCAGGGGCCGTAACCCCTATAAGGGGTCATCTGACAACTTCGACCCTATGGAGAATTTTGTAGAGCTAAATGAGCTGAACATTTTAGCAAGCAACAGCTAATCTCTATCTGCAATAGTTTTCATTCTGTAGGCCAAAAACATGAAAATCGCTTTTTTCAGAGGCCGTAACCCCTATAAGGGGTCACCTGACAACTTCGACCTATGGAGAATTTTGTAGAGCTAAATGAGCTGAACATTTAAGCAAGCAACAGCTTATCTTCTATCTGCAATAGTTTTCATTCTGTAGGCCAAAAACATGAAAAATCGCTATTTTTCAGGGGCCATAACCCCTATAAGGGGTTATCTGACAACTTCGACCCTATGGAGACTTTTGTAGAGCTAAATGAGCTGAACATTTAAGCAAGCAACAGCTAATCTTCTATCTGCAATAGTTTTCATTCTGTAGGCCAAAAACATGAAAAATCACTATTTTTCAGGGGCCGTAACCCCTATAAGGGGTCATCTGACAACTTCGACCCTATGGAGAATTTTGTAGAGCTAAATGAGCTGAACATTTAAGCAAGCAACAGCTAATCTCTATCTGCAATAGTTTTCATTTTGTAGGACAAAAACATGAAAAATGGCTATTTTTCAGGGGCCGTAATCCCTATAAGGGGTCATCTGACAACTTCGACCCTATGGAGAATTTTGTAAAGCTAAATGAGCTGAACATTTAAGTAAGCAACAGCTAATCTCTATGTGCAATAGTTTTCATTCTGTAGGACAAAAACATGAAAAAACGCTATTTTTCAGGGGCCGTAACCCCTATAAGGGGTCATCTGACAACTTCAACCCTAAGGAGACTTTTGTAGAGCTAAATGAGCTAAACATTTAAGCAAGCAACAGCTAATCTCTATCTGCAATATTTTCATTCTGCAGGACAAAAACATGAAAAATCGCTATTTTTCACCTTTAAGGGGCCGTAACCCCTATAAGGGGTTATCTGACAACTTCGACCCTATGGAGACTTTTGTAGAGTTTAATGAGCTGAACATTTAAGCAAGCAACAGCTAATCTCTATCTGCAATAGTTTTCATTCTGTAGGCCAAAAACATGAAAAAATGCTATTTTTCACTTTCAAGGGGCCGTAACCCCTATGAGGGGTCATCTGACAACTTTGACCAAATGGAGACTATTGTAGAGCTTTTGATGCTGAATCAGTAGCGTGGCCTCAGATTTCCTCTATCTCTTATACTTTTTGATTTATAAGCCAAAAACAGTAGTCTGACCCCCCTAGTCTATTTTTAGTAACGGTGGCCATGTTTTTTAACGGATCAAAAATCAAAACAAAAGTTTGGTGCAGGACACCCTAAGGATCATTCATACCAAGTTTCATTAAATTCTGTTTGGTAGTTTCAGAGGAGAAGATTTTTGAAAAATTGTTAACAGACGACGACGACGACGACAGACGACGACAGACGACGACGACGGACGCCAAGTGATGGTAATAGCTCACATGGACCTTCGGTCCAGGTGAGCTAAAAAGGAGTAATGGATAGGGACGGGAAATTTAGCCTCCTGCATGGGGATCCTACGGGTCCTACTCTTTCCGAGACCTGCAGCAGGGTTCTTTAACGTGCGAAGAACGTGACATTTTTCCCAACACGGTGCACCACTATGGTTTGCGGTCAGGTTTTCCGCATTATCGCCTGACGACCCCGCATCTTTCGATGTCAGGGCTGCCCCATTCAACCACCTAAGGCACACATCCCAGTCGCTTTGTAGGCAAAGCGGCCTGACCCGATGTCAGGTTTCTGAGCGCTCTTTAGTGGACTTTTACCGACAAGCTTAGCGCTGCTGCGGGCCTATTCGCCACCCGGAACCCGCACGGGTTGGTAAATTTTGAAATACCACAAGAAAAGGGGAGAGGTGGGTAGGCGCGGAAAAATTTAGCCTATGTGGTGCACTACTTGGCGGTCCACAAAGAGGTCTTTTACGTGCATGAAGCGTGGCACTCCCCACACACGTTGGCCCACTATGGTCGGCGGTCAGGGTTTCCGTATTATAGACCTGACAACCCCCGCGGACGAGGGCCACCCTATTCAGCCACCTAGGGTACACACTTTGTCGCTCTGTGGGCTGAGCACTGACCCGACGTCAGAATCCCAAGACCCTTAGTCGCCTCTTACGACAAGCTAGGCTTTGCTGCGGGCCCCGCACAGGAAAATGGGAGATATGGGAAGGGGCGGAAAATTAAACCTTTTGGTGCATTACTTGGCGGTCCACAAAGGGTGTCTTTAACGTGCATGAAGCGTGGCACTCTCCACACACGTTGGCCCACTATGGTCAGCGGTCAGGGTTTCCGTATTATAAACCTGTCGCTCTGTGGGCTGATCACTGACCCGACGTCAGAATCCCAAGACCCTTGGTCGCCTCTTACGACAAGCTAAGCTCTGCTGCGGGCCTATTCGCCAACCGGGCCCCACACTAACATGGAAGACATACCGGATTAGTTATAGATCGCAATGGTCCTGATTTGGTACATGAAATGATAGTGATGAGAAATATAGAGGTGAGGAACAAAGGAACAGTAAATTTATAATACCACAGGAAAAGGGGAGAGGTGGGTACGGCGGAAGATTAAGCCTGTGTGGCGCACTACTTTGGGATCTTTATCGTGCATTGAGCACTCTCCAAACACATTGGCCAATATGGTCAACAGTCAGGCTTTCCATATTAAAACCCACAGACGAGAGCCCATATTCAGCCACCAAGGGTACCACGCTTGGTCGCTCTGTGAGCTGAGCACGTACCCGATATCATAATCCCAAGACCTTTAGGAAAAGCTAGACTCTGCTGCGGGCATATTTGCCACCCTGGCCCCACACGGGAATTGGCCAACTCGATGAAAATGCACTAGAGCAAAGCTAAACAACCCCATCTTTTAGGGCTCACTATCTCTTATGATCTCAAACGGAGCAACCACATGAAAAAACAGTAAAAAAGGCTAACTGCATCCTCGGCGTAAAAGGGAAAACCATTAGAATGCCATAAAGTCGGTACATATATCCATGGCCATAAAAGTTCTAAAGGGTAGATATTACACCATAATTTTAGAAAACTTGCTCCAAATTACTAGTATATGGTCAAAATGAAAAACATAAGATATCCTTAATGTTGGGAAACAAGAAGAATCACGCGTGTTTCTTTAGATCGACTGAAAACCTGAAATTGTCATTTTTCAGCGCTCCTTTCAGATCCCATCACTTAACATTTGCAGATCATATAAAGTATATAGTAAGACGAAGGGTGTTCTCCAATTAAACACATGTGTTGATGAAATTCGTTTGTTGTTGATAGGGTTGACAAACAAAGGGTTGAACCTGCACTGAAATACCTGGAGAGGCAAAGACGAGATAAGGGAAACAATTAAAAAAAAAAACATCCCAAAGACAGTGGGACAAATTATAGCACAGAAAATAGGATTACCAAAAAGGTTGACTTTTTGAGAAACAAGGAAAAATAAAGAGATATTTATTGAACTCTTCCAATCACAAATGGTATTGGCTGTTCAGTCTTTTTAATCAAAATCAGATATATGTTGATGCTGAAGTTGGCTCCGGAGGGAAATGTTTCGGCATTTTGTCATCTAGGGTAGTTTTTTTTTTTTTTTTATATCAGTGAGTAACAGTCTAATCATTCCGAAACGGATACTCTTATATGGCACCACTGTGTAACAGCAAAACATGTTTGGTGATGAAACAAAGTTTTTTTATTTTAACCATCCAGCAGACTGCATCGAAAGATACCCTGACTTAGCCATTATACCGGAAGGTGTGTGGCCTATGAATGCATTAAGGTATTATATGTTTGCAGTGGATGCGATCACATATCTTTTTTTTCGTCGGGTTTGGTAAAGCTCTTTTCTTTAACACTTTTTTTCCAATACTGTACTTTTATTTGCGAAAATTGTCTGATAACTAGTTCCTCCTATCAATTACAGAGAAAGATACTTTAAATTCGGACTTGTCTTTTGTTCGGCTGATCGGTCCTACTAAAAGGCGCCTGGGGAGAAATAAAAGGCGCTCGGGAGCATATCTTTTTTATATAATATATACTAAAGTACAAAAAAGAATGAAAATACAAAGAAAATGAATGTTCAATCAAATCGTTCAAGTCTTGTATTAAAAGTTTAAGGGGGTTAGTTAGTTAGTTAGTTAGTTATTGCTTTACTCCCAAGCAGCACGATTTCGGCCATATCCGGGAGATGAACATGAAAATTGTGATACAATGAACATGAAATGATGATGAAGTGGAGGAAATGGGGACACAAGGCCAATCGGGTAGGATAGTTTTGACTGCCACTGGAAAAAGGAGTGATGGGTAGGGACGGGAAATTTAGCCTCCTGCATGGGGATCCTACGGGTCCTACTCTTACCGAGACCTGCAGCAGGGTTCTTTAACGTGCGAGGAACGTGACATGTTTCCCAACACGGTGCACCACTATGGTTTGCGGTCAGGTTTTCCGCATTATCGCCTGACGACCCCGCATCTCTCGATGTCAGGGCTGCCCCATACAACCACTCAAGGGAAATATGTGAAAGCTTCAATTGTTATATACCGGTATAATAAATATTAAAGTCGCAAAAAAATGGTGAAATGATTGTAAAGAACAATTAATGTTCTATGTGATACTATTAAAGTGCCTTTGGAATACTTTGAAATACGTCATGAGCACTGATCACTTTTTTTAAATCTGATTATATGAAATCGATTTCAAGTACACAAAAATTGAGATTTGAAGAGTAAAATATGCCGGCTACTAAGTAAAGAAAAGTGAAACCTACTGCACAAAAGCAGTTCTTATTTACACATGCTGTGGAACATGCAGAAAGAACTGTAGAGATGGGTGCCAGCCAGGAGGCACATGTTGTGACCAATGTGAGATATGGTATCACCCGCAATGTAAAGGAATTGCTGTGGAGGAATACGAGTTGTTCGTGGTCAACGAGATTCTTCCCTATATATACCAGGGATGCTTCGTAGATAATACGTCCACGAATTCTATATACTCGGCATATGGAGAAAAAGACCCTAACTACAAAACTGTACTGAGTGATGTTTTTGGTAATGATGGCTTACTTTCTTACCCAGATGATGTGGAATTCGACCAAAAAGTATTAGAATTAGAATCGCAGTATGAACAAAGCATCCCTGATTTTGTAAGATATTTTAATAATAACACTCAATCACTGAAGGATTGTGTATGGAAACCAAGTAAACCGACTGATAGGGTGTCCGTATTTCAAAAAATACACATGCGAATTTTTATTTCACCATCCTACTAAAACGCAAGAGAGGTTTTCAATTCTCTCTCTCACCAAACCTTGATACCTTTGTTCTGCATGAACGTTTACTAAATATAGTTAGAGACAAAATTAAAGTTAGAATCACATATAAAGACGAAATGCCAGCTCCTTTCACATATTTGCGTTATCATTGACGACGTAGTTGTCTTGTCCCTCAAATGAGCAATCAAGCCAACAGGAAGGATATAGTTTCGCCCAAATTTACAGATTGTGTCTGTACCTTCGAAAACGGTAATTTGTCTCCAATATTTGATGACGATAAACATGAAATCAGTTCAGCAAAGGGTAAATTGACTTTTAAGGGGATGCAGATCTTGAAAGGGATGTATTACAAAAAAATGTAAATGCAAGAAGAGTGGTCAGAAATGTGGCCCTGGTTGTTTCTGTTTGAACGGTAACAACACAGAAGAAATCCAATGCAACTGGAGAAATTACAATTTTAGAAATTATTGATACGGATAGTGGTGTCAAAAGACGATGACGGTTTAGACTAATACCGAATATCCAGCCAACCAGAAATAGTATTCTTCTTATAAGCTGTGATTTGTCTGTTTGGCACCATACAACCTTTGTTTAGCTTCTTTATAACAAATATGAGTTTATAAAATGGCGTCAACTCAAATGGTACCAGCAACTTTTTTTTGTTGCAAATTTTCGTTTACGTTTTTAAATGACAAATTTGATATTCGTTTTGTTTGTTTAATGTCCAGTAATGACAGTACTTCGGTCATAACCAGGCCAAGAACTAAATGGAACAGCAAATTGAATTGTGTAGACCAACCCAGGACACAGCTCTCAAAACACAGAACCGTGTATGTAATGCAAAAAGGACCAATGAACAACCACATAACAGAAGGAAAATGACATTTTAGGGCTCGGCGGCCCGACCCAATTTCAGGTTACTGAGCTCTTCATGGATGTTTATCGACAAGCTTAGCGCTGCTATGGTTTACTAGTATTCAATTCCAAAATCCCGCACGGTTCACGAATTTGTAGCAATGATGTAACACTGCATTCAATTTCATTGCAATGCTGCCTATTGCTGATAAAAGGTCAAAACAACATTGCCAACAAAGCGACTGGGGTGCGTGTCCCAAGTGGTTGAATGGGGCAGCCCTGTCATAGTGATTGCCGGGGGGGGTCAGACTATTTTGCAGAAAACCTTATCGCAAACCACAATGTACCGTGTTGGGAAAATGCAACGTTTCTCGCACTATTAAGAACCCTGTTGCAGGACTCGGTAAGAGAAGAACCTGTAGGAACTCTCAGGTATGAAGCTTATTTGCCCATCCCTAACAATCACAGCTTTTCCAGTGGCAGTCAGAACCCCCCTCCCTGATTGGCATTGTTTCCCCTATTCTACACTTCATCATCCTATGATGTTCATTGTATCACCCCTTTCAGTCATGTCCATCTTCAGAATAAAGCCATGAAAGTATAGCAATACATGTAACTAACTAACTTACCAACTGTCGTTCTACGCTATGACAATGTTTTAGGAATCGTATCAGAATGAATTTAGATTCCGCTATGTCTTCCTTGTTTTGTCTGTTCTTTTGGGCATTTGAGGTTGTGTCTCTTGCTACATAGGTGTCTGTTAAAAGCTATCCTAAAATAAAGAGAAGCAGTTCAGTTTTGTTGGTAAATCAAACTAAAATGTTCGAAATAGCAGCCATTTTTAATTCTCAACCCACTTGAACCAATTAAAACCGACTTTGTTAGTATACGTAACAAATACGCCTTTACATTGTTTAGATAGTGGATGACAGCTTTATAACAATTATAAGAAATTAAATCAGACGACATGAATTTATAATAGGGGACATTCTCAGTTGCATTTCGAGTTGTTGTTTTTTTCTTTTAGATTTTTTTTTTTTTTTGCACACAACAATACACAGATCGTATCACTCGTGTCAGTAAGTTGTGGTGACGATAGCGTAACCCTTACTCCATCTCTCCGTAAGGGTTAGGATTCCCACCCATTACTTCCTTCGGACCATCGCAAAACCGATTGGTGGCGCTCGACTACGCACAGAGACCCAAACCATCAATTATTTGCGAAGTTCATGTTATTTTACATCATATCCGATCATCATTATAACTTTTGAATGTTTAATTTCATAGTAATTAAGTCCCGTGCGGGGCGCAGGTGGCGAATAGGCCCACAGCGCAGCCTAGCTTGTCGTAAGAGGCGACCAAGGGTCTTGATATTCTGACATAGGGTCAGTGCTCTGCCCACAGGGCGATCAAGTGTGTACCCTAGGTGACTGAATAGGGTGGCCCTCGTCCGCGGGGGTTGTCAGGTCTATGATACGGAAACCCTGACCGCTGACCATAGTTAGCCAACATGTGTGGACAGTGCCACGCTTCAAACACGTAAAAGACCCCTTAAAGTTTGCGGACCGCCAAGTAATGCACCACATAGCCTAAATTCTCCGCCTGTACCCACCCCTCCTTTTTTCCTGTGGTTCTTCAAAATTTACCGTTCCTTTGTTTCCCCATAATTCATTTATCATCATCATTTCGTCTCGTGTCTCGTTTTATGGACATTTGAGATTGATTCTACAAGTTCGGTTATTTTATTTTATTACCTTTATTCATGTTCATTTCATCCTTTTCATATTCATCGCCTGTAAATAACCTATATAGCGTTGCACGGGCGTAAAACACCAACTCACCCACTCACTTAGTAATTAATGTTATTAAATTTCTGCTGAACTTCATAAAGTTCAAGATCAGTATCATTCTCGGAAACCCAGCTTACTCATTTATCTGAATAATATCACCCCTGGGACATTTGGTACAAAATTGTTCGTTTCGAGTTCAGGATCTGATCTTGAACTTGATATTATTAATATATAGAAACATGTTTAATCGCATTAGAAAAATGTAAAGCGACCAATCAGAAAGCTCGATAAAAAACTAAGCGAAGTTTTTCATGTGTTGTGGAGTTGCCCTAAGGCTTCGGGGGGTCCGACGGCATTTGGAAGCTGAGACGTGATTGGCCAACGACAGTGATGCTGGATCCCGGATGGGGAGAAGACAACGCGTGTGTCCAGTTCAAGCCACCATTGAGATCGGACGTCTGCTGACAACGTCTCGTGTTGGATTACACTTGAGGATAGGTATGATGGCTATATTTGTGCATTCTCACACACATTCATAAGTCCCAGCCGTCTTATAAACCTGTGTGCCGTAGATTATTGGAGTAACCTCGGGTACAGGCACAAAACGTAAAATAGACCACTCGTAATTGATAGGGCGGAAAACCCCATCAGGTTGACACATTTCCTATTTTCACCATACTGGCGCTGCGTTGTTGACGCTTGGTGGGCCATTTGTGATCAAGTGAGAATCACTAGTTCAGCGATTGAACATTAATTTATAGCCAGCGTGGTTGCCTATTGAAGTCAGTGTATGACTTGTGTTTTTCTGTGATTTGTCGATCTCAGAAAGTTTTTGAATATGATCCCCGAGATGGAGGGTATTTCGATAACGAGATATTAACGTGACATCGCTGAGAAAGCGAGACGTCCATTGCAGAAGTGAAATTGTAAATTTAGCGGTTAGTTTACATTGTATTTTCTACTTGGGATTCTGACGTCGGGTCAGTGCTCAGCCCACAGAGCGACCAAGTGTGTACCCTAGGTGGCTGAATAGGGTAGCCCTCGTCCGCGGGGGTTGTCAGGTCTATAATACGGAAACCCTGACCGCCGACCATAGTGGGCCAACGTGTGTGGAGAGTGCCACGCTTCATGCACGTAAAAGACCCCTTTGTGGACCGCCAAGTAGTGCACCACATAGGCTAAATTTTCCGCCCCTATCCATCTCTCCCCTTTTCCTGTGGTTCTTCAAAATTTACCGGTCCTCTGTATCCCATCCCCATATTTCATTTATCATCATCATTTCATGTTCATTTTATCATCCTTTTCATGTTCATCGCCTGTAAATAACCTATATAGTGTTGCACGGGCGTAAAACACCAACTCACTCACTCACTCTACTTTCACTTTGATTTTTTGGTTGTTTATAACCGTGGATATTTTGTACACATTTTTGTATTGTTTATTGAATAAAGATAGTGTTTTTGTGAATAATATTCAATAGATGTTTGCTGCTTACTTCAAAGTCTGACTTTGTGAACAAAATATTGTGCAATATATATTTTGTGCTTAATAATTATTTGTAAGCAGTGTTTGTAAGTCATTTATGATGGCCACCAATAAAGTTAAAATTAATTCATGCCATCCAGACATATTACTGTCATTGCCAGGCATTGATCCAGCATTTGCCATGCAGATAATGTTGTGGAGGCAACAGCAAATCAACATCACAGTTGACATCCTGAGGTGCATACCACACCTTGTCACAACCCAGGAGATGCTTGACATGATTGACTTTTCACCATCAGGGTGGCCATACTTTGGTTAGTTAGTTAGTTAGTTGTTGCTTTACTCCCAAGCAGCACGATTTCGGCTATATCCGGGAGATGAACATGAAAGTGGTGATGCAATGAACATGAAATGATGATGAAGTGGAGGAAATGGGGACACAAGGCCAATCGGGTAGGAGAGTTTTGACTGCCACTGGAAAAAGGAGTGATGGGTAGGGACGGGAAATTTATCCTGCATGGGGATCCTACGGGTCCTACTCTTACCGAGACCTGCAGCAGGGTTCTTTAACGTGCTAGGAACTGACATTTTTCCCAACACGGTGCACCACTATGGTTTGCGGTCAGGTTTTCCGCATTATCGCCTGACAACCCCGCATCTCTCGATGTCAGGGCTGCCCTATTCAACCACCTGGGGCACACATCCCAGTCGCTTTGTGGGCAAAGCGGCTTGACCCGATGTCTGGTTTCTGAGCGCTCTTTAGTGGACTTTTACCGACAAGCTTAGCGCTACTGCGGGCCTATTCGCCACCCGGAACCCGCACGGGTGGCCGTACTTTGGTACTCAAACCAAAGGTGTTAATCTAAGCAAACCCCAGGAAAACAGCATGTTGCAGACCTCAGACCGTCTTTCTGTTGGTAGGGGACCTAGTCCCGACACAGATAGACAGGTTAAAACCCAGCCACAACAGAGACCACCACTAGTGACAAAGTTTAAACCGCTTCATGCACGTAAAAGACCCCTTTGTGGACCGCCCAGTAGTGCACCACATAGGCTAAATTTTCCGACCCTACCCACCTCTCTCCTTTTTCCTGTGGTTCTTCAAAATTTACCGGTCCTTTGTTTCCCACCCCATCCCCATATTTCATTTATCATCATCATTTCATGTTCATTTTATCATCCTTTTCATGTTCATCGCCTGTAAATAACCTATATAGCGTTGCACGGGCGTTAAACACCAACTCACTCACTCACAAAGTTTAAACAAGCAATCACTAGGTTTGCTGATATTCAGCCAGATGGCACTAGTCTATGCAAGCTACACAAAATGTGCCACAGCCAGCAGTGAGTGACAGCCAGTCAGAACCTGAGCCAGACCAGCTTGAGCCTCAAATTAAAGCCATGGAGGAAGGTTTCAGCAGTCCGTCGGAAGACACAAACCTTATTGGTCAGACGAAGCCAGAATCAGTAGAGCAGATGTCTGTTGGTAATGGATTTGATCCCTACCCAGACACCCAGTCAAGGAAACACCATGATTTGTCAGCACTTTGAAAGATGAGATGAGACTGGAAATCCTGAATAAGATGACAAGAGATTTGCAGACACAGTCCTGGTCAACAGGAACTGAAAGTGACACGTCACCAGGAGCAACAGTTAGACCAGATAATGATCAGGTGGCTCCAAAGCCACAATTGTTCAATTCAATGAGCCAGTTACAGGGTGGCCAGTACCGACATCAGACAGCCACAATGCCAAGTACTCACAGGGCACCAGTACAAGGTTTTCGCCAACCTCAACACACACCAGCTAGTGTTCCGATACAGCAGGGACTTCGCCAGCGCAAACCAGCATCGGCAAGTGTACCAGTACTAGGTATGCAAACATCACAACCTGTGACTCAGCAACAAGGAAGTGCTTGTAACACGCACAATGTTTTACCAGAAAAACCAGTGGCCAGGAAACCCAGTACCAGAGAGACTATTTGAGTATAGCAACCTGAGCAAAACCCTTCAGTTCACAGGGAAGGGAATTTGGAAAGCTTTTTTCATGAAGTTTGAAAACTGTTAAAGAAATGGGACTAACACCAGACCAGAAATTACATCAGTTGTCGTGGTGTCTTGAAGACAAGGCATTGGATTTTTTGACACAGCTAAGAGAGCAGAATAGGCATTTAACCCATGAGGAGGCGACTGGTAGGATGGCCAAGAGATTTGGTCTACAGGAGCTACCAGAAACCTTACAAATCAGATTCCAGACATGTGCCCAGAGCAGACACGAAACCATAGACGAGTGGGCGGACCGAGTTTTCACATTGGTAGCTAAGTCCTATGTTGATGCCCCAGCAGAGTTCATGATGAAACAGGCCATTTATAAGTTTTGCCAGAGCTGTGTGGATGCTGAAGCAGGTCAACATGCTTTTGTTTCAAAGCCAACTTCAATGGAGGCAGCATTTGACACTATGAAATGGTACCAGCATTCTAGGGCAGCTGTGAAGGCAGGAAGGACACCGTTACCCGTTGAATCTGGGTGTAGTGATGTCAGTATTTACGGTGTCAGTAAGTCCAAGATGGATGACCAGAGTTTGCAGCAGCAAATTGACAAACAGGCTAGACAGCTAGAAAAGGTAATTGAAATATTGAACATCTTGATGGAGAGAACTTCACCAGTAGCTGAGCCAGCTAAGGGATCCAAATTCCTGGCTGAGTCTCCAAGAGAATGTCCTAAGCAAAAGAGGAAGCGTTTTGAGAAGAACCAGGGTGGTCGACAGGGTGTCACATGGTTTAAGTGTGGTGAAGAGGGCCATTACGCCAGGACTTGTCACAGGAAGCGTGTTGGAAAGCATGCCGGACAGAGTTCAGGCTCCGAGACAAAGGAATCATAATAGAGTTAACCAGATGGTCATGGTTCAGCAGGAACGTCTAGTGTTGGTACACTCGGACTGGCCAGTTTAGCTAGAGTGAAAGTTTCTGCGCTTGGAAGAGAGGTGCTAGCCCCTGTTGGCACAGGAGCCCATGTGACCGTTGTTAGAGACTCAGTGTTTGAAAAGGCTTCAGAGAAACCACATGTGGTATGTGAGACGGTGCTCCATGCAGCTGGAAGAGATAACAAATCACACTAACATCAATGCGGGGGGAGTGGATTTCTGTCATGGTTTGTTCATTGCAGCGATTGATTATGACATGATCCTCGGATATGATTTTCTGAGAGGATACAGGTTCATCGTAGATCTAGACGAGTTCTTCCTGTTGAATAAGCGGACTGGCCAGAAAATCCCACTAGTGGAGGGAAGTGAATCGAAGTTCACCGGCTTATATAAGGAGGTTTACAGAGTAACGTTGAAACGTTCTGTTGTGATTCCTTCTTGTCCTGTTGATAGAATGGAGAGTGATTCCCAGCTGTGTCAAGATTCAGTGATTGAGTCTGTTTGCAGTCAATTACAACCATCAAGGGTGTTAATTCCAGAAGTGGAGAAAGTGGCAACCGTAGAAACGGTAGAAGTGACCCAGCAGGTGGAGGAAATCTGTGTAAACCCAGCGTCTTAGGCCATAGATTTCGATGATGATGTTAAAGTGCATGACAGTGTTATAGAGACTAGGGAAAAGTCCTTAACCTTGTTGAACACCCAGAACCAAGGTAATTTGGAGACCTTGGAGCGTGAGTTCCAAGATGACTGTGTGATCCAATTTTAAAAGGGATGGAAGGCATGATAGAGGACAGGGATGCCAGGCTGAGCAAGCAAATGGTGTGTATAGCTCCTGCCTATTTTGTGAAAGGGGGAGAAAAAGTTGGTGAATGGTTACCATCCGGATTTTATTTTGAAGGGCAGTGTATGCCGAGAAGGCCTTAGTTATTGTCCATATAGATTTATGTCGGGCAGGGATTGCCATCTAGTGTGTAAAACCCCGTGTATACGGGACAGATGTGCCATGGACGGTGCTTTGGAGCCAACAGCTCCAAGTGCTGCTCCGGATAAGATTTGCCATATACAGTGTACAGTGAGGGCAGGGTCTGGGATTTACCCGCTCTCTGGAGTGTGTATATAGCAGTGTATATAGTTGATTTTGTTAATTTTATGATGATTCTTGTTTGGAGGGAGATGATAAGACCCCGGTAGTGGGTGAGTCTGAGAGACGAGAGAACAAGACCCGGCAGCGGACCTTCCTGTTGTCATTTTTATACACATGACCGTGTCACTGGGACAGTGAGCATCCCGTGATGGAGAACCCAGCAGGGACAGATTGAGATGGCTGTTTGGGTTAAAGGCTATAGGCTTGTTTTTGTTGGAGGCTCTATGGTGAAAGTTTTAGAACGTTTTTGGTTACCTTATGTATCCCCTAAGGAATGATTTTAAATTCGTGTTTTGATATTTGGTCATGTTTGCTGTTGTAAATAATTCATTGTTGAGCTTAGTTGTAATTTTAGCTTGGATATATTGTTTGTCGTAGCTGTTTTCCCAGTTGAAGCTGGTAGTGTTTCCTATGAGAATTAGGAGCTTGTTTGTTTTATATTTTGGCTATGATGTATGTGATTTGTGGTCTGAAGTGATGTTTTTGTCGAGCGATTCGATGTAGTTATTTTATACATGTATGTGGTTTAATTCCCAGGATGATAAGTTTTAAGCGCCCGGTCCTTTGGGATGGAATTTACATGTAAGAGCAGATATTGTCAGTGAGGTTTCGTGAAGTTAATTCTGATTTATTGTTGTTGTCACTGTCACCCAGCGGGGAGTTCATTTAGGAGTTAGTCTTTCTTTGTCGGATGTTACATCCTCCTTTTTAGAATGGAGGGGGGGGGGGGGTGTTGTGGAGTTGCCCTTAAGCTTCGGGGGGTCCGACGGCATTTGGAAGCTGAGCCGTGATTGGCCAACGACAGTGATGCTGGATCCCGGATGGGGAGAAGACAACACGTGAGTCCAGTTCAAGCCACCATTGAGATCGGACGTCTGATGACAACGTCTCGTGTTGGATTACACTAAAGGATAGGTATTCCGGCTATATTTGTGCATTCTCACACACATTCAGAAGTCCCAGTCGTCTTAGGGTTTAACCTGTGTGCCGTAGATTATTGGAGTAACCTCGGGTACAGGCACAAAACGTAAAATAGACCACTCGTAATTGATAGGGCGGAAAACCCCATCAGGTTCACACCTTTCCTATTTTCACCATACATGCGTTGTCCTGATTATGACTGAAATATTGTTGACTCGACATAAAACAAACAAAAAAATCTTGTGCTTAGTTGTGTTTTCACGGGAATAGGTGTTACTTATTATTGTTTTATATTGTGTTTGTGTGTGTGTTGTTTTTCCATTTTCTATTTTATGGTCTTTCGTGTCTGTGAATTTGTTTGTTGTTGTTTTTTAGGGGGTTTTCGGATTCTCCTTTTGTTCTTTTTTGTTTTCTTTTAGCAAAGGTGCATGATTTCTGTAGGTGTTTTGACATTTCTTTATCGTCTAGTATTTGAAGTGTATATTTTTTGCTTTTTGGTATTCGAACGCCACTCCTTTTAGCAAGTATATTATAATGTTTAGTTAACGTGGTGAAGATGAAAAACCATTGACCGTGCTTCACTTGTCCAAGAACGTATGGTTAGTTAGTTAGTTATTGCTTTACTCCCAAGCAGCACGATTTCGGCTATATCCGGGAGATGAACATGAAAGTGGCGATACAATGAACATGAAATGATGATGAAGTGGAGGAAATGGGGACACAAGGCCAATCGGGTAGGAGAGTTTTGACTGCCACTGGAAAAAGGAGTGATGGGTAGGGACGGGAAATTTAGCCTCCTGCATGGGGATCCTACGGGTCCTACTCTTACCGAGACCTTGCAGTAGGGTTCTTTAACGTGCGAGGAACGTGATATTTTTCCCAACACGGTGCACCACTATGGTTTGCGGTCAGGTTTTCCGCATTATCGCCTGACGACCCCGCATCTCTCGATGTCAGGGCTGCCCCATTCAACCACCGGGGGCACACATCCCAGTCGCTTTGTGGGCTAAGCGGCCTGACCCGATGTCAGGTTTCTGGGCGCTCTTTAGTGGACTTTTACCGACAAGCTTAGCGCTGCTGCGGGCCTATTCGCCACCCGGAACCCGCACGGGTTGTCAAAAGTCCGAAAGGGCAACGACAGAACCGATAAACATAAACAAGAACAGCACAAGGAAACACAGAACACAAAATCAACCGAACAGAAATCAAAATTTGAAATTTCATTTAAATTTAAAATTTGAAATAAAAGGAAGATGTAGTCAAGAAGTCCCCACATTTTGAATTCGTCCATGACTTCGGGTAACATTTGTAAAATTTTCCCCTTCAACGTTTTTTCCTCTGCTTCATTTTCATCTTTGTCATTGGGACTATCGTCTGTCTCGTTGTCTTCTATCATTCCATCCTCATTGCTTACTGTTTCTTCATGTGTTGTTTCAACTTTGCGTTTCTTTGTCTTCCATTGGCCTTTCCTGTTACTGAGATTTTTGTTCTTTTCATTCCTGAAAAAATAAGTTTTATATATACATGTCAATCTATTCAAACGCTTAAACTCTTCATTATCTAAAACATTCGATATTGACTGATAAATTGTTCGCGATCATAGTTCACGATCCAAAACCAGCGGTGCCAAATTGTTAGCGATCCCAAAAACTACATAAAATGTCCAGTTTCTCTCTTGCATTTGAAAGAAGATATATTTTTTAGCTCTTGGTAAATGAAATAATGATATTTGAATCTAAAACACCATATTTCATGCATTTTAATATTAATATAAAGCAGAACACACATGTTTTGTTTACAAAATGTGTTAAATTCTGACCTTTTTATATCAACATACTATCTGCCTTTTCAAAATTTGAGAAAGCTGTTCAATTTTAAGTAAAACGGCTTTCATGTTTCAATTTATTAAGTTAAACCATTTTGCCACACATAATTTGTTTTTTTAATTTTGCTTTTTTTAACGTGCTATAAAAGAAAAAAGACTGACCTTCTGACTACGAAAAAAATTCAATATGCGTTGTTCACGATCCGGTACAAAATTGTTCGCGATCACGCACAATACTTGACCGCCATAGGAAAATTGTTCACGCTCATTTTTACCGATATACCGATTCTCCCCGTCCCGTGCGGGGCCCGGGTGGCGAATAGGCCCGCAGCAGAGCCTAGCTTGTCGTAAGAGGCGACTAAGGGTCTTGGGATTCTGACGTCGGGTCAGTGCTCAGCCCACAGAGCGACCAAGTGTGTACCCTAGGTGGCTGAATAGGGTAGTCCTCGTCCGCGGGGGTTGTCAGGTCTATAATACGGAAACCCTGACCGCCGACCATAGTGGGCCAACGTGTGTAGAGAGTGCCACGCTTCATGCACGTAAAAGACCCCTTTGTGGACCGCCCAGTAGTGCACCACATAGGCTAAATTTTCCGCCCCTACCCACCTCTCCCCTTTTTCCTGTGGTTCTTCAAAATTTACCGGTCCTTTGTTTCCCACCCCATCTCCATATTTCATTTATCATCATCATTTCATGTTCATTTTATCATCCTTTTCATGTTCATCGCCTGTAAATAACCTATATATCGTTGCACGGGCGTAAAACACCAACTCACTCACTCACTCACCGATTCTCCCCTTTGAATATATGTGAGCTGTGTCGCGTACACTTATTCCACATCTCATTATTTTCTATTCATTGGCAGAAGGATATGACTCTTGGCAGATCAGACTTAAGAATTTCTCTTCTAAGTATTCCAACAGCTGAATGTAGAATGTGTTACTTATTCACTGTATTCTCGAAGCCTGTCAAACATTTAACTTCCTCTACCGATGACTGTAGCTTGGTGTTAACCTTATCAGCTAAAGCCACTGCAGAACCAGCTTATATTTCATTGCTTAACACAAGATTAGGCTTACGTTGACTTTGGATATTTACCTTATCCCCATAGTATTTCAGTAGCCTTTCTTTGAGTATTCTGGTAGCGTATGCTTGCAATATCTGTGGGTATGAATGACTTGTATTGTACTTTGACCAAGAAAATACTATCCGTTTTAAAAACAGGTCATCATTGATTTCTTCTTTAAGGATTAAAAGCTTTGTCATGATAAAAGCTAGAATCTGCAACATTTAAATTTGTTTCAGATTTTAACTTTTTTAATAAAACTTAAGTCATGTAACTTTTATTATAATTGCCGCGTTTTGAGAAATCCGCATGTTCTTACAGCTATATCTCGTGCGGGGCCCGGGAGGCGAATAGGCCCACAGCAGCGCTAAGCTTGTCGGTAAAAGTCCACTAAAGAGCGCTCAGAAACCTGACATCAGGGTCAGGCCACTTTGCCCACAAAGCGACTGGGATGTGTGCCCCAGGTGGTTGAATGGGGCAGCCCTGACATCGAGGGATGCGGGGTCGTCAGGCGATAATGCGGAAAACCTGACCGCAAACCATAGTGGTGCACCATGTTGGAGAAATGTCACGTTCCTCGTACGTTAAAGAGCCCTGCTGCAGGTCTCGGTGAGAGTAGGACCCGTAGGATCCCCATGCAGGGGGCAAAATTTCCCGTCCCTACCCATCACTCCTTTTTCCAGTTCCTACCCGATTGGCCTTGTGTCCCCATTTCCTCCACTTCATCATCATTTCATGTTCATTTTATCATCCTTTTCATGTTCATCGCCTGTAAATAACCTATATAGCGTTGCACGGGCGTAAAACACCAACTCACTCACTCACTCTTACAGCTGAACTATTCCGTTGTCACCACAGGCTACCGCTGACAGATGGTGGATCTTTTGAATATGGTCTTCTGGCTCGATGGTACCAGGTATATAATGTATCATCTTTCTTGAAATTTTTCTCTTAACAGTTAAAGCAAAAAATAGGAATTTGTGGTCTGGTCATTATAAGAGGTCGTGTACCTATTTTTGACATGATGTCGGATCTTTTGACGAGGTCTCGGTAAGAATAAACCCGTGCGGGTTCCGGGTGGCGAATAGGCCCGCAGCAGCGCTAAGCTTGTCGATAAAAGTCCACTAAAGAGCGCTAAGAAACCTGACATCGGGTCAGGCCGCTTTGCCCACAAAGCGACTATGATGTGTGCCCCAGGTGGTTGAATGGGGCAGCCCTGACATCGAGAGATGCGGGGTCGTCAGGCGATAATGCGGAAAACCTGACCACAAACCATAGTGGTGCACCGTCTTGGGAAAAATGTCACGTTCCTCGCACGTTAAAGAACCCTGCTGCAGGTTTCGGTAAGACCTGTAGGATCCCCGTGCAGGAGGCTACATTTCCCGTCCCTGTCCATCACTCATTTTTCCAGTGGCAGTCAAAACTCTCCTACCCGATTGGCTTGTGTCCCCATTTCATCATCATTTCATGTTCATTGTATCACCACTTTCATGTTCATCTCCCGGATATAGCCGAAATCGTGCTGCTTGGGAGTTAAGCAATAATTAACTAACTGACTAAATAACTCGGTAAGAATAGGACCCGTATGATTCCCACACAGGAGACTAAATTGCCTGTCCTAACCCATCTCTCCTTTTTCCAGTGGCAGTCAAAACTCTCCTTCCAATTTAGCCTTGTGTCCCCATTCCTCCACTTCATCATCATTTCATGTTTATTGTATCACCCCTTTCATGTTCATTTCCCGGACGTAGCCGAAATCGCGCTGCTTGGGAGTAAAGTAACAACTAACTTATCATTTGACGAATCTTGACAAACGGTTGACATGTTAGCACGAAAAACACTACAATTTTGTTTACTTGTATATGTTTTATAACAAGTTCAATAGTGCAAAACTATAATATCATCTGATTTTTTTTTTTATCCTAAGAAAACAAATTCTCTTAATACTCTTCCACAAACATCATCTGTTCTTTTTCCATAGCAGTAACAAGGGTATTTATGTCTCCTCCCACTTTTGTGGGAGACATATAGTTTTTGTCATGTCCGTGTGTCCGTCACAAAGTTTGTCAGCGCAACTCCTCTGAAACTACTGAACCGAATTCAATGAAACTTGGTATATATGAAGGACACCATATATATGCAGTTGTACGTAATAGCAGGAAATTATGATCCTCAAATTTTTGTGGGAATAATTGCCCTTTGAACTTAGAAATTTGCTGAAAATCGTCATTGTCATCTTGTCATCGCAACTCCTCTGAAACTACTGAACCAAATTCAATGAACCTTTGTACATAGGAAGTTAATTATATGTAGTTCTGCATATTAGCAGCAAATTTTGATCCTCAAATTTTTGTGGGAGTTATTGCCCTTTAAACTTGGAAATATGCTGAAAATCTTCATTGTCATCTTGTCAGCGCAACTCCTCTGAAACTACTGAACCTAATTCAATGAAACTTGGTATCTAGAAAAGACACCATATGTAGTTGTGCATGATACCAGGAAATTTTGATCCTCAAATTTTTGTGGGAGTTATAGCCCTTTGAACTTAGAAATTTGCTGAAAATCCTCACTTATCATCTTGTTAGTGCAACTCCTCTTAAATTACTGAACCAAATTCAACGAAACTTGGTACATAGTAAGGTTACCATATGTAGGTGTGCATATTATCAGGGAATTATGATCCCCAAAATATTTGGGGAGTTATGGCCTTTTGAACTTTTTGAGGGAAACTGGGTAGACATCGTTTTTGCAGGCAAAAACAAACTTTATTTTTTACTAACAGTGCACATCATGATTGTCGGATCTTTTGACGCAAATTGACAAATAATGCATTTTAAGAATTGAACAAATCAAAACCACATTAAAAGACAAAAGATATCTGAAATTCAAACAAAACTAGCAAATTTATTTTAGAAATACACGTCCAATGTTGCTAATATTTTAGATGTTTTCAAACCATATTATGAATACAAAGATGCACCCTCTAAGTAAATCTAATGCATTGCTAGTAAAGATATGTCTATTTTGTATTTAATAAATGCAAAACAACGTGAAAATCTTTTTTTTCTAATTTGAATATGATGTTTTCTTGTCAAATGATCAAACAGTTGATCAAGTGTATACCTATTTTACACAATATTTAGAAACACCTAAAATGAAAATATACTTGTGGAAATCTACCAACACAGACGACATGGAGTAGCACCAGTGCGAGGAAGTGGCGGTCTTATCTACAGTGACGGTGAGATAAAGCTTAACTACTCAACCAGCAATTCAAGTCTGCTTACACTCAGGAAGACAGCTCAAACATGTCTGATCATGGAGATAGCAACATACCATCAATGCCTCACATTACTATTACCACAAATGTTGAAGAGAAACTGATATCTAATCTTGGGGAGCATATAGCAGCAGGACTAGATTCATTATCATCTAGGCTACTCAAACAACTATCAAACATCGCACCTACCCTGACTAGAATATATCAATTATCTATTGACACCGACACTGTGTCTAATGGTCTAATGACTGGAGAACGGCCATCATCGTACCAGCATTCAAAAAGGAGACAAATCCAAGGCATGAAATTACAGACCTGTATCTTTGACAGCTACCTGCTGTAAAATGCTTGAGCATATTCTATGCAGTAGCATTACGGACCGTCTCTCTTATCACAACATCCTGGCAAATATCTAACACGGCTTTAGAGCTCGAAGGTCCTACGAATCTCAACTTGTCATCACCAAAAAATGTCTTGCAAAAAAAACTTGCCAAGCAACTAAAAGATTGATGCTGTGTTGCAAAGCTTTTCATAAAGTGCCTAACCAACGCCTGCTATTTATTAAGATTAAATCATTATGGAATAAGAGATCAAACACTGCTTTGGATACAGAACTTTTTCCATGATCGTACCGAACAGGTGATACTTGAAGGATCCCAATCTTCAACATGGTAAGTTGACTTAAGTCTCGCTCTGGGAACAGTGCTTGACACCTTTTATTATACCCCCGCTTCGAAGAAGAGGGGGGTATACTGTTTTACCCTTGTCCGTTCGTCCGTTTGTCGGTCCGTAACAAAAGTTCGGTCGCAGTTTTCTAAGCAACTACATAAGATAGAGTTCTGATATTTTGTATATAGCTTTATTCTATAGTACCATATGGTGTATACCGATTTCATGTTCCTAGGTAGTCTACTTCCTGTTTACCGAATACTTAGGTTTTTACACAAAATGGACATAAATGCGAAATTTCCGTCACAGTTTCCCAAGCAACTACATGAGATAAAGGTCTGATATTTTGTATACAGCTTTATTCCATAGTACCATATGGTGTATAGTGATATTATGTCCTAGGTTGTCAACTTTCTGTTTACCGAATACTTAGGTTTTTGCATATAATGGACATATATGCAAAATTTTCGTCACAGTTTCCCAAGCAACTACATGGGATAGAGGTCTGATATTTTGTATACAGCTTTATTCTATAGTCCCATATGGTGTATAGTGATTTTATGTCCTAGGTTGTCTACTTCCTGTTTACAGAGTATTTTAGCTTGTAGGCGTTGCTTAGTTTAGGGAGCGGGGGTATCACTAGTGAGCATTAGCTCACAGATTTACTACTCGTGCGGGTTCCGGGTGGCGAATAGGCCCGCAGCAGCGCTAGGCTTGTCGGTAAAAGTCCACTAAAGAGCGCCCAGAAACCTGACATCGGGTCAGGCCGCTTTGCCCACAAAGCGACTGGGATGTGTGCCCCAGGTGGTTGAATGGGGCAGCCCTGACATCGAGAGATGCGGGGTCGTCAGGCGATAATGCGGAAAACCTGACCGCAAACCATAGTGGTGCACCGTGTTGGGAAAATTGTCATGTTCCTCGCACGTTAAAGAACCCTGCTGCAGGTCTCGGTAAGAGTAGGACCCGTAGGATCCCCATGCAGGAGGCGAAATTACCCGTCCCTACCCATCACTTCTTTTTCCAGTGGCAGTCAAAACTCTCCTACCCGATTGGCCTTGTGTCCCCATTTCCTCCACTTCATCATCTTTTCATGTTCATTGTATCACCACTTTCATGTTCATCTCCTGGATATAGCCGAAATCGTGCTGCTTGGGAGTAAAGCAATAACTAACTAACTAACTCACAGATTTACTTGTTTTTTAATGATCTACCAGACGAGGTACTGTCCAATGCAAGACTCTACGCAGATGATTGCTTGTTTTACAGAGTGATAAACAAGGCTCTGAACAATTTATAATCCAACAAGATCTAAACACGCTAGAAGAATGGGAAAACAATTGGCAGATGTCTTTTAATGCGGACAAGTGTTTCTCCTTATCAGCCGAAAAAAGAATATCAGCAAATGGATACAAGCTGTACAACCAGGTCTTAGAAGAACAACAGAATGACCTAAACTGGACTAAACATGTTAACAACATCTCATTTAGAGCCTACCGTACCATTGGATTTCTCAGAAGAAACATACATGCTTGCCCAAATGAAGTAAAATCTGCAGCCTATACCACACTTGTACGACCGGTCTTTGAATATGCAGCAGCGGTTTGGGATCCACATACTAGAAACCCAATTCAGCATTTAGATGCCATACAAAGACGAGCTGTGAGGTTCGTAAACAACAACTTTTACCACAAGAAGTAGGGGCAGAAAGAATAATGCTCAATGACCTAAACTGGGAATCACTTGAACAACGACGAGCCAAAATCAGAGTCATGTTGATGTAAAAGTCATTTCACAATTTAGTCGACATACCATCTGTCCTTTTAATACCAGCCGACACTAGGAGAAGGACCGTCACAGGGTTCCGTACAATTTATTCCAGGATTGATATACTCATTCTTCCCAAGGACAATCATGACTTGAAACTTGCAAAATTTACTGGTCCTTTGTTTTCCACCCCAGCCCCATATTTCATTTATCATCATCATTTCATGTTCATTTTGTCATCGATTTTAAATAACATATACAATGTTGCAAGGGCGTAAAACACCAACTCACTCACTCGAGACATTTTATCTTTAAATAACGCGTCTTTTAGCATTCCGTCTTCTCTACTACTACAGATGAAAATAAAAAAAGATTTTCGATTTTCCTATATTCAATCTTTCTTTCTTGGCTAAGAGGCTTGGTGTTTGTTCAGATCCAAAGCAATTAACATCCCCAAACTTTCCTCCTGGGCTATTTTTCTTTAAATCAACAATGAGTTTAAATGATCTTTCTTATGATCCTTCTTGATATGCAATCTTTTTAAAAAGAGGCTCTACAATTCCGGGTTTTTAAGTATAATCTCTAATCTCAATATCCTAAGAATCTAGTATATGATTGGGACAATAAAGTTGATTTCGGAGTTCGATGTCTCAAGATTACTATCAACTATAGTGTCAGTTTTAATTTTGCCAACATTCTTAAGCACAGACATAAATCGAATAAATTTGCCCTTAAAAAGTTGCATACCAGTTCTCCAGAACTGACAAATAGTTTCACCCTACCTCATATAGGCTGAATTGTTTAGGGTAAACCACGTTACATATTTTGCATCCATCCGGCAGAAATGGTATCAAATTTGATTAAGAAAGTTTTATTTGTGTCTTTTATTTATTGTTCAGCTTTAAATGGCTATTTTTATGGCAGTCTACTACGCCGTGTTCGATCTGAGCTTTCGTAGCTCCTAGACATACAAAGTTATTTACACAATCTAATTCTTGCAGTGTCCAGGTGGCAAATAGACCTACAAAAGAGCCTATCCCAGGTGTGTAACATTGGTGTCTAAAAAGGTTGGCCCTCGTGCACGGGGATTGATTCATAAGGCTTTAATAATGAAAGCCTGGTCGCTGGCTAGTAAGTTTGCCAATGTGTGTGGAACGTAATTCTCCATGAACGTAACATGGTCAATTTGTGGACCACCAATTAGTGCTAAATTTTCCGCCCCTGTCAAGCGGTCTTTAAATATATTGATCCTTTTGTGGATAATGCTACGCTTCATGCATGTCAAACATCCCTTTGTGGACCGCTAAGTAGTGTACCATATACCGTAAGCTAAATTTTCCTCCCCTGTCCGCCTCTCCCCTTTTCCAGTGGCCTTCCAAATTTACAGTTCCTTTGTTTCCCATCCCACGCCCATTTTTCGTCTCCCAGTGTGTTTAGGTTCAACCAGAATTCAGCATAGTATTTTCGACAGATAAGGGTATTTTAAGTAAAAATTGGTAAGGCTTGGCTATATCCCACTCAGGAAAGGGTTCTTACTCTTTTGTGACCATTTCAGGTCAGGGTTCTTCATTTTCAGTCACCATAGATAAGAGTTATAGACTATGCGAAATATTTGCCGAGGGTTTCGTCACTTTCTTGGTGCATTGGCCTATGGTGCTTTGACAGTGCATTGTCCTGTTTTGTGAATTGATTAATTTTCTTTCTGACTTTGGTCGTACTTTGGCCCGTTTTATATGACATACATGGGTAAGTGGTATGAGTGCTGTATCCTGGATTGGTCTACACAGTTTAATTTGTTCTTGACCGGACAATAAAAAAACCAAAAAACAAACAAACAGCTTTTCTGTTATTCCATATATTATATCATATATGATCTTCCATATTTTTTTCTCTATGGATTATGTCGACTGCTTTTTCAACAAAATCGATGAATCTAAAGATTTGAATTCCACCCAATAGACCAGTCAAAGGTAACATGTCGTAATACAATGATTTGTGTTGTTGTACCTCTATCAGACTCAACTCCTGCTTGCTGACTTTGGAGTTTCTTGTCAGCTCTAGATCTTGTAGCTATCCTGTTCATTTTTCCATTTCTGTATGATTCCATAATTTGTCATCCCTTGTGGGTTCTGGGTGGGGAATATGCCCGGAGTAGCCGGTGACTAAACTTGTCAGTAAAAGTCCACTAAAAACGTTCAGAAACCAGACATCCGGCCAGACTGGAATGTGTGCCCGGGTGATTGAATGGAAGCCCTGCCATAATGAATGCAGGGGTCGTCAGGCAATAACGTGGAACACCTGACCACAAACCAAAGTGGTGCACCGTGTTGGGAAAAATGTAATGTTCCTCGCACATGTGAAAGAATCTTGCTGCAGGTCCCGATAATAGTAGGACTCGTTATATCCCGTTGCAGGAGGATTAATTCCGATCCTACCCATATCTCTTTTTTGTATTGGTTATCATTTCTATCAGCGATTGGCCTAGTGTCCCCATTTCCTCCACTTAATCATTTCATGTTTGTTTTTGTGTGTTGATGCATAGATCTGTATATTAAATATAATAAAATATTTAATATACAGGTCTATGGTTGATGGTAGATGAATGTTTGGTCTATCAAACAATAAAATTCAATTACTTACTTCAATTAGATATCTGTCTAATTCCTTGTTTTAAGCGAATATGTGAAATTTTGAACAATCTGGGTGTGGGTACAGGTAAGGTTTACACATTTTAGGCATCACCTTTTCCAATTACATTGTGCATACGTTTCGTTTCCCTAACATTTTGTCCCCCATTTTCTTAATTTTAAAGTTTTTGAAAATGTCGAAAGATAATGTTGGTTCTATGGTTGATGAAGCAAGAAAAAGAAAAGAAAGAATAAAAGCATTAAGAGAGAAACAAAATCCAAACAAAATGGATACAGATAGTAACAATGTTGAAGAAGAAAACACAGAAAAATTACCTAGGTAAGTTAGAGGTTCCATGTTTTCACTCACAAAACATTTATACACAATATACCAATTGCAAGTCCTTTATGAAATGAAAACTTAAAAGTGTATTTTAACCTTATTAACACAGAAAGTGTGTGTTATTTATTTATTTTACTTCATCATCATCTTCCTAGTACGGGAGTAGACTCCGTGGAGTGTGGAACTTCCCGGAACAACTGTGCTACATGTATGTACATGAACATGAAAATGGGGGTCGAAGTTTAAAAGATTGCCAGAATGCAATCCCTAGTTTACAGTTTAAAATCATATGATATTATTCACATTATGTACAGTGGCTAAGCTTATATATAATTGTTCATTAGCCAAAATGGGTCCTCCAAATGTTAATGTGGAAATACCACTTTTGAAGGACTCTACTGAGGGAGACATGCATATGACCTCTGGCAGATTGTTCCAGACTGTTATTGTGTGTGGAAAGAAGGAAAATTTTTAATAATCTTTATTTGTATACAATTGTCTGAATTTATGTTGTCCCCTAGTGCGCCTATCAGATTGAGTTAACATGTCATTTTTAAGTTCTACTAATCCAGAATTTATCTTATAAATTAGAACAAGTTTAGCTTTAGTTCTACGAGATTGTAGACTTTCCCATTTAAGATTGATCATATTAGTCACTGCACCGGGTGATCTGTCAGTGTATTCATTGAATACATATCTGGCTGCCTTACGCTGAATCTGCTCAAGTTAATTGATTTGATGTTGTTTGTAAGGGTCCCAAACTAGGGAGGAGTACTCTAAAACAGGAGGTACAAGTGATGTATACGTAAGGTTTTTGACCTTACATGTCAAAGCAGTGTTTCATGTTCCTACGAAGAAAACCTAAGGTTTTATTTGCCTTTGACGTCACATTATTTATATGCTGTCCCCAATGTAGATCATTACTTATAGTGACACCCAAGTATTTACTATCTGGTACGGTTTCAAGTATTTGGTTATGTAATTTGTATTTAAACAAATTTGTTTTAGACTATTTAGAAATATTTAGTATTTGCCAAAAGGTTTTAGGTTTTTCTGTTAACTGTGGACTGATGACCTCATCCATATAATTTCTTTGAGCTTTTCTAATCTCTCTTTGGGCTGTGGCTTTGAGTTTTTTATATTTATCTTTATGTTCTTTCTTCCCTGTCTTTTTCACTTTATTAAAGGCTTTTCTTTGTTTCTTACACAGATTATCTATTTTTCTATTAGCCCAGGGATTTGTATATTTCTTCCTAGTCATTTTACTTGGAACATTATCATTAATGATTTTAGAAATACCATCTCTAAATTTTATCCACAACTGATCTATAGATAGATCTAATGTTGTTTGACTAAGCAATTCAGTTATACATACATGTGACGGATCCGTGATGACAAAACTGGAGATTTTGATTTTTTTGGCTGGAGATTGGACCGAAAATCGGGAGATTTTCAACGCTCATTAAAATTGCATTTCAATGTCAATTGACGGCACTAGCGTGTGCCAAATAAACATGGCTTCACTGATTAATCTCAAACTGTATATACAATCATCAGGTCAATCATGGCAATAAACCTTTAATTAACACCTTTACCTGTTAAATTAACTCTACCTAATTGACAAACCCATAAAACACCGGAAATGTTTTATGATTGAACAATTAAAATGTCTATAAAACTAAAATTTTGGCATGTCTTGAAAAAGCAGGAGATTACACAAAAAGTCGGGAGAACGGGAGATGGATAAAAAAGTCGGGAGATTTTGTCTCCCGGCGGGAGAATCACATGTATGGTTATAAATGACTTAGTTATATTCTTAACTTTATCAAAATCCATTTTCTTCCACAGATAAATTCTATCTGGGCTAAACTTAATTTATTCTCTGACATTTCTATGTCCCTAATCTTGATAAATTTGTGCTGAACTTTGCGGCATCATACAAAAAATCCAAGTAGACAATAAAGAAAAGTCCATCCCGAGCCTGTAACATCCTTAATTATATATGATTAAATGATGACAGATTATTGTCTAATTGCTCATTAAATTTCACTTATTTCCTATGTGCTGAATTGTCTGTATGTACATGGACATGTATGAAACAACTGTGTTAACTTTTTTTGGGACAATATCTGATTATTTGGGATAATCTTTTATTTTTAGGCCTGTGTTCAGAAGTTACAAGCCTAAAGATGAGACATTAAAGGAAGCATCACTACCTACTATTAAACCTTCAGATGGTAAGTCAAACTGTGAAATAAGATTTCATTCTGACATGTTTTTAGAAGTAAAACTAGATTATGTAGCATTTCTTTAGAGCTCTTATGAAGGTAGATTTTCCATATCCAAGGAAATAAATATTATTGTAAAATCAACTAAAAAGAACCTGATTTGAAACTCAAAAGACTTACCATACATGAGGCCAAAAATAATATATTGTTTGTTTCTCTTCCCATGACCTACCCAGTCAAAAAGGCCCCTACCAAAAAAAAATTATCGCCAGATTTAGAACATAATTTGTTTTATTGTTATTTTTGGTGCTTTTTTGACAATTTCCCCAACAAAATATTATTTTAGGAAAATAAAATAATTTGCCTATAATTTTTCCAAACAAAATTAAGAAAACATCCAGCAGTTCTTTAGGGGGCCTGGGTGGCCGAGTGGTCTAAGGCGCTGGTTTAAATACCACACTATTGATCACTAGCCGATCACCTCTGAGCTGGTGTTCGAGTCATTTCGAGTCCCGTTTGTATTTAACAAAAAAGGGACTTCCCCAAGTGTATGTGATTAGATTTGTCAGTTACCTGCCCAAGGTCCGTGGTTTCCTCCGGGTACTCCGGTTTCCTCCACCATTAAACACTTACCGCCCTACATGGCCCAGGTGCGTCGATAAAGGGCGTTAAACACCAACACACACATACACAGCAGTTCTTTGTGTTATAACCTCACATAAAATTATAGTGAAAATTGTCTTCATGAACATGTTTGGCTCTGTCGAAAAATAATCATATATATGTATTATTCCTTAAATGCTGTGATGAAATAGATGCAGGTTAAACTGATGTTTTTTACAGGATAAAGAAAGATTAAAAAAAAATCTAGTTCAAAAGACACTTGGTAAAGATTCTTTAGAGCTATAGTATTTAATATGATGATAGGTGCAACCTAAAATGGGACGCAGCTTGAGAATATAGTTGTCAAAAAATGTCATCGATCAATAACTAATAGGCCTAATTACAAATATCGAATTATTTGTGCAAATAACAATTAAATATTTTTAACATTCTAAAATAGTGTCAAATACTAATAGGATGACGTTGACAGGATGAAATAACCTTCTTTTGGTGTTACGTAATCCATGACGTCATTTCCTGGTCAGAGTATTTCGCGCTCCAGCAGAAGTAAACAAAGCAACCATTTTTCTGCCAGGTTTTGGGTGATTTTCTGTATACCAATAGATAATTTTAGAAGTATTGGGTGGAGAAGATTGATATAAAACCTGGCAGAAAATGAGGACTTGTTTCAATCAGGATTTTGGGGGGAAAAAACACTGGAACATGCACAGGATTGATTTAAAAATCTCCATGATCAGCTAAGGTAAGACCATCTTTTTAACTATTTAGTGTTGTAAAGCTTTATCTTTTATTGTTTTGTCTTAAACATCGCCATAGATTGGTTGAATGTACTAGTAAACAATCACTAATCAGGATTGTTCCTAATGACCCTGTTAACAATGACCATTCTCGCGAGAACTTGGCGAGATCATTTCATCTCTTTGACAACAAGAGTTTCCTTGAAAATATTAGTTTTGACTTTCAATCCGTATTAACCCTGTATATTTTTAAAAGAAATTTAACTGTGGTTATTAAATCTGTCAATTTTAAAATTTATTCCCAAAAAAGCATCGAATTTCTTGCCCCATGGAAATTAGTGCCTAGTCACATCTGTTTTGAAAAAAATACAAACCATTAACTTTCTGAAAGAACAAGATATGATAAGTGCTAAATTTGGCCTCCTAAATTACCATTTTTTAAAGATAATTGAACTGAAGTTAAATTATTCTAGATCAGTTCTTAGATGAACAAGGTCTGGTAAAATAACATTAATTTTAACTAAATCTTGTTTATTACGTCACAGTGACGTCATCAAATTATGTGAAAATGGCATTTTAGTGAAAAAGTGTAAAAATGATGCAAATTTTGAGTAGTTTTTGGCAAATTTAACTATGAGCCACACAGAGTACCACAAAGATATTTTTGTGGTCTGTTTCTATATTAAAAATGATTATCTACATAAATTATTGTAGTGGTACTCTGTGTGGCTCATAGTTAAATTTGCTGAAAACCACTTCTAAAATGCAGGTTTTTTACAGTTTTTCACCAAATCACGATTTTTAAGCCACTTTGGGTAATTATTTCAACACCATAATGGAACACTTTAAACGAAATAATGCTGATATAGTAAAGTTTAACCAATTTAAAGTATATATCACATACTTTTAGCTCATTTTAATAATTTCAAAATTGGGGGGCAAAATTGGGCCCTTATCATATCTTGTCCTTTCTACATATGTGGGACTGCGTCCCATATAATTTAGTATAGAACAAAAAGTTCCAAGCAAACAACTTTAACCCCTGAAAAAGCTGTTTCCCATTGTGGACTTATAAAATCTTGCCTTTTTATTTACATGTACTGGTAGGTTGTGTATATACTAAAATTCCACATCTTATTATCTTCTGTTGAGTACAGTAGTGTAATATTTATCAGTTTATTCAGAATTTCCATTTTATTTAAAAGGTCTTTACTGCACATGTTTTTAATTTATTTTCCAGTTACAGACAAGGTCAAAGATCACCTAGAAGCTACAAAAATCAAGGATGTGGTTGAAGAAGTGGTATGTTTTGTAATTTACACAAAGTGAAAATCCAGGTTATTTAAAAATGGCAAGGAAAAACTTATTGTAACAGTTTTCTCAACACCTATTTATCACAGCAAATTTATACATGTATTTGATAATCAGCATAAGCATGGGGTCCAATTACATGGCATTCGATTTCAGGTTTGTAGCTCAATTCCTTCTTGTTTAACAAATTCTTGCCAATTATGAATTGACATATTTTAATGTATTGGTTACTCATAAAATAATAAAACGAAAACAGCCTATGAAATTATGTCTCCTCACACTTTCTTGGGGAGACATATTGTTTTTGCCCTGTCCGTTTGTCTATCGATTAGAGATATGTTGTTAACTGCATTTATTTCAAGAATTTAAAAAAAACTTCTCTCATTGATAGCGTTCAAATTAAATCAGGATAAAATTTAGCATTGGAATATAAAAAAAATTAGTTTTATTTTCACTATTTGATGAAAGAATATTGGACACTAGGTGTATAGTGTGTATACCTGTAACAAAGGACAAACATATTTGTATTTAATTAATCTGTTTGTAGGATTTAATGAACATTGCTCCAAGAAAGCCTGATTGGGATTTAAAAAGAGATATTGCCAAAAAACTAGAAAAGTTGGAAAGAAGAACTCAAAGAGCTATTGCTGAATTGATAAGTAAGATTGATTGCATCAACATGTTCTATTTCTTAATATTCATAACTTTTTGTAACAAATTCCAGGCAAACTTGTTTTAACCAGATAAAAAATAAACTTGGAATTATTTAAGTTTGGGAAATATCACTTTTCCATTTGCAACAAAATATGAAACAACTAAGGGAGTAAGTCCATGTGTGCATGGTCTAGCCTAATTAAGTTACTGTTCATGACTTATATAAAACAAACTATGGATTTGTCCATGCAAAAAAAGATAAGCTTATTTAGTGTTGGAACTTGGAAAGTACACATACATTTAAATATATGTACACAAGTGAACAGACAACATGTGCTCCATGTGAGCTTTTAAATTCTTGTATAGTTGCCACACTTGTAGTGGGGAAAAGTCAGATATTTTTAAAAAGCTTGAAAGAAGCAAAGGTAGTTTTTTTGCAAGTTGAAAAGTAATATTTCCAAAACTATAAATAATTCTTAGTTCATTTACAGCTATTCCATTGAAAAAGTTTCCTTGGGGCAGAATGCCAGGGGTACCACCAGCACATTAAAATTAATGAGTTCACATTGTGTAATATCCAAATATTGGATATTTAGGGCCCCTCATCAAAGATGCGGACGCCCTACAGTTTTCACTTTGTCCGTCCGTCTGTCCGTCCGTCAACAATTCTTGTGAACACTAAAACTCAAAAACTATTAACACCACAGTTCTGAAATTTTGTACAGCTACTAAGTAGCATGTCATAATTTGCGTATTAAAATTTCATGGAAAAATGTGAAATATTTTTGTAAAAAAACTTCATTTTTTATCGAAAATCACAGATTTTGAGAATTTGCCTTTGTGAACACTAAAACTCAAAAACTATTAACAATACAGTTCTGAAACTTTGTACAGCTGCTAAGTAGCATGTCATGATTCGCATATTAAAATTTCGTGCAAATCGGTTAAATATTTTTGGAAAAAACTTAATTTTTTATCAAAATCACAGATTTTGAGAATTGGACTTTGTGAACACTAAAACTCAAAAACTGTTAACAATACAGTTCTGAAACTTTGTATAGCTGCTAAGTAGCATGTCATGATTTGCATATTAAATTTTCATATAAATCTGTTCAATATTTTTGGAAAAAACTTCATTTTTTATCGAAAATCACAGATTTTGAGAATTGGACTTTGTGAACACTAAAACTCAACAACTGTTAACAGTACAGTTCTGAAACTTTGCACAGCTGCTAAGTAGCATGTCATGATATGCATATTAAATTTTTGTGCAAATCTGTTCAATATTTTTTGGAAAAGAAAACCACAGATCTTGAGAACTGGAATTTTTGAACAATGAAACTCAAAGGCTATTAACAATACAGCTCTGAAGTTTCATACACATTCCATGGATCATGCCTTAGTGGTTATAATCATAGTTAATATAATTTTTAAAACACTTAGATTTTTTGCCGCGGGGCCCTTTCTGACTTTGTCAGTAATCTAGTTTTTACCCCTATCAATAGACTTTCAATTCAAGGGAGTTTTGCCACATGGGACATGACATTATTTTTTGTAATAACCCTTTGTTATAACCTTGTTTTAAATATTTTTTACTCTAAACAAAGACATGTTGCCATATTAAAATGAAATAAAGCTTTGAAAAACATTTATTTCAATTTTTCAAGTAATTAAAAACTATGTACATATAAAATGATAAAATTATTGGTTTGCAAAATATTTTCATGTGTCATGTAGTTAATTGAATTGAGTAATAACCTCTCATGTAGTAGCATATTTTGAATGTGTCTGAGATGTTTTTCATATTCCCTTTAACACTTAAACATCTATTGACTTCATTACAGGGGAAAGACTCCAAACATCCAACCAAGATTTAGCGCTGGTTGTTAATGCCACTGATGCTATAAATAGAACAGAGGAAGATGAAGATGATTGATGGTTTACAAGGTTACAGCAATTAACCACTAATTAAAATAAACTGTAGAATGAGCAGTGCCCTAGAAAATTGAAGCCAGAAAAATAGGTTGATGGGAAAGAACTCTTAAAATCTGCTGGTCAGATTTGTATATCAGGATTTGTCTGTAAAATCTTAATCTTGCAAATTAAAACACACCAATACATGTGCATTGAACAGTTATCTTTTAGATTTTTATCTGCATCATTGAAATTTGAAAGCATATTTAGTAAGTCAACTGCTTGTCTGTTTGTCATCCAGTCATGTTTATGTAGTATGTAGCTAAAAGTACAATAGCTTCACCTTTAAGCTTTGCTAAGTGGCTGTAAAGACATTGAAAATGCACCTCATTCTATTTTGTAAGAATTCAGATAGGGGTATATATATTTTTTCCATGTTTAACTTTGTCATTCTTAGCTTTTTAAATCATTTAATTGTAAAAAATGTACACATAATTTATTTTAATTGTCAAAACAACCATTACACACACAAAAAATTATTTTATTTTTTAACACTTTCACAACATTGATACACATTTTGACAAATTAGTGAATGATTTTACAGTATCATGCAAATTTTGCACACATTGAAGAAAAAGATATATCAACTTATTGTGAGACTATAGTATACACATGTAATTTGTCTTAAGGTTAGATAAACATTAAGCATGAAGCTCAATAACACTATTATAAAGGTAATGTAACACAAATTCACATTGAATTATTATAAGGATAACGTTAGATTTTTAAACCTTAATTATGATACCCCCAAACTCCTATAAGGATTTTGTTGAAACTTTACATGAAGGAAGTACATCATATGTAAATGTGGATAAAAAATTTCATCAGTCCCGGATATCATTCAGTTAAGATAATTGGACTTTTTGAATATAGTATTCAATGGGAGACCTCGTAAGCACAACTGCTCCTAAATCAATTGACAGATTTTGATTTTGATGAAGGAAGTAAATGTACATCATATGTAGATGTTCATAAAAAATTTCATTGCTCTACATATCATTCATGGGAGATAACTGGACTAAGACTTTTTAGATATTGTATTCAATTGGAGACTTCATAAGCACATATCGGTATGCTCTTAAACTGCTAATCAGATTTTGATGAAACTTTACATGAAGGAAGTACATCATATATAAATGTGCTTGAAGAAATTTCATTGCTGTGAGATATCAATCAGAAGAGATAATCAGACTTGAGATTTTTGGTAGTATAGAGTCTGATATGAAGCTGAGGGTATCCCTTTTTGAGCTTGTTCACAGTATTACTAGTTTAATGTTAAATGTTAAAGTTACACTCTCTATCCTGTTGAAATAATGTGATGTCAAATGTTTAACCTTAACATTAAATTAACACTCCAAATTTGAATTACATAATTATCATAAAGCTCTGGTGTTGAATTAATGTTAACAAAATTGCATGTGAATGTTACTGCCAAAGCTGAGTCAACATTTTTATGAAAAGTGTTTAATGTGATACCGATATAACACAACAAAAAGCATAGTTGTAAATACTGGCCAAACCCACTAATCATTGACTGATGGCATTTATGCCGGGAATGAAGCAGGAAATTATTGATAATTGGATGGCTATAGAACTTTTAGAATTCAGTGTTGGCAACTTTTTTCATCCCTGCAAGTGCATTGTGGACTAAATAACAGTTTGTAATCATTCAAATGTGTATGAGCACTATGCTGTTATTTTAGGGTATAGATAATCCAATATAAGTTCATTAGAGAGCACATAATCAAAATTTATAAACATCTATACTAAAAGCACCAAATTGTATCATTTCCTAACATAAAGTCAGTTATAGTGTTTCATCTTAAAAGCACAAATAAAAACACATTAGTCAATAAATTACTAAAAAGTGAAAAGCTGCTCCTCATTGCTAGAGGTTCTGCCATGTTGGTCACATTGCCCGCTAGGTGGCTTGGCATGAAAGCAGACGACAATGGAATGCTGTTACATTTGTTGGCGGAGCAGCAGCTGTAGCAGAGGTCACTCTGCTGGGGGTCACAATAAGTGTTACATTTTCCATGTTCTAGTTCACATTTTCTAGAAACCTTAGAGAGGTAGTGTTTCTCTTTATCAGTTGTGAAGGTCAATTTGGTCTGAAAAAGAAAATGGAAAGCTTGTATTTTGTAAGAAAAATATCTATAAATACATGAAATACAAATGACAACAAAGTTCCAGACAATAAATTTTGCTATGCCTGACGCGCGTTACGTCTATTCAAGACTCATCAGAGGCGCTCTACCAAAAATATTGAAAATGCCAAACACTATATGAATATGAAGAGCATAGAACAATAAAACCAAAAATACCAAACTAGGGAACCAAATTATTACTAAGATAATCAACCTATGTCTGGGGTAGGAAGAACCTTAGTGTTTTGATAATTTTGAAATTTAGACGGATAATTTAAAGCTTTGATGTTTTCTCCAACTCAAAAGTGTTGGTGCCAGAGCGGGCTAACCTCGGGGAATTGAAACTCCACCAGCAGTGCTAACCTTCACGTGTGTTCGAAATACAAATGACAACAAAGTTCCAGACAATAAATTTTGCTACGCCTGACGCGCGTATATATATACTTGTATACTTGTATTCAATCATGTATTTTGACCTTATCTCGCTTAAGGCCATATGAGCTTATGCCATCACTGTTCATATCTCCTTGTCCTTTACTGACAATTTCTTAAGTCTCCGATAAGCTGAATCTATCCATCCAACCGAAACCTTGTAAGAATGAAATAAGAAATGTTTACAACAAAAATGATGATTTAAAGTTGATTCAATCAAATCCATGGCTACTATTTAAATATAATATAACATAAGGTGAAATAACTTGAAATGACATATAACTCATAAAATACAACGATGAATTTTAGTCAATCATTACCTCACAGATGTAATTAAAATTGCCGTTAGGCTTGTTGCATTCGGTGGCATTTTCTTTATAAGGCGCTGACACACAGCTAGCACTAACTCCATCAACAGCATCCCATTCACAACTTATACACTCAAGACTGGATGTTGTACCTGAAAAAAAAACATGCATTGAACGTACTTGTGAAGTGATAAGATGCCCATTCAGCTTTATGTGACAGCATCCTTTGAGCAACAGCAATATTCAAACGAACAATAGTCGCAGAATATATATATTAGAGATTGAAATAGGTTGTTAGGGGTTCTTTAAAGTTATATTTTTTATCACATTTATAAAAAAAAATGAGCATCTTCAAAGGATTTGTGGTCCACTAGGCAAAGGGAATGATACATCAGCCACTTGGATAGCTGTGGTTCCGTATCAATACATGGTCTTTTTGGATTTTTCTGTTTTTGCTGACGCCAAATAAAAACAAATATCAAAAGGGACAAAATGTGCTGCTAAGAACAGAACTATCTCTTTCGGATAGTTCCTTTAATTTTGTATAGGAAACTCAATGCGGGTTTTAAATGAAATGATTCCGGTGGCATCTGTTTGGCACCTGTCTAAAGAACCATGACAAAAAAGGGCGATATTTGCATGTTACTTTATATTTGCGTTCGAAGTGCAAAATCAGAAACATATTCGACGTAATTTGTTTTTAGTTTTGATTCTAATTCTTTTAAAAGATGGCATTAATGTTTTATGAATCGTGAAATAACATATCTGACATTTTCTCTCCTTAATGCTAGGAATATATCTCTGAATTATACCTTGTGTGACTTCTATTATTAATGAATGACAGTTTCCTAGCCTGATCGATCAAATAACACAGAAACTATCGTTTTAGGGCTTTATTCTGCTTAGCTGCATAAAATAACTTATCGCCGTGTTTTATTCAAAATATCGATGTTTTTGTACAAAATAATTACGTTACTAAAGGTTATCTCGGTTCGTTGGGAAAGGGTTGCATTATGATACGTTCCATCCATGTAAATGTAATGAGGTACATAGATTTTATGCACATAAAACAAGAAACTTTTGTTAGGGATTGTCGGGTGGAGGGACATAAAGATTTGCACATGCAACATTGCGTATAAAGACCCTATCTAACTAGTAAGGCATGTTCGTATAAAGCTGTTTTAAAGTTATGTGTTGCCCGATGTTTAAATATCTATAACAAACTCGGAAGTAAAACCTAGTGCAAACATTATCCCAGATTAATCGGATTAAGGGGTTACAACCACCAATTTCTAGCACTCGACCAGGTTTCGTTTTTACTGTTAACTCCTTTAAAGCCTTCATAAATAGCCTGAAGACGATGTGATGTGGAATGTGTGTGCCCAACACTTATAAAATCCGCAGTTGAAAATAGCAGTCACTGCTATTTTCAACTGCGGATTTTATTTGAGCCGCAGGGTCTCAGATAAAACTAGAAAAACTGTGAGCCGCAGCTCACAAATAAATACCCCCCACCCCCCCAAAAAAATAATCAGATAAAATTTTAAAATAGGAGATGCACATCTACATTATGTCACAAAGATTGTGTGTAAGTTTCATGAAAATCCATCAAAGGGTTTTGGCGGAGTTGCAGATAAGAGAAACCCCAAAATCATTCTGATAGTAGGTGCACATCTATATTATGTTACAAAGATTGTGTAAAAGTTTCATGACAATCCATCAAGGGGTTTAGGAGGAGTTGTGGATAAGAGAAGGGTACCCCCATGTAGTCGAATGGCTAAGTCCATGTTTTGCTACGGGAAACCCCAAAAATCATTCTGATCAAATTTTAAAATAGTAGGTGCACATCTACATTATGTCAAAAAGATTGTGTGTATGTTTCATGAAAATCCATCAAGGGGTTTAGGAGGAGTTGCGGATAAGAGATGGGTACCCTGAAGTGTAACGGAAGGACGGACGGACGGACGGACACCCCTATCAATAAATACCCCCCACTTTTGAAGTGGGGGGTATAAAAAGGCATGTGATACATATCCAATTCTTAGATATTTTGTTTGTAACGAATATAACAATATACTTTATAAACAGCTTACATGTACTGCTTAGTATTTGAAAATAACATCAGTTCATATAAATTTGGATTATGCATTTTCTGAGGGAATAATATTCCTGGTAATATACAATGCAGTTATAATTATTATGAGCTGTCTAATAGAAATGACTGTCCTCGCAATGCTTCTAAACATCCGCCATTGACTGAAAGCGAATCTTAAGATCGATAAGTTCTTTCTTAAGAAATATTCTAATGAAAATTGATTAAAATAGAAAGTTCTTACCGACAAAAACTGTCAATAATACCACGAACATCCCTGAGAATAAAGAATAGAACGGCATTTCACTTCTACATTACAAAGATAGTTTATACAACAAAAATGGCATCATTCTTTGGAACTGGAGAAAAAATACTAATGGAAAATGAAAGTCTTTATCAGTGAATTGGAGATGCTTTCCAAATGAGATAGCATACGGCTTAGGCTGTCAAAGCGAGGACAGAACTTGGATTAATTCTAGTTTGTGATTGTATTTGAGTGGAACGTTAGCTCCTTGATTGGCGTGAGAACCGAGCATTTAATTGACTTCAGACCACAAAAACAGATCAAGGCTAAAAACGGCTTTCATCCATAATTGGGTTATATTTAACATGTAGCTCTTTCATTTGTTAGACATCAACCATTCTAAAAATCAAATAAAGGTAATAACAAGAACGATCTTCTTTCGGAAACCCCAAAACCAATCAGATAGAATTTTGATAATGGAGTTGCACAAATCAAAGTATATGAAAGTTTTATCAAAATTCATGTATTAGTTAGGACATGGAAGTAATATTGAGACTCAATAGGAGTAGGGTAGGAGGAGTTTTGTGGTGCCTTAATGTGTTACGAACGCACGGACGATTTTTTCAGAGCTATCAGAGACAATCTTTGATAGAGCGTCATGTCTGACAGGTTAACTGATAACACAAGGTCCATTGCTCCTCGGTAGTTGTCACTCAATAAATTTTACCAGTGCATCAAATAGGGGATTTCAATCTCTCACATATTTGACATAAATGTTTATCGGATTTGACCCACACTAAATCGATCGCTGGCAAAGTAACGTGTGTGCTATAGTAACCAGGAACTGCTTATTCTTCCGGAGCACCCGAGTTTACTCTCACTTTGACTTGAGTTCATGTTTCTGATTGCGATTTGGTTGTTCAATGTGTGTTTTTTTGTTTGTTTTGTTGTTCGTCTTGAAATGTATTGGTGTTTTATGTATACCGATTTTTTTTCTTGTCATTTTGAATTAACGATATTTGACTGCCCCTTTGATATACTGGCCTTTGCTTTTATAAAGCCTCCGCTCTCTTTATCACCCCTGGTACCAATAAGTAGAGAATGGCCTTACATACACAGGTAATGTAAAAAAAAAACATCGTGTTTTTTATTCTTGTTACATCAATATTCTATGAATTTCTCCTTATTGTAGGTTAAGAAAATTTCAATTTACCAAACCCAAAAATGAAATTACTGATGTTGAAAAAATGACAAACGGTTACGTAAAGTGAACATGTCTTGAGTATTTCTAAGCTGAACAAGTGAAAGTTAGTAAACAAGCATCAGGATGTCTTTAAACAACATATAGAGCAGGGGGAGGGGTGAAAGAAGCCTTCAAAAATAATAACATTCATGCATGTATATAAAATGATCAAAATAGCTTATGATAGACAGGGGATGACTGGTGACCGCTGAAAATATACATCAAGCAGTATCTGAATGACTAAAATTTTAAAAAGATCCGGCAGTAAAAAATTTATAATGAAATGTGCAAGCCAAACAATAAAGCTTTACGTGCGGCGTTGTAGAAAAAAAAACAAGCAGCAAAAATGACAATGAAAAAGATGCCAACGTGCATCTTTGAAAGTAAAAATAACATAAAATTCAAATAACTCTGTACTATTCAATCTGTTCATTGATTCATAGTTTTTTACTCGTTCTGATTACACAGCTGCTGTACCTAGAATCGAATTCTTTTTAATGTTGTTCTATACTTTAAATATGTTAAGCTATGAGGAACCTTGTACTAACATAATTTACAAGTGATTATTAAGATATTAAATCAATAATTCGAACATTTTATCATTATTTTCATTCATTTCAGTAAGCTGATACTGCATGTAAGTATAAACAACGGCTAACACTAGTAAGTGAACATTTCAGACATCGTCTTTTATAGATTCTTGTCATTAAAGCCAGGCGGAATTTCGAATTCTTATGTAAGTTAGACATACGAGCTTAGTATATTCATATATTGTTATAACTAAAACAAGCAGCTGTCGGTTTTGTTTGCTTTGTTTCTCTTCGTGTTTGTTTGTTTTTTTTCTTTATTGCCCCGATCCGCCTTTCGCGAAAGCGGGGAGTATAGAATTCGATTTTCCATCCGTCCGAAATTGGGTTCCAGAGCATAACTTAGACATAGATGGAATTTCATGAAACTTACCATGCACACCTTTTGAAAGGGGCCCTAGCTGAAATTTAAACAGACTGAAATTATTATAGTAACTTTTGAACGCCGCGAAATTAGCACACTTACAAGCTAATGAAATAAGAAAAAATGTATTACATTGTATAAGATGTCTGTGTTAATATTCTATTTTTTTCATCTTTGGCACATTGATAGATCTTAATTTATAGATAAAAATAGCAATTTAAAAGGGGGCACTTCTCATTTTATCTTTCAATTTGAGCGCTTATTGAGCAAACTTTCCATTATTTTATCATGACTAGTGGAGACTGAAAGCTATAGAGGCACACTTGCAGAGGTACCTAAAGTTGGATCCCTATATACTCAAACTATGTTGAGAATTCTTTATATTACTCATTATATACTCATCATTTTCTTTTTATAGCCACTTTGCTTTTCTGCTAATATGAATCTATACAAAAATATGGAAATTTTGCATTTTTTCATGGCCAATATAGCACTCAAGTTTAAATGAACAGCGACCCACCTTTTTATACCCCATCCGTACGAAAGTAGAGGGGCATATAGTGCTCGGGTCCGTTCGTCCGTCCGTCCGTCATCCCCAAATTACTAACAATTGCCACATCAATCACATTGGTATGGTAGGTGCATCTAGTAACGCTTAGCACAATGCATGCTTCAGATGCTGGCTGTGACCTATATTTTCCGCATGAATTACCACTTACAAAAGAATGGTTAACGGTCCATTCCCGCCGTACTGACAATTAAGTACCACATCAACTATATTGGTATTGTATAGGTGCACCTAGTGATGCTTAAACCACAATGCATGCTTCAGATGCTGGCTCGTACTATATTTTCTACATGAATGACCATTACAGAAGAATGGTTTAATTCCATTCCTGCTAAACTGAGGCAAGTACCATATATTGACCAAAGTGGCCAGTATATGGTAGGCGCATCTAGAAATGCTTAGCATGATACCAGGTTCATATGCTGGTTGTGACCTTCTTCTTCTGCATGAACGAGCTCTAAAAATTTTGAAAAATTAAAGTCAATTCCTGCAAAGTGACAATAACGTGTAACAAGATGGGCTTCGTTATTTATTTGTCAGAACTTTTTTCTTCCCCGCAGGGCGTGGAAAAATTATTTATTATTTTTGGTAGGCGTCGCGACAGAATATTTCTTGCGTTATTAACATTATTTTATATGTCAGAAATCAAGTTCGGAATATTTTTTTTCTTACCCTAATCATCATGTCTTTCTGGGGTTTTTGTCATTTTGACTTTTTTAGATCCCCAGAGAAGGAAGCCAAACGTAAAAAAGAATCGAAAAGGCTTCCAAGACGGCTTTATAATTTGGACTAACCCTCTGCCAAAATATTTTTTCATCAAAAATTTACAAGATATTTTTAGGGAAAAAACACCCCCCCCCCTTTTTCGGATTATATGGTCGGCTTTTAAAGATCCAGTTAAATTTGTTTTATTTCAGTGGAACTGTGTTGTTTTTAACAGAAAGAAAGTTCAACAAAAGTTGAAAATCGGTTGGTTTTGCTAATATTTTTTTTTTCTTTTTTTATGCAGAAATTTGCATATTCATATTTAGACAACCAATCAGCATTCCTATTTTTGACCCGGAAGTTAATTTAACACATGACACGTCGTCCTAAAATATGAACGTATCCGTTCCGGTAGAGGAAAATGTGGATATTCCAGTGATAGAAGCCACCAAGGAACACTCTTCCAACAATAAGATGGGCTCAGCTGACAGAAATAAGCTAATTTTTTGTGCACTTGGAACCTTTGTATGCTATTTTTACTATGGTATACTTCAAGAGTCGATGTAAGTCCATAAATGATTTAAAATGGTAAATAAAGAATCTTAGACGACAGCATACTTTCCCTTTGAATATTATAGGTTTATATAATGTGTTATTCAACAGATTGTATTTTGAAGAAATTTTGAAAAGCATGTCAAAAATATACATTATTGTTATTTTTGCATAAAGGAATGCATAATTAGAACTATTAAGGAAAAGGCTTGTCATAATTTTACCTTGGGCAATAATGTCAGGATAATTAATTTATAATTAGACAAGGGTTTTGTCTGTCACTTAATAGGGTATTAACTATATATATATATATATAAACAGTACATGTTCTCTATGAGATGTATAATGGATTCAATCAGGCATAATTAAAGGTTCTTCATGGAGATGCTGTTGATCTAAGATTTAGTCCAAACTTCCTTAAGAAAAGAGGTTTCTTAAAATTTGTATTATCTTTTCCAACCTATGTGTCAACAGCAAAAAATAAAGAACTACAGGTAAGTTTTAATAAGGCATTATTAGCATACCACCACCTCTTTGCCATGCAGAAAAAAACAGGAAAGTGCATGTGAGGCATTTGGTACAACTGATATATGCCCTGAACTATATGATGGGGGAGATATAAAAGGGTTGTTGCTTTGGCATTATCACTGAACATTTTTGTTTTGGGAGGGGATGCATTACAAAGTCTGTCGAATCATGCTTTGCCAAATCAGCATTAGAACTGTTATTGAATTGCTAATTGTATTTATCCTGCATGATTACACATTGAATTATAAATAAAACATATAAAAATCTTAATCACAGCTCTGCAATAGCATGAAGATTAAGAGTTTGCAAAGAGATCAACTGGCATTTACTTGCCATTCTATTTCTTTTATCTACGATGTACAGTTTTGTCAACTTTTAAACTTTTGAGTCAATAAAAAGGTATTGAAATGAATTGAAAAACTTAAAAAATCATTAATTAATGTACTTACATATATACATACATAAAAAGCAAACACATTTCAATATAATCATCTTTAACTCCAGCAATAATCACACAGCTATCAGTGTTCCTGTTTGCAATTCAATGGACTCAAAAACTGATGATGTCATTTCTGACGTCATCAAGTGCACTTATGTCTGCAAGATTTAAAGAAAATATTGTCCATATGGATTTAGCTTTGTCCTTCTGGATTCTTTATTTGTCCATATGGACAACATTTTTGTCCATATGGACAATATTTTAATCCATATGGACAACAATTAAATCCATATGGACAATCATTAATCCATATGGATATCCTTGTCCATAACCTGTCCATATGGATTCCATAAGCATTCCATATGGATTCCATATAATTTTTTCGTACGGGAGTAAAATTTACTGTAGAGTTCAAGATGTATTTTGAAATTGTATATTGTAAAAAATATATATATTCTAATTTCTTGCTGAAACATGTTTTATGAGCAGGATATAAACAGTTTTAAAATGTTATATGATCATGCATGAAGTATAGAATAAACTACAGTAATTATTCATTTAAACTGATAATTAATTAGTCATCAGATGTTTTCTCATTTTATTTTAGTACAAAAGGAAAATATAAAGTTGGAGACAAAGAAGAGAAGTTTACCTACACTCTGGCCTTAGTGTTTATACAATGCATCATAAATGCAGCTGCTGCAAAAATCAGTAAGTTATCAGAAATGTCAGAGACTGGAGCAATTAGTAAATTCTTCTAGCATCTCTTCTGGGATCATCATCATCATGGTCATCTATAGGGACCTGATCTGAATGAAAATTATTTCAGAATCATCCAGATTTAACTGACACCCTTCTAGTATACAGCAATAAAAAAGTCGAAAAATAATCTAAAGTCTATAGAGGTATATTATAAGCAGGTCCCCCTAGATTATTTTGTCACTATTTTTTGCTATATGTAAAATGTATTTAACTGAGATTCATGTGTCTGACACTGCTTGCATTGACTTCCATTTGCTTCCTATTTTAATTCAAAATATTATGTATATCAAGATAACATGTAGTCTAGAAAAGTAAAGTCTTGTGATAGCTGAAATTTTATTTATCCTCTCTCTGTGCAAACAGCTTCAAAGTATGTTTAGCACCTTATTTATCTTAAAAAAATGTTAAAAAACATTTGTTGATTTTTTTCAAAGCACTCACCCTTTACCACAGGCTCTTGAATTGTATACTATCAAAAATAAGGGTTAGTCTAATTATAGCATAATAACCCATATATGTTTGATAGTCCACAAGGGCCTGTGCCTTTAAACTGAAAAATTGTTGGTATGGTAATACAATTATCCCTTTTCAAACCTTAAATTTGATTCACTTCATCAGAAAAAATTGTTTTCAAATCTTCACAAGCCTCAATTGCAATGTTCCTCATACACATCATGTTAGCTTACTATATGTGCAATATATATACAATGTTGTTCACCTTTGAAAACTCTGCATGGATATTGGAATCATCACTTTGACACTATCCGTCATTCTGCAGCATTACAAAAAACTCAGTCACAGTTTTTCAGGCAACTACATGTAATTGACCCAGCCTCTTGATATTTGGCATGTAGCTTCCACCTATAGTACTAAAAATGTATATGGTGAAAAGAAATCTTATAGCCGTAACTAATCTACTTTCTGTTTATAGAATATTTTAAGATGCAGGCAACATACGTCTTCCATGGAAGACTGCCATTTTATTTTATCTTTTAAAGTTTTTGAAATGAAATATAACCCACAAAAATGAATTAAGCTCATCAGCATTTTAATTTTCTTATGCATAAATAATAGTACACAGAGTTAGTCAAAGATCAAGTTCACAAAACTTGATCAAGATTTTGTTGTTCTTGCAAAAGGTTTGTCTGACCAAATATTATTTCTGTTGTCAATTTGACAAAATTTAGGGGTTCTGAACCAAAATTGTCTTTTTTTTTTCAATTCCTATGTGACAAGTCATATGATTTTCACAACTTTTGTATTGTTCAAATCTTTTTGAAGTTAAGACAACATGGCAGAGAGAATCTGACAGCACGCCAATGATGCTTAACATGTTTTGTTCCATGTCCTACCTGGGAGCTATGTTGGCCAGTAACCAAGCATTACAACATGTTAGCTATCCAACTCAGGTAAGTTTCCAGTGTTATGAAAGAGAAAATGAAATGATCCTAACAAGCCAAGGTCATTCATTTTTCTTCACATTAATAAAATGAATTGAAGGTTTGATACCTTTGGCTAGCAAATCTAGATAAAATATGAAGGCATGGTACAGAAAGCTGCTTTTGATCTCAGAACTCATAGGGTTGTTGCAATAATACATTCCCAATCTATTTTTGTAACAATGGAAACTTTTAAATACCTTAACACGCGAGAAATTTTACTACGACTTTGATTTACCGGTAATGCCATAATATACCTGTTGTTAGTTACGATCTAAAATTGTCCAATCACTAACTTGATTTAATCAGAAGGTAACTACTATTGGTTGATAGCGAAGTTCATTCAAAGGTAGCGAGTGTAAAATTTATTATGCCATTGATTGCTTCGTAGTTAGCGACCTAGCTTACATGGGGAAGGATTTATCAAAATGACTCTTATTTTTGGCTGATCTTCATTTCGAGTTAAAAAGATAAATTGCATCACACATTTCTGTGAATCCATGCAATCATACATGTCATACTTTACAAATTTTTAAAGATGTATGTTGAAGTAACAACAATTTATAGCTTTATCTTTTTCCAAACAGTGGACTGACTTATATTTGTGTTGACTATGGTTCAAAGGAATTGTTAGAATTTCATACATGTATCAAAACCTAAATTTGAAAGAAATTGTGGTGTGCCTTTGGCTACAGTTGATGTTTGCTCTCCAACATGTGTAAGGGCATTTAAAAAAGATACTTGCATACTTGCTACCATTACTCATATGCATTAAAAATCTGTGAGGAAGACTTAATTTGTGACAATTTTGCTGTAAAGGAGAATAATAATAATTGTTCTTTTTCAGGTGCTTGGCAAGTCTGCAAAGCCTATTCCAGTTTTAATTTTAGGAATACTTTTAGCAAGAAAGAGGTACCCGCTGGGGAAATTCTTCTATGTATTGTTGATTGTATTAGGAGTAGCCATGTTTTTATATAAAGACCAGGGTTCTAAAGGGACGGGAGGAGTCTCATTTGGAATGGGTGAAACACTTTTAGTAAGTTTGTTTACAAAAATTAAATAAGTAACATTATCAGAGGTAAAAAAATCAGAGACAAAATTGCAATTATTAAATACACACAACAAAACAATATACTGTGGTTTCATTATTATTCGTGGGGTATCAATTTTCGTGGTTTTTGTGGGTGGTTTGGACCAACGAAATTTGATACCCTATGAAAAGGAAATTTACATTAATATGTATGCTGGCCTGCAGACCAGAGAACCACAAATTTAAGAATCCCTGTACTTGTCATTTTTCACCAAACCACGAAAATTGGTATCCACGAAAATAAATGAATCCACAGTAAACATGAAACAAGTACATGTACTGGAAACACAGTATTTTTCGATGTGTACTAATTTTTGCTATATTTGTGGTCAAAGAAAATCAGTGAAAACGGTACACTTGAAATGCAATTATTATATGCAAAGTACTTACTTACTTACTTAGTCCTCTTCGTGCTAGGTAGCACATAAGGCCTTGACCGAGGACCGCCAACTCTGTCTGTCTGCTGCCATTCTCTGGACCATGCCCCACGTCCACCCTTCTTCCTTCATTTCTTTTTCTACAGACCTCCGCCATGTTTCCTTTGGTCTTCCTTTACTTCGTTTTCCAGGTGGTGTCCATCTCATTGCTACTTTGGGTATTTCTGAAGTCTCCATTCTGCACACATGGCCAATCCATTTCCATCTCCTCTCTTTAATCAATGATGTTATAGGGACTGTCTTTGTTCTTTCATGCAGTTCGATGTTTGTTATTTTCTGCGGCCAAAAGATTTTCAAAATTCGACGCAGACATTTTGTTTGGAAGGTGTCCAGTTTGTGGATTATGTTTTTGGTGACTTTCCATGACTCAGAGCCATACAGCAGGACAGCAATAACATTTGTTTTGAAAATTCTCAGTTTTGTTGTTGTCTTGATTTTACTGGATTTCCAAATGTTTCTAAGGCTTGCAAAAGCAAATTTGGCTTTTGATATTCTGCTTTCGACATCACAATTTGAGTCTCCATTGGCACTGATCTTGCTACCAAGGTATATAAAACTATCAACTTCTTCAATTCTGTTGTTATCAATTGTCACTTCATTTTCAATGGTAGAATTTACTTTTATAATCTTTGTCTTTTTGTTGTTCACTTTCAAGCCTATCTGTTTTCCATAATTGACTAGATCATTGGTTTTGCTCTGGATATCCCTGTGGCGCTGTGCTAGCAGGGCAATGTCATCTGCAAAATCAAGATCTTCTAAGGTGGTGTCAAAGGTCCATGCTATTCCTCTGTTTGTTCCTTGAGTAGTACATCTCATGAGCCAATCCACACAGAAAGTAAAGAGAAGGGGAGAAAGAAGACATCCCTGGCGAACGCCAGTATTGATGTGGAAGCTTTCTGTAAGTTGGTTTGAACAGATAACTTTTGCTTGGAAGTCTTTATACAGCATCTTGATAACTGAAATGATCTTTTCTGGAATACCATAGTGAGAGAGGATTTTCCAAAGAGCTGGACGATGAATACTATCGAATGCTTTTGAGAAGTCGATGAAGTTTGAATAGAGAGTTGTGTTCCATTCATTGCACTGCTCAAAAATTTGTCTTATGGTGAATATCTGGTCTGTGCAGGACTTTCCTTTTCTGAACCCTGCTTGCTCTTTTCTGATGTATGGATCAATTACTGCTGATACTCTATTTAGGATAATCTTACACAGTATTTTGCTTGTGATTGACAAAAGCATAATACCTCTCCAGTTATTTGCATCTGAGAGATCTCCTTTCTTTGGGAGCTTTACTATTAGACCAACCTTCCAATCTGCTGGTGCTGTATATGCAAAGTAAGGTACCATTAATGAAAACTGGATAATGTCAGGCGGGTGGTGGGTTTTCAGACAAGGAAAAAATTTTGTAGCCATTTTTTCAGTGGTCGAATAATGTGGGATTCAATTTTAAGTCTATAGTTCACCTACTTCCTGTTGAACAAAATCCAGCCATTTTTGACTCGGACATATTTTACTGTCAAACTTGAATACAATTTATTAATATCTAGAACTTTCACTTTGATCTAGTTTAGGATTACTACTTTATTTCAGCTTATCTCCCTAACACTAGATGGGGTAACTGGAGCATTACAAGAGAATATGAGGTCTCGGCACAAAACTGGTCCCTATTCTATGATGTTACAGATTAACACATGGTCTGTCTTATGGTTGTTTATAGGTATGTTTTAATGAACGCTTCTATGAGTCATGAGGATAAAGATTATTAGAGAATACAAGTTTTGACATATTTAAATGGTTAAAACCAAACCTTCAAATTCAAAAGTTAATAAAGTGAACTAAGATGATATGAGCAATTGACTTTAAGAAAGATACTGATTTACTTTGTAAATTGTGACATGAAAATATAATTTTTTAAAAGATGTGAAAAATATACCCCAAAAGCGTAATTTATCCTAAAATTATTTATTAATTTTAGATAAACTGTACATGAATGAAGGACATCAAATGTAAAATTTCCATAAAGAGTCCAATATAAAGCATGCATGGAGTTTTTCATTGAGCTCACTTGCAGTTCTACTTTAATTCATACCTTGATATAAAGGTCAAATTTAGATATACAATATAACATGTAAATGTATATAACTAATATATGACAATTTTTTGATAATACAAAAATGTAATTAATATTATCTTTTTTTTTCAGGTCTGATTGTAACAGGAGAAGGTTTATCCTTTATGGGATTTGTTGAACGACATCCTGGTGTTATAATCAAAATGCTGACTTTTAGCTGTGCTAGTGCTTTAGGACAAGTAAGTGTTTAAAAAGTTAAATTGTTATTGCTGAGTGGCTCTTATTTTGTGTGTTCATTCACCTTTTGCGAAAGCCAGGGAGTGTAGAATTTGACTTTTCATTCCTCTTTCCACTAATCACAAATTAATTTACAGAGCATAAAGTTTCATGGCCTGATAGAATGTTTTAAACTCGCACAAGGTCAAGGTCACAAGATTGCCGAGCTAGTGATCTAAAGCCATGCTCTTGCCACTTTACATGTTATTTTAAGGATGTAATCCATTCTTTTTACTTGGTGTAGTTTAATGAGTTTGCATGTTATTTTCACAGAGAAAAACTGTATTATGACTTGGGTGAAATTAAGAAATTAAATTTTTGTCTTGTTTTTTTTTTTTTTTAGATGTTCATATTTATGACAGTGACATCATTTGGACCATTAACCTGTTCCATTGTCACGACAACAAGGAAATTCTTCACAATCTTAGCATCGGTCATACTATTTCAAAACCCGATGAACAGTCGACAGTGGGTAGGAACAGTCATGGTGTTCACCGGACTTGGATTGGACAGTGCTTACGGAAAGGAAAAGAAAGAAAAACAACAAAAAAGTTGATAGATGTGTGCAATTAGGCTTTAAATGTTTTATTTTTGCAATCTCATGTCATTGAATCAATTAGGGACCAGTAAGAATTTGACATATCTTCTTTTTGGTTCACATCATTACTATTAAGCAAACATTCTACTCAATCAAAAGTATTTCTTTATGTTTCTTTTTAAATGTACACTTATGCAGTAGGGTTTAAGAAAGAACACTTGAAATCACTGTAATTATTAGCATAAAAACTACAAGACAGGATTTGGGCTTATTTCTTTAAAAAAAACAGTGATGAAATATGGGCATTTGTTCAATATTGTAAATTATAGATTTAGTATATTCTTATTTCATTTCATTCCTCAATGTATGATTTATTCTTTTATACATGTACCAATACTTGAAAGCTTCAATTTGTAAAAAAAATTGCATGTAGACAAAATCATTCACTATGGATTGATTTATGTTATCTTAAAAGAAGACAAGTTTTGTTGCATTTTGTGGTTTCCACATGTTTCTACAAAAATCAATATGGTATTTATTCCTTGTTGGATCCTTTTTTCCATCACTGACCACGAAAAGTATGGAAATGGATACCCAAAGAATGATAAAGAAAGCACAGTATCATGCTCCAACATTCAGTTTTCAAATGTTAGCATTTAGATAAATAATAAGCCTATATTGTGATACTGTTATATCAAAATTCATTTACATCTTTTCTGTCATTTCATATTTGTTACAGTCATTAAGGTTCTTTACAATTTCATTGTTAGATTTTTTTTAAATTCTGCTTCATAGGGTGGTGGATAGTTGTTTATTTTTTGAACAAATGGTTTGTAATGAATCAGGGGCATGGTGGGACAAAAGGGAAGTGTAGGCAAACTACGGTGAGGGGTCTGGGGGCCGCTTAAGGCCCCCAGCAGGTCCAGGGCGGAGCCCTGGTGGGGGGCCTGGGGGGCGAAGGCCCCCGTAAGCTCCGCGGAAATAGCGTTTTAGAGGTTCATTTTGCCACTATCCTGAGTGCAACTATATAAAACTTTTGACATTAAATTTGCAATCATAATGAAGGTTAACTATTTTTGGGTGATGCAAAATATCAGTTTTATAAAAACATCTAGGTAAAAGAGTTGTCGGGAAATGTATAAATTTCACCGAATTCCAATCCGTTCAGTGGTTTCGGAGTAGTTGCACTAACAAACTTTGTGACGATAGACAGACAGACGGACACGACAAAATACAATATATCTCGCCACAAAAGTAGAGGAGAGACATAAAGAAAAACGTTTAGTTCACCTTCATTTAATTTGTTTTGCCAAATTATCATGGATATTTATTGTCAGTCGCTGTTACTCGTATCCAATTTTGTACAAGAACAGATAAATGAAGGATCATATCTGCCGTAAAATTGTCGAATCAACAAGGAAATCATTTATAACCTGACCATTTTCACAGCGATTTCAGGAGTTGCGTCCACAAAATTGTTACACACACTGACGGATTCATGGCGGTGGGTTTTAAAATGCTATCCAACACACACTTACTGGTGAAAATATCATAACCCTATTATATAAGATAAATTATTATGTAAATACCAAGAACCTAATCAAAAATCTTAATGTGTCATACAGACGGACGGACGGACAGAAAAGGGTAAAACTACATGTTCGACCATAAAAATTCTAAAGACGTACGGACGTATGTATATAAATATATTATGCCTAAATCTCAATTTAATTTACGATAAAAACATATTATAAGTTAACAAATTGAAATGGGGCTTCAGAGAGTTTCAAACTTTTTTTTATTTGATATTTCAATTTTGTGCAGACATACAATGTAATGGCATATTCAGGTGTATCGCCCAACTCGACTTGCCTTTATAAATGGTGCTAGTTAGTATTGTGCATGTTACTAAAAGCTCACATTAGGAAAAGAGAAGTTAGTTTATTGGTTGGGCTCCAAATCCATCTTCAGAAGTTCAACTTTGGTCTGATGCAATGACAGTTCGGCATCTGACAATTTGCCTATATCCGGATACGGAGGATCGACTTTAGAACTACATGTGGGAGACGAAGAACTTGTTGATGCTGCTTCCGAGTCATGTGTAACACTAGCCCTCTGATCAATTGGCTTATAGTAGTAATCAAACTTTTTCATTTTTTTCAAAGATTGCCGGGATGATCACTTGTAAACAGTACAAAAGCCTGAACAACATCGGAGATCCGCAATTTGACAATATACTGACATAGACCTGTATATAAATATACAGGTCTATGATACTGATCATGATGCATTCTACTTTAAACACTAACAGATAAACAGATTTTAATATAAATACATTTACGATCAACAGCATAATGTGTGAGGAACTTTCCAAAAAAAAAAAAAATTGGCAAAATTAAGTGCAGGCAAAAGCTTTTTTGCCTAACGGCAGCTACGCGCCTGTGAATGTGTCTATCATATTTCAATGGCTTTGGAATTTTGTTGGTAAGAGTCTGTTTGGATACATGATGTGCTTTTTGCATCTTAAATGATTATTAGTTTAATGTCAATTTTTCCGGGGGTTTTTTTCAAGTGTTGGAGAATGCTGCTTAGAGAATATGTTCTTCTGTATGTTTTTTTTTTCTGTTGATTGTGTAGCTGTTAGTTAAAGTTTTATACATTGAGTGTTTGAAGATTAAATGAGACATTTTAAATAGAGATAGGAGTGTGAATTAAGCTTTTTATAACATCTTCTGTAAACCAATTTATTTGTGTGACATTTATATTTCAGTCGTGTATCATGTAACTATTATTGAAAAGAACTACACAAATGAAATCTATACATGTACTAGTTTTATGCTGAATGACATTGTTGAATATTGTTGTTTATTTATGTATTGTTAAGAAAAGTCAGTAGATAATATATTTTATTGATTTATTTTGTTTTGATTTACTTGCCTTTATAGACTATAAAATTTAGCAAAAATATTATCAAGTTGGCTCAAAGTTATTATTTCTTTTGCAGTTAAAGATTAATGTTTATTATGGGGTCACTAGACAATTATATGCTCCCCTGTCTGTTAACTTTCCTTCAAAGATTCCCTCCTCTTAAACCACTGAAGGGGTTGCTTTCAAACTTGGTCTTGAGGATGTCCTCTACCAAGTTGCTTTTGAAATATATGCAATCCTGTCAACCAACATGGCCGCCATTGCTAATAAAAAGCTAGGCTGAGAGTAGCGGATAGGACCGCAAGATGTTGAACCCTGTACGTTGGAGGCCAAATATGGATTGTCAAATGCTTTTTGACACATGCAGCCCATGATGGACTCACAAAGCACTTTGGCACATGCATTCTATGGTGGACTTTGATGCATATTTTAATTTTTTATTTATACCAACTTTTAAGGAACTCTTATAACTAGCGCTTTTGGTCCCTTTGACCCCAAATTTCTCAAAAACAGTAAGAGATATTGCAAATCTGATTGAAAACTCAGGTAGGGATTTTCACAAGGTTTCAACTGAAAAAAAGATTTTGAAAATCAGACCACATTAATAAAAAAGTTGATTTTTTTGGGTGTGACCCAATTTTGACCCCCACCCCCCTAAGTAAGTTTACAATGCACAATATATCAAAACAGTTGTCACATTTAGTTGGCAGAATTTATAGAGGAATAGATGAATGATCAGAATCGGATGAAAAATAAACATTCTACAGAAGTTTTGTCAATAAACCCATTTTAGCCCCTTTTGGCTTTTTTTTCTGAAACGGTAGAGGCCACAGACCCCAAATTCATCACAACCTTCCTTATGTGGTAACAAACATCATATCAATTAAACAACTACAACTTCAGTTGTGGCATGTTCAAAGAAATGCTTATAATTGTTGTTTTTTGCCCCTTTGATCCCTAATTTCTAATAAACGGTAAGAGATATTGCAAATCTGATGAACGACTGCAGGCAGGGATTTTTACAAGGATTCCAATGAAAAAACAGATTTTGAAAATCAGACCACAAATTAAAAAGTAGATTTTTTTGGCGTGGCCCATCTTTGACCCCCATTAGCAATGTCACGATGCAAGATACATAAAAACAATTGTCACATCTAGTTGACAGAATTCATTGAGGAATACAACAAAAAGAATGATCAAAATCAGATAAAAAATAAACATTATACAGAAATTTTGTCACAACAACCATTTTAGCCCCTTTTGGCCATTTTTTCTAAAACGGTAGGGGCCAGAAACCCCAAATGCATTACCATTAACCTTCATTTGGTGAATAAAAAAATCGTATCAAAATTTCATAACAATCAGTCAACATCTACTCAAGTTACCCTAAGAAACCAAATGTCCCCAGACAACGCAGACTATGACATCACCATAACATGATACAACCACAAATTTTTTTGCTGTTGTATAAAAATGGAATGAGGGGTCAGACCATAGTTTTGGTTTATAGCTCAAAAAGTATATGAGATAGAGAAAATCCGAAGCACCCTCCTTCTTCTGCATCATAAGCTCTTCTAATCTTTCCTGTGAGTCAAAGTTGTTGGACGGCTCCTTATAGGAGTTTTTTGCCTCTAAGTGTCAAAATTTTCGCCAATTTTATCAAAAACTAAGTGCTAGAGGAAAAATTTGCATTGAAGAATTGTTAACCTCATTGAGATGTACAAAAGTAATTTAAGCGTCAAAATTGTCAGATGAATGGTTTAAGATGGTGGGAGGAACACCATAGTTTTTATATGACCACAAAAAAATTGCAGACATATTATGGTATGATGCTGTCGTTGATTTAGTTGTTGTCTGTTATCTCAATAACTTTAGTTCTAGTTATCTGATTGCTTTGAACTTTGACAGTGATGTTCCTTACCTTAAAAGGATGGATGGGAGGGATTCATTTTTTAAAAGTCAGGTGAGCAATTCAGGCTCCTAGGAGCCTCTTATTTTATGTAACTCACCAGGTACACATTTAGACCATGTTGCACACTAGGTAAGAAGCTTTAGCATTAGAGATCAGGTGAGTGCTTCATTCCCAACAAGAAGAAGTTGTCCAACAGGGAAGAAAGTCAACCACCCTGCCAAATTTCAAATTGTTCTCATGTATAGAATCTTAGAAAAGCTTGATGGAATTTCATATGGACATACAGACGGACGGATGAACATGTGTAAGACTTAATGCCCTCTCCCTTTCCGACATGTCGCCATAGGGACACAAAAAAGAGAGAAACAGACAATACAATATACACAAACAAAACATAAGAACATCAATAAGCAAATGAACTAATGTTTCTATAAAAGAACCTTAGTTACCATGCTCATAAATCCCATGCATTTCAAAATTGATATTTTGGACTTACAATATGTTCCTTGAACACTGATATTTGGTTTTCAGCTCCAGCAATTATTGTAATACATGTAGTGAATGAAAGAACCATAGTAAGCACGCTCACATACCCAACGCGTTCCGCTATTGGATTATCAATGTTATCCTTGAGCTACAGGAATTAACAATATTGAATGATTGTAAAAGTGAATGTGCAAGTATTTGAATATCATAACAAAGTTATGTCAAATTTCTAACTCCACAGGGCCATAACTCCCACAAAAATTTGTGAATAAAAAATTCCTGGTAATATGCACAACTGCATATGGTGAACCAAGTTTTGTTAAATTCTGTTCAGTAGTTTAAGAGGAGATGCGTTCACAAACTGTAATCATGATTTTCTGCAAATTTCTAAGTCCAAAGGGCCATAACTCCCACAAAAATTTGCGGATAAAAAATTCCTGGTTGTATGCACAACTACATATGGTGTACTTCTAACATACCAAGTTTCGTTAAATTCTGTTCAGTAGTTTAAGAGGAGTTGCGTTCACAAACTGTAATCATGATTTTCTGCAAATTTCTAAGTCGAAAGGGGCATAACTTCCACAAAAATTTGCGGATCAAATTTTCCTGGTTGTATGCACAACTAAATATGGTGTACTTCTTGCATATCGAGTTTTCTTAAATTCTGTTCAGTAGTTTAAGAGCAGTTGCGTTCACAAACTGTAATCATGATTTTTTGCAAATTTCTAAGTCGAAAGGGGCATAACTTCCACAAAAATTTGCGGATAAAAAATTCCTGGTTGTATGCACAACTACATATGGTGTACTTCTTGCATACCAAGTTTCATTAAATTCTGTTCAGTAGTTTTAGAGGAGTTGCGATCACAAGCTTTGATCACAAACGGACGGACCAGTCAAAAACATTATGCCCTTCGCAACTTCGTTGCGTGGGGTATAAATAGTGAACTTTATGCATTTGAATATTGCTAGACTGCTCTCTCAATTCAATAAAAGCATTTTGGTAATGTGAAATGCAGAAAAGAGGTGTGGTCATGGCTTTCACCTCCCCAATAGCCAAATATGAACTTCTAGTTATGATGTCCTTGCATACCAAGTTTTGTTAAAATTCTGTTCTGCAATTCAGAGGACATAAATCAGATGAATCAGAATTTTCAGCAATATTTAAGTAATAGGGGCCACAGAATTTTTTTAATTGTACATTCACGGTAAAAAGCACATCTATATATGTTGTACTTCTTGCATACCAAGTTTGTTAAATTCCATTCAGTATTTTTAGTGGAGATGCATCCACAAACTATGTTTGCAGACCGATAGACTAAGTCAAAACTTTAAACCCTTCAGGGTACAACGGGAGTGATATTTGGTGCTCTAGAAGCGCGAGTAGTTCTTGCTTGTTCATTTGTAACAACACTATAAAATTCAGTGCATGTCAAATCCAGTCAAGGATGACAATAATAAAACTCTTTAACAAACACACATCTGTATTGATCTGAGAGAAATAAAATTCATTTATATTAAAGCACAAAATGTCATCATTAAATTTCTTGAGGGAAGACAACAACAAAAGTGCAATATAGCATGAGTGATCTTTCTTTGGCTTTAATAAGGAAAATTAAATTTCAGAAATTTAAGTGGCGATACATGAAAAGCATTTTTAGAATTTTGCTGCAAATAAAACTTAACCTAAATCTCATTGTACTAAAAAGCTGTCAAAGTGTTGATCCAAATCGTTGAGGCTTTTTATGTTGTCATGTGGAAACCATTAAGCTACTTTAGACAGACCATGCCTCGGTAAATATTTGCTAGCACCTCCCTCTTATTTTACATATCCTTTAGTTCAGGCGATGTATAAGTGTTTAATTGTAATTTATTGAAATCCATAATGGTAAACAAGTTGTAACATAACTTGCACACACATCTCAAGGTTAAACACTCAGTAGTTCTACAAAGCTGTCTGGTTTTGAAAATAGAAACTGATCCTTATTACTAAAAATTCTATCAGAGTTGTGGCATAACATGTTGGATAACACCTATTTGGAGACAATAATAAAAGACAAAAGCTTATAGAACTATTCACATTTTTTTATTTAGAAAAGGTCAGTACAAATTTGCTATACACATAATCCATTAATTTAATGGTTGCTATGAATTAAAACAAAGCACCTGTAGGTCATATGATATAAATTATTCAATCAAAACAGGTGATTGAAAAATTCCTATCTCATTTCTTGTTAAAAATATTTAATCAGTTCAGAAGAATAGCTATTAACCTGATGATTCTGTAAAGAAATTGGAACCAAAGATAATTTTACATCAATTTAACCGACTTGTTTGATCTGCTAAATATACATATAAAATGAGGTATTTTTAATGCACCAAATTTACCCTTAAATTTACATGTATGCTATATAAAGCAACAAGTACAGAATACAGAATAAAAATTCTCCCAGTTTCTATTATTGTCAAAATGGATTTTTGAACACATTTGAGATCCATCACATTTATGTTTTGAATCACTTTAATTAAAACTTCACTGAAGAGATCTCTAGTTCACTAAGGCATATGTCTATGAATGATGTAATCATGATTTTTACAACAAAAATGAACAAGTTTGTACATAGAAATCCCTGATTTGGTATAATAGTGACATAAAAGAATGGGGGAAAACCATTTAATTATATCTAATCTAAAGTCACAAACCATGATGTAAATTTGGACGTGTGAGAAACAGACCTCAACATACAGACATTCACCATCTTATATGAAACTGCTTTACATTATGGAAATCATTTGCAAGATATCATATTTTATGTTCTTCCATGAATTTCTGAACATAATGTAGTTAATTTCTACTTAATGAGTAGAAATATACTAGCATTTTAATGCTGGTATTTACAAGGCATTATAAAGAGATTCACAAGAAAAATTTATAAATACATGTATGCACATGATATTTGCTGTACAATAAAAAAGAAAGTTTACATGTACATGTACAAATATGTCATTTGACAATACAAAAATATATCATTTCATTGATGATCTTGTGCTGGCCATTTTCAAATGATGTGTTTATTTTACAAAAAGACCAGCAAGTATAATTGATATTAAAAATCTTAAAAATACATTTGTATTTAATGCTTCAAGCCTTTCAATATTTCTCAATTGTTTAAAAAAAAGTTCAACTAATCCAATTCATTCTTAAAGGTAGAAAGTCCACATTCGATAACATCATTCCATTCTTATAATGTCATGGGGGAAAGTTGATTCTATAAATAGCAAGGGAAATTCATTTTTATAAATACACAATGATTACATTTTTGTAGATATTTTACAACATTGACACTAATGTCGTTGTATAACACAGTTCAGGTGCAATGTTTTATATATAAAAGTCATTCCATGCATATTAAGGACTCCATAGCATCATGCAGATAGGAAAGGACAACAACAGTAACAGTCTTAATCCTCCTCATCGGACTCTGAAAAAAAACAAAAATACATTCTAGGTTGTTTTTATATAGTGTTCTAATGTCAATGATTTTGAATATGAGAAAATTTTCAATGAGTGAATGAACACCCCAATAATAACAAGTGCACCTCCTTGCTCTAGAGTGAATTAAAAAGGTTGTCTGGTCTCAAGTTGAATATTTTCCATATTTGGAATCTTTAATGAGTTATACTTTTTATTACATAGATAAAACCACAAATATGGCTTCATTTATGATTGAATTACGAAAATTGTCAAACTATCTTCATGCAGGTACAAAGGTCTTTGACATCATAAATTATGTTATAGGTATTAAACAAAGAATAAGTGTTGGATTTGGCTTTCTTGTTCAAACGTTTTAGTTTTGAGTACTTTTTGTTTTCAACAGTTTTGGAATTTGACGTCCCATGTTTTGATTTAAATGCTATTGATGAGAGGTTACTCCTTGAAATATCGATATATAGCATATCCAAATCAACCGTTTATACACGCGTTTTGGTATTTGTCATTTTGATAAATATTTCCTGTGTTTCTAGTTCTGCTCACTATGCTCTATAACCTGATGTCTTAAATAGGGTTACAGATTTTTTCCTAACTACATGTACTGATGGTCCATTATGACAGTGAATATTTTATTCATTTTTCCACTAGTTCTGAATTAGAACACAAAGTTTTATCAAGAACATACTAACAGTTTTAATGTTATGTAAACCTGGGTGGCACAGGTGATTGAGCTAACATGTGGAATTTAAATCTGAAGTTTTTGCAACTTTGTTGACACATACCCTCTTCGGCATTTTCTAGCCATTCTATGAACTTTTTCATCTGTTCCAAGAAGATACTCTTTCCTTTTGGTGAGTGTCCCACCTTGTACCAATTTAGTATGACATCTTCTGAGAGAACATCACCTGAAACAAACATTGTTTGAAATTTAGAACTTGTTTATTTAACACAAATTACTGCATTCTGTTTATGAACGAGGATTAAATTATTCATTATTGCTTTGATATATTAAACAGATATAATCAATATGGTACCGTAAATTGGGATATTTTGGCGGTTTTAGATCATAATGGTCATGTTTAATTTTGGTGTGTATTATTTTGGTGCTTTCGAAAAAAAACTTCTTTAGTACTTTACATCATCTATTCAATCATATATTAATTGAATTTATATTCACAATTCTACTCTAACTTTAACATTAATTAGATTATGTTTGTTTTCAAACCCAAGCTCATTAGTAAATATTAAGGCTTTTAAAAACATGACATTTGATGTCTAATTATGATTTGATAAATTGATGAATAAGTAGTTATATTATATCCAAACTAATTTGTAAATTAAGAAAACAAAAATGTTCAATAAGAAATTTTAAAAATGACATTAACAAAGGATTTTTTTATTATTTACATTGTTTATCAAAGCCTTGTTTCTCTTTCACACAACATAAATATTTTGTCAACATGTCATATCTAACAGTTGAAGTATATTAATCCTATGCATTCTTAACTTATTTTGGTGTGTTTAATTTTGGCACATTAAGGTGAGGCGCCAAATAAACACAAATTAAAACTACATCCAAAATATCCCAATGTACGGTATTCAGAAGTTATGCCTAAGTAACCAAATGAGACAAAATTTACAATGAAGGGTCGTTTAGCTGAATTATATTGTCTCAATTTTGTGAAATGTGAAGACCAATGACAAATGTTGTTTGAAAGTTGTTGTCTGAGCTTTAGCATTTTTGTGGACTTTAATGTGCTTCAAAAGTGTGTAGTTTCGGTCTTTCAAAAATCAAGTGTAAAGATGACTGCATGCATGTTTTTGTGTCTTCTTTAGTGATCTCAACCTGCCCTAACGATGATGTTACAGGTTAAATCATTAAAAAGGGAATGGCTTACACTTGCAGAGCACCTGATTTCACTTTGGCACACTGACACCTGGTTTTGTCTTAGATTCAGACAATGAGATAAAAATGATCATTTGGTATTTAGTTCTTATAATGGCAATACATAATGTGGGTCATAACTTTTTAAATTAAAAAAAAAATTGATACAATAAAACAAGCTCATTGTAATTGAGACAGAGACCCAAAGTATAATGAACCTATTCAAAATGAATATTGAATCTTACTTTTGTACAACATGACTATAATCTTCTGAAAAGATTTCATGAAATTAACATTGCCATAGCAATATTCTTGAATTTTGACCACCAAGGTCAGTTCTGCCTTCCCACTTTTAGCAACTGTGGCCAACAAAGGGCAGTAAACCTTTATGTGCTTCATGGCTTGGTCTGTGACCAGTTCTTCCTTCTTGTTCCATTCTACTGCATTCATTATTGTATTCCATACCTGACAAAATAAAACATGAATCAGTTTTAAACAACAAAACTAACAACTTAGTGAAACTGTGATAAGTTTCATGAATAAACAAGTGTGGCCACTTAAAGAATGTCTTGCCTGTCGGCACTAATGTGAAACTCCTTCACAACCTATCTAAGCCTTTAGTACACCACAAACTAAGTCTTCATACTAAATATCAGATGCCTAAGTATAATACTTTTTAAGTAATTCATCTTCCACAAAAGTCTTACAAAAAAGTTCATAATCCTGAAAATTAGGTCAAGGTTACGTGGCATTGTGTCAGTTGCATAGACCACATATCCAACTGTCTGTATACCAAATATCAGATGCCTAGGTATTATACTTTTCATGTAATTGGTTTTCCACAAAAGTCTTCAAATACAAAGTTTTTTGCCTGAAAAAAGACCTTAGTTCACAGATTCACTAAAGCATGAAAATGGGGTCAGGGTCACACAGCATGGTAAGGGTTGCGTAGACCATTACATCAACTGTCTGTATACCCAATATCAGATGCCTGGCTATTATACATTTCAAGCAATTTATTTTCCACAAATGTCTTACAAAAAAGTTTACGCCGCAATCGTTGTAGCTGTCAAGTAATACCTATGTCTCGCCTTCTGCAACTATTTGTCGCAGGTGAGATAAAAATGAGTAAACTAAAAGGACTTTGAATAGTTGAAATCTACATTGAACTAGATGGAGCCTTCCCCGGAAGGCATATGTCGCCTGCGTATCTATGTTTGTTTGCCAAACAGGAAGTAGTTAATTTTCAGCCATAAAATTGCCTTACACCTTATAGTACTATGCGATGAAGCTACATATCAAATATCAAGAGGCTGTGGCATGTAGTTGCCTGGGAAACTGTGACGAAAATTTGGCATCTATGTCCATTATATATAAAACGTTAAGTATTCGTCAAACAGGAAGTAGTTATTTTTCAGGCATAAAATCGCTTTACACCATATAGTATTATGTGATGAAGCTACATACCAAATATCAAGAGGCTGTGGCATGTAGTTACTTGGAAAACTGTGACGAAAATTTTGTATCTATGTCCATTATATATAAAACGTTAAGTATTCGTCAAACAGGAAGTAGGTTTTTTTCCGGCATAAAATTGCTTTACACCTTATAGTACTATGAGATGAAGCTACATACCAAATATCAAGAGGCTGTGGCATGTAGTTGCCTGGAAAACTGCGACGAAAATTTGGCATCAATGTTCATTATATATAAAACGTTAAGTATTCATCAAACAGGAAGTAGTTATTTTTCGGGCATAAAATCGCTTTACACCTTATAGTACTATGAGATGAAGCTACATACCAAATATCAAGAGGCTGTGACATGTAGTTGCCTGGAAAACTGCGACGGAAATTTTTGTGACGCCGCAGGACGACGCAAGACGACGGATAGTGCCAAAGTAACCCCTATATGTCGCTTCTGCAACACGTTGCAGGCGACATAATAAAAATGTTACCCTTAATATTTTTTGTAAAAACAGCTGCTCATCTTTTGTAATACTTTACCTTTAAATAACAATACAAGCTGGATGGATAAGCATCAAGAAAAACAAGACTTATCATTTGGACATCCTCATAGCACAAAATAACATGCATGCCACCAGTATTTTATCTTTATAAATTCTGTAAAACAAAATTCCCTATAACAAGTCATTGCAGGGGCATAAAAATCTTCTTACCATGATGGTTACATCACTGTCTGACAAATTGTTTGCTTTAATCTGTTCCTGTACAAATGATACCATCTGAAATCAATAAATCAGTAGATGTAATTTTATTTCCAAAGCTAAAAATCATGTGTTAAACCAATAGCTAGAATCTTTACCTACATCAAATAACACTAAAACATACTAAAGCATCAGATTTATGAGATGTATCATTTTTCTAACTACTGATATTTACAATTTTTATTTTAGTGAGAGTCCACTTAAAAAATAATTTTGCAGAATTCATGCATTATTTGGTAATTTTTCATTACCATTACAACAATTGTTTGTTTATGCATTGGCATTAAGAAAAGTGACTCTTTAAATGCTAAGTATAAGGTCTTATTGTGTGAAAATCAGTGATTCTGAGGTATTTTTCTCTTTTACCAGAAATGCCCTGTAATCACGTACATTGCAATGGAAAAAGTAAAAATATTCTATTGGACCAAAGTTAATTTTTACAAGATTAGTCCAGTGTCCAACGGGCCTTCTGAATGACTAGAACGTGTGAAATTATAGATCAAATTACAAGCAGAGAAATCTCTACCCCTTTTTATGTTTTTTTTTAAAGAATTAAACCTGTCATTGTACATTACCAACGTAGAGTATACTAATACATTCTGTTCATCAACATGTGGTTGGTAAAAAATTATTGAATTATGCAATAACCGATAACAAGACACTGACCTCCTCTACACTTTCTTCATCCTTTATCATATCTCCCAACTGTTTCTGGAAACTTTTTCTCACTCCAGAGTTAAACGATGCTTTCTGTCAATAAATATATAAGGTTTGTCTTGACAATATTACTATGTTAACTAGTTAAAAATATTAAGTTATATCCCATTTAATTATGCTTAATACCTGTAGTGTGTTTAACTAATCACTCAATTTCTTATATTATTATTTCACACATCAGAAGCTATACCACAACTGCTTAAATGATTGTCAAGAATCATATTGTGTGTTCTTGTTTATCTTCATGCTTTTAATATATCGCAAAACATGCCTGTATGTGGTATTGAACAGATCTGAGAGGGGTATTTGTGAAATATACCAGTGAAACAAATTATTATTCTTTATGTAGGTGTTAAGATCTGAAGGTTGTGTTATAACAAGCAGAAACTGCTTATCCTTCAAGAGCACCTGAAGTTCAGGTCGCCAATCGCAATAATGTTGTCTGGTTTGTTTTCGTATTGTTTTTGTCTTCTGATTTGTCTTTATCTTTTTAGACTTAAAAAATTCAAATGCCTCATTGATACTTATTTCCTTCTTTCTTCTTAAAATGATGTCCAGTATTACTTTGGTAAATAAACTATCGTAGCTTAATTATTACCTGCATGTCTGCAATTGGCTGTAGCTTAGCTTTTTCAAAATGATCACAGAAGTTCTCCAAACTCCTCTTGTTCAAGGAAAATAACTCCTGTAAAAATAAACACAACATACAGGAATTTTAGTAAAAATTTGAGACATATGTCAAATTAGTCTTCACTTTAAGACGGTTGAACCCAAATCAAAGTAATGATATCCACATCCCTTTTTGCTGTTTTTGAGGGGGTGTATATTATCAACTTCCATTGCTTACCCAACATTCAGACTATCTGTTTGTTAATTTTTAAAAACCTGTCTGAGAAAAAATGGAATGATTATGTTCAACAGGAAGTAAGTGAGCAACAGACCTGAAATCAAATCCCACATTATTGGACCACACCCTGATACTGTATACAAAATTTGTCAAAGAAAAAAATGACAGGATTTCATTAAACAGGAAGAAGGTGAGCGATAGATTCCTCATAATTGGACCCTTCCTGATACTGTATACAAATATTAAGTGGCTGTGATAAGTAGTTGCTGAGATGCTGAGAAAACTGTTACGAAAATTTTTTTACCCCCCCTGCCCTGCCTTTCACCATTTTATAACCTGGATTTTTCACTCTGTGAAAAAATATGGAGTGACTGTGAAAAGTAGCTGCTGACAAAATTGTTACGATTATTTCTTCACCGCCCGCCACCCCACATTCACCATTTTATAGCCCAGATTTTTCACTCTTGCCAAAAATGGTGCCATATTTCAAAGAAAGCTTTTCTTTGACAGTGTGCTCTGTTCAGTTTTCCCATATCAAAGTAATTTGAAACAAGAGCAGGTGAGAAGGTTCATTTTCTTTGTATTTATAAAGTGATCACAAAATTCATGCAATTTACTTGTAACTGACAAAACTTTAAAAATATAATACTAAAATCCCTGAGATCCGTCTATACAAAATACTGATCATTTTAAGTTTCTATTCATAGACTATAGATACTGTAGTTTCATTATTATTCATGGGGTATGAATTTTTTGTGGTTTTCATGGGTGGGCTTTACCCACGAATTTTAATACCCAACAAAATGGAAATTCAACATTGATCTATATCATGAGGACTTAAGAACCAGGAATTCAGCAATCCACGAACTGATACATTTTTGCCAGATTAAGTTTCTATTCATAGACTATAGATACTGTAGTTTCATTATTATTCATGGGGTGTGAATTTTTTGTGGTTTTCATGGGTGGGCTTTACCCACGACTTTTAATACCCAACAAAATGGAAATTCAACATTGATCTATATCATGCAGACTTTAGAACCAGGAATTTGGCAATCCACGAACTGATACATTTTTGCCAAACCACGAAAATTTGTATTCACGAAAATAAATGAATCAACAGTACTTGGGGGAAAAAAAAGTTTTTATACTAAACAGTAAAAGATGTTTCACAATTTTGCTTAACACCAGAATGACATTGAATAAAATAAAGCCATGTTAAGCATTGAATGGTCTTTACCAATAGTCTTCCATCTAGTTGTGCCTTCTTCAGTGCACCATTGATTGATTGAATGTCCCGTTCACTTAACCAGACACGGAACATCATGGTGGCAAATTCCAATGATAACCCTGCAAAAACAATCCTAATATTCACAGAAAATAAAGTCATAAAAGTATAAATAGAAATAATCAAACTCTTATATAAACATATTTTTTGTTAATGTTAAACAGTTCATTCTATAGAATAATTTTTTAACATTAACAATGTAAAACAAATGCAATATGATTTTTTTTCCAACAATAGAAATAATTCATCTTAAACATTGCTTGGGCTTCTCATATCAATGAAACCTGAAGTCTAGAATATGTGTTTTGTCTTCTATGAAATCTTTTCAATGAATCCCCTCTCTGAAATCCAGTGCCAAGAGGTGCTTATGCTCTAAAATAATATCAATACGCTGTGAGTAGAAGTTGCTGACAAAACTATTATGAAATAACCCCACCTGCCAACCCTAGCATTTTTGGTCTGTGTGAAATATGGCTAATAAATCTTATAAAAAAAAAATCTTTTTTTGTAATTTCACAAGGTATAAAGCAAGCACTTTAATAGTAGAATGTCTACCAAACTGCAATGAACTCAAAATACAATGGCAGAAAATTCATCCTGTCACTAATTAAGAATTTCAGAATATTTTGAAAAAGTTTGCATCCACTGATAAAAGGGCCAGAATATGTACATGAAACATCATCCCTAATTATCATGTTCCATCAATCCAAAATTTTTGAATAGTTTCTTTTCCTAATCTACAAGTCTGTATGAGCTTTTACACCAACGCCTTCTTCTTAGTAAAACTATGACAAAACAACTAAATATCATACCATCTTTAACCAAATGATCTTCAAACAGACTGGATAGGACTTTAGCTGAACAGAAGCCTGCGGCCAGGAAAATTCCTGTAATAATTGCCAACTTTCTCTGGTCTGACTCATGGTAGCCTTTTAAGAATAATATCAACTGAAAAATAAGAATCAAGACAAATATGAGCATGAGAATAACATTAGGAAATAATGTAAGAATTTTATTGTTCATCTACTATTAGGAATAGGCTACACCCTTCTCCAGAATTTAGATCTTTATACTGTGCTTTTTTTTTCTTTGGCATGGCAACTTGGTTAGAGTAACTCTGATAAGCAATTAAACTCATGTAAAAACATTTTAAAATTTGCTACCTAGAATTGTTTTTTATAAATATATTTCATTGTTTGTTTGTTTTGGTATGGTTCATGCATGAGTAAAAAGTCATTTAAAATCGAATATAAGTCTGACAAAACAAATATTTTCTTCTGTATGTGTACAATGAATAAGTAAAATCAATTAAAACCTAGGTTCAGTCTGATAAATCTGGCACTACTTGTGAAATACTGGTTTTCTTATGCAATGTTGCCTGAATTTGTATTATCAATTATATACAAATCAAATTCTTTAATATTTGAAATTGTATGAAAATGATGACATACATTATTCCTGAACAAAAAGGACTAAGAATAATTACATACCTTTTTAAGTGATTCTTCGAATGACTTTTCCAGGTATTTGTACCTTCTCAGTAGTTTGTAATAAATCTAAAATAATATTGAAGTTTTTATGCACATAATCTATATTTATTAGTCAAAAACAATTTTCATATGTACATTCATTTAGTGTATAGTATTAGCAAGATTTTATTTAGAACAACAGAACTAATCTTAAAATCAGTTATGACCACATGAAATGTTGTAAATGTGTATTAAAGCCTCAGAGACAATAAATTCATCATTATTCATGTCAGCATGTGAACAGCTATAAAATCCTCATCATTGGCTTCAAAAGTAACTTCAACCAGGTGGTAAACCTGGTTTAGGATTGAAGAAAGATGAACCCAAGAAAACACTTATTAATACCCCTCCTCTAAGGTAGGTGGGGCATAAAAAAATACTTTTATCAACAAATGAAAAGAACAAGCATTCTGAGAGTAATGCAAAACAATACTTAGTCCCCTACCGGCCTCATATTTTAGTCACTGGTAACAATTTGTCAAACAAATGAATACCTAAACTTGATCAGTTTATTATCTACAAGGAACAATAAAAAAAAGTTTAGAAAAGAAAAAGGCAATAGATTTTCAAAGTTCAAAGGGCCATATCTCCCAAAAAAATTTGTGGACCGGCACGAAACTCAAACTCGATCTGTAACTCATCAGGGTAAACTCACATACCAAATATCAGTTCATTATCTATAAGCGTTTAGAAAAAAAGTGAGGAAAACTGAAAATTTAGTGAATTTTCAAAGTTCAAAGGGCCATAACTCCCATAAAAATTTATGAATCGGCACGAAACTCAAACTTGATCTGTAACTAATCAAGGTAAACTCACATACCAAAAATCAGTTCATTATCTATAAGCTTTTAGAAAACAAGGAAATGTGTCAAGATGACACTGATGCCCCGCTGGCAAATAAAATAAAACTGTTATTTTTACCAAATTTGCTAAGTCCAAGGGCCCTAATTTGGGTCAAAATCAGTGGACCGGAACGAAACTCGAACTTGACCTGTAACTCATCATGGTAGACTCACATATCAAAAATCTTTTGAATATATGCAAGGATGTGGAAAAAAAGTGCGGAAAACTTTTTTTTACAAAATTTGCTAAGTTCAAGGGCCGTAATTTAGGTCAAAATCAGTGGACCGGAACGAAACTCGAACTTGACCTGTAACTCATCATGGTAGACTCACATACCAAAAATCTTTTGAATATATGCAAGGATGTGGAAAAAAAGTGCGGAAAACTTATTTTTACAAAATTTGCTAAGTTCAAGGGCCGTAATTTAAGTCAAAATCAGTGGACCGGAACGAAACTCGAACTTGACCTGTAACTCATCATGGTAGACTCACATACCAAAAATCTTTTGAATACATGCAAGGATGTCGAAAAAAAGTGCGGAAAACTAAAGTGTGACGGACGGAAGGACGGACGGACGAACGGACCGAAAAACTATATGCCCCCCAACAAAGTTGGCGGGGCATAAAAAGTGCGGAAAACTGAAATTTTAGTGAATTTTCAAAGTTCAAAGGGCCATAACTCCCATAAAAATTTGTGGACCGGCACAAAACTCAAACTTGATCTGTAACTCATCAAGGTTAACTCAAATACCAAAAATCAACTCATTATCTATAAGCGTTTAGAAAAAAAGTGAGGAAAACTGAAAATTTAGTGAATTTTCAAAGTTCAAAGGGCCATAACTCCCATAAAAATTTATGGATCGGCACGAAACTCAAACTTGATCTGTAACTAATCAAGGTAAACTCACATACCAAAACTCGGCTCATTATCTATAAGCGTTTAGAAAAAAAGTGCGGAAAACTGAAATTTTAGTGAATTTTCAAAGTTCAAAGGGCCATAACTCCCATAAGAAATTGTGGACCGGCACGAAACTCGAACTTGATCTGTAACTCATCAAGGTTAACTTACATACCAAAAATCAGTTCATTATCTATAAGCGTTTAGAAAAAAAGTGCGGAAAACTGGTATTTTAGTGAATTTTCAAAGTTCAAAGGGCCATAACTCCCATGAAAAATTGTGGACCGGCACGAAACTCACACTTGATCTGTAACTCATCAGGGTAAACTCACATACCAAAAATCAGTTCATTATCTATAAGCGTTTAGAAAAAAAGTGAGGAAAACTGAAAATTTAGTGAATTTTCAAAGTTCAAAGGGCCATAACTCCCATAAAAATTTATGGATCGGCACGAAACTCAAACTTGATCTGTAACTAATCAAGGTAAACTCACATACCAAAAATCAGTTCATTATCTATAAGCTTTTAGAAAAAAAGTGCGGAAAACTGAAATTTTAGTGAATTTTCAAAGTTCAAAGGGCCATAACTCCCATAAAAATTTGTGGACCGGCACGAAACTCAAACTTGATCTGTAACTCATCAAGGTTAACTCACATACCAAAACTCGGCTCATTATCTATGAGCGTTTAGAAAAAAAGTGCGGAAAACTGAAATTTTAGTGAATTTTCAAAGTTCAAAGGGCCATAACTCCCATAAGAAATTGTGGACCGGCACGAAACTCAAACTTGATCTGTAACTCATCAAGGTTAACTTACATACCAAAAATCAGTTCATTATCTATAAGCGTTTAGAAAAAAAGTGTGGAAAACTGGTATTTTAGTGAATTTTCAAAGTTCAAAGGGCCATAACTCCCATAAAAAATTTTGGACCGGCACGAAACTCAAACTTGATCTGTAACTCATCAAGGTAAACTCACATACCAAAAATCAGTTCATTATCTATAGCCCTTTTCAAAAAGTCACCCGGAATTCCGATTCCGATTCTTTTGTTTTCATTTTTGCAAGAGTAGGTTCCCTTTGTGGGTCGGCCTCATGGTGTAAACAACGTTGAGCTAAGGAAAAACATCAATTTATCCCTATCCGATTTTGGCGTAATTTCCCATTCCCGGTTCAAATAAACTGGTTTGGAGTGAAGTCTTGGATGTTAACGTATGTTTTAGTAATTTTAGACTTTCGCAATCAGATTTAACATGTTTTAACAAGTTGACGAATTTAGTTAATTTCAACAGATTTTCAATGGAGAGGCCTACCCGGAAGTCGTTAACCTGTAGTGCATAAGTAAAATATTTCTCAGGTCTGCACGTCCGGAAAATACTTTCTAAAAAGGACTATAAGCGTTTATAAAAAAAGTGCGGAAAACTGAGGCGTGACAGACGGACAGAGCGCAAACGTCCCCTTCGGCTTTCGCCGGTAGGGGACTAAAAAGGACAACAACATCAACTTGATTTGCAAGTCTTTATTCCTTTTTTGACTGACTAGTTACTGTGCCTAAACAGTACAAATCCAGTTGATGTTGTTGTCGTTTTCTGTTTCTTTTCATTCTGATGTCGATAGAGACAACCCAGCATACCAAGAGGTATCCTCATCTGGATTTCTGTTAAAACCCAAGAATTCAAACATTCACTTTTCCCTTTAATTTACTTTATCAATAAATGTTTTTAGTCAATACTCACATCATAAAAAGCTTTTAGCTTTTCTACAGACTCCTCTGTACCAAACACACAGACATGAGTTTTTGATAATTTATTTGGGTCAGGATCTTCGACTATTGATCCTCCTGGGGCTACAAATAGTACACCAAATTCATTACTAAAATTAGGTACTACTTTTACATGTCATTTCTTTTTAACAACAAATATCATGTGCACTTACAAACTCACTCGTCCAAAAGAGTCTCATTTCATAAATGTGTAAGTATTTTTTTTCAAAGCATCTAATTTTATAGTTTATGATAGCCTAGAGGTCAGAAACTGATAATGCAATACAAAAACTTCTTTAAGGATCATTAAGCTTATAGTTGTTGAGCAAAAAAGGCACCTTAAAAAAATCTAATTCAATATTTCTACTTGTTATTTTTTGTAAACATTTAAGCAGGTTATTTTGCAATTTTGTCAACAACAAAAAATCACATTAAATAAAATTATGTGTGTGATACATTTACATTGAGTATTGTTTTTTTTTCTAATTGAACTATCATGACTAAATTGGCCACCACCCATCCTAATTTTTCATTGATGTAAACATACCAAGTTGTCCTCCGGCTATGAGTATGTCAAAAAGAACTTCTGCATAACGCCTGTAGTCAAGTTTTGCCCCTGCCGTGTCCAAGTACTTTGAAACCTAAAATACACAACATAAAAATTAAGAATGAAAAAATAACAGCAGAACTACTAGTTCTGAACTAGTAGTTTGCAACTGGCAATGCTAGCAAAAACTGGCTATATACATCTATATAAACAGGTGTAAATTGAATTCAGTAGTAGCTTCTTTTAGCCAATGCCTTATCATTTATAACAATTTCAAATTCAAATATTCATCATAATCATGTTTTTTAATTAATAAAATTAATAATCCTGTAAATTCCAGTGAAGTTTCTTACCTTTTCTAAATCACCATCTGTTTCATTGAGACCTTGTATAATTGCATCCCTGAATATTGAAGGATCGTATTTCTCCTTTTCATCTAAAATGGAAGAAAAATTCAAAATCACAAGCCATTTAAGTAATAGTCATACACATGCAACAATCAATTGGTGATTAAATGTGATGCAGTGAAAGATTAAATTCAAGTACAAGTAATTACATTAATATAATTATCATAAAATCAGAGCAGTTGCATGTATTGTTCCATTCATTCTTTTCGATTTTACTTTTCAAATCACAATTTTTTAACCATAATGATAGTGTTATACCATTGTTCAATAGCAGAAGCTTGCATGTGTTAAAAGTTATCAAAGTGTCAAAGGATACATACCCCTTTTCCGAGTCTTCAGACGCGTGCCTGATAGTGAGGGTTTTTCTGCCTTCTGACTCATAAAACTTCTGAAAAGGAGAAATAATTTCACAAATAAAAATTCATTCAAGATGTTGTAGATATTAATGTACAATGGGAGGGAGAAACACATCTAATACATTTGTGCTTTTACATCAATTAACCTTTAAATTAAAAAAGAAACTGTAATGTTATATACATGTAAACAAACAATCAAGAGAAAATGTATATACAACCTGTTCAATTTAACTATCGACTTTCGATTGAAGCGTAAAGTGAAGTGTGCAAACACAACAATGAAAAGTTACATTGTCATGATCAAGCCAATCGTCAAAATAAATTTCTAATCGTCACTTTTGAAAAACCCAATGTTTAAAATAGTAAATATTATCGTAGAAAGTTAATTGACTTGATTAGCTGATTACTAAGATACTTTTAAAAATCATGTGGTTTTCCATATGTGGGGACAGAGAGACATTTCCTTTAAAATACATGTAATAATATGATTATTGAAAGTCTGTCCGGCGAATAAGCCCACAATAAAGCCTAGCTTAACTAAGGGTCTTGTGATTTTGACATCGGGTAAGTGCCTATTCCACAGAGCGACCAAAGTGTGTACCTTAGGTGGATTAATAGGTTGACCCTTGTCCGCGGGGTTTGTCAAGTCTATAATACAGAATACCTGTCAGCTGACCATAGTGGACCAGCGTGTGCGGAGAGTGCCACGCTTTAGGAAGTAAAATATAAATCACATAAGCTAGACTTTTTGGTCCATACCCAACTTTTCCCTTTTTCCAATGGTCTTTAAAATTTACTGTTCTTTTATGTTTTCCAATCCTCAGAAACCCAGGGGTTCTTGTCTCTCGCTTACTCATTCATCAATGAATGAGTAATGAGTAAGCGAGAGAAGAACCCCTGGGTTTCCGAGGATGATTTTTCCCAACCAAAGCCCACATTTCTCATCAACATTTCATATTCATCGCCCTTTAATAACCTATAAAAAGTTCCTATAGAACAGAGAGGTAGAGCAGTCTGGCGTTTAGATCTAAGATTTTATTTTTATTTATTGTGAGTATTATATAAAAAATGAACCTCACTATTTTACCACATGTATATGATCGGTAAAAAATGAAGCTCATAATTTTTATATCCTCACAATGAATAAAAAAATAAAATTAAGACTCAAACGCCTGTGATAGAGCTTAAATATCCAACTCACCCACTTACTTCAATAATTAGGTTCACAGAACGCAGCATGATACGACCGCAACATATCGAACATTGTATGTTTTAGGCCCAATATGGATAGTCAATTGCTCTGGACACATGCAGCTCATGGTGGGCTGTCGAAGTTTTTTTACCTATGCGGCTTTGAGTGGACTTAAATGACAGGGGTTGGGAAGGTAGGGGGCCATGGGCCATATGCCCCTTGACAATAAAAATGGCCCCTTCCAAATTTAAAATTTTATATAGATTGTTAAAGAATGGCCCCTTCAAACTTTGAATTATAATGAAAAAAGTGGTAAATGGCCCCTTTGTAAAAATTGCTTCCCAATCCCTGAAATGATATAAAACATTAAAGCAAAATTCAACAGCCTTTGGTTAACCATAACAAAAGATATTTTGGGAACAAACAAAGAAGTAGCATTTTTGGCCTTTTCTAAGCGAAAAAAGGGGGATCCTCAAAATCAATCCCATCCATCCTTTTATGGTAAGGAACATCATTGTCAAGTTTTATTGCAAACAGATAACTAGAACCAAAGTTAGTGTGGGAACACTAAAGTTAACAGACAAAGCAGACGACGACGACAGCATCATACCATTATACGGTCGCAAATTTTTAGCGGTCGTATAAAAATTACAAACACATAGAATACTAGTAATATATATTTTTTCTAAATTTATTATCAATAATTTTAATATAGTATTTGTCCGTTACCAACATCATTGCTTAGCAGTTACGCGTATCGTCACTGTTTTCGTTTTTGCAGTTACGAGTATCAATTATGTTTTTAAATATTAGAAATTCTCGAAGTACACTGTAGAAGGCGTTTTACCTAAATAGATAAAATGGAATATCTGTATTTTCTAATTTGTCATAGACTTGGACACCAAAAGAATTTGTTTTCGACGTAAGATTCATTGTTTTGGAAGCGATAAAAATTAATCAGAAAATCGTCCGCCATTTCGTGATACTCGTGACTGCCGTTACGAGTAGTCGCCAACCGCCAGTGCTAAAAGCTCACAATGTTAACATAATAAAATCCATTCTACATGTCAATGGGGCTAATAGATTAGGGATGATATCATAGTACATGTGTATTTCCCACCATTTTCTGTGCGTGTGCAGACTTTTTAAAAAACTTCAAAAATTCTGAATGTGGTAGAACGATATTTCTACGATCATATGTTTGATCTCATGCAATAGACCTTTCAGGGTTATTTGGAGCCGTATTGGATAGGTGGCAATGAAACAAGAAAATGTCATAAAAGCGCTAATGCAACACACAAAAATTTTCCTGATTCTGTATAATATTCTCTCCTCCTTTCAAAAAGTTTGCTCCTATCCAATATGGCACAGATAACCCTGACACGGTCTATTTGTACATTAACATGATTGACAAGCATTGCTTCACTAGTTTTTTCACAGATTAAAGACATGGATCAAATTCAATAAATTTATTCAGCAACAAATTTAACCGTTTGGCCGTTTATGGTGTTGTCTCGATCTTCTGTTTGGTGGTGTTAAACGATGGTCTTTGCAGACAGCCACTAGTTCTCTGTCGATTTTGTACATCATGGTTAGTCTTGCATCTTTTCTTCTATCCTGTAGTGATCGCCATTTGAGCCTATCTAAGATGTTGCTTACGCTCGATCTACAAGTATTCCTGTGATTGTTTGCTTCATATCTGGCTGCTCTTCTCTGTACTGCTTCTCCTTTTTTGATGTCGTTGATAGTGTATGGATCCCAGACTGAGCTCACATATTCCACCAGCAGTCTTATCAATAAGAATTATCACCAGCAGTCTTATCAATAAGAATTATGTCTTTTCTTTTATGTTTAGTTGGACAATTTTCAGGTTTCATCTCAGGAAGCCTAAGGTATTATTGGCTTTTGCTGTAATGATGCTAGATTTAGGGACCGGTCAATATTTATTAGGGAGTTGGGACCGGTGCATTTAAAATTTCAAAGGCAAAAAAAGTTTATGTCCTACATATGAAAAAAGCAAAAAAAATTAATGTCCTATATATTTTGTAATGAAAAAAAGTTAATGTCCTATCAATTTTTAAACTTATGTCTATATACTCCTAATACAAATAAACTTTGTGGATAGAATTATTTTTGGCTATATTTTGCTATATCAAAGTGAAAACAATTATCTAAATTTTATGAAATATTCTATTTGCTAGTTACTTTTGCTTTTTGGTAATTAGAAAAACTTTCAAAAGGGAAGTAACTCCTGAGGGGGACATGCCTCTGGTCTTTACCCTGTGCCTTCAGTAAATATATGACATACATATTCACATTTGTACAATGGCAACCATGTCATGCAATAGTTTCATATTAAACCTGTCATTTTGTTATAAGTAAAAACTAATCAAATACTAAAAATTTTCAATATCTTATTGTCAAATTTACTAGATTTAAAGGTAAAATCCAATTGTCCTTCTCATGAGTTATTTCCCTTTAAAAACTTTCACTAAAAACCAGTAATAATATTGGCAAAAAGCTTATTCAGATGATAAAATAATGATAATACCTTATTATAACATATATACATGCATTAAAACAAATCATTATATTAATTGTATCATATATTACATTTTTTCATAAATACAGTGCTAGCATAAATTAGATCTTCATCATCCCATCACATAAAATAATCTTTAAATTTGTCTGGCACTTTCACAGCTCTCCTCCTTGATGCAGGGAATACAGGTACATTTTTAGTGTCACTTTCACTACTAGAAGGGACATCATCAATGCCATCATCACTTGTTGGGGTAAGAATGTGTTCACTTTCATTATCATCAGAATCAGACTCATCACTTGATTCATTACTAGATTCCTCAGAAGAAGTGTCACATGCAGCCAAGACAATATCGTTTTCTTCACTTTGATCAATACCAATTGCTAAATAAGTAGCTATGTGACGTTTAATAGCTTGAACCTTTTCTGTCTTGTAATGAAATGAACCTAAGCTGTGATGTGAAATGTATTTGTCTAATGTTGCAACGGTTTGTTTTTCTAAAGTATTATTTTCAAACATGTCATTCCAGTCAATTTCATCATAGGTTTTATTGGCGATTCCCTGTCGTTTCTCTTGAGCTGCAAGCAGTCTTTTTTCTTTTTCGAACTTCAAAGTTTCTAAATGTTTTACGTACCTATAAACCATTTCTTCAGATACAATGTATTTGGTGGAAAAGGCTGATATAGAATCTTGGTTCAAACTTGATATTTCACCACTAGAAAATAGTTGTTTAAGGTTAGCACGGGGTTGAAAATCATCAACAGGTCTCAGAGATCCACCAATTTCTAAGGGTGTCAAACTATGTGATAAATAATGAAAGTTTGGAAGTTTATCTTTGTCAGGATATGGTCGTGGAACAGTTTTTATACATGCATTTTCATCTTGCCATAAATCACAGAAATTGCAAGCTTCCCCATTTGCAGACAATCTACATAAATGTTTTCTATATTCCATATACAGTTCACCTGTTTCTATATGTGAATCGATAAAAGTAAATATTTTAGAAAAATAGCCATGTCCAGGAACTTGACTTTTTGATGCTTTTGATGCGTCACAGTAGTTTTTCAGGTAAGTGCCATTCCAAAAGAACTGGTCGTCTGAAAGGAAATAATAAATGCAATTGTCATTTAAGAAATAAAATTTTTAGTGTCTGTCACTTTAAAATTTTTTAGTATGTGAACCATGAAAAATAGGTCACAGTAACCTTATTTCATCTGGATGTGACCAAGTACCCAAGTTGTATCAGTATATAAAGTTTCATGACCTTGATACAAGTATCTATGTTGGACATAAATGCACTTTGACATCTCTATAAAGTGAGTGCTTCAGAATGAACCTTGAAAAATATGTTACAGTGACCTAATTTCTTCTGGATGCTGACCAGGTACCATAGTTGCATCAGTATATATAAAAGTTTCATGACCCTGGTTCAAGAAGAAGTTTTAAATATATTTTGGAGGCAAATACACTTTGCAGAGGTACACGTGCACATGGGTGCAAATGTGACTCCAATATTCCTACTGAGGCAAACCAAAACCAGTAGTTAATTTTTCACTGCATCATACCAACCTGGGAGTTCTGTGACATATGCATGAAGAAAACCTCCTGATGGACCCTTAGATTCATCTACTCGTAGTTTGACCTGTTCCGCAACTGCCCATGCATTTCTCTCCAATGAATTTGCTTTCAGTTTATCAATCTCTGTTGATGTCAATCCATGAATTTCGTCGTCTGTAAGTCCATCAAAGGCACTGAAAATATCCCAGGATAGAGTTGATCCATCAACTAAAGCATCACCTACAATTCAAATTACAAGCACATGTTCTATAAAGTAGTCAATTTTTCAAAATTAACATTAGGATAAATGTAGATACTTTTGTAAAAAAAAAAAAAAAATCCTACCATCATGACCATGAGTATAAACCCCAAAACTGAATGTCAAGTTGTTTTGTGGTAATTTGTGTTAAAATTTTCTTTAAAATATTATCATAACCAGTTTTTAGCAACTTAACAAGTGATGACTTTAATGAGTTTTGTATACTGACATTCGCTGAATGATTATGCATGTTCTACTTTTTTTCAATATTAAATAAAACGAGATCCAGAATAAATGACGGAAAGACTCCAATCCTCATCTTAGGCTTAACAATAAAATACATGTTTAATTCATTTATACATGTAGCTTCTTTTGTTTCTGTTCATTTGAAAATTTCTATTGTAGGATTTCTTTGTTTTTTTTAATAGTAGTTTTAGTTAATTATATATAGAATTACCGATAGCACTGTTTGTTCGCTCTGCTTCATTTTGTGCTGAATCACCAGATGCCCTGTGAATTCGTATTCTTCTAGTGGTATTATGAATACGAGCCATTTCTGCAAATCGAAATCTAACGGCTGTATTGTTGATTCCAACACCTGGTCCAGCATCAGTGTATTCTGAAATGATCGATTTAACGGGAGGCAGGTTCTTGCTATCAATTGATTTAATAAGCTCCCCACTAAGGTCTAGAAGTTCTTTCATATCAGTTTTGAACACATTCATTTCCCCCTGCAGTAGTACATTCTTCACATTTGACAGAGATTGAACAACTTTGCACACTTTATCAAATATATCAGGAACATTGAATTCGTGATTTTCAAGTTCTGTTTTCACTAGTTGAAGTCGTTTGCCAAAATTAGAAATTCTTGTCTCTTCGTACCTTGTAAATATAGCATCACCTTCTACTACAGATTTAATATCTTCGTCCGTTGTTGAATCAACAAAATGGAAAGTACTATCACGCGCAATAGCACAAAGACGTCTCAACTGTTTTGAATCATTCCCTACTGTAGCAACCTCATAAACATCTGGACATTCATACCGTAACCGCATTAAGTCACTGGCCCACACACAGCCTGAACTGCCCACATAGTATTTCGGGCGTATGATGACATGACTTTCATCTGTATTCTTAATCAGTTTATCTTCGCCTGAAGTAAAATAGGGATACATTATTATAAAAGTAAAAACTCCATATAATTAAATAATCTAGTGAGCTCACTCACATACTCCATATGGGAGATAATTCAATAAAGTAAGTTGATGTCTCCTAGGCCAAAAATCAAATCCCACCATGTAAGATCACTACCTCAGGCTGCATGCATACAAAATCTAAGAAATTTAGGATTAATAGTCTCTGAGAAAACTGTGACGGATATACGGACACAGACCAGTCAAAAACATTTGTTGCAATATAATCAAAATTACAAATGTTGATAATCTCAAAGACAATTTTCAGCAACATCTTATTGAATCGATCTTCTTTTTAGTCTTTGTGTAATGCGTTGGTTATGAGAATAAAGTTTGATTGATTGCATTTGGTCAAAATGATATATAAATGCACAGAATCATTTTAAAGATTTGATACAATGTCAACTTATACCAAAAGTTTCATAAAAATTGTCAAATCAAAATGGCATGTGAAAGTATATTTTCAATGCATATTGTGACAAACATTCGTACACAATTTACCTTTAATCAAGACATGCTAGATACCAGTCAAAAAGCTGTCCACTCTTTTTGTTGAACCTACAATGTCAACTAATATGAAAAAAGAATTATGTCAATAGATACCATTAATTTCTTCTGTCCTCCATGTCATAAAACGGAAGGAACTGGGAGTCTGATACACTTCCGGGGTCCCAAAATCATGTTGAGGTAGTTTTCTCTGTTTTGTCTCATCTGACACTTGCAGTATCTTGCCAGCCTTGGTATCTCGAAATCCAACTAAAAAACAGTTAACAAAGTGTTTGAATATATTGTTATATATAATTGAAACATGGAGTAATCTTAAATTGAATAAGAAGGTGGTACATTCTACATGTTCTACTGGACATAAATTTCCATAAGTCTGAGGAACAATTGTTTAGATATTAACAGCCATTCTTTAATATGTTTTTATTTTTTTTCTATTTAAAAACTTTTCATTGTACATGCACTAGAGGGTGTGTCTATAAGCACATATGGCCCTCGAGTCCTTAAAACTTTTTGTAGGTATATATAGAAGCTGAGATATGGACTTAAAACCCAGAAATTAACCCAAGTCACCCAAGTGTATATTGTAGGTCACAGTGACCCAATTCCCTGTGGACTGTGTCAGGCTTCCAAAGATAAATATCCTAACCGTATTGCATACATGTACAGAACCCGAGATATGGACCTTTGAAACCAAAAACTTAACCAAAGTCATTCAAGCATAAAATGAAGATCACAGTAACCTTGTGAAATGCTACCCAAAATACATCTACTGTTGATATATCATAACCCTACTATATATATAGTACCTGAGATATGGACATAATCCAGGAACTTCACCAAAGGGTTACGGGCACACGGACAGACACAGGTACATTTTTTTGTAAAACTGTATGTCCAACCCATTATCCTGGTCATAATAAACTGTAGAAATTTTATACATACCATCAGTACCAGGTCTTATGTATGCTTTATCATCAAACGATATCTCCATGCTATTTTCACGTAAGGAGCTGTTTCTGCCAAACATATCTATTCTGTTAAGCTTCACATGAGCTCTTTGATGGTGAGTCAGGATGTTCTCATCATCTTCAGTTTTGGGTGGTTTTTTTGCACAAAACAACCAATGTCCTACAATAAATACATTTGTAAATATGGGGTCTTTCTTTGACTATTTCAGGACTTGATTTGAAATATATGCATATTATAATAAGCTTGGGCCAATGCAAAACAGTGAGCAGCACCCGTTGGGCTCATTGAAGACTGCTTAAGCTGTTTTTCATTGTTTTTTTTTTAAATTTCCACCTATTTAATAAGTGAGTTGTGTCGCATACACTTATTCCACATCCCATTAATTTTTAAATTATTATTTTTATTTGTGATATTTGAAATTGTTTTGTTCTGATGAAGTTGCTAATCTTTATTTTTTTTATTCTATCAATGTTGTGACATGTTAACCATGTTAACAATGAGGTAACATTTCTATCTTACATGTAATTTATCAAAATTGCAATAAAAATGGTTTAATCAGGATTTTTCTTAGCTTCAATTTCATAGCAGATTAGACCCTTTGTTTATCATGTTTATACATCATATCGTAACATGTACATGTATGTGTACTTGCATTCATGAATGAATTATTATAACCAATATCAAATTTTATCACTTGATATATATTTCATAAACATGTACCTTTATGTTTTTTTCCTTCAATTGTATTGATGTTCCTTGGTCTAGCTCTTAGTTGGACAGTTTTTGCTGATTTAATGAGTTTTTTTCCTCTTCTCATCAAACTATAATTCGCAATGGATAAGAGGTCTTCAGACTTGACTCGATGGTTTAAGTACATTACAGTGTCATGTCTTCTACCATGGGCTGAAGTTTTTGACTCAATAGCATTCGCAATAAACGTTTCATCTTCTGAGTCGAGGAGTGATTTAGCACCTGCACCACTTTTCCTCAGTTTTATTCTGTTGTCTTTTATCAATCTCTGACTTAGTCTTTTAACACACTGTTTAAATTTTTGCTTGGAAATTTTGTCAGTTTTATTGAGTAAATCTTTATTAGCTTCAATATTTTGCATTAATATATCTCTTTTAGCACATAAGTCTAGTTTTCGGATTTGAGGTAATGTGTCGGAATGTTTATTTAGCTGCTCATTGACATGTTTTATACTGTCCTCAGCTTTATCAATTTTTGACTTTAATCTTAATGTTATCATGTCCTCTGCGGCCACTGTTGCATTTTCAATTTCTTCAAAAATGGTAGTCAATCGCTTCGAATGTTTCAATGCATTGTCCGGTTTAATTCCTAGAGAATAAATCTGATCTCGTGTCAGAAACCTTGACAAAATTGACTTGACAACATTTTTGTCATGTTCAGAATCCATAGAATAAAGTGCCTGTTGAATAAAGTGGTAATCAATGCTGTCTGGTAACACAGAAGAAACATTAGACCTGTCATAATATTGATTTAAAATGATATGTTGAAAAATTCCGAACAAATCCAAGTGGTCACTGTCTAGAATTATTAAGCGTTTTGCAGATGTGCCATATATAATGCATCGTATTCCATGAACTGGGTCAAGGATATCATCTCGAAAACGTGTTGAAATGTCATCATGACGCACATCAAGCGGGGCTTCTATAAAATCTGCATATAAGTCAAGACCTACATCAAATTCAATAAAACCAAGGGCAGGAAATTTATGTGAGGATTCATAATCCTCGTTATCAAATTCATTCGTACTTGCTGGGACACATAAAATCTCTAGTATATGAATCAATGCATCTAACTTCTTTTTCAAGACATCACTTGATGTTGATGCTTTTAAAGTTTGTAGTTTTAAAACATTGCCCTCCACTGGTATAGTTTGCAGTGATTTTTGAAGATGATAAGGACTGGGAACTAAACTTTTTGTTAGAGTACGCAACTTTGACCTCTTTTGAGAGAAAGAAAAGTTCGATTTTTTTGGAGAATCTTTACCCATTTTCAAATTCTTCCATGTTTCATGACACCGGAAATAAAAATACTATTCTAAATAACGTCAATTCCGGGGTAGTTCGATTCACCGAAATCCCCGGTATTTACCAAAATCCCCTCATAACTCACCGAAATCCCATTGTTTTGTGGAATAATACCCTCAAAATCAATAATACCATCATCGATTTGCCTTATAAAGTTAGTTTTAAACAAAAATAATGTATTTTAAAGTTTGTATTCATTTTTATTGGTGTGCCGTATATATATTGCAATCCAATATGGCGTCCTATACAGGTATTATCACAGTGCTAAAACTAGTATACAGATCCGATAGCAATTATGTTGTGTACACATTTTAAACTAAAACATAAAACATTAAAATATAGAAATAATAGCGAATCTTTAATTATTAAAACTAAATTTTACTTACAAGATGAAAACATCTTGGCTGCATTACCACCATTCATTCATTAAATTTTAGAATTAGAAAATTGATTTGCTAATATTAATATTATTTAAAAAATATATATATGATTTATCAAATATATGATCAATTGCATGGGTGGTCATTATTGATAACTTTCACAATTATTTAAAGTTTATTAAGAAAAATTAAAACTGACTAAGATATCCTGCACAAGGCTCAGGCATATCTATAGCAATCCGCGATTTCACAATTATTTAAAGTTTATTAAGAAAAATTAAACCTACTAAGATATCCTGCACACGGCTCGGGCATATATATAGCTGTCCCCGATTTCACAATTATTTAAAGTTTATTAAAAAAAATATAACTACTAGGATATCCTGCACAAGGATCGGGCATATCTGTAGCAGTCCGCGATTTCACAATTATTTAAAGTTAATAATATAAGAAAAATTAAAACTACTAAGATATCCTGCACAAGGCTCGGGCATATATCTATAGCAGTCCACGATTTCACAATTAGTAATTGTTTATTTATGAAAATTTAAAAAGCACGCAATACGACCGTAGCAACTCTAAGTCCTCTTGAAGGTTGTTGTTCTCTCGTTGATACGCCTCCTCCTCTGACCAATCTTCCGTATGCGGATCATTCCGTGTGTATTTTGTCCTGTTTCGAACGTTAGCCAAACCAAAATCTATCAATCAACCACGTGCATTAAATGAACTATTAGCAATTGGGATTTTATTTTATTTACTATCCCACCACTCACCCCATTCTGTTACTAAATACATCTGGTAAACTACTTGGACACGGCTTTGTTGAACACCTCCGTAAACGACTTGAAGACCCAAGAAAACCACACCAATGGATAGACCCTACTAACTGCCAAGGACATGTTAATGTACACTTTCACGGTTTCAGTGGCGGGTACGTAGCCACACTTACCAAGTAGATCAGATGCGGACTATTGGTTCACTACAACCCAAGGATAGTAATTCTACAAATTGGTGAAAATGATTGCAGCGAAAACTTATTTGACGAAAAACAATTCACCAAAGATGTTAAAGATCTAGTCATCGAATGCACTACCGGAGGAGCAGCTGTTTTGTTCATGGCAGTTCTCCAACGCTCCCGAGTTAGTCATGTACACCAGCTGAATATGAAGAAAGAAGAACCATTGCTAACAAAGTTTTCCTGAACGTGGCTAAAGAACACAAAGCAGATGGCTACTTCAAACCTATCAAAATTTTACATTGTGTAAATACGTATCTTGTTGTTTATTATTATTAATATTATTTAAGAAAAGAAATAAAGTTTATTTTAATTGCTAGTTATTGATTCATGAAATTTTATGATGAAATAAAAATAAAAATGGATACCATGTGGTTAAATCCAAATGACGATCATGGAAATCTATATATACTTATTCTTTTTATATTGAAAAAAAACAAACAAACAAAAAAACTATTTTTAATACTTTCTCGGAATATCGATACTCATTTTAGCAAGACCATCACCTGTATAGTACGCCATATTGAATTTCAATGAATTTTAATTTTACACATCACACAAATAAATTTGTATACAGACTTCAAAAAACTTTCTCTCTCCTTAAAAACTATTGTTTTAATGCAAATCGATGTTGGTATACTCGATTTTGAGGGTATTATTCCACAAAACTAAGGATTTCGGTATTTTCTGAGGGGATTTCGATGTTTTCTAAAGGGATTTCGGTAAATACCGGGATTTCGGTGAATCGAACTACCGTCAATTCCGGGTAAAAATTTTCCGGAATATCCGACATGATTCGATTACCGATTCTCTATATATTTCAACAGGCACGTTTGATTAAAGCAAACTATGACTTTTACCTACTCTGTTTACTTGCATATTTTAAAGATACCTTCAACTTGAAAAAAACTTTTCAATATTATTTTGCATGCTGGATTTAGATTCACATCTAGAACCGGATTTGGTTGTAGTTTTGTGACTTCTTGTATACTTCCGGTATAAAAATTTCGAGCAGACAACTTTTAAATTATGGGCATTGATCAGCGCGGTGTTATGAGAGGAAGGTGCAGAGTCCCAGAATGTGATTGCGCCGATTTTCTAATGCTTGACAACTCATCATCTTGTGGATACTGTGGAGATCCTCCAGCCAAACACATGCCACAAGAACCTGCACAAGAGGCAGTTCAATCAGCATCTCCACAAACACACACAGGTACACTTGCTTTCCTTGTCATGTTAAAAAGAACAGGGCATGGGAAAAAATTAATTTCAAGACCCTGAGGGATTCGATCTCCTTCCAGTTTGCCCTCTTGTACGTGTTACGTTTATAGAAGATGACCATTTGATTCTGAAGGGGGCTGGCAGTTATTCTGGCCTGGAAAAGTTGGAAATAAATAATTTGGCCTCTGTTTGCAAGAAAATAAATAATCTGTCACAAGATCCTTGCTCAATTAAGTATATTGTTTGCTGAAAATAAATTTTCTTGCCGTGTAGCGGTGAAAAATAAATATTCATGACCGAAAAATTTTAAATATAAATAATCTGTCTCAATTGAAACTGGCAGCCCCCTCTTCAGGTTCAAATGGTCATCCCCTTAGAATATTTACCGACTTACAAAAACATGATAAATCATACACACAGCACTCTTGCACTGTCTGTAATACGGGTGAATAAAAATACAGATGTAAAATGGATGTTGAAATATGGATGTAGTACAAATGTACATGTAATAGATGGATCAATTACATTCATGGAAATGATTAAAAAATGCATGACATAATTATTTATTGGTATTTGAAAATTCTTTTAATAATGGATTCCTAACTAAACCCTAGCTGTCAACTTAATGTGTCAAAAATTGTGATAAATATTCACAGTTACTTTGCAGGGGTGGGGGGGGGGGGGGGGGGAGTTGGCAAAGATGGGCCACATCCGGAAATTCAACAAGTTTGCCATTTTTGAGAAATTAGGGGTAAAAAGGAAAAAAACGCTGATGATAAAAATAAATATGTATTGAAAGTCCACCCCAGAATGCAAGTGTCAAAAACCATTGTGAGTCCACCATGGGCTGCATATGTCCAAAGCCATTGACGATCCACGTAAGGCCGCAAAGGAGCAGGGTTCAACTTGTTGCAGTCATATCATGCTGGGCTTTGTGTAGCTTTTTATTCAGTTTGTTTGTATACAAGTAGATTTGATATTTTTTCAATAGTATCATAATTATTATTTTTGTAGGTCCAGCATTACTCCAGGCCAAGAAGTGGATGGATGTGAAATACGGATGGATCCCCAATGCTAAACGCCCGACTGGCAAATTTTACAACAGTGTACTAAAGAGCTTTTTTCCAAGTTATTGGCCATATTGTGGACAGGAGAGTTTTTTTCGACAGGCGTTCATATTAGAAAGAAAGAGACGGTGGGAATGGGAGAAGAAATTAAATTCCATTGAGCAGGAAGTAGCCAATCTAAAAAGTGACAACCCAGCATTTGCTGGACGTTATTTGAATGAGCATACCAACATCAAACCAAATAAATTTGACACAGAAAATTTAGAGAGGCTTCTTGACTTATTAATCAATCTAAAAATGAAAGTTGACGGAGCCTTAAGTGATGTCAAAGTTGAGGACGACAATTTGTTTCTAAAAAATGGTAAAATTAAATCAGGGCGCGTTGACAATCATCAGTATAATGAACAGTTAATGGAAAGAATGAGAATTCTTTCTGCTGAAATTAACTCCCTTGTAGACAAACTGTCAAAAAAGAAAGAAATTATTAAAAGTGTGTGGAGCCATAAACCTGTAAGTGCTGATGCCAATGAACGTAGACGAAAAAGACTTAGAAGACAGAACAACTGGAAAGTCAAAGACAGGTCAAGAAAGCAGTGTTTGCAAAGGATGGTCCATATTTTTATAAGTTTGGGCGGTGAGCCAATGGAGAAAGAAATGTCATCATCACATTGGGGTATTTACCAGCTAACTGACATCAATGAAGGGATGTTAAGGGAGGTATTTGGGACCAAACCTAGTGCGAAAGATAAGAGATGCCTTGAACTTTTGATGGAAGAAGGTTGTTTCAGAATGCAGGCACAAGCATCTGTTTCCAATTTTATTTCTTAATAACATACTAGTATTATAACATACATGTAACATAACATATTTGATTTCTAGCCAAAAATGTCTGACAATGTAATTCTTTATAGAGCTTTCAAATTTTGAAAACAAAAAATAATTGTCATATTAGAATCAAGATAATTCATTGAAGGGTTAATATATGGGGATTTTACCATGGGTAATCACTTTATGCCCATATTTTACAACTTGCTGATGCTTGTTGGCAAAATATTTGACATAAAGTGATTACCCATGGTAAAATCCCCATATATTTACCCTTCAATGAAAAATTTCTTAATTATAGAAATCAGAAATATTTATTGAAAGAAAGCTCATAAATGAACATGTATATAAAAGTTACAATGATAGGAACAATAATATAAGAAGCACTAAAAATATTAACTGATTATATAAGAAGCACTACAAATATTAACTGATAAGGTTAAGTTGAAGCCAATTTATATGGTACATTGTTTGCAATTTTCTTTTAACATGTTTAATATCTGACAACATTTTGCCCTTAATTGCTCTTTCAGTTCATATTTACCGGTACTATAAAACAACAAGAATGGGGAGGTTTCATAAATGTGGATAGATCCAGGGACATTAGTACATGAATCTTGGACACACTTTGCTTGTTTAATTTATGTTAAGTTTATTCTATGTTTCTAGTCAATTTATAACTTTAATATTTTTACTTATTTTTTTGTGTTTTACATCATGTCCAGGAATTAACATTCCGTCCAATTTTGTTATAACTAATGTGACTTTTGCAAGGTTTTTTCCCCACATATTTTTGTTAAGTTTTTATTGTTTAAATGTTGTTTTTTTTTTTTTTACATATTTTTGTTAAGTTTTTATTATTATTGAATATGTTTGAATGTACAATGTTTGTTTTTAATGTATATTCTATAGTATATTATTTTTATGTGTCTTTATTTTTAAAGTTTTATTTATATATTCAAATTAAATGTACAATGCATTATAGATTGCATTAATTAAAGTTTCACACTAATTTTCAAAATAAATTTACTTTTTGGTTGAGGTGTTGTCTTTTTGACATACATGTACATGTACTCCTTATTTCCATTCTTTTTTTCTAAATGGTAAACAGCAAACAAATCCTTAGAAACTTAATGAAAGATTAAGATACTTTCTTATTTTTCAGTGTATATTAGTTGTATTTTTCATGTTACACGAAACCTTATAGTATATTTTTTATATATTTTGTTTGAAATACAATTAATGTACATTGTACTACAATGAAAATGTCCGACCAAGAATCTCAAGTACACAGGAATATACATGTATATACTAGTATGCATACTTGTTTATCTGTTTTGTGTACATGTATTGTTGATTTTTTAAACATATTAAATTCTTTTTTAAACACTAACATATTTTTTTTTTCGCAAAAAAAAAAGTTGCTGTCCTATCAGCGCTGATGGAAAAAAAAGTTTTGGCCCTATCAAAATTTTCACAGAAAAAAGTATGTGTCCTACTACAATTTGCACCGGTCCTATCACTCCAATAAATATTGACCAGTCCCTTAGCTTATAGAAACTGATTTTACATTCTCTTTCGCATTCCTTATATTCAGTTTGGAAGGTTTTTTTTATAACCATTCATACCCCAAGTTATTTTCAGCTAACTATCGAGAAATCTTCAGTTCTATCAACTTTTGATTTCACTACGACGAAGAAATAAAATGATTTATATCCAGACATGACACATGTCTTTTGTTTCATCGTTCAAAAATGGCAAATTGTGAAACAATAGGATATGCATCTTTTTTCTTTACGTACTTGATATAAGTGATCTATTTTTCGTGCATGTAACAATGGCATGTTTTCCAATCTTACCTAAACTTCAGTAGAAAAAGTAATGCCGGAAAGAGTTCTGTTGCTTCTTTCTCGGCCTTGTTCAAGAAAGAAAATGATACGTTACTATATTTAGCAACAAATGAGAGTTCTCTCGCGAGATTCCGACCTTTGAAGTCTTCAAAGCGATTTAAACGACAAGGCTTCAACACTGGATAAGAAGAAAGCATCTGTTTAACGCGGTTCTTTGTCACGTGACTACAAATTCTCTTGACTTTTCGTCATTGAGAGGAAAAATCCGATGAAACTAGAATGCTAAAAATGGCAGCCCCCATGTCAAGGGCATATTTTTCACAAATCTTCCCTAAACTGGTTGGTAAAAGCTTTTTAAGGGTTATGGTTATTCTAGATAGACGTAGAGATGTATCGGGGATTTAAAAAAAGAAAGAAATAATGAGATGTGAAATAAGTGTACGCAACACAGCTCACTTAATCCATTTCAACTTCATGTCTATAACAAACATAAACTTGCTGTAGCCCGCTGTAGCTCAGCCAAGTCAAAAAGATGTCTAAAAACAGTCGTTTAGAAGAGGGGGTGGATACAGTGGTTCTAGAAATCAGCGTCCACAGATGATCCTATCCTACATTATACATTTGTAACTGGAGAGCATGAATTACTTCACAAAATCGACATGTCCTGACCAGGACTCGAACCCTGGACCTCTAGGTTTACAGTCAGGTGCTCAAGAAGTACTTCCTTTGTTTAGGGATAAAGGCTGGCTATTTAAATCTACTAGGAAGGGGAGCAACCCTGTTACACTTCCCCCTTCTCAAGAGTCATGATACCTTCATGTATAAATAACTCTTAACACAACACAACCCAACCCTGGCTAGGAAACCTTCTAACCACCGTGGGTTTTTTAGTAGGGCGCCAAATGTAACCGGAGAGCATGAATTACTTCGCAAAATCTACATGTCCTGACCGGGACTTGAACTCGGGACCTCTAGGTTAACAGTCAGGCGCTCTACCTCCGAACGAAAGAAGTACTTCCCTTGTTCAGGGATAAAGACAGGCTATTTAAATCTACTAGGAAGGGGAGCAAACCCGTTACACATTATTCATTTCAATCAATGAAATCAAAGTATGAAATTAATGTTAATTGGTCTGCCTTATCAGGATAAGGTGTCGATAAAAGTTTTGTTTGTTTGTTGTTATTGCAGCTAGTACTACAATCTTGTTGAGATGTTAGCTTTGGTGAAAATATTTTGATTGGCCTCCTAATCTCATCGAGATATTAGCTCCGGTTAAAATTTTTTGATTGGCCTTAGAGTAGGTCAATCAAAAAATTTTCACCATGCTAACATCTCAACCATATTACTAGTAGTGTGATAATTACGGAACCTTGGTTCCAAGCTCAGGCTGTATTAGTTGGTTAACATTACTTCTGGTTTGTGATCACATCCCCCGGTGCAGTTATTTTCAGGTATTCGACAAGGACGGATGTCCAAATTATATGCCGACTGACATTTCTGCCAACCAGTTCATATTGTTTTGATTCTGTGGCATATTACGTACATATCAATTAAGTAATCTCCAAAGTACAACAGTACTACTACTGCATTTTCAAGGCTGCTATTTAAAACTCTTTTTGTGTAAAGACTGTTCTGTTAGGCAAAAAAACCCACAGCAGGGCTATGCTTGTGGATTACAGACTGCCATAAGTGTGCTCACTGCTCAGAACCTGACATCAGGTCAGGTTGTTTTTTCCCATACATGTCACAGAAAAGAACTCGCCAGCAAGTAAATTAATTATTCTTGCTACCTGATTTTCAAATGTTTATTGTGAAATTATTTGGACAGTATTGAAACCTGACCAAAAAAAAAAAGACCTATATGCCCTGAAAATGGACCCTTCCATGACAATTTCAGCAGAACTACAACAAAATTAACAACATGACAAGAACTGCTTTTGAGAAAGAAAAGTGGCGAGATCTGCTATGTGACTAGTAGACTTATACAGCACAGTGACAGTAATCAATGTACCCCAGGTGGTTGAATGGGTAGTCCTGTTATATTTAATGCCAGAGTTCAGTGATTCTGAAGGTTATTTTGATTTTACCAGACCAAAACCTATTTTTAACAAAAGTTTTCAATAATTCCATTGTAAATAATCTAATTTTTTTACCAGACCACTCCAATTTTTACTGGACGTGTCTGATGGTCCAACGGACCTTCGGATTTAGTGAGAGTTGTTTGGATATAATGGTTAAGGTGGTAACTAATACCATTTTGACCTAAATATGGACCAAATGAAGAGTAATAAATTACTGTAGAACTTTAGAAATTACCAAATTTACTGTAGAAATTACTAAAGAACATGCATTCTTTTCAAGTAAACTGCATGATATGAATATCATACATGTACTTTGAAAAAAAGCATTACATCCATTATTTTTAAACAAATATAAATTACAAGATTTTTATTTCTGTGTGAAATTTTTCACTCTTTTGGTACATATAGCAAGTTCTACATACAATTTCAAGCTTAACTGAATGTGTTCTTCAAGCATTGAATCCTTTATCAAAAACAAAGGCGTTTCGGAATGTTTAGAAATGGCCTCAACAAAAAAAAATTCAATTACCGGTACTAAAAATCCATGTGTACACAAATCAAACACACCATCATTTGTGAGAAGTTTTTAAAATACCAAAAAGGTATATTGAAACAGATTAGGTAGAGCGATCAAGATGTCTTACGAATTTATGATCACTAATCAGAAACTAGAGGCATTTTAGTATTAAAAGCTGACAGTTTACATAATTATTTCATTTGAATTTTACACCATTCTATGACATGTATGATAAGCTCTAAAAATTAACAACATATTTTAATAATACATTTCCTTTTCATATAACTGTACCACAATTCAGTCCTTTTGTCTTGTAATGAATACAGGTGTATCACACATTGCACCAATTTTTTTCTTCAAAAATTCAGAAAGGACTTGTTTTAGATCAAGGGTTCAATAATCGAAAGACGTAATTAGTTAAGTTTAAAATTGTAAGAATAATTTGCTAGATGTACCAAAAGATTGAAATATGAAAACTCATACAGACTTACAGTAATACATGTACATGGAAGGAAAAAAAACAGATGAAAGAAATGAAGTTCTATATATTGTGGTTAGACAGACTGAATATAAAATAATACATATGAGCAGTCAGAGTATTCTTAAAGCTGACTTGTTTTATTTTGCAGGGGTTTAGAATTTGTAAGCATGGAGAGATTTGTCCAGTAATGCTTCAGAGTCAAAGATACAAACATTCAAAACATTACAACCCAAAGTTCAAGAAAGAAAGAGCTGCCAAGTTTATGGAGATAGTAAGTTCTTACATTTTTTTCTATTAATGAATCTAAAAAGCTACATGTATTTGTATCTAAAAAGCTACATCCAATCCTTTAATATTAATTTTGGAAACTAAGACAAAAGAGCAAACAATATTCGACATACTTGATAACAATTTTATGAAATTAATACCATTATAACTTGTTCTATGAACATGTAAATTTGGTCAGAAAGTCAACTTATCATTTGATTTCATGAACATTACAATAAAATGCAAAATAAAGAGCTAATTATCATAATATAAAGTATAAAGAGTTGAAAACCAATCATGTTATAAAATGTTCTTGAATCATAATTTTGTTTTATGAATACATCTCATGTATATATATCTACATGTAAACTAAGTCAAGCTTAACTTGTTTTAACCCTTATGAATAGGAATTGCCAGAATATGACACAAAGAAGAGTACCAAAGAGAAGAAGAAGTCATTGGACGAACAGAGAATGGAAAATAAGAAGAAAGGGAATGAACCCCCAAACCAATTTAATCCAAAGCCTATTTCTATTACTAGCACTTGTAAGAAAAGCATATTTAAAATATGGATATCATAGGGAATTCAATTACCTCTTGAAACTAATTTCCATCATGTCCATAACACAGTACTTGGAAGAAAAGCATATTATCTGTACAGGGAATTCATTTACTTTTTGATACAAAAAGAAAAATACTTGAAAAGGTATTAAACTTGCAAAATGATCTTAAGCAATCATGTTAATAGTCAGGTTGTATTATTAAGATATGCAAGTTTCAGATTTCACTTGTATGAGTGCTTAAACTTTACTTGTCTAAGTTAAAAGGTAGACCCATATTGTCAATCTTTTATTCAAAATTAAAAGTAATATATGCTTTTAAATTTCCTGCCTATTTTATGTATTTGGAATGTTTTATAAAAAGTTTTATTGATAAAGACCATTTGGAATGATCTTATTATGTCTTAAAGACATGATTAAATGGTTAAGCTAGATAGAGAGTTAGTCAACTACAGTTTGTACTTGAAAGACAATTTGTCAAATTGATGTTGTGAAAAACAGAGGATATGTTGCTCTCGGTTGCGGTCATTGCTCAAAAATTTTTATGGTAGACATCATGCACTCATAGACAAATATGGGATTTCCATCTCTCAGATGAGTGTAGATGTTGGTTTGTCATAGGGTTTTGTTTTGTCTTCCTTTACCGGATTTGACACACTGAATTGGAAATTTGCAGCGCGAAGGGTGTGCTATATCAGGCAGGAACCCCTTACTCTTCCAGAGCACCTGAGTTCACTATCATTACGACTAGAGTTCGTGTTGTTAATTGATATTCAGTAGTTATTGTGCTCCCGTGTTTTATAAGTTGTCTGTTTATTCTTCCTGTCCTTCACATGTCCTTGTGTGTGTTTACTGGTTTTGTCTCTGTCCTTTCGGACTTTGACATTTGGATGCCCCATTGGTACCTCTGCTTCTTACAGACCTTCAAAATAATAGCCAAGCTAAAAGTAAAGATTAATGTAGTAAAGACACACTTGTTTAGTTCAGAATCTCACCTGCTTAGCAAATATAACATTGTACTACAAATCCTATGAATTTCTATGTCAAACAGAAATATTGTCAGAAATGTTCAGCCTCACAAAATTTTTTTCCCTGGATATTAATGGTGAAAGCAGGTCCAGTTACTATACCACTCCGCCCCATCGTTCAAAGTTTGTGTAATCTGTAGAACTCTCTATAAAGAATTATACAGTTTGTGATTTATTGTATAAAAAAAACTCAACTATGTCAAAAAATCTATTTCACGTTTGTGGGTTTTTATATATTTCAGCTGGAGTGTTTGAATCATACATACCACCAGAAGGAGATGGAAGGCTATCAAAGTTATCAAAAGATGTAAGTAAGATATTTTACAATTTATGTGTCTTCAAACAATTGCTCCTTCACAGTAGGCTGTCCTTCCCAATGTTATTAGGTTGGATATGCCACTGCCAGACACTTTTAATAATTTCATCAAGATTATTGATAAAGTTTAAATTTCAATAAATTGTCAAAATTTTATTACCATCATTTATTAAAATACTAATTTTATGACCCATATTTTTTTCTAAGGAAAAATTAATTTGTTGTAAAAAGAAAATGTCATTAGATTTTACAATAAGCAACGTGGTAGCACAATGCTTTGTGATAGATGTTAGTACTTTTCATGATTTAGAGAGAAAAGGTAAAAAATATGTCATCAAAAAGAAGTTCGGAAAGCCTGGTGCAGTGCTAAGTGTAAGAACTGTGGGACAGAAACTTGAATTGTGAGGTGATGAATTATATTACATGGATATAATTTTAGTTGTATCATTGGCTTTATATCTGTAGGGTGCTAGACAGTCAGTTGCTGAAGTTGGGATGAAAACAAAATCATTGAATGAAGTTAGGAAGATAAAAAAATATGAAGATTTTTCCTCCAAGACTTTTCCTGCTGAAGCTACAGAAATATATATAGAAACTCATAAACTGTTGGAAGAGTAAGAACTTTTATTTTGTTTTATTCTTGAAGAGTTTATTTAGGTGCACTTGTAAATATGTTCATAGAACTACAGGTTCTTTTTCTTTATTTTTAACAGAATATGTGTCCCGTAATATTTTTAAAAAATAATCTTACATTCAAAATTTCAAATCTGTGTATTTTAAGTTTATACATTCTTATTATCTGCATCAGTGAACTCACAGTAGGTTTAGGAATATGGTCACTGCATGAACAAGAAAAATAACTTTAAAAAAAAGTTGCTTAAACATCCAATTATTATTAGCTCACCTGGACCAAAGGTCCAAGTGAGCTATTGCCATCACTTGGCGTCCCTCGTCATCGTCTGTCGTCGTGGTCTGTCGTCTGTTAACAATTTTTCACAAATCTTCTCCTCTGAAACTACTGAACAGAATTTAATGAAACTTGGTATGAATGATCCTTAGGGTGTCCTGCACCAAACTTGTGTTTTGATTTTTGATCCGTCAAAAAACATGGCCACCGTTACTAAAAATAGACCAGGGGGGGTCAAACTACTGTTTTTGGCTTGTAAATCAAAAAGTATAAGAGATAGATGAAATCTGATGCCACACTAGTGCTTCAGCATCAAAAGTTCTACAAAAGACTCCATTTGGTCGAAGTTGTCAGATGATCCCTTATAGGGGTTACGGCCCCTGAAAGGTAAAAAATAGCATTTTTTCATGTTTTTGGCTTATAGAATGAAAACTATTGCAGATAGAGAAAAGCTGTTGCTTGTTTAAATGTTCAGCTCATTTAGCTCTACAAAAGTCTTCATAGGGTCTAAGTTGTCAGATGACCCCTTATAGGGGTTACAGCCCCTTAAAGGCAAAAAATAGTGTTTTTGGTCTATAGAATGAAAACTATTGCAGATAGAGAAAAGCTGTTGCTTGTTTAAATGTTCAGCTCATTTAGCTCTACACAAACAATAGTGTTTTTTGCCTATAGAATGAAAACTATTGCAGATAGGGAAAAGCTGTTGCTAGCTTAAATGTTCAGCTCATTTAGCTCTACAAAAGTCTCCATAGGGTCGAAGTTGTCAGATGACCCCTTATAGGGGTTACAGACCCTTAAAGGCGAAAAAAGGTGTATTTAGCCTATAGAATGAAAACTATAGCAGATAGAGAAAAGTTGTTGCTTGCTAAATTGTTCAGCTCATTTAGCTCTACAAAAGTCTCCATATCGTGGAAGTTGTCAGATGACCCCTTATAGGGGTTACAGCCCCTTAAAGGCAAAAAATAGTGTTTTTGGTCTATAGAATGAAAACTATTTCAGATAGAGAAAAGCTTTTGCTTGCTTAAATATTCAGCTTATTTAGCTCTACAAAGTTTTTTATAGGGTTGACATCAAGACCAGGTGAGCGATTTAGGCTCCTGAGAGCCTCTTGTATTAGAAAATATGTTGCATTTCAATCTCATTGAGGTACGGTATTTGTTCATTAAATGTTCATAGTAAAATTTTATGAAATGTTTATTTGCTACATAGTTTCAATTAAAAGATGTATGTTACATGTGTTCTAATGTCTATGACTAATTGTCCTATTTTTTTTAGTGTAAAGAAAAATGAAGATAGATTACATGATCTGGTTACAGAATTTGTTTTTCCTGTAAGTATGACCTTTTATGGAAGGTATATTCAAGCAGGTGTGACTAGTAAGATTAACTGTTAAATTTTTTTATTTGTGGATTGAAAAAACTTGAAATAACAAGTTTAAATATGATTCTGAAACTAATAGGCTAGCGACTATTTTCTGTAGGACGTCTAGTTTTCGAGTTTAATGTACCGGAATACCATACGGCTAAAAATTGTTGGGAATTAAAAATTGACATCTCTTGTTTCATATTATTTTGTTCGTAAGAAAATCATGTGGTCACAATTTTGTAAAATTAACATTAAATAGGGGTACCCTATTATCCTTATACTCAGTGCCTATGGTAAGAACGATGCATTTCTTTATCATTATAACTATATAATTATTTTACAGAATATTTATAATAAATAAGATATAAGCTATCAATATACAATACAAAAAGTAAGCAAACATACCACATCGGAAAATAAGAAGCATTTAGAAATGTACTATTATTTACACAATTTTTACATGTTTTTCACTAATAGTTCAAATTGCTTAAGATTTAGATAGCGCAGAATCATAAAAACTTTTAATATGAATTGAAAGGCACCTCTGTGCAAAATTTCGTAATTTTATGTTGCACCTAAAACCTCAAAATCGTGAAAGAAAAATATATCACTGAAATGAGATCAATAAATCGGAAAGTACTTTTCCGATACACGATTGTACTTTAATGTGTCGGTCAATAATTAGTACGAACTGTCTTGTTATTATTGCTCACAATACGGCATACGGTCTATTTTTGTGATACTAATATTGTCGTTTTGTGTATTTTTATTGCATTGGGGGTGAAATAGGGCTTTAATTGTTGCTTTTTAGTCACAAAAAGCTATTCTTTTTTACATCAATTTTGACCGATTTATAAAATACAAATCGAACCCTTGGGAAACGTTTTTTTCCGTATTTTTGGGGGGATATGTTCGTAGTATAGAATGTAGAGTGTTTATAGTTTTATTATTTGTATTGTTTTCTTTGTTGTTTTTCTTTTGTGGTCATGTTTAGAATTGTCCCTTGTTTCCTTATTTGTCCGGTTTCTTTTTCTTTTTTGCATAGACATGAATTACTTTCCATTTCTAGCTTCTTAGTCTTTGATTTCTATAATTTTAGTTCTGTGCCTATAGCTAATTGGTTTCTACTCTCAGCATTTGTTTAATGTTTGCCCGAGATTAATTATTATGGTTTTATTGTTTTTTTTTAACAATTTATGGGATTGTTGTTAGTTTAGAACTGCATTTAATACATGATGACGAGCTTTGATAGTCCAGTTTAGTTTGCCCCTTCAAAGCCCAAATGAAAGAGAGATGATTTTTTATTAAGTGTGTGATTTGTCAACAAGATTCGTCTGAAAGGTAAGAAAAGTTTTGCTATTGCACTAGCAAAACGCAAAGACTATCGGCAAAACCAAAGACTGTCGTCGTTACATCCCTGTCCATGAAATATGTAACAAGATTGGAACAGTCTTGTGCAACGCGCTGCCTGCTGCTCATGCGATAACGTAATGTGATACTATATCATCTTTCTTTGGTATTAGAAAGAAGACAGTATATATAAGGTTTTAAAAGAACATTAGACAAAATTTGAAGACCTGCGAAACATTTCAGCGAGTGACATCGAAACGTCTATAGATGTTTGTAGAAAGTTTGTTACAAGGCTGTATGACTAAAAGTCAAAATTTAAAAGTGAGCATTGTGATTTGAATACACTGAGGTCTCGTTTAGCACAACAGAAAGAGTCAAATCTTATTAAATTGCCACGAAGCGAGTCAACATTTTATCAGCATGTGCTTAGGGTGCTTTACGGGTTTATATTTGGACATCATCATCTACAGCTCAACCCCCAACTCTTTCCCCTATGCAGTTTGGTAGGCAAAATAATAATAGCCTGATGCCAATTTATTTTGAAGGACAAACATCATCTGATTTTTGCAGGACTTGCTGTGCACTTGAAAGGGGAAAATGTTTGTTCAAAAAGTTGTGTATGTTACGGTAAGAGCCATATTTTTTGCCCCCTATTTTATGAAAAAATAAATCTTGCGAAAATTATTAAAATGCACTTTATTTATGGAGTAAAATGGTTCAAATTTATGAGTATGCTTTCAATTTCCAATAATCTTTTCGGTTTTCAATTTTATAGAGACATAAAACAGAGAAAAATCAACAAAATCGAGAAAAATGCAGATTTTTAGAGCTTACATTGTTATTTTCAAAGGCCTCCGCCTACGTGACCCATAGATTTCTTAAATGATTTAGACTTTAATTGAAGTCAGTTTTAAAGTTAATTTACAAAATGTCTGGGTCAAGAAGGCGGAGGCATCCAAAAATTGAAAAAAAAATGACGCAAAATTCGTCCATTTTCAGCCAATTTGACAGAAATCTTTCATATTTGATTTGTTATGACATCATATTTTTCACCAATGTCAGATGCTACGCTTACAAAAATTATTACAACAAGTTTGTTCATTTACTTGTACTTCTAAATAGCATACGAAATCTTTTCCATATCAATTTTGTAATTTTGAATTATAGAGGGGCAAATATGGGCCTTAGTGTACCTTGTCCTTTGTCCTGCACTGACCTTTGTCCTTGTCAAGACAGTGCTGATTGTAGAAACCCCAATACTCGGGTTTCTATATTTGATGATGCAGATGAAAGTTGGGGTTTTGACAACCGTGAAAACTAAACACAAACAATTCAGTATGTATCCTTTTTTCTTCTTTTTCCAATAGATCAATCAAGAATATAAATATTGACATGTTTTCTCATATTGACTGATCATATTTTAACTTACATTCTGTTTTCCGAGGACGTCTGGAATGGTCTCATTGTACTTTGTGTCTTTTATCGGTCTTTTTTTCATGTCACCTTGATTGTCATACTTGTTTTGAGGTTTTCGTTGTAGCTTTAAAGTATGATTGTCACTTTTCTAATTGGTTTAATATAAAGTGATGGCCTTATATTTATGTATAAAAAAAAACAAAAAAACAAACAAACTGGGAATTCTAGACATTTTTGTTCAGATGGTCAGCCCATAGACCTACCCAGCGCGCCCCCAGGTTGCGGAAAGGGAAAGCCTAGCCGGGGTTACTCTCCCGGCGGTTGTTGGGTTGATTATGTTCAACCTGACAGCGGACAATAGTGGGCATATGTGTGTTGTGACTGACCCAATAGATAGTAACATCAGAATAAATAAGCAGATTAAAAAAAAAAGGTGGCTTATAAATCTTGCTTTTGAAAACAAGAGCTGAATATTTGCTTCCTTTTCTTTCACGTGCCAACTATAATTACTTTAAGTACTGTAACTAAAATTGTCAATAATCATCGACTTGACAAAAACATATCCTATGAATCATTAAGTACCCCTATTCTTTACAGAATGTCTATGTTTTGAAAAAAATACTAGTAGACTCAATTAAAAACTCGGTTCAAAAGCAAGTAAAGGTAAACCATACCTCGCTAACGCCTCGAAATTAAGTTTATTATTTGCAAAATGGCTTTTAGAAGTCTTTAAAAGTAATGTCTCATACATAATTTATTCTAAATTAGATTTTACTTTTAAAACTAGACATTAGGATTCAAGGGGTCACTTATAGGCAAAAGTAGCCAATATTATGAGACACCGGAAGTATTTTTTTCAAGTACAGTGTAACTTTCTCAGGTAAATTATGAGCTAAAAAATAAATTTGATGTATAAACTAACACATTATGATGAAAAATGTTTAAAATGTCCATATAAATTTACAAATTTTATTTTTAAAAATTAAGGGTGTAAAAATTTCGAAAATGCATAGCTGAATTTTGGCGCTATTATTACGCCTCACACCGTCAACATGTAGGGGGATTGTGACAAAAATCCTATTTGCTATATTCTTATCTAACACAATAATGATTTTAATTGCCGTTGAGTAAAGAAAACCTTAGAAATTTGGCTTTTTATGATTTGACAGATTTTTTACAATTTTTATGGGTTGACCTTTGACCTCCAATTGATAAAAACGTGACCATTTCTCATTTTTACGAACAAAATTTCTGAATGCGTCTCATGATTATCTTTCCAATGATGTATCATATAGCTGTATGGTCTTCCGGTCCATTAAGTCAAAAAAAATTATCTTAAGGTTGCAGGCCTATAAGGTTTGTAATTTTTTGTTCTATTGTGACCCAGTACTATCAGCAATTACATAATTATATTTGATGCTTGGTGTCTTGTAAAATATGACATTACATATCTGTGATTCAAACCTAATTATTTCAATGATATTCGATGTTGATAAAAAATATTGTTGTTGTCTCGCCTGAGACTTTAGTCGCTGAAGGCGAGACATAGGTATTACTTTCCGGCGGCGGCGGCGACGGTGTAAACTTTTTTGTAAGACTTTTGTGGAAAATGAATTCAAAGAAAAGTATAATAGCAAGGCATCTTATATTTGGTATACAGACAGTTGGGGTGATGGTCTATGCAACTGACACCATGCCATTTGACCCTGACCCCAATTTTATGGTTCAGTGACTCTGTGAACTTGGATGTTTTTTTGGGCCAAAAAAACCCTTTGTAAGATTTATGTGGAAAATGAATTCAAAGAAAAGTGTAATAGCTAGGCATCTGATATTTGGTATACAGACAGTTGGGGTAATGATCTATGCAATTGGCACCATGCGGTTTGACCCTGACCCCATTTTTATGGTTCAGTGACTCTGTGGACTTAGATGATTTTTTGGGCCAAAAAACCTCTTTGTAAGACTTTTGTGGAAAATGAATTAAGTGAAAAGTATAATAGCTAGGCATCTGATATCTGGTATACAAACACCTGGAGTTATGGTCTATGCAAATTACACCATGTCTTGTGACCTTGACACAATTTTCATGGTTCAGTGACTCTGTGGACTTAGATGATTTTTGGAACAATTAAAACTTGTTAACAGTTAAAAGTATAATAGCTAGGCATCTGATATTTGATATACAGACATTTGGGGTTTTGGTCTACACAACTGACACCATGTTGTGTGACCATGACCCCATTTTCACGGTTCAGTGACTTTGTGAACGATGATTTTTTGGTGGAAAACGAGTTAAGTGAAAAGTATAATATTATAGCTAGGCTTCTGATATTTGGGGATTATGGTATACACAACTGACGTCACCATGTAATGTGACTTTGACCCCATTTTCGTGGTTGAATGACTTAGTGAATGTTGGTCTTTTTTCAATGTTTCTCTATAACTATCATACATGTGACGGATCTGTGATGACAAAGATGGAGATTTTGATTTTTTTTGGCTGGAGATTAAACCAAAAAGTGGGAGATTTTCAATGCTCATTAAAACTGCATTTTAATGTCAATTGTGGGCACTAGCGTGTGCCAAATATACATGGCTTCACTGATTAATCTCAAACTGTTAATACAATCATCGGGTCAATTATGGCAATAAACATTTAATTAACACCTTTACTTGTTAATTTAACGTCTACCTAATTGACAAACCCCTAAAACAACGGAAATGTTTTATGACTGAACAATAAAAATATCTATCAAACTAAAATTTTGTCATGTCTTGAAAAAGCAGGAGATTACACAAAAAGTCGGGAGAGAGGGAGATGGATCAAAAGTCGGGAGATTTCTTCTCCCGGCGGGAGAATCACATGTATGAACTATGGTATCTAGAACACACTTCAGACATTTTTGTGATGGTAAAATGGAATACTGTCATCTGTCACATGATCTTGACCTTAACTTTTTTGAAGGCCCAGCTAGACCTTCAATGAGTTCTGGGATGGTGCCGACAGGCGAGACATACTTTAGTGTCAACTCTTGTTTAAATCTGGTTGTGCCAGATGAATCTCTAGGCATTAACATTTTCCTTATTCAGCTGGTAAAAGTAATGGTTTTAAAAAATATATCCTACTAAATTATAACCAGCTATACATACCTGTTAACCTCTTGGACCCTCTTAGTGGGAGATCTCCCACATGCCATCTCAACTTAGTGGGAGATTTCATGCGACATTTTTTTACCTGTTTTAGAAGGTTTAAATACAAAATAAAGATTAATGCGAATATCTATTTACAAGATGCAGTTTTACAGAGTATTCAACTTATTCAACATAGTGTTTATTTAATAGCCTTCAGACTACTCTGGTAGGTTAAGACGGCTTGATTAGCGGTTATTATGTACTTTATACTTGCGTGATGGGTTTGACACCCTTTGCAATTCAACCATGTAGATGTAGATGTAGCTGCTTTAAGTAAATTGTCACTTGGGTCAGGTTTTGGGAAGCTATTGTAACTTTCTTGTGAGCTGCACATTCTGAATGCCTTTTTAGCTCACCTGGCCAAAGGCCATGTGAGCTATTGCCATCACTTGGCGTCCGTCGTCGTCGTCGTCGTCGTCGTCCGTCGTCGTCCGTCGTTAACTTTTCTTCAAACTTCTTCTCCTCTGAAACGGCTGCACAGATTCAAACCAAATTTGGTCTGGTGGTACTTTAGGGTATCCCCCACAGAACTGATGTGGGGATTTTTGATTTGTCGAAAAACATGGCCGCCGTTGCTAAAAATAGACCAGGGGGGTCAGACTACTGTTTTTGGCTTGTAAATCAAAAAGTATAAGAGATAGATGAAATCTGATGCCACGCTACTGCTTCAGCATCAAAAGCTCTACAAAAGTCTCCATTGAGTCGAAGTTGTCAGATGATGCCTTATGGGAGTTACGGCCCCTTAAAGGTAAAAAATAGCATTTTTTCATGTTTTTGGCCTATGGAATGAAAACTATTGCAGATAGAGAGAAGCTGTTGCTTGCTTAAATGTTCAGCTCATTAAGCTCTACAAAAGTCTCCATAAGGTCAAAGTTGTCAGATGACCCCTTATAGGGGTTACGGCCCCTTAAAGGCAAAAAATAGAGTTTTTGGCCTATAGAATGAAAACTATTGCAGATAGAGAAAATCTGTTGCTTGCTTAAATGTTCAGCTCATTTAGCTCTACACAAGCCTCCATAGGGTCGAAGTTGTCAGATGACCCCTTATAGGGGTTACGGCCCCTTAAAGGCAAAAAATAGTGTTTTTGGCCTATAGAATGAAAACTATTGCAGATAGAGAGAAGCTGTTGCTTGCTTAAATGTTCAGCTCATTAAGCTCTACAAAAGTCTCCATAAGGTCAAAGTTGTCAGATGACCCCTTGTAGGGGTTATGGCCCCTTTTAGGCAAAAAATAGAGTTTTTGGCCTATAGAATGAATACTATTGCAGATAGAGAAAAGCTGTTTTTTGCTTAAATGTTCAGCTCATTTAGCTCTACAAAAGTCTCCATATGGTTGAAGTTGTCAGATGACCCCTTTAAAGGTGAAAAATAGTGTTTTTTGCATTGGAATGAAAACTATTGCAGATAGAGAAAAGCTTTTTATTGCTTAAACATTCAGCTCATTTAGCTATACAAAAGTCTTCAAAGGGTTGACATTAAACCAGGTGAGCGATTCAGGCTCCTGGGAGCCTCTTGTAACATCATACAATCCACTATGAGCAACTGTAAAACTCGAATTACAAAATTGACAAAATGCTATATCATTTCCAAGAGGACTTGATTTCAACCAAGAGAATAATTTCTCCCATTCCTTAATAAATCATATTTCCTCTTTTTTTGAGTATCTGAGGAAGGAGGTCCGGAGTTCCAACGTCTTCTTGGTTTAGTTGCCTATGACATCGTAACTTTCCAAAAACTGATTTGAAAAAGTAAAATTTACTCGATGATTTCCATTCGTTTTTGTACATGTTGTAAACAAAAGATTTCTTCGTAGTGTAAAAGTGAAAACTCTAGAGATACTCCCAATGTATATACATTTCATGGTCAACGAAGTGTTTTATACGACGTTTTTGTAAACAAGTATGGCGACTATTTTTGCAAAATAAAGAAAAATATGTTAGCGGGAGATTTTGTGGGAGGAAAACACGTTAGTGGGGGATTCTTGTCTCACGTGTGGGAGATTAATGTTAGTGGGAGAATGGTCAAGTTAGCGTGAGTCTCACGCTCAAAACGTGAGGGTTAACACGTATGGATATAGATTAAATGGACGTGTTCATTTCAGGATTCACTCATCAGTTTACTATTTACATATTTTTAATTATGGAAAATATTTCTAGAAAATGTCACCTTACTGAACATCTTACCAAAATGTCAGATAAATACAGCATTGTTCTCAATTTGGCTAATACACTAGATGCTCATGAGAAACAAAAACAACAACAACAAGAGCTGAAAGAAATCTCCACTAAATTGATTTTGAATTAAGAATATTTAAATAAAATTAAAATATTTTTTATGTATTACTTCATATGTACATTTATGCATTCTATCCTACATGTACTTTATTTTTTAGCGTATGACAAATGGCTTAGAGACAAAGACATTAAGATGGGACTTTGTCAAGTCTATAGAAGCACCTCGAGTTGTGCATGTTAGAACTACGGATATGATGTCGAAGGATAATCTGTATGCCCAAGTCACTGTCAGATTCCATACTAAACAGGTTACTATCAAAATAGCATCTTGAATTAAAGTTCAAACTATTTGCAATAAGATTGATGCAATTTTAGGGGAAACTTAAAAATGTGTTAATACAATTATAACTCTTATGGTAAAATGTTGAGTTCTGTCAGTAATGGGCCAAATGTCTTTTAAAATTGATGGCTCATATTTTCTTGCTGTCGTTATACCACCACTTGAAAATTTAATGGTATATAGGGAAGTGACGGAGGTTTGTGTCCATTCTTTCCGCCGCAAGTTAGATTTTAATGAAAAAATTCATAAACTAGCTATTCCACATCCAGTTGTATATTATATAGTTTTCAATTACAATACAAAATGCATTCTATAGAAGGATATGAGGTTACATTAGTTATTTATTTAGCATCATAAAGTTACTCTTGTTTATTTTTCTTTGAACAATGTAAACCTATAAACTAAATTTGATGATCCATTAATGACATTATTTTTTTTTCAACATTTTAGATACTAGCAATATATGATAGATTTGGGAGATTGATGTATGGAAGTGAAAATTTAGCCAAAGACGTTTTAGAATATGTTGTTTTTGAGAAGCATATATCTGATGAGTATGGACAATGGAGAATCCATTCTAAAATTCATCCAAAATGGGCACCACCATCAGAACCTCTTCACAAGACATACATCAAACAAACATTTGACAGAATTGTTATTGAGGAGGATGAAGATGGAAAGTCAGAAGAAAAGACTGATGACAAAGAACCTCCGCCACCCAACCAACCATCTCAATCATCACCAGAACTTGCTACCGCTTAATGTTAATCATGTTTCAATAAAAGTATTTAAAAGCAAAAGTTATCACATCATAATCAGTCTGCCAGCAATCATTCGTCAGATTATTTGTGATAAAATAGCTAATTTGGGGCAAATGTGGGATGGAGATATTTGTACCAGTTTTCTCAGCAAAGACTTAGATTAAAATAAAGGACTGATCTTGTAGATGATCTTCTCAGTAATAAAGTCTACTTTTATACTCCGGCTACTTTTCATCTTTCAGTCCTAACCCAGTTCACCTTCAGATTTAGGTTACTTTTCCATGAAAGATGTATGGAAGCATCATGAAAATTTGAACACATACATGTATACATGTCAGGATATGAAAAAACAGAAATACCATAAAATTCTAAATGTCTTATTAACTTCTAATTAATTGATCACAGAAAAGGGTTAACTGATGGTTGGAAGTAAGTTTCTTCTCTATGAAAGAAATATGATACATATACCACTGTATCACCATGAAACTTTATGCAATGTATGTATCAGGATATGAGCATACAAAAATCATTGTAAAGTTATATCCCTGACATTTTCTTTGTGTTTCATGATTATTTAAAAAAAGGTTACAAGCTGGGCAATATGTCTTATAGACATATTCTTATTAGTTTAACATTAATCAAGTTATTTTCCAACAGAACTTTGACAAATCAGTATGTGTATTTTATATGAAATGATAGATAGGGTACTTATTAATTAAAGGAGTAAGAGTGGCCACATTGTTAACACTGCTTTTTGTATTTTGTTAAAGTTGCTTTTAAAAGATTTTAATGTCTTTCGTATACATGTACAGTATAACTTTATGGCATCTTTGTTACTTTTAAATTATGAAGAACAACTCCTGTCACTTGTTTAGATACTAGCAATATATGATAGATTTGGGAGACTGATGTTTGGAAGTGAAAATTGAGCATGTTGTTACATGAATAGGGGTTCAAAATACTTGAAGCCAGAGGCCTGGGGCCCCCCAAAAAAAGAACTTTGGGCTAGCCATTTTTCTATGAAAAAAGCCTGTGAGGCCTATCTTTAAAAAATACTGATACTGAGTTTCATTTTCATAAGCATGAAAACAATGCTATAGTAATTAACAAACAATAATTAAATGTGACAATATAATACAAAATACATAAATAATAGTAGTTAAGCAGACACTCACAGCAGAGAACAATGAGATTATCATGGTACAATTTGCCATCTCATTTTCCAAACATATTTATTTCTTATTTTTTCTTGAACTGTGTACCATTGAATTTCCCAATAAAGAATTGAAAGTACTCCTGGATCTATGTTATGAAAGTAATTCAAATATTAATCATTTTGTTTACTGGACAAAAATCCTCATTTAGTTTTGGTTGGAAAATTAAGCATTTAACAGTACTGTATGTCTTTCGTATCTTTTCTGCCAAATGATAATGTGTACAAAATGCACATAAGGATCACAGAAGAAAATCCAATTTCCAACCATTTTCCCTCAATTAATTTGTGGTTTGGTAAACCATTGTTGGGGCCTAGGGTATTTATGTTGAAAAAGCACAGGGCTCAGGCCTCCTTAAAATTTTCAACCCCTGATGTATATAAACATGTAAATAAAAGTTTGAAATAAAAAAAGTCAAAAGACTGAAATTAAAACAAAACAAGAAAATGTGTCAAACAGACACCGTGCCCTGCTTTTATATTTTAAATAGCTAGGTTATCTATCAAAATGGAAGCTTACCTACTTCCATTTTGGTGGAAGTGGTAGGTATGGAGTTTAACCATTCTTCTTTTAGTGGTCATCCATGCGGAAAATATAGGTCAAAGCCAGCATCTGCAGCATGCATTCTGCTAAACATCACTAGATGCACCTACCATACCAATATTTTTCATATGGCACATGTCAATAAGCAGGAACGGACGTTAATCATTCTTCTGTAAGAAGTCATTCATGCAGAAAATATAGGTAAAATTCAGTATCTGAAGCATGCATTGTGCATAGCATCACTAAGTTCACCTACCATACCAATATGGTTGATGTGACACTTGTCAGTAAGCGTGAATGGGCTTGAACCATGCGAAAAGTCACATCCAGCATCCGAAGCGTGCATAGTGCTTAATGGTAACATCGCTAGTACAATACCAATATGATTGACGTGACACGTGTCAGTAAGCGGGAATTTGGAAATTGGGGATTTAGGACGGACGGACGAACCCCTCTACTTTCATAGGCGGGGCATAAAAAGATAAAATCAAAAATGCAAAATGAAGCAAAATAAAACCAACCATAACAACAGAACTTATTATTACATTAACAAAGTTAAAATAAAGAATTCAGGACTAAGAATTATTCATGAGAATTTATCTCTTAATTTAGTTTCAATATAATAAAAAAGCATGGCTCAAGTTCATCTGCATATTAAAGTTGTGACCTTAACCTCTAACATTTAACCCCAGAATCAAACAGCTTCATTGCCTCGTAAGCTTTACTGTGTGTAAGTTTTGTAAATTAAAAAGCTAAGCTTTTGCAATAAATATCTTTTTGGTTCTTAAATCAATTCCTTCTTTCTTATTTTTGTCTCGCCTGCGAAGGCGAGACGTAGGTATTACTTTCCGGCGGCGGCGTAAACTTTTTTGTAAGACTTCTGTTGACAATGAATTACTTGAAAAGTATAATAGCTAGGCATCTGATATTTGGTATACAGACAGTTCTGGTTATGGTCTACGCTACTCTCACCATGCTGTGTGACCTTGACCCCGTTTTCACGCTCCAGTGACTCTGTGAACTTGTTTTTTTTTTCAGGCCGTAAACTTTTTGTAAGACTTTTGTGGATAATGAATTGCTGGAAAAGTATAACAGCTAGGCATCTGATATTTGGTATACAGGCAGTTGAGGTAATGGTCTACGCAACTGTGACCATGACCACATTTTTACGCTCAAGTGACTCTATGAACTTCGGTCTTTTTTCAGGCAGAAAACTGTTTGTAATACTTGTGTGGACAATGAATTGGTTGAAAAGTATAATAGCAAGGCATCTGATTTTGGGTATACAGACACCTTTTGTGTTTATATCAAGAAATGAAAGCTTAGGTACCCGGTAGTTGATTTTAGTGATGGTGCCGGCAGGCGAGACTTACTTTTAGTGGCCACACTTATTATTATCAATATGGTTCTTTCTTATTTTGTGAAAGATAATTAAATTCTACCAATGCTAAAATTATGTTTGGACAATCCATTTCACTCTTAATTTTAATTTTTTTTCTAAACTTGTGACCTTAACTTTATTTTTTTTAACCCGAATTCAGTAGGTTTCTTCCTCACTATATGTTAGTTTTACGAAAGCCTAATTTAGCATTCAAAAGTTCTTCTTCAGAAACCAACTTTTCTCTAAAATTTGTAAATTTAACTGTGACTTTTGACCCCAAAATGAATCAGCTTCTTCCTCCCCTCATCATGGTCATAAGCTTTAATGTATATTGATTTTATGAAATTATTTACGGGTGTTCAAAAGTTACGCTCAGAAAACAAATCCAAACGGATGGAAGTGGAACTCTATAATCCCACATTTTAACAAAAAGGCAGCAGATACAAAGAAATTCAAAGGAACTTTGACAGAAGTGGGTGTTAAAGCTCATTTTGTCCTTAGATTCACTGAAAAAAAATATGAAAATCCAAATGGATGATATATCTGCAGATTCAAAATGTAAGTTTAATTGGGGGAAAACAGATTTAACCCTGTCGAGAAATATGTGTTTCTTTACCAGCGGAGGCAGCGACAGCGATGACGGCGGCGGCGTTAACCTTTGTATTAAGGTTTAAGTTTTTTTCATAGCTTTATGGGTTATCCTAGGCAAATCAAGTGCCAAATATGTATTTTTATTACATGTGAATGATTTTTTAGTTTGTGTATATTTTGAAATGTATGATTGTTTGATTGTATGTCTGTATATGTATACTTGATTATTGCCTAAATAAACATTATTATTATTATTATTTATAAGCACCTCCATATCTCAAGAACTATAAGTCCTAGGTTGATGAAACTTGGTATGCATTTGCACAAGTATTTTCTTACCATCTTTTAACCTTGACCTTGATCTTCTGGTTGCCAGCAGGCGATACATACTTGAATGTTACTGTTACATCAGAATACAAATACCAAAACGGGTTTTAAAAAAACGGTTAATTTGGTTATGCTGTATATCGATATTTCAAGGAGTAAACTCTCATCGGCAACCTTAGAATCAATACAACCAAAAGTTTTGAATGAAAACCTAACAGGGAAGCCAAATCCAGCACCGAAGATATCTGCAGCACAAAGAAAGAAACTTGGTGTTTTAAACAATTTTGAATTAAATAATCGGAAATTTCATTGACAAAAAAAAGTATTAGAAATGGTTGCAAAAAAATCCGCAATGTTATTTTGAAATGGTGTGGGTTTGTATGAAACGTATAAGGAATGTTCTACCTATGCGTAACTTTTTTTGAAGAGTATAAATTTGATTTAGAAATTTCTGCTTATTTTTTCCATCTGCTGTAACTCTACTCGGTTCTATTTATTCGGTTCAAAGCTCATTAGAGCTTATGTTGACTGTTTTGTAAATGTACAGAATTCAAATAAAAAATTTATATTCGTTTTCGTATTTTCACAAATTTGAATGCCCCATTATCATTCTTTGCTTCTTGTTTATGTGATTTCCTTCATGTATATCTAAATAGTTTTATTTCTCTGTATGATTTACGTAAATAAGAAATCAAAATTTATATATCTATGTACGGATAGTGGTGTTTAAGAATTTATTTTATCCCTGCTTCGAAGAAGTCGAGGTATACTGTTTTACTTGTGTCTGTCCGTCGTTCCGGGGTTCCTTAGCTCCGTCCCACTTCTTTTGGATCCTTCGGACATCTACTTCCTGTTTACCGATAACTTGAAATATTTTCCGTCCTGCTTTTTATTTGCTCATAACTTCTAGGTTGCTTATTTTTTGGTAACAAACTTGATACATGTATAAACATGTTGTATTGTGGGATACGGTTTTTGATCTATCGGACATCTACTTCCTGTTTACCGAAAACTTTATAATATTTTTCAGTCATTCTTCTCATGCACTTATAATTAATTACTTAGATAGGTTTTTGTCTCTCCTGCGCTCAGCGGACAAAGGTGTTACTTTACCGGCGGTGGCGGCGGCGGCGCCGTTAGCTTTTTGGAAAAGTTTTATGAGCACCTCCATATCTCAAGAACGATAAGTCCTAGGTTGATGAAACTTGGTATGCATATGCCCCAGTAGTAGCTTAACACAGTTGCATGCCCATCTTTTGACCTTGACCTTGATTTTCCGGTTGATCGACTTTGACAATTTTCAATGCATATAATAGCAATGGTAAAGTTTTGCGAGCACCTCCATATCTCAAGAACTATAAGTCCTAGATTGATGAAACTCGGTATGCATATGCCCCAGTAGTAGCTAAGTACAGTTGCATCCCCATCTTTTGACCTTGACCTTGATTTTCCGGTTGAGTGACTTTGACAATTTTCAATACATATAATAGCAATGGTACATTTTTGCGAGCACCTCAATATCTTAAGAACTATAAGTCCTAGATTGACGAAACTTGGTATGCATATGTCCCAGTACGTAGTAGCTTAGCAATATTGCATCCCCATCTTTTGACCTTGACCTTGATTTTCCGGTTGAGTGACTTTGACAATTTTCAATACATAATAGCAATGGAAAAGTTTTGCGAGCACCTCCATATCTCAGGAACTATAAGTCCTAGGTTAATGAAACTTGGTATGCATATGCCCCAGTAGTAGCTTAGCACAATTGCATCCTCATCTTTTGACCTTGACTTTGATTTTCCGGTTGAGCGATTTTGAACATTTTCAATGGATAAAATAGCAAAGGAAAGGTTTTGCGAGCACCTCCATATCTCAAGAACTATAAGTCCTAGGTTGATGAAACTTGGTATGCATATGCCCCAGTAGTAGCTTAACAAAGTTGCATTGCCCATCTTTTGACCTTGACTTTGATTTTCCGGTTGAGTGACTTTGACAATTTTCAATGCATATAATAGCAATGGTAAAGTTTTGCGAGCACCTCCATATCTCAAGAACTATAAGTCCTACATTGATGAAACTTGGTATGCATATGCCCCAGTAGTAGCTTAGTACAGTTGCATCCCCATCTTTTGACCTTGACCTTGATTTTCCGGTTGAGTGACTTTGACAATTTTCAATACATATAATAGCAATGGTACATTTTTTGCGAGCACCTCAATATCTTTAGAACTATAAGTCCTAGATTGACGAAACTTGGTATGCATATGTCCCAGTACATAGTAGCTTAGCACAATTGCATCCCCATCTTTTGATCTTGACCTTGATTTTCCGGTTGAGTGACTTTGACAATTTTCAATACATATAATAGCAATGGAAAGGTTTTACGAGCACCTCCATATCTCAAGATCTATAAGTCCTAGGTTAATGAAACTTGGTATGCATATGCCCCAGTAGTAGCTTAGCACAATTGCTTCCTCATCTTTTGACCTTGACTTTGATTTTCCGGTTGAGCGATTTTGAACATTTTCAATGGATAGAATAGCAATGGAAAAGTTTTGCGAGCACCTCCATATCTCAAGAACTATATAAGTCCTAGATTGATGAAACTTGGTATCCATATGCCCCAGTAGTAACTTAGCACAGTTGCATCCCCATCTTTTGACCTGGACCTTGATTTTCTGGTTGAGCGACTTTGATTGTTTTTATGGCATATATTAACAATGTTTAAGTTCTATAAACATCTTTTGGTCTCAGAAACTGAAAAATCCATGTAAATTCAAAATATAATAGAAGTAAGTAAGAATAATAGTTTCTGATGGTGCCGGCAGGCGAGACATACCTTGTTGATATTTGGTAGCAAGCTTTGTATGAACATGACGCATTTTGGGATCCATCGAACATTTACTTTCAGTTTGGAACACGTTATATTCAACACAAGGCATTGTTGTTAAAGCGGGGGAATCACTATAGAGAGTAAGATTGTTTGAATCTCGTGTGAAATCTTCCAATGATGCCTGTAGTGGTATACTTGGTTGTTATCCAATTTTATACTTGGTTGTTATTCAATCTTATACTTGGTTGTTATCCAATCATTCCCTTTTATTGCCGAGGCTTTTGCTTTATGAAAACAGATGACACACTGAAAACTTGAAGAGAACTCTTGGTTTATTTGACGTATAATCTATTCAAGAAATTTGTAGCTCACCTCACCGTCGAAATGATACCCTGATACTCAGCTCTTCTACCACTTACAGCCACAATAAAAATTCATGTCCGCTTACAGACAAGTGCCCATCAACCATATTGGTATATAATATACGTGCATTTTGTGGTGAATGCTAAGGGCCCTACTAAAAAACGCCCGGGGAGAATAAAAGGCGCCCGGAGAGAAATGAATAGCGTCCGGGAGATTGAAAATGCCAATATTGGTGCCATTGAAAATTTCCCTAAAAATCAACGAAATTCAACAGATCTTGGAAGAAAATGCTGAACATATTTTCATCAAATTTTCATGATAGAAAGAAAGTGTTTTGAATTTCATCTATTCATCTGAAATAATTGTTCTATGCCATGAACCAATAAATCGAAAACTCATTTTTAAAACAGAGCTTTAAGTAAAATTTTGACGTCACAAAATTGTATTGAATATAATCAAGAAAACTGATTAAAAACACATTTTTGTATTCATACTGTGTCTTTTCTAAAGGTACAAAATGTGTGTAAAATACTTACCGGTATTGTTTCACATCTTATTTTTACACGCATTTATGCATGGAACGAATGATAATATATGTCAAGAAAATTGGTTTGGTGTACCGTACCTTCTCCTCTTCTGCAATAAGCAGGCGAATACAGAAGTTTTAAAAACTTTTAAAGGAGGTTTCTTCATACTGTCCACTGTGAACGAAAAGTGTGGGGGTCTATTTCAATTTTGCCGAAAATTCATACGAAAATAACAAAGGAAAGGGGTTCCAATACCCAAAACACCCTCCTGGACCCGCCAATGATAGGTAACCCCTTCGTACCTGCGGTCTTTTGGTTTCTTATCCACATCTTATAATTTATGACATGATATAACCATTGCAGATATAGTCCCCCGGGCACCAACAGTTTTTTGGCACAGGATACGGTTACGGCAAATTTGGGCAAAACCGTAACAATAAGAAATTCTTATTGTTACGGCAAAGACGAAAATCGGGAACAAATGACGGGACGGAGACCGAATTATTAACGACCGTAACAATAAGAATTTTCTTATTATTACGGCACTTACTTTTACGGCAAATCATTATTGTGATGATATGCAATAAAGAGTGACATAACATTTATTTATTCATTTAATACAAGCGGTCAAAAATTCTAATAATCTAAATTAAACTTGAAGTAATTTGCATGGATACATAAATTATTTCACATGTGACACAACCAATAAGTGGTTTTCTGGTTTTATTTTATTCCTGCTAATTTCCGGTGAAACCATTCAAGGCATCCATCTCAGACTATACGGATGCCGCAGTGTGGACATGAATGGGACAAACTGTGCTAGCGGTTCCATTCTACATTTTTTCCCTTTGGATCAACATGCATTTTTAATAAGTTCCTTCCATGCCTTGGGGTAGAAAACACCGCTTGACTCGACTTTCGTCTAAAATTTGCGTCGGCAAGTCAGTTGCCTCTGTTATGTTTATGGCCAGCAATTAGAACAAGCTGTATTCTACATTTGTTTTTTCCTATTCAGCATAAAATAAAATAAAAAAAGTTGCAGGAGCAGTTAACTATAAAATATCTTACAAATGTTTAGTAAATCTCTAACGCGAGATTTGCCGGAATAATAAATGCCGTAACAATAAGAATATTTTATTGTTACGGTCGTATATGATTCGGTCCCTGTCCCGTCATCCGTTCCCGATTTTCGTCTTTGCCGTAACAATAAGAATTTCTTATTGTTACGGTTTTGCCGTAATCGTATCCTGTGCCCAATCTATCACCAGAGGGAGCGTCTATCAACACTAACCTCTATACTATCGCGCTAAGGATTATGGGTAATATCCCCGAATTCGGGGATTGAATTTCATTAGAATATTTCCCATGATCCTTAGCGCGATAGTATAGAGGTCAGTGTTGATAGCGCTCCCTCTGGTGATAGATTGATCCTGTGCCTTTATTTTTCGAGTTAGAAAAATTAAAAGGAGTGGATAAGTTTACTTGTTAGAAACCAATACGATGAATTTTAAGAAAGATTTATAGGTTCTTACATAAGTTCTTGGAAAAGACCGGCTGATCTTTCACGAGTGATAGAATTTTTCAGTCTTTTTGCGAGTGGAGCGCAACGGAACGAGTCAAAAGACACAAAAAAATCTATCACGAGTGAAAGATCATTGCCGGTTTTCCAAGAACGCGTGTAAGTACCTATTTCTTCCGTAAGAAATTAAATTTTATATTCTGAAACCTTAGAGGACTTCATTCTAAAAACCGAAAGTATAAAATAACAGTGCATTTCATTGGTCGACATCATCGATCAATATCAGTACCGGCGGTTATTATTGGATAATTGACCAGTATGAGATCGCTGCACGTGCTCGCATCTCAACCTGGTCATCTCACACTGAAAAGAGTCATTTACGGAAGAAATAATAGAGCAATACATATCATATATAAATGAATGCACAAACCACACAATACAAATGTGTCATACTTGAGATAAGTAACTTACGTTTCTGACTCCCTGGCGCTTTTTATTTCTCTCGGGCGCTTATCATTTCTCCCCGGGCGCTTTTTACCCCCCCCCCCCCGGGCGCTTTGTACCTCCACTGTATGACCGGATGCTAAGCACAATGCATGCTTTTGATGCAGGCTGTGATCTTTATTTTCTGAATGGATGGCTACTAACAATAGAATGGTTAAAGTCCATTCCCGGTTACAGACGAGTGCCACATCAACCACATTGGTATGGAAGATGTAGTTAGTAATGCTAAGCACAATGCATGCTTTGGATGCTGGCTGTATCCTATATTTTCTGCATGGATGGTCACTTACAGAAGAATGAGTTAAAGTTCAATCCCGTTTACTGACAAGTGACACGTCAAGCATATTGGTAAGTGCACCTAGTAATGCGAAGCATGTAAGTATTATAGAAGGTCTACAAATGTATATTACTTCCGTATGCGGAGCAAGATGCATGCTTCAGATACTGGCTGTGACCCTCTTTTTCCGCATGGATTACCATTCAAATGTTTCAAAGTTCAAGTCAATGTCCGCTTATCGACAAACTGCAAAACGAGGTGGGCTAAATAATCGACAGATTTTCTAACTGGAAATGATGTTCAACAATTATGAAAATTCAAAGTCCAACTTGATTCCTAAAAAAAGTTTCAAATAAACTTAAAAGTCTTTCAACAAGATAAGATATATCTTGTATATAAAACCCACATACCTAACGATCAGGGATGTCCAAAATGATATAAGAACAATATGTGGCGGAGATAAGCTTACACCGTTGAATTAAAAAAAAAAAAACATTCTTTTTTAATTTGAAATTGAATTAAGCTATTGAAATAGAGACCTAAAAGAATATATAACAAAATTAAGAATTAATGATTCTGCATTTGAAATTAAAACTGGTCGACAACATATCATAGACCTGTATATTTTTTTTTAAATAGAATAGAATGTTTTATTAACCAAAAGCATGGGCCCACAAGGGGCATGATACAGAGCAATTAACACAATGTAATAACAATTAATATAAGTTACATATGAAGTATATAATTATCACCTATATATTAGTTAATTTATATTCAGTATATTTGTAGTCATTAAGATTATAACAAGTACTAGTATTCTTAAATATGCATGCATGGTCTATGATCATATGATTTGCACTGAACTGAAGCCAACCATTGAAATACTATCGTTTTTGTAATAAAATTGTATGCTCCAATATATGAGGAAATTTTAATCCCTGACATATATAAAACAAAAACAAAAAACAAATATGAAAACTATTGAAAAATAATTGTGTCTACAGCAGAACGGCAAAACGGAAATGGTTCAACGTTGGGCCACCTTTAGCGTGCTAACTGAGATGAGAAAAAATCTGTTTTTTATATTTTTTGTATCATCGATATCAGTATGCAGACGATTTCGCGTTTTCAGTTTACACTTATCACGAATAAAACGACGTAAATATATTTCAAAATCAAATGAGGCACCCAGTTGACTCATGCAAATGAGCACTTTAATCATCATATCGTCACTTGTTACTATTTTTAGCTATGAAAACCATGTGACCAAACAGTTCCCTAACAAGATGGCGAGTTTTCTTGCTGTTCCGCTAAAACAAACCCAAGAAGTTGATCTTTTAAAGCCCATGAGGAGCTTTATTCAAAATACTTTCAGCCAAGCAGATCCAGATGATTATAACAAAGCGCTAAACGAATTCAGTAAACTAAGAAATTTGATGATCGCTAAATCTGTAGACAAACACGACAGCGCGCTTGAAATTTTGTATCGGTAAGTTAAAAAACGTAGAGTGTGAGAATGCACTATTTACATGTTTTCAATTTTCACTAAAATTGTAGCATAATAGCTAAAGGAAAAGCAATAGTGACATGATAACTGATGATCTGAACTTGTTATGTCAGGCAAGATGTCAAGATGATGCCTTGCCCACAGTCTGGGGACAGAGCAACTGGGCTATGCTCCAGGTACATTTGTAACTCTGTCATCCTGCATTATACTTATAGTGTGGAAAACCAGACCGCAAACCAAAGTTGTGCACAGTGTTGAAAAACGTCACATTTGTCCCCTGTAAAAACAACCTGCTGAATGTCTCATGCAGTAGCAGTTTTAAAAAGCAAAGAGGTACCTATGGGGCATTCAAGTGTCAAAAGTCCGAAGGGCAACGACTAAATCGGTAAACATGAACAAGAACAGCAAGAGGAAACACAAAATCAACCGAACAGAAATAAACAACGCGAACTCAAGTCACAAGAGTGACCTCAGGTGCTCCCGAAGAGTAAGCAGTTCCTGTCTGCTATAGCACACCTGTCACACTGCTAATTTTCATATCAGTGTGTCAAATATTAATCTGGTAAAGGAAGACAAAACAAAACTCTATGACAAACCAACATCTGCACTTATCTAAGAGATAGCTACATTTTTGTATATAGAAATCCTATATTTGTCTACAAGTGCATGGTGTCTACCTTGATATTTCTTGAGTGAAGACACTCACAGCAACTGAGGAGCAACATTACCTTGTGTAAGCAATTTTTGTGTCAAATGTGATGCTCTGCCAACGAAATTGATGTAATTCCTTCAAGCTCGGGAGTAACAAATCAATTGTGATATTAAAACTCCATAAGCTGGAGCAGACTGAATGTTGCTATACAAGAAGGGAAAGTTGAAGTCATCACATTTGTCATAGAGCTTTGTTGAAAGTTTTACTTTAGAGTCTATTTCGACTCCCTGCTATTAAAATTGCTGGATTTTCCTTCCTTTTCCTGTGGCAGTCAAATTTTTTCCCCATATTGGCCTTTTGTTCCCGTTTCATCCACTTCATTATCTACTTTTTATGTTAATTTTATCAATAATTTCATTGATTATCTCAATAATATAGCAATAATAGTTCAGCTTCAGACTAACTAAATCAAACTCTCATAGCATGGTTCCATCAGTTAGCCAACTCTTACCAACCTGGTGACAAGCTACATTGTACAGGCTACATCATTATCACAGACCTGTCAAATGTCAAGCAACTTGCCTGAGACTAATAAAGTCAGCAATTTGGCGCAAACTTCTTTGGTTTTCTAATTTTTTCTTTTTTTCAATATTTGGGCAAATCTCATGCATACAGCTCATCAAAACTTGACAGCCCTGTTTTCAAATGAGCTAAATATTCAAACCTTCAAACAAGCCGATTCTTACCAGTTTAATAACATTGTAAATTTGTATTCATATTATTATTACAAGACGAAAAGTTATTACATAGTCTAGCATGTCCTTCAACCGTCCATGGGACCTGTCTCAATCTAACCAGCCCAGTTGGATCAAAGTCTACATAGATATCTATGGATACTATAAATTTTATTTGCAGGTACTATGATCAACTAGTTGCAATAGAAAATAAATTGCCCATAGCTGAAAATCAGGTATAGATTTACATTTAGGAAAAAAAGAAACTCTCTTGTGTCTGCCTTGTTGCAAGAATCATTAATTTTGGTGCATGCTATACATTGTACATGTACATTTAAAGTCATTTTCACTTATCATTTGATAACAGCTATAAGAGCCTTTGGTTAGCTTAATAATTTTCTATAAAGGTGGTATGATATTATCATGAAACTGCATCAGGATATGAACTATTAAAAAATCACAATAAAGTTGTACCAGTTAAAGTTACTTTTCCATTAAAAATTTAATGAGACTCAGATAATCTTGTTCCTTCATTGTTACATGTATGTAAATGGAAGTCTAACTACTATCACATAAATGTAAATACATTATATATATAATACATACATTATTTACATTGTAATTTTGTAAGCAAAAAAAAAATATGGAAAAAGATATACTGTTTGATTTTTTTTTCAGATCAGAGTGAACTTTAAATGGAGAGATGCTTTTGACAAAGAATCCTTATTTTCTGGAAAAAGAACTCTTGGTAAAGACAAATATTATTAAGATGTTGTAATCATCTTTGTAAGCCATGGTTTACTTCTTTCATGTGTAGATAATTAAATGGATTGTTACCCTTGGCTTGTGGAGATGATAGTAAACATTTGTACAACCGATTTAACTATGGACTTTCGATTGACATGTGCAAACACAACAATGAAAATTTACGTCGTCATGAACAAGCCAATCGGGAACAAAAACCGCAAATTGTCACAGTAAGAAAAACCAACGTCTGCAAACCCCATTCATCAATAATGTTTGCACGACCCATTCATTCAATCAATGTATTTTTATTTCATCAAATGTAATGATTGGCTTTGTTCATGACGGCGTAAATTTTCATTGTTGTGCTTGCACACTTCACTTTACGCTACAATCGAAAGTCCATAGTTAAACAGACGGGTTGTAACAAAATCTATAGAGGCAGGGTTCGGGGAAACCAACAACAATATTTGTTTGGCCTTATTTGCTTTTCTTATGCACATGCACATTTATGTTTATTATTTAAACAAAAGTAGATATTATTTCAGGACTTTATTTCTGCTCATTTCTGACGTATGTAATTGATCAAATTATTAATGAGGCAATTACCATGATTACAGTAACTTGTCGTTATATTATGAGATGAGTGACAAAGCTTTGGATTAAGTACAAATTGCTAGTTATTAAAATAATAGATGATGATTGTTAGTATAGTGGCCTAAAAAACCTACGATGTATGATTAAAGATTGAGTGACTAAATTCTTCATGATAAAAGTAAAAGAATTATTTGGTAGGTATAACCACATTTAAATTGTAAGAATGAATTAATAAGCAGCAATAAAATGTTTAACAAGGTAAAATTGGTGAATCAATAAAACAATAAAAGTTCACACTTTGATTGTAATATAAATTTTAATCATTTTATTGCTGTTTAATTGAATTAAATGTGGTTATACCTACCATATAATTGTTTTACATTCTATGTACAATAGTGAATGTATTTAAGTAATAGAATAACAAGACAGGATAGAAACAAAAGTATGACGCTTGAGCCTCGTGTAGAAAACTCTTCAGACTAGTCACGACAGTCCTTAACTATAGTTCAAGAATTGATCCACATCAGGCCCCAGTTTCATAAAACATCTCAAATTTGAGATTTCCTCAAATCCTTTCTCAACTGAAATTTCTTTCAATTGAGGTTGGCCAATATTTGAGTTGAGGACAGATTTGAGGAAATCTCAAATTTGAGATGTTTTATGAAACTGGGGCCTGAGCTCAGAGACTCACTTCTTTGAATGTAATAAAAGCTTATAACAAAATTTTTCAGAGAAAGTCTGAAATACTTGACCTGCAGTGTAGTTATCATAATTATAACATATAGGACTTTTGTGTTCTGATGCTTTTGATAGAAAATAATAAGATGTGGAATAAGTGTATGTGACACAGCTCACATAACAAGCAGTGATTAAAAAAATTACAATGGACAACCGCCAGCCTCCTACGACAAGAGTTTAAGAATATATGTACATGTACTTAAATTTTGTGTCACACTTATGACTTTAAAAAAAAATCAACCAAATTAAAAGTGTGTACATGTATGTTATATGTATTGAACATTAATAATTCAATTTTCTTGCTTTTCACAGCAATAGCGTCAGGAGCTTATGAGAAAGTCTGTATGTTATTCAACATTGCTGCCCTCCAGACTCAAATTGCTGAAGTACAAAACCATGATAGTGATGAAGGGTTGAAAGTTTCTGCTAAATATTTCCAGGTAAGAGTTTAAACCTGTTCAGTTAGTCTAATCATATTTATTTATCCTGGATTGGAATACAACATGTACAAGCTTTATGCTTATGTGAATTCCTCTCCAGCTAGCAGTTTGCCAGTGAGGCCTTTGTAGCTGCCCCCATTGATTATACTCTTTTTACACTCTACAAGAGGGTCTTTAATGTGCATGGGGTATTGCTATCCACATACTTGGGACAACGTGTGAATTTTACAGAACATTTTTCATCCCTTCTAAAAGACCAGCATCATTCCATAAGACCATCTTTGCAAATGGTGTTAAGAGACAGTCAGAAAATCTGTTCATGAAATATTTACCCTTGACAAGGGTCATACTACTATCCTTGGTATTAATAGCCAGACTGGTCTACTACACCACCGGCTCTAGTTGTGCCATGTTTTATACGGAGAAGAATTCTCTGGTGTCTATTAAATAATCCTTTTAGCCAGTTTAACAGACTGCAATCCAGGTAATAAAATGGCAAATGTAGGGTGGTGGCCTTGATAGCCACCATGAGTGTGCAAGAATTTTTTTAGCAATTTTCTCAGCAACTACAAATCAAAATATATTGATATTCCTAATCAGCATCACCATTGGGTTTTATATTATGGGATTTGGTTAAAGGTCTGTTGCTCACCTACTCTTTCTCAATAATGATTTCTAGTAATTGACTTCTGACACATTGATTTTTTTTCTCTCTTACTAGTCAGCCTGCGGAATCTTTGGACACCTTAAAGATGTAGTTTTGTCTCATGTACAACAGGATCCTACACCAGATATGAATCCAGATACACTGAATGCTCTCAGTGCCTTAATGTTGGCCCAAGCTCAAGAATGTATTTATAGGAAATGTGCTTCAGGTATCATTAGAGTATAGCTCTCAAGAATATAGTGGAAGGATTACATATCTGAAAACAAGTTTATGATAATGAAATATGAAGAAATATAAAAATAGGATACTGGAGCATATACATGTATGCATGACCAAAAAAAATCATATTACAAATATTAACATGACCAGCAGAGCAAAGAACACTTTTTCGAAAAGTTCAAATATGGAGAACAAATGTATATTTGCCTGAAAAAAACCAAAAAAAACCACTATAAATATTGAATCGAAACAAAGCAAAGAAATAGGGCTTTTGTTCCTGTTCTTAATCTTGAAGAGGCTTTCAATGTGTACGAAATGCTCACGCCTTTATGCAACCTTAAGACAGTCCTTAACACCTGTTGAAGGAATTGGCCAAATGTCAATAAGACTATACCTTTGTATTGAAATTGGCATGTGCAGGGTATTCAACAAATCTTGCAAAATCATATCATGCATATGTAATGCAGCAGTCATATGCCTTATTGATACATTGAAACAATACAAACAAGAAAACAACTTTTTATGAAAGAGGACAAAATTAACTTAAATTTGTCACATTTCCAAGTAAAAAAAATCTTGGAAATCTTTCTCTAAAAACACTGATGTAAATAATAATATTTTGCTTTTGAAATTATCAATATGTTTACTGTAATAACTTTTTATCTGCAGCTAAAACAAAAGATGAAATAGTAGCCAAGGTTGCTCACCAGTGTTCTGAGCTGTATGCTGATGCCATGAAACTGATGCAACTGTCAACACTGAAAGAACTGTGGCCAAAGGTACGAAGCTTTATCGGTAATTAGTACATTTTTCCTTTGATGTGAACTGGCTGATAAAGTCTATCTCACGAACAGGTGTGTATCACCGAAATTATCGGGTCAGTACGTTACGTCAAAATTAATTACCAATAAAGAGAATATATGACTTTTTGATTTTGAGATCCATTTTATCACTTGTTTTTTGGTTCATCCTTCGGGTTCACCAAAACAAGTGAAAAAATCGATCTCAAAATAAAAAATCCAATATTCTCTATTTATCGTGTAGAAAGATATTACATTAAACTTTTGGTTTGTTTATAAGGTATGCATGCTTCATAACCATTTAACTTTCTTCAAAATGCACAAAACGAGAGAGATTTATGCATAAATGATTTAAAAACAGAAAGTCAAATACTCATACATGTGACAGATCCATCATGACAAAGCTGGATATTTTGATTTTTTTAGCTGGATATTGGACAAAAAGGCAGAAAATTTACAAGGCTCCTATAATTGCATTTCAATGTTAATTTGGGGTACTAGCGTGTGGCAAATACACCTGGCTTTACTGATTATTATCCAACTGTTTAATCACCATGTCAATTATTACAATACACTTTCAATTAAGACCTTTACATTTGAAATTAATGTCTGACGAATTGACAAACCCCTGAAACACTGGAAATGTTTTATGACTGAACAATTGAAATGTCTATAAAATATTATTTTTTCTCAAGTCTTGAAAAAGGAGGAGATTCCACAAAAAGTCAGGAGAACAGGAGATGGGTTAAAAAGTCAGAATATTTTGTCTCCCAGCAGGAAAATCACATGTATGAATACTGCTGATACTAAATGAATTATTACAACATTAATTTGATTACGTAGAATTTAAAAAGATTGAATAAAACCTTTGCGTGCAAACTACTAAGCGTAAATTCATCCTATGTATGAAACATGTTCAGCAAATCTACATGGGAAAAAAACTATTGAGTTGATTTAAATGCATTGGATCTACTAGAGTAATGTATTGTGGATTAATTTACATGTGAACATCAAATATTACACTTACAGAAACAAATTATCATGCTATTGTATATTGCATTCAAACCATGCCAACAGCAATACAAAAACTTATATGACAAACCTATATTTGACTTGCTGCATGATAAAAAAAATCAGAGTGGAAGAAGTGTGAATTTTACAGAACATTGAACCTCGGGGGAATACATGACATTTTAAACAATGTAATTGAATGTGTTTTTTCTGTATATTTTCCCTATAAAAAAGGGTAGAAAATTAATTATTTTTCCTTCCCTCTAGATATTCACAAAATTTTTCTCTTGTGAAATCCAGCTAAAAATGAAATTGAGATTATGCATGATCTGCTTCCAGATAATAAATGCACCTGAAGAAAAAATCAATTTACGGTTTGATAAGCAAAAAAAAAAAAAGAAAAGTTTATTCTCAAATGTACCGCATGAACATCCATTTATTACAACCAAGTTTAGGCTGTATTACCTCCCTTTCAATCAAAGTTTTAAATGATAATTTTTTTATGAAAACCTGTGGTATGATTTTTTTTTAGAGAAATTTGGTTCACAAAAAATGTATAATATTTGTTTAATTGCATGGCATCTAAAAAGGAGAAGAGTCTGGTGTTTCTGTGCATGTTAACATTAAGTATTATACTTTATGAAACAAATTATCATTCGATTGTGTACTTTGTTTAATTTTCTATTATGAATCAGACAAAACTCTATGACAAACCTATCTTTGATCAACTGCATGTTATATTCATGCATGTACACAGAATATTTGAAAATGGGGTGGGTATTGTGTTCATTGACAAGTATATAGAGCTCTGCAGAGGTTCGAAATCATGATACATTTCACCCCACCCCCATATTTCATTTATAATCATCATTTCATGTTTTTCATGTTCATCACCTGTAAATAACCTATATATCATTGCACGGGCGTAAAACACCAACTCACTCACTCATTGGGTCGAAGATATCAACTAACCTCTTAAAAGGGTTATGGCCCTTTTATGGTCCAAAATGGTGGGTTTTTTCATGTTTTTGCCCTATTAAATGGAAGAGGGAGGTTTGTCGCGCAATAAAAACCTGGTTTCACCCACCATTTCATTTGAAATGCCTATACCAAGTCAGGACCATTGCAATCTATAACTATTCTGGTGTGTCTTCCATGTTTTGTCTTTTCTCTTGGACATTGAGATTGATCCTCCAAGTTCGGTAATTTTGTTATTACCTTTATTTATAAAGTGTGTAAAAAAATGTCAATTATATAATGCATAAACATCAGTTTTCAGTCTGTTTGTCTATTACCTCCCTTTTGACATAAATTATAAATGATGAAATTATGAAGAAGTCTTGATGCATGAATTTTTTTTTATTAAGAATTAAATTTAAAAATATATACTAATTTTAATTAAATGCATTGCATCTAACAGAATGAATTGTTGTGTCATTCTCTGCATGTTAACATTAATTATTGCACTTACAGAAACTAATTAACATGCAATTGTATACCTCATTAAATTTTGCTGTTAGATAACAAAACTCTATGTCAAACGTATATTTGCCTTACTGCATGACGGTGTATCATGCATGTACTTTTAACCAACTAGTCACAGAATATGTTTACCCTTCATCCAATAACTTCCCCAGGTTTTCCAGCATCTTTTTAATGACCTCCTTCTTTAAAAAAGAAAACCTTGAAAAGTGCCCACATATACCACAATGCATTGAACAAGCATGTTGATTATTGTACATGTATAGCCTAAAACATCTACTATCGTTTACGTTTAAATAGTGTGTATTCACTTGAACCTATTTACATCTCATATATCAGAAGGAACTTGAGGTAAAGGACACTACAGATTCTAGGAGGTCTGCTTCATATTTGGATCTATTTCTCGAAATTGACACACAAGGAAGGCTTTCTACAAAGCTCTATGACAAACGTGATGACTTCAACTTTCCAATAGTTAACTTTCCCTTTCTGTGTAGCAACATTCCGTCCACTCCAGCATATGGAGTTTACGTATCACAATTGATTCGTTATTCCAGAGCATGTGGGGAGTACAACGACTTCCTTGATAGAGCTACACGGCTGACAAGCAAATTGTTAACACAGGGGTACGTTGCTCCCAGGTTGTTGTCATCACTCAAGAAATTTTACGGACAACATCATGTGCTTGTATGCAAATACGGGATTTCTATCTCTCAGATGAGCACAGATGTTGGTTTGACATAGAGTTTTGTAATGTCATCCTTTCCGGATTTGACCAACACTTAATCGATCTTTGGCAACGTGACGGGTGTGCTATAGCAAGCAGGAACTGCTTACTCTTCCGGAGCACCTGAGTTCACTCTCGTTTCGACTTGAGTTCGCGTTGCTGAATGCGGTTTTGTTGTTATGTGTGTGTGTTTTATGTTGTTATACCCCCACTCGTAAGAGAGGGGGCTATATTGCAATCACCTTGTCCGTCCGTCTGTCTGTCCGTCCGGTTCAATTTCTCTGCTTCTACTGGATGGATTGGTTTCAAATTTGGTACACAGCTTCAGCATGATGAGTTGCACCTTGCCTCCCCTTTCCAGGTCAGTCCATCATCTACTTCCTGTTTTCTGAGCCGACTTAGACTTTTTTAGGGTAAAAAATTTGAAATGTGACAGATTTCTCAGCTTGTACAGGATGGATTGGTTTCAAATTTGGTACACAGCTTCAGCCTGATGAGTTATACCGTGCCTCCCCTTTCCAGGTCAGTCCATCATTTACTTCCTGTTTTCCGAGCCGACTTAGACTTTTTTAGGGTAAAAAATTTGAAATGTGAAATTTTTCGTAACAGATTTCTTGGCTTCTACTGGATGGATTGGTTTCAAATTTGGTACACAGCTTCAGCATGGTTAGTTATATCGTGCCTCCCCTTTCCAGGTCAGTCCATCATCTACTTCCTGTTTTCCGAGTTGACTTTAACTTTTTAGGGTAAAAAGTTTGAAATGTGAATTTTTTTGTAACAGATTTCTTGGCTTCTATTGGATGGATTGGTTTCAAATTTGGTACACAGCTTCAGCATGATAAGTTATACCTTGCCTCCCCTTTCCAGGTTAGTCCATCATCTACTTCCTGTTTTCCAAGCCAACTTAGACTTTTAATGGGTCAAAAAAAGACAATTTTTCGTAACAGATTTCTCGGCATCTACAGAAGAGATTGATTTCAAATTTGGTATACAGCTTAAGCATGATGAGTTGTATCGTGTCTCCCCTTTCCAGGTCAGTCTGTCATCTACTTCCTGTTTTCTGAATGGTCGAGTGGGGGTATGCTTAGCACGACTTAGTGCAACCCCTTGTTATGTGGTTTGTTTTGTTGTGATGATTTTTTGTCTGCCGGTTTTGTCTTTGTCTTCACGGTTTTATGATACTGATTACCCCTTTGGTACACCTTTGCTTCTTACAGGATATTATTTTTTATCAATAATTTGCTAACAAAAATTAAACATTACATTTGAAATTTCAGAGTAAAATAAAACATTTCATCATCAATTCATGATTTCAGCTTTTTTTTACCTGCGTCGCCGAAAGCGAAAGCAGGTCTAGTAGTCTGGTCACTCCGTCTGTCCGTCCGTCCCGCTATGGGGTGCCTGTCTTGTGTAATCTGAATCTCAAAAACCAAAAACTAGATCTTTCTGAAATTTTACACAGTGATTACAGATATAATGAAGATGTGCACCTCCCCTTTTGGGGTCATTTTATAATTTCGTTTAGAAATTAGGGGCCCAAAGGGGGCCAAAAAAGCGACTTTTTAAATTTTTTCCACAATAACTTTTGTTCTGGTCGACCAAATGCTATGAAACTTTACAGTAATGTTACTTACCATAAAAGGAAGGGTTGGGCTGATTTTGGGTGTCCCCTCTTTTTTCGATTAGAAATTAGGGGCCCTAAAGGGACCAAAAAAGTGACTTTTTTTTTTGTTTCCACAATAACATTTGTTCTGGTTGACCAAATGCTAAGAAACTTTACAGTAATGTTACTTACCATAAAAGGAAGGGTTGGGCTGATTTTGTGTGCCCCCTCTTTTTTCGTTTAGAAATAAGGGGCCCAAAGGGGGGCAAAAAAGCGACTTTTTAATTTTTTTCCACAATAACTTTTGTTCTGGTTGACCAAATGCTATAAAACTTTACACTAATGTTACTTACCATAAAAGGAAGGGTTGGGCTGATTTTGGGTGTCCCCTCTTTTTTCGTTGAGAAACTAAGGGCCCTAAAGGGGCCAAAAAAGCAACTTTTTATACGACCGCAAAAAATTTGCGGACGTATAATGGTATGATGCTGTCGTCGTCGTCGTCGTCGTTGTCGTCGTCGTTGTCGTCTGGGGACATTTGGTTTCCATGCGATAACTTGAGTAAATATTGACCAATTGTTATGAAATTTTTATATGATGTTTGTAAACACTAGAGGAAGGTTCCTATTGCATTTGGGGTTGGTGGCCCCTACCGTTTCAGAAAAAAGGGGCTAATACGGGTGTATTGACAAAACTGTTGTAGAATGTTTATTATTCATTTGATTTTGAAAATTCTTTTTTTATTGAATTCCTTATTAAATTCTGTCAACAAAATGTCTAAATGGTTTCGATGTATATTGAACCGTTACATTGCTACAGGGGGCCAAAGACGGGCCACACCCAAAAAATCAACTTTTTTATTTGTGGTCCGATTTTCAAAATCTTTTTTCATTGGAATACTTGTGAAAATTCCTGCCTGCATTTTTCAATCAGATTTGCAATATCTCTTACTGTTTTTGAGATATAAGGGGTCGAAGGGGCAAAAAACGCCATTTTTAAAAGTTGGTCAAAGCAAATGGTTTTACACAAGAAATTTAGCTGTAGTGGGCCAGCCAATTGTTATGAATTATATACACTGAAGGAAGCTTTTTATTGCATTTTGTGGTCCTAACCTTTTTTTAAAAAAGGGCCAAAAGGGGCTTAATAGTGTCAAAAATGTCAATGAATATAGAAAGAATTTTTTTTCTATTAAATGTTATTGTAAATATATATGTGTCAAATATGCATTTTAAAGTCCACCATAGGTTGCATGTGTAAAAAAGCTTTGTAAGTCCACCATGGGCTGCATGTGACCAAAGCAATAGACTATCCATATTGGGCCTCCAATGTACAGGGTTCAACTTGTTGCGGTCGTATCATGCTGCGCTCGGCGTAGCTTTTTATTTATTTGTTTCTACAATAACTTGTTTTGGTTGACCAAATGCTATGAAACTTTACAGTAGTGTTACTCACCATAAGCTAAAGGGTGGGGATGATTTTGGGTGTCCCCTCTCTTTTTGTTTAGGAACGAGGGGCCCAAAAGGGGCAAAAATGTTACATTTTTTATTTATGGTCCGATTTAGAAAAAAAATTTTACAAGTTAATTTTGGTGATATATTGGATACAAAATGGAAGATACAATTTTTTCTTGACCCACCTTTTCTGTTTAGCAATAAGGGGACCAAAAGGGGAAACAAATAGAAGCTATTTTTTTGTCTATTTTTACAATATTGGGTGGCATGTGATAAATATGCTTTGTAAGTCCACCATATGATGGAAGTGTCAAAATATTTTGACTGTCCATATTGGGCCTAGAACGTACAGGGTTTAACGTTTTGCCATGCGACGCAGGGCCAGACATCGATTGGTCTTGTTTTTATTGGAAAACAAACCACAATGTGCTGGATTTGTATAAGCGGCTAGAAAGTTATGTTTCTTGCAACCCTTACCCCCTATATCGGTGTTATTCTATAGCATTTCCGTTTTTTTCTAAATATAGAACAAAAGCCTTTCCTAAAATATTATTGTTTTCAGAATTAAGCAGTTATTTTTGTGATGGCCAGATTTCACAATTTTAAGGAACAAGGGTATTAGATTATACACAATTTATTTTTCATTCTTTCTTTTTTCTTTTCTTTTTTGATGGTATGAACTACAAATTTAAGGAGTTCAGATTACCAAAATAGAAAAAAAAAATTATAAGAATCTAACACCGGTGTTAGGGCAAGATAAGGAAATCTCCGACACCCTGAGGGTAAGATTTCAAGTCTGCAACGAGGCTCTGCCGAGTTGCAGATGTAAAGAAATCTTACCCAAGGGTGTCGGAGATTTCCTTATCTTGCCCTAATCATCGGTGTTTGATTATTTTTCTCCCTTAACCGGTAAATTGTACAACGTGGATTTGTTTACAAAACAAAGCGTGATGTAAACAATAGAGTTACATCCCTTGGAAACTGCACGAGGCTATCTCACATGGTTTGACGTTAACTACAACTAACAAAGCCTTATTTCCAATGACATGCGCATTACTACTAATGAATATTCATCGACCCAGACCAGGAAGTAAAATGTTTGTCAATACGACCGAATTAACAATAATTCTTTAATGGTTTGCAGTAATTATTTGCTAATAACGATAATGTAGTATATCTATTATTAAAGATAAAATTGCTGAAATTTAGAAATCATTCATAAATCTATGAATATCGTAACATAATCTAACGCGGGGGGGGGGGGGGGTAATATATTTTATTCGCTTTTCTAACTTTGTGACGGAAAGAAATTTTCTTTTGATATTAGAAACTGGTCGAAAATTCAAATCTTTCAGTTTGTTAAACCACTCTGTACCGTACGGTAAAACTCCGAATTCGTCAACTTTCGGCAAACTAATCTAATATCAGTTGTATATTATATAACAGGAATAGCCTTTTCATGAGACCGATTTTGGACTGAAATCCATAGGAATCTCCGTACAACGTATTTTCACTATGCAATACAGGGTAACAAATGGGATTTCAATGGAAAGAGCAATCCTTGCCCGACACTTTGGTAGTATTTTGACTACTCTGGGACTTTTGAGTCGGGGGTTTATTTGGTGCCACAAAGTTGGGTACAGTTGACCGAAATTCCCAGACGAAATCCTGAAAAAAGAGGTATTTTTACCGACAATGTCAGTTTCAATCGCATTTCCGGGAGCTATCACTTATGATATAGGTAAAAACTGTATATATCTTTGAAGTAGAAGTTCCAGAGGACCTAAAATCACATGATTCAGTGAGGTCCATGAATTCAATCCTAATTTTATTCAACAGTGAAAAAAAAAGTTCACGAAATAAAATGTGACAAATGAGCAAAATGCGGTGCCGTGGGTGCCACCACCACTGGAAATTTTGAATTCAGAGTAACAACTTGCTGTATCAAAAGTCCAGTGTCCATATTATACAAATATAACAAAAATAATGGAGTTTCGTGCAATAGTTTTCTTTTCAGGAGGAAGCACTTTTCGGTATTTCACGAATTTATGTGAAAAAATCAAGTAAATTTTGCTGAAAATTCGACTTTTTACGTAAGAAGAATTTCTGGACAAGAGACAAACCTTAAGTGCAGAACTGTTTAGTGTGTCAAAAGATACATATGTGCCAAGAATATAGACAAAAAATCAGATCTTTATATCGATTCAATCGGCCGTACTAGCGTTTTAAAGGTCGGAGCCACCCGGTGCTGTCTTAAATTGCCTGATTTTTCGAAATTCCGACCGCACCTGCTTTTTAGCCAAACACCCATAGCGTCTGTTTGGGTGACCCTACTGCGTAAATATTGCATGGATGCATAGAAGTAATACACTTGCATGATGTTTTATACAGAAATTCTTTTTCTTTTTTTTTCTTCAAGTTTGATCTCAGAAGACAGACATTCACTTTTGCCATCATGGCCGCGGTTACCGTATACATGTGATTTTGCAACTTTTTGAATAATATTGAACTTACAGATATGAAATTTGTATTGTCTAAACGAAAATAAATTACTGAAAAAGATCATACAAAAAAATGAATCTAGGGGGGTCCGGGGTCAAAATATAGGATCATAAAGTTGGCCGACGCTGATTACAGAAAAACGTTTGTTTTTTTTGCGTTTTCAGAGCCTGCCCCTGCTGAAACCATACGTAGTGGGTCAGATTTTTTTGCTTTTTTTCTGAAAAGGGCACCACATAGACTAGAAACATGCAACAAATCAAAGTCTGGCTAATTTTATTAAAATTCGAGCCCTAACAGGACCATACATCCGTACTAAAGAGTGAAAATTACATCCCCCAAAACGTTTCACTCACCAGATATTCTTAATTTTCTGAGAGTTTACAGTTGTCGAATTCGGAGTTTTCCCGCATGGTTATGTACCCTTTTTAGGGAATTTGAAGGAGGGTGGAGGGGTGGCTTGGAAGATTTTGTCGGGCAAGATTGTTTTCAAAATTTACCCTGCGAAATAAATTATTCGTTTTCGTTTGTTCATTCTGCAGAATCTGGGTGTAATGTACAGATAAATTATTTTCTAGGGGGTCGGCGCCAGATTACTAGTATATATTTTGCCGGCTTGATTATTCATTTCCAAAATCTCCTAAGCCCCCCCTTTTAAATTGAACGTTCGTCCCGTCCCTCTCTTGATGTTTGCTGGTTGTGGTAGTGAAAAGATTTATAACCACAGATATATAATATGACTTTACTAGTTGTTATGTCGTCAAATACAACTAATAGAGGAGGATTCCTACCCACAGATATCTACTATGACTTTACTAGTTGTCATGTCTTTAAATACAACCAATGAAGGAAGATTTCTTACCCGCAGTCACATAGTATGACTTTACTAGTTGTCATGTCTTCAAATACAACTAATGAAGTAAGATTCCTAGCCACACACATATCGCATGACTTCACTAGTTGTCATGTCTTACAATACAACCAACGAAGGACGATTTCTTACCCGCAGTCACATAGTATGACTTTACTAGTTGTCATGTCTTAAAATACAACTAATAAAGGAAGATTCCTACCCACAGACATAAAGCATGGCTTTACTAGTTGTCATGCCTTCAAATACAACTAAAGAAGTAAGATTCTTAACCACAAACATATACTATGACTTTACTAGTTGTCGTGTCTTAAAATACAACTAATGAAGTAAGATTCCTATCCACACACATATAGTATGACTTTACTAGTTGTCATGTCTTACAATACAACCAATGAAGGACGATTTCTTACCCGCAGTCACATAGTATGACTTTACTAGTTGTCATGTCTTAAAATACAACTAATGAAGTAAGATTCCTAGCCAAACACATATAGCATGACTTCACTAGTTGTCATGTCTTACAATACAACCAATGAAGGACGATTTCTTACCCACAGTCACATAGTATGACATGTCTTAAAATACAACTAATGAAGGAAGATTCCTACCCACAGACATATAGCATGGCTTTACTAGTTGTCATGCCTTTAAATACAACTAAAGAAGTAAGATTCTTACCCACAGACATATACTATGACTTTACTAGTTGTCGTGTCTTATAATACAACTAATGAAGGACGAGTCCTACCCACACACATATAGTATGACTTTACTAGTTGTCATGTCTTAAAATACAACTAATGAAGTAAGATTCCTATCCACACACATATAGTATGACTTTACTAGTTGTCATGTCTTACAATACAACCAATGAAGGACGATTTCTTACCAGCAGTCACATAGTATGACTTTACTAGTTGTCATGTCTTCAAATACAACTAATAAAGGAAGATTCCTACCCACAGACATAAAGCATGGCTTTACTAGTTGTCATGCCTTCAAATACAACTAAAGAAGTAAGATTCTTACCCACACACATATAGTATGACTTTACTAGCTGTCGTGTCTTATAATACAACTAATGAAGGACGATTCCTACCCACACAGATATAGTATGACTTTACTAGTTGTCATGTCTTAAAATACAACTAATGAAGTAAGATTCCTACCCACACACATATAGCATGACTTCACTAGTTGTCATGTCTTCAAATACAACTAATGAAGCAAGATTTCTTATCCATATATAACATGACTTTACTAGTTGTCATGTCTTAAAATACAAATAATGAAGTAAGATTCCTACCCACAGACATATAGCATGACTTTACTAGTTGTCATGTCTTATAATACAACCAATGAAGGAAGAATCTTACCTACAGACATATAGCATGACTTTAATTACTAGTTGTCATGTCTTCAAATACAACAAAAGAAGGAAGATTCCTATCCACAGACATATACTTCATTCAACTTTCCAGTCATATTCCTAAGGGACCGACCATTGAACTTGAAGGGGGGGGCTTGGTTTTTCCTAAAAAAATATTCTGAAAATTATTTTTGATGAAAAAAATATTTTGGCAGCTAAGGGTAACAAAAAAATATTCTGAAGAAGGATTTCTGCCAAAAAAAATAATGCTGATAATGAAAAAAAATATTCTGTCGCGACGCCTTTGAAAAATAAATATTTTGTCCGTGCTCTGCGCGAAAAAAAAAATCTGATAAAAACAAAAAACTAAGCCCCCCCTTTTCAAGTTAAATGGTCCGTCCCTAAATCAAATAGCTCTGGGCTCTGGCTTTTGATTTTTTTTTTATGTTATATGCGTTATACCAGAGAAAAAAGATCAAATGTTAACATACCTATTTAACATCGACCCATCATATGGCTGATAACTACTCTTCGGCGTAGAGGCGTTACAGACAGCTTGCTAAACCCAGCTTTAATATTTAAAGGCCAAAGTCAAACAAACACATAAACCAACAACAATGCCTGCCAATGTTAGTCAGTTATCTACCTATATTTTTTTAGTAATCAATTAACTTTCAGTTTAACCATGTTTTTATTATTGCTATATTTAGAATCTGTATATGGCACATGTCTCTGGGACGATGAATATTCATTAGTGGTAATGCGCATGTCATTGGAAATAAGGCTTTGTTAGTTGTAGTTAACGTTAAACCATCTCACATGGGGTGGTGTGAGACAGAAAAATCTCACACCGCTAAAAATAGGAACTGTCCTGTCCAAAAAGTGAGAAAAGTAAATCTTCACAAAAATTTGCTGCTTTTTAATTGAAAAATTCATTCGAAAAAAAAAATAAGAAAACATGATGTACTTTATGAAGTATTGAGATATTATAAGATACACTCATTGTTCAGGTGGTTTCGCGTGATCAACTAAAAAAAAACAAAAAAAAACACAAAATCAGTTTGCACAAAATTATATGTGTTTCCCCCGCTGGGAAACAATATCTCCTGACTTTTTTACCATATCTTCTGTTCTTCTGACTCTTTGTGTAATCCCATTTTCACGCTCCAGTGACTCTGTTGTTCAGGCCGTAAACTTTTTTGTAAGACTTTGGTGGACGATGAATTGCTGGAAAAGTATAATAGCTAGGCATCTGATAATGGGTATACATGTACACTATACAGACAGTTGAAGTTATGGTCTACGCAACTGTTACCTTGCCGTGTGACCTTGATCCCATATTCACGCTCCAGTGACTCTGTGAACTTAGGTCTTTTTTCAGGCCGAAAACTTTTTTGACAGACTTTTGTGGACGATGATTAGCTGGAAAAGTATAATAGCTAGGCATTTGATATTGGGTATGCAGACAGTTGTTGTTATCGTCTACGCACATGTCACCATGCCATGTGACCATGACCCCATTTTACGCTCCAGTGACTCTGTGAACTTAGGTTGGGTTTTTTTTTCAGACAGAAAACTTTTTGTAATACTTGTTAGGACACTGAATTGCTTGAAAAGTATAATAGCTAGGCATCTGATATTGGGAATACAGACACTTTTTGTCTTTATATCAAGAAATGAAAGTTCAGGTAGTTGAATTAAGTGATGGTGCCAGCAGGCGAGACATACTTTTAGTGGCCACACTTGTTTCTTTTATATTCACTGATTTTGTCTTTGTCTATAGACTTGTCACATTTGAATATCCCATTACATGTAGTATTTCTGTGCCTTGAACCACAAAAAGCCTGCAAGCGATGTGACCATTATTATATGCTTTTTGTTAAGAAATTGATATGGTCAAACATGAATGGATCTGAATTGTCTCCCTTTTAAGCAAAAAAAAATCATATCATCAGTTAATTTGATTAAAATGTATGAAAGATTTTTCCTTTAAATAGTGAGACAATTAAAAGTGTTTTTGAATATAGATAATAAATTTAATTTTTATTCATTATCTTGTTAAATGTTTGTTTGTTTTCAATTCTTCATACACCTTAGAGCTTTTAATATTTATATTCATTCCCCAATTAGTGTGTACTTTATTATATCATACGATAAAAGAGACGATTTTAATTTTCAAAAATTTCTTATATTCCACATGACAAAAGTCATGTATTGTATTGGGTAGTTTACCACCAAACTGAATGCTCTGTATGGTCTCTGTGCATCAAAAAGTCAGTATTATGTTTTAAATTAAATTACTTGCTTAAGGTTAATATACTTTATATATTACGTGCAAAAATTGACAGCATTCCTTTGTCGAATCCCCTTATCTAATGTTAATTTATTTATAGGACTGGATTCCTGCAGCTGTGATGAAGCAAGCAGCATTCCATGCACTGGCTGAATTCTATCAAAGTTGTGTCTGTAAAGAAAACAGGAGTTATGGAGAGCAAATTGCCAGACTTCAGGTTTGTATATAACTGAGCTGGAAAGTTGTGAGATATCTTAATTAATGATTTATTTCCTTTTTATAATCGGCTAGAGGGATCATGGTTTGAAAACAGAAATGAAGATGAAGGGGAATAATTTTAAACTGACATATTTTTCAGGTATAAAAAACTCAAAGATTCCCAAGCTAAAGTTGTAAGGTCAAAATTAATGGAATATTAATTGCACATTATATAACTTTAAGTATTGGAAAGGCTGTAAAACTAAAAGACAGGATCATTGTAATGTACACTACTTACATTTCCTCTTCAATTCAGCTAGGCAATTCATTCTTCTAACACATATATACCGTTCTATTTAACTTTTGAAACATTTTACAAGTTTCTTATCTGATGTATTGAACATGTATTCTTCAAGTTTGACTTACTTTTTATACATTTCTCTACTAATTTTCAGCATGCAAATGATCTTATGTCGGCTTCAAACACAAGAGGTGGAACAACATTTAGTTTTAGAAATGAACAAGGAAGAATACAAAGAGAACTACAAGCAGCAAAGAAAGATAATGACTTTATTTACCACGACAAAGTACCTGACGTTAAAACACTAACGCCTATCGGAAAAGCAGCCATAGCCAAACCTACTGCTCTTCCTACCCCCACACTAAGTGATAAATTCCAAGGTATGTAGAACATATAGACATCATTTAAAGATGTGGGAACTCGCTGCCTTGCCAACTCCAACACAAATTGACTTGTTGCAAGGTTTTGATATGTTAAGAACATATAAAGAATTATTAAAGTTGTGACTGTATCTTTTACTTCACACTAAGCTACTTAGTAGTTCCAATGTTTGAAACATTATGAAACTTTTTTGAACAAATTATTTCTATCAAATAAAGTTCTCAATGGTCTTTATTTTATGGTTTGAAATTTGTAATAATATCATCTTCCAGTTTGTACACAAGTTTATATTAGTTAGAAATACACTGTTTGATTTCATAATATAAAAGATAATGAGATGTAGAATATTTGTATGAGACACAACTTACATATATCAGGGTCAGTTTGAAAACCCACATTAAAAAACAACAAATATTTCATGTGCATAAGAACACGTAATTTGCTTCTTGTTGAACTGGAAGCATATCAATGACTTAACAAAAGATACATGTTCCTTGTGTGTTGAATTTGTTTGTTACACACCATCTTTAAGATTTACATTTGTTCTCAATTATTACCTCCATTTTCAGATTTGTTCTGTAAACTGGTACCCATTCCTGTGTATGATGCTCTGAATGCCTTTGAGAACAGAAAGAATGCATTAATCAGTGGAGAAATAGGAAGAATGAGAGAAGCTACTACATTAATGAATAGGTATGATTATAGTTAGATAAACTGTTTAGAATGAGCGTAGGTTTACAGTCTATTTGCAGAGAATGAATCATTAACATAGATATGTAAATTTTTGTTCTCATCAAGCTCAAACATATGTGAATAAAACTGAATCTTATCAGAACTACATTTGTTGCAATTGAAGATAATGAAATGTGAAATGATTGTATGCAATAGCTTTACATAGATAATCAGCAAGTTTAAATAGAAAAATCTACCATTGAAAACAGCCAGCTGCCATCATCATGGCCAGTAATTGCTGTGCGCCCTCTTGCAACTGCTCCTAGAAAAAAATGTAATTGATATGATTCAAAATTAATCTTCAGCTTATCAAAAATGACCCTCTTCTGGACACAGAAGAACTAACATGAAGATCAATCATATGCTGTGATTAAGATAATGCCAGTTGTACACAATTGTTCACTAGATTATTTTCATAAAAGTATTTATTATCTTTTTTATCCCCAGTGTGTTAGCCTCATTAAATCTACCAGCAGCATTAGAAGATATTTCTGGTAGTAACAAGGTCCCACAGTCAGTGTTAGATAAGGCCCGACAGGTCCAGGAACAAGGAGGAATGCAGCATCTGGAACAACTCATCAATGATCTACCAGCATTACTGGTCAGGAATAGAGAAATCCTTGATGATGTAAGTCTGGCCGTATTTCTATGATGTGTCATTAACTTTTCGTCATGTGAACATAAACAGATATTTCAAGCACCTAATATGAAATGTGTTTCTACTACCAGCAAACATGATGTTTTCTACATTCATACATTTTTAATTTCAAAGAGAAATTTTAAAAATCAGCAGGAAAAACTGTCTTCATCCTTAAAGGTTTGGTTAAAGAATATGAAGTATAGTCAGCATTAAGTTTCTTGTGATGTTTATTTTGATTATGTTTTATAGGTTGTTTTAAAATATTTAGACAAGTTTTAATATGAACTTGTTATTAATAAGATTGAGACTTAAATTTTGTTAAACTGTTTTGGTTGTAAATTTTTAGACTGTATATGTTTTTGTCGACATTACAGTGTATAAAGCAACTGGATGATGAAGAACAATCAGACAAACAGCTTCGGGACCAGTTTAAGGAGAGATGGAGCAGGACTCCATCAGACAAACTCACTAAGCCAATGAGGGAAGAGTGTATGAAATACAAACATATATTAGATACTGCCATTGGAGCTGATAGAATTGTACAGGAAAAATATTCCACACACAAACAGGCCATAGCATTACTGTCTAAACCATCCGTTAGTATTACATAGTGTAACTTATTCCACACACAAACAGGCCATAGCATTACTGTCTAAACCATCCGTTAGTATTACATAGTGTAACTTGTGTCCTGTAGAATCTATTTAGATGATAATAAGATTTTGGAATATGTGTACTTGACACAACATCCATAAAACAATAGCATGCTAAAAATCTTAAATAGAAAAATGTCAACAGCCAATGTAGATCAATTGTTGCTGGTTGCTTTTTGTGCTTTGAATGAAAATATAATGCAAATGCTGTGAATTCATTTGGGTGCCAATTTTTGTGGTTTCATGTTAAGAAATAACATTTTTAAATTTCCATTTTAATTTGTAGATTATCAAATTTTGTTAGTGAAGGCCATCCAGGCACAAAAATTGATATCCCTCAAATATTAGAGAATTTATCTGAAAAACCCCTTTCAGACATTGAAACATAGGGCAAAATAAAAAATGAAAAATATTTAAAAGGGATTATTTAGTGCTTGATCATTAGGTAGTTTGATTTACAATAGTGCTATCGAACAGCTAGAGATTTTCTGAGAAACTTATTGGAGTATTTATAATGTACTTTCATGATTTTAGGGAGAGATAGAGAAGGGATTACCTAGTGCTGGATCATCAGGTAGTCTTACCAACAACAGTGCTGTCCAACAACTGAAGAAGATGATGGAAGAGGTGGAGATTCTGAAGGCTGAGAGAGAGGTCATAGAAAGTCAGATCAAAGATGCCACTTTTGACATGTGTAAGTATTCATGGACGAGTATTTATCATTTTAAATTAGTGTGTGAATCATTTAGTTTAGTCTGACTGATTGATTTAAGGACACCTATTAAAAAGAGGATAATAGATATTGACTTGCATACTGTGATTTCATTATTATTCCTGGGGGTATCAATATTCATGGTTTTCCTGGATGTCAGTAAACCAGGAACATTAGAATCCAAATATTACATTATGCATCATGTGCAAGTTGAGAAATTGAAAATTCCAATGAAATGTTCTTTTTGGAGAAATCACAAAAATTGATACCCACAAAAATAAATTGAAACCACAGTATACTAAAAAGATTGCTGATTAATGTGTTCAATAGTCGGTGAAGGCAATGCATAGTGGTAGTAGTGTCCACAAAATATGTAAGGGATTTGCTCAAATGATTATTTCAAAAGTGGCTTATTATACGTTGAAAGATTTTTTTAGATGCAAATGCATAACATGTAAAACTTGATAACAATAATACAATTGTATGCATATTCCCCTTAGTCATGCACCATGCAATTTGATAAACAAATTAAATTAAAGGGTAACTTTAATATATTATTTTCTTGACAGCTGGTAAATTCTTCAGTGCTATGGCCTCTGATGGGTTGATAGATGAAGAGTCGATATCTATTGGAGAGCTTGATAGAGTCTACAGTCCATTAAGAGAACAAGTGACGGATAGTATACACAGACAGGAGACTCTCATGGCCAGAGTTCAGGTTTGTATTTGAAGGTCATGTTCAATTCATAAAAAAAAATTATTGATAAATATAGATGTACAAAGAAATTGCAGCCATGGAATCAAGGATTTTGGATTAACAGGACCAATCCATTGTTTTGAAATATTTTTTAAGATTGTTTAACAAAAGTTCAAAAAATTTACAGGACTGGACAAATTTTCACAGCCGTTGGACCTGTGTTAATTTTCATGACTATGATAGACAGCTTATTTCCAGACTTGGCAAAATTTGTCTGTCCTATGGACATGTCAAGTGATTTTCGTCATCAGTCTGACCTAAGTTAGTAATGCACCAGATGGGGTCATAATGTATTTTATTTTTATTTTTCATTGTTAAACTTTCTTCCAGTCTTTTGATTTTGACTAAAATATCACGATTTAACTTGCTGTTTTGTGACAGCCGGTTAATTTTACTTTATTTAGTAACAAAAAAAAAACATAGACAAATGGATGAAACTGTCAACAAAATTTGTTGCACATGCTCAAATAGTGAAATAATGTGTTGAAATCCAAAAATAAAAACATGAATGATTTCCAGAATTTGATGATAGTATCAAAGTTCAATAAAATTTTGGTCCAATTTTGGTTGGACCTGCAAGTGATCTTACATTATTGGACCAAAAGTCTGGCCTATTCCAAAACTATTAGGCCAAGTCTGTTATATCAAATCCAAGAATATTGATTTTAAACATTTTCATTTCCCTTCTGGTAAGATAATTATGAACACTATTGATAAGATTCTTTTCTTTGCATTGATATAAATATATATGTATTTATCTTTTGTAGAATACAAATACAGAATTCTGCCAGGCTAAAGCATCTAACCAGGGTGCTGCACAAAGAGAAAAAGTATTAAAAGATCTGGCCGCTGGTTTTGACAGTTATATGGAACTAAAGAGCAACTTAGAGGAAGGGACAAAGGTTTGGTTTCAATATTTCATATTTCCGTTATTATTTACTTCCTGTTTGAAGACTTTGTTGAAAAAAATAGCGAAGTTCCAAAATGAAATAGTTTGTCAAGATTTTAATGGGCAGACTGAAGGATTGTAAATAATCAATAGAAGTTGAAAGTAATCTTTGTTGGAAAAGTGAAAAGCATTTCTAATAATGAAAAGTTTTTTTTACGACACACAAAAAAATTGCGGACGTATAATGGTATGGTACTGTCGTCGTCATCTGCGTTGTCTGTTAACTTTTGTGTTCCCACAATAACTTTTGTTCTAGTTATCCAATTGCTATGAAATTTGACAATGATGTTCCCTTAAATACCATAGAAGGATGGATGGGATTGATTTTTTGCACAATAATGGAAAATTGTGTTCTATGTATTAAAAAAGCAAAGTTTTGCAGATTAAAATGTGTTTTAAACCTGCAATTAGACAAGTTAAATAAGTATTGAAAGAATAAAGTTATGTCTGCCAATAGCAAAACATGCATAAATATTTGACTTTACATAAAATTTTTAGACTATAATAATAATAATAATAAAATAATAATAATAAATGCTTTATTTAAAGAGGGTTACACAGTTAGTTTACAAAACTAATCTTCCCTGAGGCCCTCATTTAGATAACAAATACAAACATCAAACATCAAAACTATAAATATTTCTATTTCAGTTTTACAATGATCTGACACCCTTATTACTTTGAACAATTATTTTTTAGACTATAAATATTTCTATTTCAGTTTTACAATGATCTGACACCCCTCCTAGTAAAACTCCAGAACAAGATTTCTGATTTCTGCTTTGCTCGAAAAACAGAGAAAGATGAACTTATGTCTGACCTGAACAAAAAGATCGCTAGCCAACCTACTGGTCCTGCTCCTAAAGCTCCGAGCTATCAGAGCCCAACAGGTATAACTTTCTCATGAAAGGGACCCAGGTCGTTTTGTTTTATTTCACATGTAGTTATAAGTTGCAGGGCTTTTTCAGAAAAAATCATCTTAGTGAAGTATGGAGACATTTGGACTTCTTTTTGGAGAATAGCAAAATGTTTATTCTTGGACAAACCTAAATTTTGAAATTAAATACTAAGCCTAGTACCAATTCTTGAAAACTTCTCTGTTTATATTTAACCTGGAAAAGCTCTCACATCTAAATAAACTTTGTATTACACATATACTCTAATAGCTTCACATACCTCTCTCTGTAACCTCTATATTTGGAGAATTTTAAAAATTCAGTCAAATTTGAAATTTTAAGGATGATTTAACCACTAAATATTTAAAAGAAAAAAAGTTTTTTTTATATCATAAGTCTGTGAATAAGGGTTATCTATAATCCATCAAAAGTATTGCTTTTTTAGCCTAATTCATCCATAACACATAACTTCTATATTTGATTAAAACTCAACAAAGTTGTGAAGGGTATAATGTTTTTGTTTAATATGTTAAACTTTCTGTTTGTCTAAGTTTGCTTTGTTTTAGTTAATTAAAGTTTTTCTTTAATACAATTTCCAATTTAGTTGCTGCTTCTTATGTTCAGTGTAGTACTTTTAATTTTTGATTTGTCTGTGTTAATCCATTTTTTAGAAAGATTTTTTTGCACTGTACATACATTTTTATTGCCAATACTTTACTCTTGGTGTTTTTGTAACCAAGAAAAATCTAGTCCAAAAATCCTTATATTTTATGTCACATGCACTTAAATTTACACCCACTTGGTATGATTTAGAAACTTAATCATGTTAATTGCTGTTCATGCAATCACAATAAAAATAATTCACTCATAAATCTAACATTTGTAGTTGTTAATAACATTTGGTGCAGTTTCACATATTATATATTAAAGTTGCACAGGTTGTAATCACAAATTTATAGTACTATACTTGAACACTATTTCATTCTGTTCATTGGTTTTATTTACACCTATGTTTTCATTGTTTTGCTGTTGTGTAGAGTCCACACAGAGTCGAGTGCCACCACCAAGACCACCTCCTCCAGCGTACACGGCTGCGGGAGCACCTCCACAACAACAGGGGTATAACCCCCCTCCAACGTCACAGGGATATAATCAACCCCAATCTTATCCACAGGGTTAGTTAACTTTAAATTTATGAAAAACACTTGTCTTGCTAAATGTAGCTTGTTTTTGGTTTAAAGTAATTCTTCTTCAATATTTGCATCTGCCTATTAAAAATTATTTTTAAGCAAACCGATATTAACAGCATGCCAATATAAGACCACCTAAAATTTATTATAAGTAGATAAAACTTGAAAAGATATTTATCACATTTATAGAAAGGGTCATCAAGTGGTTAAAATTGCATGTGCAAATCTGATTACAGGGTGGTAGTTTAAATTTCACCAAAGTTTTCCCATCATTTTTAATATTTCTGATTTCTCTTAAATTGGAGAAATGATTAAATCCAATCTTTACAAAATGAAAACCTATATTATTAAATATTATTTCAATATCCTAAAATGCCAGTTATCCAATTCTTTCTTTATTAATAGATAAAGATAGTACTGAAGGTATTGTCAAGTGAAAAACCAAATGCAACTTTCCCTTATCCAAGAGTGTACAATTTACTAGATTGACAATGATAACTTCCCCTTACTACATACACAAACACAATTTTACCAACACCATACCATTTAACACATGCTTTTAGCTTTTACAAGACTTGGCTTTTAGATTCAGATAGTAACTCTGATGGAATCTACAGTTTAGTCTACACAAACATTCATTATTTCTATCATTTCATATTTCCTTTCTAGCTTTTATTTGTTTCTTTGTTTTGTGTTTTAGTAGGTTAAGTTATATTTTTGAGTAAAGCTAATTATCTTTCATTCAATTTCAATAAATTTACAGATGTATGAATTCTTCCTCAATTTAATCTGTGTAGCAGTAGAAAGTATTAACAAAAACCATGTTTCAGAAAATTCTTTAAACCTGCAATACCAGTTTTAATGTCACTGCTGTGGAAGTATTTTTATTGAAATGATATTGTTTTGTTGTTTCATTTGTTGTTGTTGTTATTGTTATATTGTACTGCCTTTAAAAGAATAGGAAAGCTTCATGCATTGTTTACCTAAGAACAAATACAATTTACAGTAACACATGTCTTAACCAAACTTCTTTGGAGTGAAAGAATGAATTCTGAATAGACAGAGTTTAATTTCATTACGTTAGAAATGTATACATGTAGTAAGAAGCAGATGTCCAATGGGGCAACCAAATGTCAAAGTCCGAAAGGGCAGAAACACAAACAAGGACAGGATGAATAAAACAGACAACATATAAAACATGGAAACACAAATTTAAAGAAAGGAAATGAAAGTAATCGAGTTTCTTTTCTAACTTGTATTTACATTGTTTATTTCAAAAACTTTGCATTTCTCATATTAACAGCAAATGATAACTTTTTCTTCATTTTTTTCAGCTAATGCACCACCTTCTGCACCAGATCAACCTTCACATCAAAATTATGGTAAAGTTATGATAAGGACATAAATCTAGATAAGATGGGTTCTAAGGATGTCCATGTCCATTCTTTTATTTCAGAAGATAATGAGATACAGAATAAGTGTACAAGGCAGAACTTACATAAATCAGTAGCAATTTACAAATTCACAAGGGAAAACATTCTTTACTCATAAGCTACCATTTTGTATGGCAGACAAAAGTTACAACAAAGTGCTAGGCCTAATCCAACAAATGTAAGGTCTAAATAAACTCATCAGAGATGCTTTAACCTAATTCTTGATAGCACAAAGTAGAGTTTAATCTAAAAACCTAATGTTCTAAAGGGTAACAAGACTTATAAATAGGTCCTTGAAAATGTCAGATATTTGAAATTTTGTCTTCCTTCAGTCAAAAAAGCTTTTTTTAAAGTGCATGTGGTTTTTGCCAACTAATGTTTGGTGATTTTTTTTAAAAAGCATGTAGTTCTTTGGTTTAGCTTAACTATTTTGTTATATAAAGTAGGATATTGAAAAAAAATTGACATACAAAAAATGTTTTATTGATTTTAATCTACTGGCTACAGTATATTCTTTATATTTTATCATATCTACTTTTAAAGTAGTATTATAAATTTGTATTAAATACCAAATCATTTATTACAGGTCAGTCTGGTGCATGGGGAGGCCAGGCACCTTATCCAATGAATATGACCATGCCTGCAATGCCGTCAGGGTTCAACGCCTACAATCCCTACATGCAACAGCCACCATATCCAGGGCCAGGGCAGCAGCCACAGTATGGACAACCCCCTTACGGTCAGCAACCCTTACAGTACCCTGGACAACAACCGTACCCCCAGCAATATCCTAACCAACCACCATATCCAAATCAACAACAGTGGCGTTAGTGATCGTGTACGACAATGTTTTGTGTAACTTCTGTTATTTATTAGATGTTGAACGCATCATGTTATACATTATTTGTTGTTTTATAAGGCAACTTCAGAACGAATTCTTAGGTTCTAAATGTTGTATTAATAGCTTCTTTTGTGTTTTCTTCTTACCCATTTTAGAATGATCATCCATGATTGGTAATTTTGTTTATTTATGGTTCTTTGTCTCGTTCAATTTTGCAATTTATTCTTGAAGGACAATCACCATTTTTAAGTGTCTAGATTTTTATTGGTTTTTGTTTGTTTTATTTGAATTTTCAATATAGGTAACTTTTAATAAAATACAGGTCAAAGATGGACACTTTGATGTCTAACACACACAAAAAAAATTCATGCATGAGCCACATCATTTATTTAATATACATGTATGAAACTTCCAATCTCTTTATTGACAGAGTTTAATATTTTTTTTAATGTATACTGTTGTTTCATTATTATTTACTGGTTATCAGTTTTCGTGGTTTTTGTGGATGGCCTTCACACAGGAAATTTGATACCCAATGAAAAGGAAATTTAACATTAATTTGAAGCTGCAGACGTCAGACCAACAAATTTAAGAATCCACGAACTGATCCTTATTCATCAAACTATGAAGATTGGTACCCCAAAAAATAAATGAATCCACAGCATTTGTAATAGTTGACAGGAAACTAAGAATTTGTTTTGAATGGTCTTGAAAGACTAAATGTATGTTGTTTTAAAAATATGCTTTGTTTACTCTTATTTAATTCTATGTTATGTATATGTCAAATACACATTTATTCGAGAAAGTGCTAAAACATTTATGATTTCCTTCTATGATTAAAAAGAAAGACCTGTAAATATAATGTCATGTTAGTTGGTAAAATTTTAGAATTTAATGCATTATTTTATTAACAGTTATATATTAGTTCTTTTTATCAGAGCTAACAATTTAACTATGAAAAAGTTTAAGGTAGCTTAGACATTTTGGTAAAGTATGAAACCGAATAAAACATCTTGAACACATCTAGCTCTCTTCATCTTAATTTTATATGTTCACAGTAAATGGATATTAAGTAGGTGACTGTGTTTTGCTTTCAGGAATGGGACTGGATTAAAACAGTGTTTTGACAGATATTTTTACAGTTCTTTTTTTTTTCTTTACAAAGTTTCAGTTATATGAAATTCTTTTTCAATGTCTTCAGGAAGAATGAAACATGAGTTATCCTTCTTTGACCTAGTTAGCACTATTAAAATGATTAAGAACTTTATGTGAGAAAATGTGACTCATGATATACAGCTTTCAAAGAATGTAAAGTGGTTGGACTTTTTTCTAACATACAATTTAAGAAATATATTGTGCACTTCTTGTTTTGGTTAATATTTAAAACAAAACATGTAATGTATCCTCTGTAAACAAATTACCATAAAATAAATTGTACTATGAAAATTCATCACAGGACCCATATTGAATAATGTAGATAAGATTTTTTTTAATGTTTTATCAGATGAATTGTTGATACACTCATTAAACAGTCACACCCCAAATGAAACCTGGGGAGGTACTTGTATAAACTCATAACTTGTCCTCCAAACTAGAATGTTGAATAATAACTTTAAACTAAAGAGTCTTCATTAAGCAAATATTTAGCTCAAACTGTTTTTATTTATGAGAGATAAGAGGGGAAATAATCTGTTTTTGCGGAATGGAATTTGATCAGTTTACCCCGAAATTCTTGTTGATATGGTACATTTTCAAGTCTATCATAAGCAGAGGTAATACAGGACTGAAACTATGTTTGATCAAATGACTCACTTTTTTTCCAAGACAGCAGATTTCATTTGGTTAGACAACTTAGGGAACTATATTTTTTATGTAGTCATGATTGTAGTGAAATAATTATTGGTATATTAGGTGATGCACCATTAATTTCAATAGATATACCTTTATATATTGTGATACATCTTGGTTTGTAGGTACATGTAACACAATGATTTGTTGATTATCAACTTTTGTTATAATTATTCAACATTAAATTATCAGATTTCTTGTTACTTTTGTTATTTCAAGGCTGTATGCATAAAAATGAACTGCTGCTTATTTATGGAGGTTGTTATAGGCTTACTTATTCCATATCTCATTACATAGGCCATTCTTTCAGTTAGTAACCAGCATCCATACCAAAATAAGGTTACTTTTGTAGAGCTTAATGAGCCAAATATATAAGCAAGCAACAGCTTTTATTTGTCTACAACAATTTTCATTCTATAGGGCAAAAACACTTTAAGGATGCTTGCTGGTCTTGTTTTGGTATTTCTGTCATTTTTTTTTCGGAATCCTCTGGATTTTACCATCAAGATAATCGACGTTAAAGTTTTGGCGGGAAAATGTTTTCCGACTTTTCATAGGTTTAGCATTAGCACTGTTTAGCTGTTAAAACTTAGTTTATAACATCTTTATGACATATTGAAGACATTGATAACAAGAAAATAAGGGGTTCTAGGCAAAAATTTTAACCCTATTTTGATGGTAAAATCCAGAGGATTCCGAAAAAAATGACAGAAATACCAAAACAAGACCAGCAAGCATCCTTAAAGTGTTTTTATACGACCGCAAAAAATTTGCGGACGTATAATGGTATGATGCTGTCGTCGTCGTCGTCGTTGTCGTTGTCGTCGTCGTCTGTTAACTTTAGTGTATACACGATAACTTTAGTTCTGGTTATCTAAATGCAATGAAATTTGACATTGATATTTCTTACCATTAAAGGATGGATGGGATTGATTTTGGGAGTCCCCCCTTTTTTCGTTTGGAAATTAAGGGCCAAAAGGGGCCAAAATTGTAACTTTTTTGTTTGTTCTTACAATAACTTTTCAAAATCTTCTCCTCTGAAACTACTGAACAGAATTCAATGAAACTTGGTATGATTGATCATTAGGGTGTCCTGCACTATAGTAATGTTTCTATTTCTGATTCGTCAAAAAACATGGCCGCCGTGGCTAAAAATAGACCAGGGGGGTCAGACTACTGTTTTTGGCTTGTAATTCAAAAAGTATAAGGGATAGATGAAATCTGATGCCACCCTACTGCTTCAGGATCAAAAGTTCTACAAAAGTCTCCATTTGGTTGAAGTTGTCAGAAGACCCCCTATAGGGGTTACGGCCCCTTAAAGGTGAAAAATAGCATTTTTTCATGTTTTTGCCCTATAGTATGAAAACTATTGCAGATAGCAAAAAGCTGTTGCTTGCTTAATTGTTCAGCTCATTCAGCTCTACAAAAAACTCCATATGGTCAAAGTTGTCAGATGACGTCTAATAGGGGCTACAGCCCCTAAAATAATGTTTTTTCATGTTTTTGGCCTATGAAATGAAAACTATAGCAGGTAGAGAGAAGCTGTTGCTTGCTTAAATGTTCAGCTCATTTACACAATTAAGAATTAATTTTTGCGACCCCCCCTTTTTTCCCCTATTACGTAATTAGGGGCCAAATGGGACCAAAATCGAAACTTTTTTATTTGTGGTCCGATTAAAAAAAATTTTTTTGCAAGTTTATTCTTGTCAGGTAGTGAATCCAAATTTGAGAATTAATTTTTGTGACCATCCCCTTTTTCACTTGTTTTGTAATTAGGGGCCAAAAGGGGCCCGTAATCGAAACTTTTTATTTCTGGTTTGTTTTTGAAATTTTTTTTTGCAAGTTTATTTTTGTCAAGTAGTGAATCCAAATTTGAGAAATTATTTTTGCAACCCCACCAATTTTTCACCTGTTACATAATAAGGGGCCGAAATTGATTTTTTTTTAATTCTTGTCCGATTTTGACAATTTTTTTGCAAGAGTAGAATACAAAATTGAAAATTTGTATTTTTACCCCCTGGGTCGAAAGTCCACCAGAGCAGCATGTGTCAAAAACCTTTGTCAGCCCACCATGGGCTGCATGTGTCCAGAGCAATAGACTATCCATATTGGGCCTAAAATGTACAGGGTTCAACATGTTGCGGTCGTATCATGCTGTGCTCGGCGAAGCTTTTTATTGCCCTATAGAATGACAATTGTTGTAGACAAATGAGGTCACGAACCTATCAAATTTTTTGCTAATCCAATACCTTCTATTATTTTCTTTTCATTTAAGGCATCCAATTTGAAACCTATTTATTTTCCATAATAGTAGCAAACATCCTTAAAGGGCCATGACCCCTATTGACTTCAACCAGGCCTGGGGTAATGCAAATGCATTGTAATCATTACATTTTTTTCAGTAATGCAAAGTAATGTGTAATGCACAATTTCTGCATAACATGTAATGTAATGCATTACTTAGGTCAAAAATTGTGTAATGCACCCATTACATTGCATTATTTTTGCTTATTTTGTACATCTGGGAAAAAAAATTGAGAAGGAAAATAAATTTAAAAAAATAGTCATTATAGGATTTAAAACACAATGTTGTCAATCAATCCCTTAATCCAATAATATTATACAATTATGTATTTACATGTTCTTTAATTTGAAAATTAAAAAAAAGTTTAAATTATGCAAAGGGTGCTGTAAGCAACATGGCACTATCAATGATTATGTCAATACCATTGCATGTTAGATGTTTAACATTTCAAAACATTTATTGTATATAGAACAACAACAAAAATAGTGTTTTCTGCATTAGAAGTACAAAAAGATTTACCTAGTAAACATATTTAATCAAAATCAAATGTAATGTGTAATGCAATGCATTACACAAGCAAAGTAATGGTAATGTAATGCATTACAGAAGAGAAAAAAAGTAATGGTAATGTAATTTAATGACAAAATTTGTAAAGTAATGGTTATGTAATGCATTACATTGCATTGTTATTGACCCCAGGCCGGTCTTCAACCCAATGGAAACATTAGTAGAGCTTTTGATTCTAAAGAGCCTAAGATCCTTCAGAATTTTTGTTATAGTTGCTTAGTTTCAAGCCACTTTACCCCATGTTTTGTTTTTTTATGGCCCGACCACGTATGTGGATCGAACATATAGTTTTACCCTTGTCCATCCGTCCGTATGTACGTCACTGTGATCTATATATTATGCATGAACGACTTCGGTTAAGTTCTTGGTTAAGGTCCATAACTTGGATACATGATGTTGGGGGGGTCAATGATATTTCACCACTAGATGTGTCTTGGGTAAGGTGACACCATCCACTAGAAATGAGGTCACTGTGACCTATATTTTACGCATGAATGACTTTGGTTAAGGTCCATATCTTGAATACTACATGTTAGGGGCCAATAATATTTCACTACTCAACGAGTCTTGGTAACATGGCACCACCCACCAGAAATCAGGTCACAGCGACCTATATTTTACACATGAACACTTTTGAACAATTTCTTGGTCAAGGTCCATATCCCAGGTAATACACATTGAGGGTCAATGATATTTCAAGAACGGGAGGGCCATCCTGTTGCTCATAGACACATTTTCTAGTTTTTTTTAAGTAACAGTGGCCATGTTTTTATCCAATCATTTCAAAATGAGGATGGTTTGTTGCAAACATGTCATAAATCATTCCTGCAGTTTAAGTAAAATTTGATCACTGGTTTCAGAGATTTTTGAAATTGTTAACAAATATAAATTACAGACGGACAGTGATGGCATAAGCTCACACAACCTTGGGCTAGGTGAGCTAATAAAGTTTATGAAAATCCATTGACTGTTTAAGAGGAGTTAAAAACCATGGTTATACACCCCTAAAAGCTCATTTCTTGTTGATGACATACCCTGTTTCATCAATTCCATCAACCTTTTTAACTTTCAATACTTATGATATGGAGTCGATTTAAACTCTTAAAAGGCTTGCAGTACAACATTCCGAATGTCTTGCTTTAGCTCAGCATTCAATCAATGAAAATGTAAAAGACAAGAACAAGCAAAAGCTAGAAGGCTTCCTTCCCTGATGTAAGACATTCAAAAACATTCAAAACTGATATATCAGGAACCTGTCTCCAAGTTGCTCAAAAGATGTGACCTTTACCTCTGACCTTAAAATAGGCTTCCACTCTGACCTCAAGTTTTTATGAGTGCAAGTGTCATGAAATTCTTCAATGCCAATATAAAATAAATTTCAACACTGCTGAATTCCACTCCCTCAATATTACAAAAAGGTGAAACCATAAAAAACACATAATACTGGATTATATTTATATTATTAATAAAAACTTTAACAATGTAAATTGTAATAATTTTGTCTTAAAAAGGACAAAACATCACAAAAAGACTATAGGGTCATGATAAGAAATGGAGGTGCAATGAATTTAAAAATTTAGTTATGCAACATGATAAAATGAACATGTATACATAGCTGCCAAAAAATAAATGAATCTGAAAATGATTGACATGCACTACTTCAAACATGAATTAAGTTTTTAGCTTATACATTCATCTTTTTAATTGATTACTCTTGAACTGAAAAATTGCATAGAAAAGGTAGTAAGTACATGTAGTTTATACTTCATTGGGCCTCCATTAAAGTTGTTTAATTCTTTGTACATAAACAAAACTACAAGAAAAAAGTTTTTTAGATCAACATAAGTGGATTCATAATTCATCAACACATATACATTATAGTGAAAGTCACGCATGTTAAAACACTTGTACTGTTGACCCTGTGCATCTAATTTTCATTCAAATTCCCCACTATGTTACATCTGTAACTGCTTATATTTTAACTTAAGCTTTCTTGTAATCACTAATGAATAAATACAAATACATGCAAAGAAACAGCACTTTATAGTAATAAACATTAAAATATATTGGGTTGGTTTTTTTTTTTGCATTTAACAGCATGAACAAATAGAGTTATCCCCCTTTGCATATGAACCAAAGAATGCCAATGCATAATGGTATACAATGTGCCTTTGACATGAATGATCAATGAAAATGATTGAAAAAGGAAAGACCAAATGGTAATGCATGATTACACAAATATGTGCTACATATTACAAAAATAAACTTTGTCAAAAACGACAATAAATGCAACAATTGGACATTTTTATTCTATTTTCTTTATATTTTTTAACAAAACAAAAATAAAATCAAATTGAATATATTGCAACAAATAACTCAATAAAAGTTAATTAATTGCATTGTAACTCTACACCTATTTGCTGGTTCATCCAAAACACACCTTCCTTTTTCAATACACAATTACATGTACATGTTCATTTAAAAATAACTATTAATGCCCTATTAATACACAAAAAAACTGATACTATTATAACATTGAATTCATTTGCAGATATTACAAAGGTTTTATTGATCAGATGGAGACAATTTACTTGACCAATCTTAAAATTAACCTGAGATAATTAAACTATTTAGTTTTAATTTTCTCATAATTAACAAAATATAATTATAAGGAAATAATTACTAATGCAGCAATAATTAATTTTAGCACATATAACAGGTTATATATAGTGACACAATCCAAACAACTGACTTTTAAGGTTACAAAAAAAATAAAACTTTTACTTTAGTGACCGTTTAAATTAAAAAAAAAACGTTTTAAACAATTTCAGTTAACATTAATTTGAAAAACATTAAAAATTAATTTAAAAACTAATTAAAAGTACCATATTGCAGTCAATAACAGATTTAAACTGCGTTCTCCTTTTCAGTTGACAACGTTTTCATTTCTTCCTTCAAACGTTTATTTTCTTCCTTCAACTTGGTATTTTCTTCCTGAAATTGTTTCAACATATCCAAATCCATGAATTCTTCTCCGCCTGAACTTAGCGACCCAGAACTCTGATCGCCATCCTTTTTAGCACGCATTTGTCGCCTTTTGAATCTTTTTTCTAATCTGTCCATTTTTGACTCAAGTTCAACATAATCCTTGATTAATTCATCCTTGCTCATATTTCTAAGTCTTTCCGCTGCCAAATTATCATAGGTTTCGGTAAACTGATGTTCCTGATAGGAACTGTCATTTTCAATTTCCTCATCTTCGGAATTCGAGGAAAAACTTTCTTCAGAAGATTCCGATGTTCCGCCAGATTCCCGTGAATTGTTGCGGTGAATGTGCCCTTCCAAATGCAGATCGGGATGTATTTCTTCATTCTTAATGTGGTCTTCCATCAAATATTGAGTCGTATTGTACGGTGCAACTGGGTGTCCGTGTTTAAATGCATCTTCTCTTTTCTGATTAGCGCGCACTGTCTCTTTTTCCTCTAAATCTCGCCTTTCGCTCCAACTAAGTTTATCATAAGGTTTATATTTCTTATGTTTCATACCTCCTTTTGGGCGCCTCCTACGCTTTTTCTTCTTCTCACCATTGTCATTACAGTCGACTTGTTTGCTATCGATCTTCTCTAATCTTTGGGGCTCCCCAAAGGTGTTCAGATTTTCTTTCTCTTGGTCACCATGTGGGCTTGCATTTTGGTCTGGCATCGTGTCCATCTTTTCGTCACCCTGTAAATAACCCGCTTCCATCTTCGCTGAACCGTTGACATTCAAAGACATTATAAATATTTTTCTCAAATCTGATAAAGATTGTAAAGTCAAAGATCATATTAGCGTGGACTACCTTCTCTGCCGTCTACGCGACAACTGACAAGCAAAAATCGGTCAAAAATATTTATAGAAGGCGTTAAATTTAACATTCCGATTAAATAAATAGTTCCAAACACTTGAAGATGCACGATAAATGACTATTTACTTCGAAAATCTTCATATCATTAGTTTCTTTAATTACAACGTTTGTTTAGGAATACAAATCAAGTAATGTCTTGGAAATCTCAACGCAGATAACACAAAATTCACTCGTGATCTGTTTGTTTATTGTCGGGTGAAAGTAGTTCGTAGGAGAGGAAGCGGATGATTATGTGTTTTCATTGCAAAGTTTCCTGTGACGAAAATTTGAAGTTGAAAAAACTCTTTTTTTAATTTCCATGTGTTGGGATCCGATGAGATGGAAACTGGGATTTAACATCGAGTAAAGAAAAGCACATGTTTATAAGAAACATATTCATCCATAATTATAATATAAAGCTCATCATGGCCAGGAACATTAAAGTCAAGTTTTAAAATGTTCCTGTCCCATATTGACATATGAAACGAGAGGTTTTTTAATGAAAATGAAGAAAGAACACCCATTTTTATAAACTGTACAAAAACTTAACACACTTCAATAAAAATATAGAGTCAATTCTGGTAATTTCGACCGCTTAAGGATTTTTTTACAAATTCAAGACAATCTCGAACAGAATCGATTTATTTGTATATGTTTAACATGTTTGAGATATAAGGAACTTATACTCGCATTTTATTTGACGTTTTTCATCGGAAAGTGATATAAAAACTACAATATAAACACCAACAAAATTCTTGTAATTTCGACCACTTATTCTAAGTTCGACCGTATGGATGGTAATTTCGACCACTTGGGTTTTTTTTTTAAAAAATACAGAAGAGTTAACATAAACATACAACGAAGTGAAAAAAACAGTTTAATTAACCACTAAAATTTAAAATTGACTAACAATTATCAGATATACATTTCAAACTTCGACATTTTTATGATATCTTTGACTTTATTAATACTCCTGTCGTCGGTCTTAAATTTAATTGTACATGTTTGATTTGGACCTCTAGTGTCATAAGTTACAGTGTTACTTGTCATTAGATAACATGTGTCTCGAATTAAATTTGTTCTAAATAATAATGCCACTATACTGGCGCTTTCTCTATTAAGATAAGCGGCAATGTGTTGTCCATCCATTACTGCAATAGCATTTTTGTCGTATGGATTGTTATATTCATGAACAATTTTAAAAAATTTTCCAGATGGTAGCTTCTGTACTTTACTCCTTTGGTACATGCCTACGATCTGTACACCCTTAACACTAACAGGTAACATGACGAATCTGTAAATAGAAAAGGCAACATACTATAAATATATAAAAGTAAAGTGAACAGTCACTTAGAATATATATAGACTTACCCAAATCATCGTTTCATATTCAACGTTGGTACACCAACCCTATCCTTAATGGCAGTGCAATATCAGAAGCAATAAAAAACGTCTATAAAATAAGACCATGTATAGAATTTCGAAATACTTTAAAATCTTTAATGTCTTATGTATTTCATGAAGACAAACTTAAGTACACAATGACCTGGCAAATCAAACAGACAGACAGACGGACAGGCACGAAGACTCCTTAATTTAGATTGTTGGCATTAAATATTACCTTAAATTAACAGTAATCACATTCATATGGGAAGTTTAAAACATCTTCCTCATCTACTCCTGAAAAGTCAACCCCACAGCATGATCTATGTAGCCATCTCCTGCAATTTTCGCAGCTGATCCAGTTTTCTGGAATGAAATCCTCAGGGCCCCCACATTTCGCGCATACTTCGTCTCGGTTATCGTCCACATTTTCAGGTTCGCTATCAGTTTCTGATTCATAAATTGGGATTTTACGTTTTGTCTTACGCCTTTTTTTACCCTCTACCTCTTTGATTTTTCGTTTTTCCTTCCTTTTTTGTTTCCTTTCTTCCATCATTCTTTGTTTTTCTTTACGTTTCTGCTCTCTTGCTAGTTTTCGCTCTTCCTTCTGCTTAATTTCTTCCTCTTTGAGTTGTTTTTTCTCTTCAAGGTACTTTATCATTTCTGTTCCCGATATTGCTTTTGGGAGTTTTGGCCGACAGACCTTTTTCTTTTCGCTGTGTGGCAGAGTTAAAATGTTACTAAACTTGCTGGTTTTTATGATGGATTGAACATTTTCCTTATCTTGAGAAGATGGAGACATAGACGTTATGGATGGACTTGGCTGGGGGATTTCTTCAGTTAAAGACGTATTTGATATGTCTAAGATGTTTTCCGTGTTGACGTCTAAACCAAGAATGTTGACTGTACTGTCCAATCTATCAATGAAAACATCAGTTACTATTGTGTCTATGGATGTGTCAGTAACTACACTTTCAACTGATGCATCTAAAGACCCTGTACTTGTATTAGGACACGTAGCTGTTACATTGGGTGTAGAATCTGTAACTGAGCTGCTATTGAAGACAGTGGAAGGCTCGAGTTTCGTTTGGTCAATGTTTTCTTTGCTTAAAGGGAATATACCACTGCTCTTGAATCCTTTTACCGCAGCGTCGACGGTGGTCGCTGACTGCCAGGCTCCTTTAAACACTGACGCAAACGTTTGTTTAGTTACAAACTCCCCTGGATTGGCAGTTTGGTAGCTTCTTACGGAGTTTTTCCAATGGGTTTTCAGGGGGCCAAACAAACCTACGTCACATGGTTGCATAATATGGCTAGCGTGCTCCAATAAACAATAAAGGACGACATTTTCATCCTTACATAGTTTTGCCACCTCTAGATTTATATGACTTGTGTGTCCGTCCACGAAAAGTACAACTGGTCTCTTAACTTGTCTTTCATTTATGTTCGGTATAAAATGGTCTGACAACCAGGTTAGGAACAATTCCGAGTCCATCCATCCACTTTTTGACCTTCCGAGTATGGCCTCCTCAAAATTTTCCAATGGATTGTAGCCCCTGAATCTTTCGCCAGGATAGACTATCATAGGAGGAAGGTAATGTGCCGTGGCGCTCATACATGCAAGTACTGTTATCTGTGTTTTGTCGGAAGATCCGGTTTTGTACACAACTCGAGCTCCCTTAGGAGCTAATACCTTTCCAGTGGGGGGTTCTAGTGGGCATCCCGTTTCATCTGCATTATATATGCGCGATGGATCATTAAAGATTGACATTCCTCCTTCAACCTCAGTTTCAAAAAAACGATTTAAATCGTCAAACCACTTGGTGACCGAAACTTCTGTTACGATAGCTCGTTCACGGCCTAATATCTGAGCAGATCTAATACTGAGGGATTGATGGCGTTTGATGAAATCATAGTACCATTGCTTCCCAGGAAGATTGTTTTTAAAACGCGTTATTCTTCCACCTGAATCTAACATTTTTTTAACTGTTAATAACAGTTCTTGTTTTGTTCTTCCGTAGCCTATCTTGCACATTTTTACTACCCACTGAACAAGTTCAACTTCTTCAGAATACGTGAGAACAGTGGGACGACCCGATTTTGCTTGGTCTGCCACGCGACCATGAAGTTTGTCTAAGATCGTTGTTTTAGGAATATTTAATTGCCTGGATGCAGCTCGAATAGACATGCGATTTTCTCTAACTAACGTGAGGGCCCTATCCATATCATTTTGGCTGTATGTTTTATACTTTTTCCTTTTTGTGCTCATTTTGGGCTTTGTGATTTCAACACTGAAAGCAAATAATTCAAACGTTTAAAAAGCTATGCGCATACACGAATATGTCAACGAACGGAGTTACTCATTTTTCGGGTTTTGTGTTCTATTCATTTTGGTTGTATGCTTCACTTCTTATTTAAATATTTTACACTTGCTCTGTTTTAAAAGGTATTCGGATACCTTAAACAGATTTTTTGACATTGATATTAAACATTCATGAGAAACTTTTTATGGTTTTTTTTTGTGAACGCGGACCTCTCAGAAAGCACCCAGTGATTGATTAGTAAACACGTGTTCGGATCAACACGTGTAGACCACTACTTCATTATTATATTTATTATAACTATTTATCGATAAATGGTCATTATCTTTTTTCTGACTCTATCGGGTGTAGAAGATCACGTTTGAAAATGTTAAGTGAAATATCCACATATCCACTACATGAAACATATTTTATTATCACAGAGTACTGTAAGTACGGAGTGGTCGAAATTAAAAGAATTTTATTTTATTTGATTGTAATTTCGACCAGCAGTTCCACCGTTCAGATAAGATAATATCGAAAAGAACATCATTTGTAAAAGAAACGTCATTTGGCTAACTTCATTTTTCAATAAAGACGTATTATCTCTAGTTCAAAACTGAGGTCTGACAGATGTCAGAAAATGTTATGCACCTTATGGCTTGCCGTATTTCGAAATATTTTTCTTTCAAAACTTGGAATTTTGGAGAAAAACTCACCTTCGACAAAAAGTTGCTGCCAGTACTGCCGAGGCTTTGAAAACAGTGCACTCCGGTACAGTTTGGTCACAGTTTGATGATTTCCCGCCAAAGAACTTGGTCGAAATTAATGAATATTCAAAAGTGGTCGAAATTAAAAGACGGTCGAAATTACCGGATTGTACTCTAGAATATAATATAAACTAGATGGAAAACCATGTACTTATTTCAAAATCGAGGATCCCATGATTTTGGATTTGAATTTTTTTTATTGCAGATATACAATCCTGATCAAAGAAAAGCTCTCTGCAGATTTCGAATATCAGCCCATAGAGTACAAATTGAAATATAGAGTTTCTCCAATACACTTAGATCTAAGAGAACTTGTACAAACTGTTCTTCTGGAGAAGTTGAAGATGAAACACACATTTTATGTGTTTGTTCAAAATTTGAAACAAAAAGAAATATTTTATTTAATCTTATTGCTCAAAAGTATCCCAATTTTTCTAGTCTACCAAATAATTCCAAAATGATATTTTTACTTAGTAATGAGGACACTGATATACTAAAAGCTTTATGAGCAATTCATAACTTAGAAACTATAGATAAACAGTTACACCTACGTCCTTTTCTTTTGATTTTGACCTTGGGTTTTTAAAATATATTTTGATCTGATTTTCTGTTTCTTTCATATTAGTTCATAAATTAGTGAAAATATAAAGCCAGGGATTAACAATATTTTTTTTTATCCCGATGTTCCCAATGTCATATATTGCAATTCCCCCCACCCCTTGACAGATTTCCCTCGGAAAAACTGGATAGATGCTATCCCCACCACGACAAGAAATAATTTGATCGTTGCCATTCTCCCCCTAGAAAAACTGCAATAAATAATCACCAGTTTCCTCTTGAATGTAACCGTTATAAAGCTAAAAAAAAAAATATAAATAATTGATTGTTGGGAAATGGACATTTTTTAAATGCAAAATTTAAACAGCTAAAGCACTTTCGAAGATATGCATACATGTATATACAATCTTATGTCGTAAGTTTTCGTTATTTCCCCCTTACTTTCTAGGTTAATTAAAAAAAAGAAAAAAAATCTGAAATAATCATCTTGGACAAATTTGGTAACTTTTTCACTATAAATTTGCAAAAAACTTCAGGTTTATTTGTCCCTTTTCACATAATTTGTTTAATTATATGATTTTAATCACAGAAAATAATTGGATATCATAATTTTAGTTGCCAATATTGGAAAATTTTGACGTCAGAAATTTTATTTGTAATAACATTATTGTCATTTTGATTCGCCAAATATAAAACTTATGTTAAATTGCCAATATAATATTCAAATATTCTCGATCTTTCAAAAACTTTCAGTATGAAAATCCATTCAAAAACAGCTTTGATATTTCTTTAAAAAAAAATAGTAATTTTACATAGAAAAAAAAATAAGAAAAACAGAAAAACGCGAATTCTTTTGGCACATCACTGCATGTATTTACTTATTTTCCACATATTAAGTGAAGCATTTCCCTTTTTGTTCTCTCTATTTCTTGATGTTTGATAAGTCCATCTGTTGTAACAAAAGCGATTGACCAGAATTTTGCTTAGTTTCCATCTGCCATTCGGTCTATAGATTTAAATTTTGTTAATGTTATGCTGACAAAACCGGATTTTTTGTTTCAAAAGAAGCACTTATATAAAATTATTTCCGTAAAGTTCGACAACCATGCAAGCACCTTGAGGACATTACATTTGGTTAGGTCACAATACTCGAATAGAATAAAATATTTTTATTGCCATGCAGTGACTGGGCTCATTTCTGGGCAAATATTACATAAAGTATACATTATTCAATCACAGGGGCTTGGTACAATTTTTTTTATATATTTACCTCTATAACCCTCCAACCTGGAGGTAAATATAAAAAAAAAATTGTACCAAGGCCCTGTGATTCAATATGAATTGCTCATATTTTCTCATTTTAAAGTAGTTTCGTGCGGGGCCCAGGTGGCTAATAAGCCTGCAGCAGAACCTATAACTTGTATAAGAGGTGACTAAATGAGGGTCTTGGGATTCTGATATCAAGTTAGAGCGTTAGAGCGACAAATTTAGTATCCTTGGTGACAGAATAAGGTGGCGGGGGTCTTCAGGTCTATTTACACGGGAAACATGATCGCGACTGCTAACCATAGTGGACCAACGTCTATGGTGAGTTCCAAGCTTCATGCACGCAAAAGATCCTTTTGTGGAGCGCCAAGTGGTCCCGCAAGTGGTGCACTACACAAGCTAAATTTTCCGCCCCTACTAACCTCTTAGTAGTGCTACAAAGATACGAAACGTGGCTTATTTCAATCGGAATCAGCCGGTGTTACCAACGATGTATTCATCGTAACGTCGACGACGTTATGTAGACTAGTTAAGCAAAATTACGAGCTTTTGTACTAAAACAGGCTTTAAAAAAAATGGAGTGATCCCATTTTTTTCCACAAGGGAAAGACTGAATGGATCCTAATCTTTTGGCGGCTAACTGGACCGATCCAGAAAAAAATCGACATATCGTATGTATAGGGTCTCCGGACAAAGTGAAATCTCATCTTAAACTAAAGGAGAGATCCTATATACCTAAAGTTTGGATATCCCACTTTCATTTTTATGCACAAAACAAGAATTAAATTATGTTTATAATTTTGACATTATGAATTTATACGCTTATTTTAAGTAAAACTAAAATAAGAAAATGACTAGAAAAAAAAACAAAAGCCCCCCCCCCCTTTCAAGTTGTATGGTAGGTCCCACCTAAAGATCATTTGTGGTTATTTTGTAAACAAATGTACAAAAACTCGTTCCATATAACATTGCCTGTGGTCATATAGAATGTGACATAGTCACACACTTTTTTTGCGTCAATCATGGCCTAGTTTTAATTACATCAAAATGTATAAATAACTATGATAAAACATTTGTCCATGGAAAAATAAAAACACACTGTTCGTTAGGTAGACCCAACCCACCAAATTGTTTTCAACAACAACAAAAAAACAAAACAAAACACAGAGATCTTCAGTTTCCTTGGCCGCGGAGCAATATAAAGAAAGACGGCGTTTGACATCTACAGAATGAGTAACACTTTCACTGGGATAAACATGTGAAATAAAAAAGAAATTTCTTCCATAAAAGCTTTCCATTGCACTTGAAAAAAAAAATAGATCCGCACGGCACACCTGCCCATGCTTGAAATAAACACTCTCCAGTTTAAAAATTTCCTTTTTTGAATAAATTTCAGATTTAAACAAGATCGATATAGAACATTATCACAAGAAGTCATTTAAAGATTACAAATTAAGGCAAAGGGAAAAGCGAGGGCCCCCAAAAGTGCGTTTTTTTTAACTATCATGACAATAGGACTGAAGGAAAAACAACGATTTTTAAGCAGCTTGAATTTCACTCTTTTCAAAAAGGCGTAAAGAGCAACAAATAAGACTGTCGAGATAACGTGTAAGTGCACACGTGTTGAAAATGCTACCTAACCAGCAAAACATCTCAGTTATAATTGTTTTATTGTCATTATTTTATATTGAAATACAAAACACCAAAGTATCAATAAAACGGCAAATTAAGTTACTAATATGTATGGAAACCCCGACGTGCCATCAACAAAAATATATTTAACTCGTACGCACGAGATTCAAACTTGTCCGCAGCAGCTTGTAACTTGAGCGCACGAGTAAGTAACTCGTGCGCTCACTAATTCGTGCGCTCTAGTTACAAACTGGCGCGCACGAGCTATTAACTGGCGCGCAAGAGTTTCAAACACGTGCGCACAAGTTAAATGTTGTTGGTTTTTTTTCGTTCGTGGCACGTCAAGGCTTCCATAATTATGCTGTCTATGAATACAAATATTTCAAGGAGTAATTTTTCACAAGCTGCATTTAAATAAAACATCTAGATATCGAAAATCAAATGTATTGAAAAAAGTATGCATACAGAAAAAGTTCGTGAAGTTGTTTAGTTTGTGTTTGACAAACCCGACATCGAACTAGAATAGGGAATTTATGACCGATCCCCAAGAACATATGGTCCAAAAACTGCAGCGATTTTTGCATGTTTCTGGTCCTATCAAGTACCAAAATCGGCATCCATCAAAGGTTAAATTAAGTTATTCTGTATATGTGTATATGCATATTTGACAAAGTAACCTCTCATCTACAGTATTTGGAAAAAAAGCTAGGCATAGTATTGAAAAAAAAGCTGTCCTACTTAAAATTTAAAACTAGAAAAAAATCTAGCACCGATATCGACCATGTGCAGTTTAGTGAAAGAAATCATTAATTTGATTATGAATTTGAACAATTTGAACTTTTCACACACTAGGTAAACGCTGTCCGCGAGAGCAAAGATATTTCGCGTTTTCACTGTACGGATATTTCGGGTTATTGTTGACATTGGACACCAGGACTAAAACCGGCGTTTATATTAACTATATGAAGCGTGAAATTGTATATGCTGTTCCTATGTCTTTGTTAAAGATGAATTTCCATCTCCTTCAAGTTTTAATGATTTTTTTTGTGCTTTATCGACAATATTTTTAAATTTTTAGCAGAGGTATGCATTTTAAATAATTTACGAGAATTTACCCTTTTTCCAAATATTTTTAAATGAACGGAGATTCAAAACACTTCAAAAAGGATTACGGTTTATACAAAATGCAATTACACCCCTTCTTCCTTATTATACATCGTAGAAAATGCTTGTAACAGAGAACCTACTGTACTGATATTTCCTGTTCCGATTTGCCTGTCAAAATCTTACTGTACTGTTATTTCTGTTAAACTGTACTGATATTCTGTGTTCTTGAAAATTTGAATCGTATATTAAAAAACAGCCTTCGAGTTGCAAGATTGACTTACTTTCATATATACATGCAAGGCAATGTAACTTGTAACATATACTACATCCTGTTTTCCGAATGGTCGAGTTGGAGTATCCATAGCACGACTTGATGCAACCCCTTGTTACACAATACAATCATATTACTGCCAGATAGCTATAGGCAAGACAAATAGTAATTATTCTAATAGTTAACCTTTGTTTGTCCCCCGCCGCAACGCGGGGCGGGGACATAAAAATGCCGGGCGTCTGTCCGTTCGTGTGTGCGTGCGTGCGTGCGTCTGTCCGTCACAATTTTTTTTTCGTAAAAGTTTTCTCAGCAACTATTAATCATAGGCTTTTGATATTTGGTATGCAGTTTCAGGTAGGGGTCCTATATGATGAGATGCGTTTTCAGATCCGTCGCTCATCTACTTCCTGTTAAACGAGCCGACTTAGATTTTCCCCCACTCAACGGGTGGGGACCTAGTATCTGTTCTTGTTTTGTAATGGATATTGATACATTTGTTTTTTAATTAAAGAACATTGCAATCTAAATTATACCCAAAAAACTACTGGATAATCGACTGGTATGTACTTTCTTCTCAACTCAATTACACGATTAATACTACAGTCACGTGCATAAACAAACAAAATGAAATTCATGTTCAAACCCTTTATTCATTAGTTAAAAATTGTCCCGGGGGGGTTACTCTCCTATATGTTGCATACCTATGTGCCGATGAGGTTGTCAAACCTGGACCTGTTCGTGACTTCAAAAATATACAAAACCATACCCTGTCATAGATATTGTGCAGTCAAATGAAGTCATTTTCATACCATTTCCATGATGTTAACTACGTTTTACCCTAGTCAACTAATATTTGGGGAAAAATGACAATAATTTTTTGAATTTTATTGTTCTTTTTTTTTTTAATGGTATGCTGAATTACTTATGACGAACAGTTTGAAGTCATTTATATACCTGTTCTTTACAGGGTTGAAAATTGTGACCCTGTTCATGACTAGTAACCTGTGAAAAACAGACCCTGTTTTGCGGCACATAGGTATGACCACTTACAATGGGAGTAACCCCCCCCCCGGGAAAATTGTTCCCCTCATAAGAATATTTCTTGATCTACCTCAATGTACTTCAACATTGTTCTATGGGGAATTTATTGTTATGGAATCTGCTTATGCAAATGCACGACTTCGACTCAAGATGTAGCACATATGCCTCTGGTGTCGGTCCCTTATTTCAATAAATGTGTGGTATAAACCCGTGCGTGATGGGCCTGCACCAGTGCTATAAGCTTCCCGTTGAAGTCCAGTTACAGAGCACTTAAAACCTGACGTCGGGTCAGGTCGCTTAATCTGCAGAGCGACTGGGTTGTGTGCCCAAGGTGGTTGAGTGGGATAACCCTGTCACAATGAATGCCGGAATTGTCAGGCTATAAACGGAAACCCTGACACTAACATAGTGGTACTCAGTGTAGCCGGGGGGAAATGTCACATTCCTCGCACCTTAAAGAACCATACTGCAGGACTGAATAAGAGTAGGACCCATATGATCCCCTGCAGTAGGCTAAATTGCCAGATTCAACCCATTCCTCCTTTTTTCAGTGACAGTTAAAACTATATTCACCCATAGGTGTTGTGTCTCTACTTCATCATCATTTGATGGAAAAATGTGGAATAAGTGTACGCGACACAACTTACAATATAAACGGCAGTTTATGTTCACTTTATCAGCCTTTTCATGTTGTTCTCTCTGATTGCCGAGTCGATTTCGTGCTGCTTGAGATTAAAGCCATAACTGTCTTACCTTATTGGTGTGGTATAAAATATTTCTATCTGTGGTCTCTGTAGCATCATGATAGGGATTTATTAAATGCAGGAGCTTAATTGTAAAAGAAGGCATTTTAACGTATTTTGGCACTTATTTAAGAATATCTTTAAAGGTGATACTTTTAGATTGGTTATTTCTTTTGATTTGGATTTAACATAACACTTGATTTTCAAAGAGGGATCTGTTTTCTTCTTTTATAAACTATTTAAATAAGAATATGATACCCGAAATAACAGTACAATGTTGATAGATTAATACACGAAGTAACAGTACAGAATGATTTCATGAACACAGAATAACAGTAAGGTCAATATTTTAAGATTGCTGAATTTCAGTTAATGTTTTATGAATTATACCGACTAAAGATTTTATTACTATTCATTTACACTAGCTTTTCCTTCAAACCCGTATATTTTTCATATGTAATAACTGTGTTTCCACTGTTTGTCTAGTAAATATGCTTTATTGGTTATTTTTCTTTTGTTTTATGCTGAATTTTTCAAAGATTAACTAGATATGTCCAAGACAAATATTCTATGATTTAAATTTTTACAACAAGCAGTATTAAAAAGGTAAAAACTCACGAAAATAACATGTTTAATGAACCACCCATGCAAGTAGACCAAACAACATGAAATATCAGTACAGAAAAAACGCGAAATATCATTTCTCTCGCGGACAGCGTTTTCCTAGTGTGTTTCAGCAAAACATATTTTAGTAGTTAATTCTTGTACGTCCGGGCATTGGTTTCAATGGAGACGATCTACTCTCGGCGGATAATCGACGAAGCGGGTATTAATATTAATCCTGCATATTATATACTAGGAGTAACCTCTAATCAGCAGCGCTTTGCCTTTGAAAAAAAACATTGGAGGTTTAAGTGTTTGAAAGTCAATTAGAGTTATCTTTCTTTCCATGATATCGCATTTGCAATCCACGTTTGTTGTTATGCGTGTGTGTGTGTTTTTGTTTCGTTGTGATGTGTTTTTTTTTTTGTCTACCGATTTTGTCTTTGTCTTTCCGATATAATGATATTTGATTACCGCTTTGGTACACCTTTGCTTCTTTCACATAATCGAATGCCGTGTATAAACTTTTTTTTATTTACAAAGTAAATAACAAACGTTATAACCACTCTGCACAAGCGTAATGGAACATGTACATTTGGTAGGATATGAGACCGTGTACTTCAAGAAACACCAAGTCATAGGACCAATAATTGCCGTGAATCCGAAAAGACATCACTGGTAGACATAACACCCATAAACACATTACAAATAAAAACGGACACATATAACAACCAAAACTTGAACACAGGTGCCCAGTAAAATTAAGCAGTCCTTGTATGCTATAGCATACCCATAACGTTGCCATGTCAAATTCGGTAAAGGATTACAATAATATACCTCTATATCATCAGCGGCTCTTCTGAGAGATAAAAATCATTTTTTTTCGTCTTCCGTAAAATTTGACAACAACGGGGGGAAGGGGGGAGGTTACAAACGGCGATCCTTTGTTAGTAATTTACTTGCCAGAGGTGCTCTATGCAGGAAATCACAATACCGATATTCCCCACAAGCTCTGAAATACTAGTAATAAATCAGTTGTGTTACGTAAACTTCTAAGGCTAATCATAGCGGACGGAATGTTTCTACACAACATGGGAAAGTTGACGATAGGAAAGATGAGGTCATCACCTTTGTCACAGAGCTTAGTACAAAGCCTTGAGATATAATACAAATATGATATCTCAAGTGTACTAGTATGAGGTGTAAATACCACAGGGGCTCGAATTCTGGTCATTTATATCGACTTTAAAAAAAACCGACCCCTACTCTATAATACCCAGTGGGTTACCCGGTATTATAAAGAGTAGGGGGTCAAATCGACTCCTGCAATCCTTTTTTGCTTGTATAAGAAGTCCGCTTAATTAATTAAATGAATGAAAAAGCAAATCAGCGAGCAATGATGCACAATTTGTACCCCTTATTATCTGCTCAGAAACACTTCCACCAAACTGTAAAAATATGCTGCCGATGAGAAAGTTGGAAATTTTTATTGTAATCTTTTTAGACTCATGAACGACAAAATAGGTCATTCTTATAATCGACCACTAGATATTTGTATCTGTTCTTTTCGTTCTTTTTGAAAAACTACATTTAATCAACTGTGCCAAATGAGATTTTAACTGCACATGCGGAATGGAAGTGTATAATGTGGAGAAGTCGAAGTTTAATACTATCACAAAATGAAATGACTTAAAAAGTTGAGAATTTCCATCAGTTCTTTAGCAAGGAGGCCTAATCGTTTATCGATAAATATGGTCCGTTAAAAGGTGTCTCACGGTTTTTGTGGTCCGTTAAAGTCGCCGTGACAGTCTGTTAACCAGGTTTAATCGAGAATAAACACTGAAGGTCAGTAATTAAATTAATACGCATTTTAGATTTATAAAAATTACATCTGTCAAAATGAAAATGAATGACTATTCGATACGATTTGCATTTGTGTAAAAATAGTTCTATAAAACTTCATAAAATGAAAACGCGTGTGCATGGCTCCTTAGTATTATAAAGGTCGCAAATGTAAACATGTTTACCTCATTTTTATCAATTTCTCTTTTTATATAACAAAACATATGTTTTGGTTGATATCCATAGAAAGTACAATGATGTATCAACATTCTGTTTAATTTTCAATGCTCTATGTTATATAATAATTTTGTAATAGAGGAAAAGTTATGAAATATGGTCCGTTAAGGGCTGATGACATATTATTTTGTCCGTTAAGTTGGTCCGTTAAGTGCCTGTGACAAAATATTATGTCCGTTAAATAACATAAATAGATAGAAGATTAAAATAGTTTTGTTTGATATGACATCATAATTTTACTATAAGGACTGAACGCTAGTATACAGAAGAAAAGACAAAATTCATGTGGATTTATCGAAACTAAAATACATACATTTGGATATGCACGTCTAAAAATGAACCATTGTCAAAAGGCTTTACTTGTAACACTATTCTAGATCATTCTACGAAACAAACGGTATTGAAACCATACAATACATGTGTATATAATATATAAAAGAAGCAATAAGCTACTAATTATTAATAAATATAATGAAAACGGTTCAATACAGTCTGGTTTTGTTATTTATTTTAGGCAATGAAAAGAAAAAAGAACAAAAACTATGGAAATAAAAGATATAAATGGAGAAAAATATCTAAATATGAAGGGATTTGTACCTTTGGAACTTTAGACCGTACTGAAACCGACGAAATTTTCAAAACTCCACACATACAAACTGACGTCCAAGAAATACACTCACTACTTCCTGAAGTGATACTCCACTTGCAGATCAATTGCCTTTTCACATACCTCTTAATATTTTTTCGATTCGTGGCAAAAAAAAACCTTCGACTTTCAGAACATATGCTTTCTTCTTTTCTGGGACAATTTACAATTTTGGGCATCAACAACTACAACTCTCATGCGATATCCGTTCAAGGCAACGAAACCTTTTTGGTCCCTCGGCAAAATTCTATTTCACGGCAAATTTATCCGATTCATGTCCGGTTACAAAAACACAGGCCAATCCTCTATCGAATATGGTTGGTATGACCCTTTGGATGCTAAAATTAACTTTGCAGTACCTAACAACATTAATGTTAATGATACGTCTATTGCTCCGCATATCCCTGATATCAGAGGACCCGGTAAATTTCCAGAAATGATCGAGATGATAGCTTCCTCAAACTCTCAAAATTCGTTTGTTTTGACATTTAACGGGGAAAAACTAGCTCCTGGTTAAACTGACGAAGACGGCGATGTTGACCTTTTACGATTTGAAAAAGAACCATTGAAAGAAAAAACAAAGTCAATATGAAAGAAAACGAAAGAAATTAGTGGACACTACAGAACACCTTAAACAACTAGCAGATCGTCTTATTGACAACTGTCTTGGTAAAGTGATACCAGTATATACGACCGTTTACAAGATAAAATACATTTCCACGGTCGTTATACTTGTCCTGCGACAACATGTTTTCTACCGATGTTTCTGCTTGTTTTCTACCGATGTCCTAGATTTCTACCGATGTGATGATGAAAAAAACAAACTTGGCAGACGATTTTTTCCAAACAATGATACCCGGCAATTACAGCACTTATAAACAAGTTAGTTTAATTTACATTATTTTTTTTAAGCCTGAACATAAAAAAAAACAGTAAGGCATTGTTTATTTTGTCCGGCAAGCGACAATTTCCCTTTTTTCAGATAATCATGAATATCTGTTTTAAATTACCATTCACTGGGCTGAATATTATTCTCTATGTTCTAAATTATCGTACCTTTTAAAGACATTTCCCTTTTCATTACAAATGGTATAATTTTGATTTTTCGATCATTTTTCAAAACATTATGGTCCTGGTTTTCTATAGATGTGTCCTGGTTTTCTACCGATGGTCCTGGTATTCTACCGATGTGATATATTAAATGACATATCATCATGTTCATTACAAATTGTAAAACTGTATATTTTATTGCACATAATATTGATGATAAAAAGAATATGGCGGTTCATGAGCAATTGCGCGCGGCAAATGCTTAAAATAGGTCATTAAAATCTTAAACAAACTCGAAAACATTAAGGGCTCGTATCGTTAATAAAATAATCATACAGCATAAACACAATTTCTTATGTGACATGAACAATGGTCATATGAAAGAAAGACAGCTCATTCTGTTTGCTTATGGCTGCCATTCCTTTATAAACAGCAATTAGTTTAAATATAAATATACTTTATTGCATACAAACCCCAAAGGTCTACAAACACGAACAAACAAAAACAATGAACATATAATTATAGACACATAGTACAAATACAGCCAAAGAATGAAACAGTAGCATTTACAAATATGTGTGTACATGTATTTGACAATTGTTGCAACTCAAATGATTGCTTTACAAAAGGGCAAAACATCCACATATTTGGATTAAGTACAACAATTTATTTTTCAATAGTGTCAGGCTGTTTAAAATTTGAATATTTTGATTGTATAAAGTCAATAAATGTTTTTTCTTATATTATTATTAATTTTACAATAAAAAAGAAATGAGCTTCATCATCAATAATTTTACAGGTTAACACAGTCCTTGATCTCTTGGGAATTTTTTATATCTCTAGTTATGATCACTAATCATAGATTAGTACGTATTTTTTTACTATTAAAATTTTGAAGATTTAAATAGTCTGAAATATGAACATCAGACTTAAAGTATAATTTTGAACAGTCATCAAAGCCGGATATTTTATTTATTATAAGTTCATAATATTTTTCTTTAATAGTCTTTTTAAGCTTGATATAATTTCATTAAAAGACTTATTAACATTCTCAAAATTTTCATCATCTATTTCAAATTTCTTTGTTACAGATATAGCAAAACTATGCCAATTATACACACCATCTATGTGGAGATTTTTATTTAAAATGAATGCCTCTTTTACAAGAGGGTTTATATCTAAAGAGTTTATTCTAGCAAAATAGATGTAGTAAATTACCTGTACGTTAATAAAAGAGTCTAATGGTAATCTACCAAGTTCAGTTTTTGCAGCAATATAACATGCTGTTTTGCGCACACCCAGAACACTTTTACAAAATTTATTGTATATTTTTTTTAAAGCTGGCTTATCAGAAAATGATAGTATCAACAATTCTTCCACTTATATTAGATTTGTGAAGTGCTTAATAAAATGGGATATGATCCTCCATATACCATATTTCACTGTTATATCTAGAAATGTTGAGGCTGAGACAGTATGTGTAAGGCAAAAAAGTGTCCCGTGATAAAGTGTCCAGGAGGACAGTATTTTCCAGAAAAAGTTGCTATTTTCAAGTGTCCCCAGCTATTAAATAGTGTCCATTAGTAGGACACTTTTTATCTTCTTATGCTATTTAGAATCGTCCTATTAAGAATAATAGCCCTAGTGGACATCATACAATATTACAGTATTCCTTCTTAAAGATACATGCAATAATTAGTGATTGTATAACTAAATTTCGTTAAAAGGCTCAATACCATACATTCGAAACAGATTTTTATTGTTCGCATCAAAATTGAAAAAATATGCCAGAAAAAGGATCAAGAAACAACAGCAGGAATTGGGAAGGAATTTTAAGCAAAATGCCATTCACCACTTTTTTAATGGAAATTTCAAAATTTCAAGGGGCCATTTCATTATATTCTACATAAGTTATTGAGATGAGAGGGGCCATTTTGATTCTTAATGTGCCAATAGTTCATAGCCTCCTGCCTTCCCAATCCCTGCAACAGCATACATGTAATTGAATACTTAATCATTAGATGATAATTTATGAAAAGTTAATGAGTGTTAGAAAATTCCCTTAATGCAATGATCACATTTTGATTGTAGTTATTTATAGGTCTCTCCTTGATTTGTAAATGCTACTTAAATAAAACCCTATATTTGGAAAAACAAATCTTAGTCAAATGACTATTCCCACATTATGATGGACAAATTTTCATAGACATGGACATTATTTCATAGATTCAGGTTTGAGATTAAATAAGGTTCCCCATCGATATGTCATAATATTATCATAAAACAATGAATTATTATATTGCTGAGTAAGTATTCAGGTATAAAAAGAGATATTATTTGTCTTTTCTTGCATTTAATATGAAGGACATTATTTTATAGCTATGGACACAATTTTATAGGTTTAAAGTGTCCAGGACATTATTTCATAACAATATTATGTCCATGGACAGTTTTTACCATTTTAAATTGTCTGAAGGACATATTAAAATGAGGGACAATATAAAATCTTACATATGATGAAGCTTCACTGTAAAACACAAGCATTTATGGTGTATGAATGCCATTAAAACAACCAAAATGTGCAGTTATATGAATTTAAATCATCGGTAGAAAACAAGGACTCATCGGTAGAAAACACAGTAAAGAACATACCTAATCGGTAGAAAACCAGGACATATCAAATTTTTTAAACCTGTTAGTTATATGAAAAATCAAATGGCTCTTTTACCAATAAACGATCATTTATTGCATATTCTCAAATAGGATGTATTTAAATGTTAAAAATAAACGTAATGTTTCATATTCATAAAAAACAATCGGTAGAAAACAAGGATCATCGGTAGAAAACAAGCAGAAAAATCGGTAGAAAACATGTTGTCGCAGGACAAGTATAACGACCGTGATTTCAATAAAATTAATAACTGTGTTCAGATTTATTTCCATTGCCACAAACTCGTGTAAATATTTAAGGCATTTATATTATATTAAAAATAATACAATAATTCTGGGAAACCAATCATTACAATCTTCTGACAAAGATATCATCGATTTTGCCAATTTTAATAATTGGGATTCGCTATATCAAGGTTTATTTTCCATCAGACCTGCATTTGCAAAATGTGAGACATGCATCATTAACGGACCTAAAAAGTGTCACGTGCCTCTTTCTCAAAGTAATACCAATTTTGGCATTTTTGTCCCAATATTGATATTTTCATATCCAACTATAGCGGTCATCACGTGACCTGATAGATAAAATCGATAATTATGAAGGACATCATTTGGTCAATGTTAAATGCATAGGATTTGCCAAAAAATATCAAATTAAAAGAATATTTTTTAAAAATTTTACTAGTCGGACGTTTATTTAGATAGAGAAGACAAAGAGGAATCCAGCTATCTAAATTTCGATAGTTAAGCTGTTGGTTTATGCCCTTCCAAATTAGATTTAAGATTCTTAACAATAGCCTATTGTGTATTGTTAGATTTGGTGCAATATTGGACGAGAACCACAACTTTGAAATCGAAATTCTTCTTTCCCGTAAACAGTATTGACTAGTCGGACGTCCAAACCAAGAGACCAAGTATCATACATCACAGATGTTCGACTTTTGAAACTTAAATTTATTATTTTCGTCCTTCCAAATTCATTTGAAATTGCAAATTTAATCTTGAAATTGGCCATTTTCACGTGGTTATTCTCTAGCCTCTGTGTGTATAAATTCATATTTTTTTCTATTATAGATTTAATCCCATAATCTCGAATTTGATTGTTAACGTATAATATATCAATTACTTAATCTTTTATCTTTTGTCTCTTGGTTGCATGTTTTCACCTTCAAAATTATATAATTTTGGACCTTATCTACCTTCACACGTAGTTCAAAGGTAAATCAGACAGACATGCTAATTCTTTCAATCTAGAAAACTTTGATCGTTCAGCCTCAAACGTTTATAAATAAAGTTTTGCATACGTGTAGAATACAGAACTTTACTAGTATATGAAATTATATATTTGTATAGAAGGTGTTATATTTACCCCTTCAGTTTGCATGAAACTTAATTACCTCAGCTACATGTAATAATTAAAGATAACAATTAACATGCTCATTGTATATCATGATTGTAATTAGCACATAATCTTTTAATTTAAAGCTATCCTTGCGTTTATTATACATGTCCATAAATGGAAACTTTATAAAATAAAATATTTTTTTTTAACATTGAATTGTATCATACCATATACCAACTAAAATTTAACATAAGTATATAATTACGTTGTATTTTCAATATGTTTTAATTTGTAAAAAATATGTGTCCGGTTATTCAAGCGTCTACCACAAAGCGTTACTTGACAAGAGTTATCGAACATAATAATGACCGATATAGTTGCATATGTGGTCCAGAAAATCCTTCTTGTGTTTTTTTATAGTGCAAGTAGCACAAGACTTACTACAAAAAAATGTTTCAATGACGAAAATAACGTATTTTAATTCATGTTTTGTCATTATAAGGACACTTTTTTGCAGAGGGTAGGTCTCCGCCTTTTCGTTTTGCGAAGAAGTGTCAAATCAAATCAAAATGTTTTTTTGCGGGAAGTTTTTTTTTTGACACATGTATCACAAGTTTCACTTATTTACTATATTTTAGCCTCAGATTTAATTTCGTAAAAAATAAATGATTTTTTTTTCATAAAACTTCTTAACGGACTGCCTCTTGCAACATATAACGGACAAAACCGTAATGTTAACCTATGGTAGAAACACGTAACGGACAAAATGCCTCGATAAACGGTTAGACCTCTTTGTTTATGATCTTTTATAATCCACAGTCGATTGACACCATTTCTTGAGGGGCAACTTTTGAAGGCTGGATTTTATTGTCGCCAATACTCAGCGTCAATATTAATGCTAACAAATACATAAAATAGAAATAGGCCAACAGTAATGACAGAAATATGATTGTCAATTTTCTCTTCTTTTGACAGTGTTGTTGCTGTATATGTGGTGCTTTTGCTGGTACGACCAACTCCTTATTCAGTCAATGTAATGATTTTTACGAATTTATCTGTAACCTTATCGGGGACTTGGTTCTTTAAATGTGTCGACGTCGGGTTGAGGTATATATGATAAATAAAGGTAATAACAAAACTACCGAACTTGAATGATCAATCTCATAGTCCAGAGAAAATGACAAAAACGAATCAGTCATACCGGAGAATTGGTGGATCGCAATGGTCCTGACTTGGTACAGGCATTTCAAACGAAATGGTGGGTTAAACCAGGTTTTATGGCACCAAACCTCCCTCTTCCATTGCGATCTTAGGATCCGGTAATGACCATAGAACACAACATAGTTGTGAGACACAATAGGGATATTGAGGTGATCATCTCAGTATAGCAGACCAGTCAAACACTAATTAAAACAATTGACCACCATATCTTTTAACTCAATTTTGAACTTTTCTACTAGTGGCGTGAAAACGGTGTCTGATCAAAAAATCTGTGAAATGTGTGCAAGCTCTGGCATATCGAATAAGTTGTGAAATATAAACATCGTATGCAGGGGAAGTAGGTATATTGCTCTGTAGATTAGGAAAATTAATAATTTGAAAATTAAAATCGTCTCTTTTATCGTAAATTTTTGTACTGAGATGACCACCTGGGTCAAATTCGAGGTGCAAATCCAAGAAAGACGTGAAACAATTTGATTCGGTGGTCTCTTTAATCTCCAATTCTGGAGGATATATTGAAGGAATCCATCTACCAAATGAAGTGTTATTGACAGAAAGGACATCATCAATATATCTGAATGTAAGATTAAATGACCTTGTCTCTTTCATCTTCTTGTTCTTAACGAGTCCCTGAAGAAATTCAGTCTCGTAAGAGTATAAAAACAAATCGGCGAGGAGAGGAGCACAGTTTGTGCCCATTGGAATGCCGATTTGTTGTTGAAAAATCTCTCCTCCGAAGGTGACAAATATGTTGTCAATGAGGAAATCAAGCAAACTGCAAACTTGTTCCAGTGTGTAACAAATTTTATCTTTGAAAGAATGTTTTGGAAAAGAATGTAGAATTATATCCCAAAACAACAAAATTCCTAGAGTTTGAAAAGGCTTTTTCGAAAAGTTTTTTCAGGCGACATTTTAGTTTTTCGTGGGGCAAGGTAGTGTATAAAGTTGAAAAATTGAACGTTTTCAAAGATTAAATCTCAGAAAATGATCTAGATTAAAAATGATCTAACAAATCTTTATAGTTCTTCAAAATCCACATATGGTTAATTCCACTACGATTATAAATAGTGTCGCAGTATGCTTGTTGACCTTCTTTGACAGCAGACAAGATTTTAGTTAAATGAACGGACAGCTCTGTAATTGAACATGATGAAGATCCAGCTATATACCTTTCTTTGTACGGATTTTTGTGAAGTTTAGGTATCCAGTACAAATAGGATAACTCTTTATGTTCCTCTTTCATTTGAATATTGAAAGAGGACATAAAAGAGCTATGGTTGGCTATGATTTCATCTTTGTTAAATGTAGTCCGTTTGTATGTAGCACTAGCGGAAGTATTACCATCAATGCCTAGTTCTTTTATTAGACAATTGTAATAATGTGCTTTACATACAAAAAACTATAATATTGGAAGCCTTGTCTGCTGGCGTGACAACATACCTGTCATGTAAGGAAGAGAGACAATTGAGAGTTTCACGATCTCTAAATACAGAAGAAGGCCGGGGGTTCACACATTTGCGAAGTTTGTCTATTCGGCTTCGTACAAGAGATCGGATAGTCCTTACCCAGTCCGACATTGATTCAAGCTCTGGTTCTTGGTCCTTTTACCTCTTTATCCAGGCTCTGGCATAGTCCTCCACAGCGTCCATGATGATCTTAAAGTTTTGATTCCAATTTATACGTTGCGGTTCCCTGAATTTAGGTCCATGGGAAACCACATTACGTAATAAATCATTTTCAATTATCTTAAGAGATTCTAAGGGATGCCAATTCCTGTAAGAACATCTCGGGTTTAGTGTTCATGTTCATTTGTGTGGGTATAACCCCCCTTTTAGTACTCGGTACTTTGGGCAATTTTGAGGCAGTACTCGGTGCTCAAAGGCTGGAGTACCGTACTCGAGAATTTTAGCATATTGTACTTGGTACTCTGGTTTTGAAAAAGATAGATAAATAAAAAATAGAATTTAAAAGATTTAGAAGTTGTAAAAATTAGGAAAAATGGTTTTGACATTATTAGGTCATATTTGAGCACAAATGTGGTCAATCTCTTTATATTGATGCCTATATTCTTTTGTACGTTTCATTCCTCGCATTACCAAACCCCTAACTTGAGCTTTTTTATCCCCGCGCAAGCAAAGTCTCGGGGATAATGTTTTGCTGTTCGATGTACGTATGTACGTACGTACGTATGGCGTAAATGTCCAGGATAATCTCTGTAACCACTGGGAGTATAAAGATGAAATTTGGGCCATTGATTGTATTGTGGGTGGGGACTGTGTCGATGGTTTCAGAATTTTGATAATGCCCCTATGGGCTGGGCTGCATAGGTAGCCTAAGGGCACATTATTCCTTCGTCACGCAACTCCTCCTAGGTTAATATTTGGAATATGGAATAAAGGTAATAACAAAACTACAGAACTTGAATGGTCAATCTCATAGTCCAGAGAAAATGACAAAAACGAATCAGTCATACCGGAGAATATGTGGATCGCAATGGTCCTGACTTGGTACAGGCATTTCAAACGAAATGGTGGGTTAAACCAGGTTTTATGGCGCCAAACCTCCCTCTTCCATTGCGATCTTCAAGTCCATAATCTATATAGTTACATAGAATAGTGTGACACTGTAAAATTTGTTAAACCCATAATATATAGTTACGTAAAATAGTCTGACACTGACAAATTTTCCTTGAGTTAGGTTTAATAAGTTGAAAATAAGAACATGTAGGATATGAAAATTATCACGAACAAAATACAGAAGCTTTTGGCTGGAACTTTGTTTTTTATTTTAGAGAAACACAAAACCAGAAGAATTAAAGACCGCAATGGTCCTGACTTGGTACAGGAACTGAAACTTGGCTCAGTAGTTGAACTAGAGTAACTGTACGTGGAGTTGTACAGGACGTGGAGTCGTACGCTTTAGGTTTATTTCAAAATAAACTTTAACGGAAAATGATAAATCAACATATTTTTATGTGTAAATGATACTATATCATTAATATGTTTTTTACAGTATAAGTCACCTTTTTGAGTTGAGCACAACTATAAAAAAAATTGAAATATTTCTTGAAAAAAGTTTCAATAATAGTTTTAGCGAATCTCGGCACCCTCTATCAATATAAAGAAGGAAAAACAAATAAAGCTGAAAGCACCGTCTTGTGTAAGCTTAGATCAGAAATCACTTGGACATTGCAAAACAATGTTATTTCAATTCTTTAGTTTTCGTGATTTCAGTACTTTTGCTCAAAATATAAATGTGCTGATTTTTAGAGGTGCACAGATGCATCGTGTATGCATACTGATAAATAAACAGACACGATGTCATCCTGCTTTTTTCTGAAAACTAAGCAGTAATAAAATGTCTTTGAAATGATTGTCTTTCACCCCATATACGACTTGGTAAAAAATGAACGGAGATTTTCAAATTTTTGAGGTGTACGACTCACTGTATGGAAAGAGCGAAAGGGAAAAACGGTTGATTTCTGTGCCCTGGTGTAGTTTACTCCTGTGTCATTGTTGTATTGTGGGTAAAACAGACGATTGTAAACATCAGGAAGACGAAAATATGTCATTTAGGTTGAAAAATAGATATACTAGTGTTGTTAAGGTTCATTTGTAGTTTCTTACTTGTCACTCTATTGTTTTTTAACAAGTTTTAAATCAATAGATAAATAATGTAAGATATATCGCAATGAAAAAACAAAAAGTTAAAATGCTTAAAATCGCATAATTCTTTGGTACATCTGTAAGCAATTAGTAAGTGTAAATATTCTTTATAATATTTTAGAACATATTCTACTGTCGAAGATTAGAAATTGTCCTCTCAAATGATTTTACAGCTGTGTTTAACTTATGAGGCGAATGTTTATTGTGTGCCCTGCTGCTGTTAAGTTCTGTGCACGCTGTAGTTTATTTGAGAGCAGTTTTTAAAGTAGCGAAAGTTTATTTATGTGTTCTGATAAAATTTATCAGAATAGAAAAAGCCTTTAATTTATAGAAAAACTCATTTCTAAGTAGCAGTTTGCGTTTTTAATCTTAATTTGATGGAATATCTTATGAAAGGTTAACAAAAAACCTACAATAAGTAACTGATTCGTTGTTTTGTAAACACTCAATAAAAAGGGTTGAAGAAATGCTGTCGTTTATTTCCGAGTTCACGAATGTTGATTTCTGTGTAGCAAAAATTGTTGTAGTTTATTTCTGTGCTATTTATTTTTATTATAATTAATTTTTATTGTTTGATGTTATAACATGAATGTGCTTTAAATACAAGCTAGAGGCACTAATGGAAATATTTTTTTTTTTCAATTTCAGAAATATAATATGGAAAAAAATAAAATGCGAATATTGTGATTTTTTTCTGGCATATTCAACGACACAATTTTGCATTTTGTCCATAACCATCCCAAGGAAAAAGTAAATATCAAAATTAGAGTGGATGAGAAAAAGAACAAGTTTAAACATTTAAAATTTGATTTGAGACCAGAAGATGGATTTTTAAATGGAAAAAACATTGTACTAGATGAATAAAAAACTTACAATAACCGTTGTTGACTTTGATGATGTTTTGGAACCCCCATTGTCTATTGAAATTGGGTATAAAACTGTTAGTTTTATTGTTCGGAAATGTTATTTTGAAATGTAATCATAAACAAACCGAATACTGTATAGCAGGAAATTATCGAGACAGTTTTATTTTGCGATTTTCGCACTGACATTGCTGCACCTAAATTGAAAAAAAAACACACGGCGCGATATGTGTCCTCCATTTTAGTCTAAATGGACAATACGATTACTGTGTAAATTAAAGACTGTGTTAACTAAAACTCAGTAGTCCTTCCAGGAAAAGCAAAGACGATGCGAAAAAAAATCCCAGGTATACAGCCTACAAAAATAACTCAATAAATACTATTCTATTCTATTCTGTATAAATATAGATTTTATCACCAATTTATTTTGTCGTGCTTTGTTTAAAAGAGCTTTATAAATTATTTTTTGTAATTCATAGAATAAGTAAAACATTAGATGGTTTAGACAGGAATCGTAAATGAACACTTGTTTTAAAATTATCCTGGGGCCGTGTTAACGAAGGTGTCCTAGGATTAGGACATGTCTAAGGATGGTCTTTGGACATGTCTCGGTTCTAAGTCGTGTTATTGAAAGCATCCTAAAAATGGCACGTCCTAAATTTGGTCCGTAATTAAGGTTGCAAAAATTGTTGTCCTAGGACCATCCTTGTGACTTTAAATTTTAAAAAAAGTGTCTGAAATAGGTTTTATCCCCTTAAATTAGGGTTGTATGTGGCCAAACTTTCATTTTTGATATTTTACTTTCTACATTTAGCAAACTAAGATATTTTTGCCATTGATTAAATTTTCCCAATAGTTACCCATATAATGGCGTTTTACCAGTTACTTTTGACGATATTCTAATATATGTAGTACTAGACTTTTGAAATTAACATTTAACAGTTCATGTGGATATTTGCTTCCCAAACCTAGGGATTTACTTTTGGTATTAGTGATAAGTGCAACGCGCAGAACAAAAATGAATGAAGAAATGCAATGATATTGGAATACATTATTTTTATTCTCTAAAAAAAAACCAAAGGCAATGCAATAAAAATGCTTAAATCTATTTTGCATCTGAAAATGTAAAACAAAAAACTTCAAGTTTTTTTCAAACGCCTTCACATCGGCGTTAATGCATGACATATGGCTATTCAGGATTATCTTAAATTCGTATAAGGATGGTCCTATTTAAGGTTATCCTAAGATGGTTCCGTTTAACATCCTTGGGCGCGTCTAAGTGTAATGACGATATTTAAAAGTCAAAATAGAAAGTTTGATTTATAAAATGATATAAAAATCAGTTTAATAAGAAAAGTGATCAAATAAGTAAAAAGTAATAAATAGGTTTTCATTAATTAAATGTTCATTTTAATTTTAAGCTTAGAAGTTTAAATTGAGAAATAAAAATATATGTCACACAAATGTTACATAAGATTATAGGGAAGAATTAAAGATAAAAAGAAATACATCCATAAGTGTTATTTTCCATTAAAAGAAGCAGAGGTACCAATGGGGTATCCGAATGTCAAAAGTCCGAAAGGGCAGAGACTAAACCAGTAAACACAAACAAGAACGGGACAAAAACAGACAACACGTAAAACATGGAAACACAAAACAACTAAATATCAATCAACAACGCGAACTCCAGTCGAAACAAGAGTGAACTCAGGTGCTCCGGAAGAGTAAGCAGTTCCTGCTTGCTATAGCACACCCGTCGAGTTGCCAATAGTCCATTCAGCGTGTCAAATCCAGTAAAGGAAGACAAAACAACACACTATGACAAACCAACATCTGCACTCATCTGAGAGATCGAAATCCCATATTTGTCTATAAGTGCATGATGTCTTCCGTAAAATTTCTTGAGTGAAGACAGCAACCGAGGAGCAACATAACCCTGTGTGAGCAATTTTTGCGTCAGACGTGTCGCTCTGCTAAGGAAATCGATGTAAGTCCCGCACGCTCTGGAGTAACGAATCAATTGAGATACGTAAACTCCATAAGCTGGAGCTGACGGAATATTGCTACACAAGAAGGGGAAGTTGACGATTGGAAAGTTGAAGTCATCACGTTTGTCATAGAGCCTTGTTGAAAGTCTTCCTTGAGAGTCAATTTCGAGATGTAGATCTAAATATGAAGCAGACTTCCTAGAATCCGTTGTGTCCTTTATCTCAAGCTCCTGTGGATATATGAGATGGAGAAAGTCACCAAATCGAGAATTGTTTAGTGAAAGGACATCATCAATATAACGGAACGTGAGGTTGAAAGAGAGAGCTAGTCTACGGTCTTTTTTGTCTAGAACAGATTGCAAGAAGTCTGCTTCATATGAATGAAGAAACAAATCAGCAAGCAAAGGTGCACAATTAGTGCCCATTGGAATCCCTATTGTTTGCTGAAAAACACGTCCACCAAACTGAACAAATATGTTGTCAATAAGAAAGTTGAGCATGTCGATTATTTGGTCTTCTGTAAATTTGTTCTTTTTCTTGGACTCATTGATGACAAAGTAAGTCTTGGTATAATCGACTACAAGAAATTTGTACCTGCGTTTTCCATTCTTTTTGAAAAAGCTGCGTTTAATCAGCTGTGCCAATCGCGATTTCAGTTGTTCATGTGAATAGAAGTGTAAAGTGTGGAGAAATCGAATGTTTTGATGCTGTTACAAGATGAAACTGAATTAGAGTTAAGAATCTCCATCAGTTCTTTCGAATTCTTCAGGATCCACATTTGATTGACACCATTTCTAGAATAACAACAATCGTAATATTTCTGGAGGCCGGATTTTACTGCCGTAAGTATTGAAGTCAACAAAACTGAAAGAGGTTTAGTTGTACATTTGGATGTAAAAGATTATTTTGGCATGTTTGAGATTGTACAATTTATGTAATCCCTTCTGGTAAGATAAAAAGGCGACAAAGGATATCAGGACAAAATTAAATCTATTGTACTTTACAATTATAGAAACATTCATTGGTCAATAAATTATATGTTTTATAAAGAATAATAAATTAACCAATCAAAGTACATATCTGGTAAGGTCTTTGTCCCAAACTACCACGTGGGACGGGACTACACGGTCCCAATCCAAAAGGTCACTTCACTTTTGGATTGCGGAAAATAAAGATCTTAAACCATATTTATTTTCTTTACCAGGTGTGTATCTTTGATAACTATTTTGAAAAAGAAACTTTATTTTAAACTTAGTTTAAAGAACTTAAATTATTTTTAGATAGTATTTTAAAACAGTTTAAATAATTGAAAAATGATAAATTTAGTATATAGAAATAATATTTATTTTAAAGAGACATGATGCATTATCTGTACACTTTGTATATATGTTTTATTTGACTTCACTTTTGGATTGCGGAAAATAAAGATCTTAAACCATATTTATTTTCTTTACCAGGCCTCGCCTCGAAAGACCGACACCGCATCCCCGCAGTTTCCCAGTCTGTGCTCGATTCCATTAAAATGTAGTCCCCAGAAGAAGCTCGTGTTAACCCCAATTAGGGGACGGACGTTAGTAGTGAAAATCAAAATGTAGCAGTTCCAACAAATAAACTTTCCATTCCGTTTTGGAGGGAAAGGGGAGACAACCTAATGAAGAGACGTCTCTCCCCCCTTTGTCTCCAGAACCACCAGATTACCCTCATCACATAAGGATGATCTTTTCTACATCCCATTTTAAGTCATAAGACATTGTTTAGGATACAGCTTCATTAACCTGTCACCTGGTTTAGAGTTAGAACTAAAGTTATATTTCCATTATTTGATCTGATTTTCTATGGCCAAGTATTTATAACTCAGAACGAAACGTTCGCAACCACACAAATAAACTTCCGCGGGCTCTGAAATATACATTCGCATGTAGAAAATCAGCACAGAAATATACATTCGCGGTGCAAATTTTAACACCTACTCTTATTTCATCGATCTGTCTTGAACCTTTGCATAATTAAACTTTATTTATCAACAATAGAGTTCTATATATACTTAAATACACGATGAATAGTTTTTGTTCACTTTAATTTCACCTGCAAGTGTTTTATTTATGTAATTTTTCCAAAAAAGCGTGTTTTATTTATAAATTGATGACTTTTTGTGATCAAAATAGCTAATGACATAAAAATGCAAGTAAAACTTGAATAAACTAAATCGTTACTATCTAATGTTGAAATCACCGACAATGCAGGATATGTAATTATTCAATAATTAAGTAAAAAGGCAGAAAAAACAGACGACTTCATTTTGAGCACAGCAATAAACTACATCGGGGCACAGAAATCAACCGTTTTTCCCTTTCGCTCTTTCCATACAGTGCGACTCCACGTACTATTTTTAGCATTTTTTCACGGTTTTGTTACCTTCAAATAATAATCTGTAAAAATATAACCAACTCACATTTAAAAAAAAAATATATTGAGTTTTTGAAGATCTTGTCCACCTCTATACATGTATGTTGGAAAATGATAGAAACCGATTCACATTTGCCGTCGAGATTTTAAAAGTTAAAACCTTAAAAAGCGTACGACTCTACGTACAGTCACTATGGATGTAGATTTTGCCAAAGGTTTTGGAATTTTGATAATGCCCCTAGGAACTGGGCTGCATAGGTAGCCTAAGGGTACATTGTTCCTTCGTCACGCAACTCCTCCTAGGTTATTTGGAATACGGAACTTTGACTTGTCTCAGTAGATGTAGATACTGCCATAGGTTTTGCAATTTTAATAATGCCCCTAGGGGCTGGGCTGCATAGGTAGCCTAAGGGCACATTATTCTTTTGTCACGTAACTCCTCCTAGGTTCTTTGGAATACGGAACTTTGACTTGGCTCAGTAGTTGCACTATGGATGTAGATGCTGTCAAATGTTTCGGAATTACGATAATGACCCTAGGGGCTGGGCTGCATAGGTAGCCTAAGGGCACATTCTTCCTTAGTCGCACAAAATACATTTCTAACACTCCCACTACCAGGGAAAAGTCTCATATCAATACATATACATTTGATAGTACTAGTAATGCTCATTATTACATAGTTTATTTCTTTCAATTACTTAACCGTATACTACCAAACACCAGAGTAGCGCGGGGATATGCAGCGTGGCTGCTTCGACTAGTTTTAAAATGTGAGTCCACTATGCTAAACAGTTATTAGACCCTATTGTCCCTATAACAGTGGAGTATTGGATCAGTACATGTATTATTTTATGCAACCACAATTTTGGTTTTTTTTTATTTGCAAACATATACCTGAAATCTCTATAAGTTGCAAAAGTATAGACTTAAAATCTCAAGAAACTGCAATGCAAATATATAGACCCAGAACTATCCAAAGTATCTTAACTTGAATTTACCCTACATCCTGACTGTATCTTTTAAATACAGAAGTTTGGAACCTCTTTTAATTAAAGATTGTACTGAAAGGAGCAGATGAGTGTTATATGTAGCAAGAAGCAAAGATGTACTAAAGGGGCATCCGAATATCAAAAGTCAAAAATTTCGAAGACAAGACCAGACAACGACAAAGACAACACAAAGAAACAACATAAAATAAATATGATATAATATAGAATGGATATGGTGAGCTGCAAAGTTAGAAAGGGGTGTCCGTGTGCCAACAGTGATGAAAATCATCTTTTTAAAGCCGTTGACACCGGAAAATCCAGCATGGGGTTGAGCTGGATTCGAACCCATACTCTGTCATCTATGGCAACTTCGCCTGCATTGTGTCCAGCGCCCAAGACCACTAGACCACCTAGGCTAGATAAAAATCTAGCTTTTGGTTGCCTAGTTAAGCCTCCTCGTAGACAATCTAAGGTTGTAACACAGTACACGATGAACATTAGGTGGGTAAGGAGAGAAAGATAGAGAATTGGTCGCAACTGGTATAGTAATATAAGCATATATATGATAAATGGTGTTGCCCACAGCTCTGTAAAGAAATTGATATTGGTCTAGGGCGCTGGACACAATGCAGGCGAAGTTGCCATAGATGACAGAGTATGGGTTCGAATCCAGCCCATGCTGGATTTTCCGGTGTCAACGGCTTTAAAAAGATGATTTCCATCACTACCCCTTTCTAAATTTGCAGCTCACCATATCCATTCTATATTATATCAATTTCTTTACAGAGCTGTGCGCAACACCATTTATCATATATATATGCTTATATTACTATACCAGTTGCGACCAATTCTCTATCTTTCTCTCCTTACCCACCTAATGTTCATCGTGTACTGTGTTACAACCTTAGATTGTCTACGAGGAGGCTTAACTAGGCAACCGAAAGCTAGATTTTTATCTAGCCTAGGTGGTCTAGTGGTTTAGGGCGCTGGACACAATGCAGGCGAAGTTGCCATAGATGACAGAGTATGGGTTCGAATCCAGCTCAACCCCATGCTGGATTTTCCGGTGTCAACGGCGTTAAAAAGATGATTTTCATCACTGTTGGCACACGGACACCCCTTTCTAACTTAGCATCTCACCATATCCATTCTATATTATATCAATTTCTTTACAGAGCTGTGCGCAACACCATTTATCATAAAATAGATATTTATCATAAAATAGATATGACTGTCCACAACTGTTAATATGTTTTATGAAGTTTTGAAACATTACATTTAGTACTCGGTACTCAGAGAAAAAATAAAGCAATACTCGGTACTCGAAGCAAAATTTATAAGAGTACTCGGTACTCAAGGGGGAGGGGGGTTATACCCCCATTTGTTAACTTTCGATATCAAATTCAATAAACGCATTCTTTTGAACATTGAACAATGTTTTAGAAAAGTTATTTGATAGGAACGATTCCGCTTGAACCATTGCTAAACTTGCAGTTAGGTGTGAGCTCAAAGCATCATGCGACTTCACGTCAATAGTATTTTCTTTTATCTTTATTATGATTTTGTGTCATATATATCTTCCAAACGTCCCTTCTTTTCACCAGTCGACATAAAATTGCTCTATATATTTATATGCGACGTCTATTTTTTTAAGATATTGAGACTTTCCGTTAATCTGATCATTTAGACAAGCAACATCTTTTCTTTATCTAAAAATGTATTCACTCCATGAGCCTATATAAAGTATAATTTCTGACATTTTATTGAGTATCAACACTAAAAGGAATCGCCTGGCATTTTTCGTCATTTGGAGAGTTTTATTAAGCTTTTTGAGATGAACTGCTCAACAAATTATTACATTGTTTTATTTACAAAAGTTTCCATTCTACAACAAAAGCATGATTTCACTCCTGAAAAGTGTCATCTGGTGACTAAGGTCTAAATGAAACTTTGACTGAGCTTCCTCTAAACAACTGTTATTTTTTACTGCAACGAATTTTTAAAAAACAAAAACAAATAAAAAAACCTGATTTTATAATGCCTTTCAAGGGGTTAACTCTTTTATGGATCAGCTACCAACATCTAAACAGAATAGGCTTTTGTTAAACTTTTGATTCTAAGGAGTCTATAATATTCGTTAGACTTACTAAGGCCCTACCACGTATAGTTTTACCCTTGTCCGTCCGTACGTATGTCCGTAACACTTTGGTTAAGTTCTTGGTTAAGGTCCATTACTCGGATATTAGATGTTAGGGGTTAATTATGATTCACCACTAGATGGGTGTTAGGTAGGGCTACACCACCCACTAGAAATTAGGTCACTGTGATCTATACCGGTATTTTATGCATGAACCACTTTTGTTGTTCTTGGTTAAGGTCCATGATTTGGACACTACATGTTGGGGGTCAATGATATTTCGCCACTAGTTGTGTCTTGGGTAGCGTGACACTACCAAGTAGAAATAAGGTCACTGTGATCTATATTTTACGCATGAATGACTTTGGTCAAGTTCTTGTTTTTGGTCCATAACTTGGAAACTAAAAGTTGGGGGTCAAGAATATTTCACCACTAGATGTGTCTTGGGTAGCATGACACTACCAAGTAGAAATAAGGTCACTGCGACCTATATTTTACGCATGAATGACTTTGGTCAAGTTCTTGTTTACTGTCCATAACTTGGATACTTAAAGTTGGGGGTCAATGATATTTCACCACTAGATGTGTCTTGGGTAGCATGAAACCACCAACTAGAAATTAGGTCACTGCGACCTATATTTTAGCGGCATGAATGACTTTGGTTAAGTTCTTAGTTAAGGTTCATATCTCGGATACTACATGTTAGGGGTCAATGATATTTCACTACTAGATGAGTCATGGTAACACTGCATCATCCACTAGAAATTAGGTCACTGCAACCTTTATTTTACCTTCTTCTTCCATATACGGAGGTAACTCATTGTTGAGCGTTAAACTCCGGAACACTTGACGTTTTTCTTAATAAAGGAACATATCCCATTTAATGCACGTTCGAGGTCAATGATATTTCAAAAACGGGAGGACCATCCTGTGGCTCATAGACACATTTCTAGTTCCTATCAGTCATAGTTTTCATCTTTTTGAAGTTTAAACAGAGGTGTTAATATTTGAAATAGATTAAGACGACAGACACCAAGTGATGACAATAGCTCACATGACATTTTGGCCAAGTGAGCTACAAATATGATATAACTAGAACCTAGTAAAAAGGTTTCCGATAAGTTATCTCTAGCTTACGATAGTATGTGCTGCTTAATTGATATATGATAGTGATATTGTTTGTGTTACTTTTTTCCCTTCCCAACCGCCACGCGACGGAGGAACTTGCAAATGTTCTTCTTCCGTCCATCCGTGCGACTACATGTATTTTGCCATTAACATGGCGCAACTCCTCTAAATGATCTGAACGAATCTTTTAGGGTGGAATTTTGTATGATTGTCTGTCATCACATGTGCTTGATTGGACGAATCTAATTCTAGGTTTAAGGAACACTTGAAATAAAAGTATTTAAGAAAACTACCGAAATGGTATAACCAATCTCAAACGTCCAAGAAGTAAAGACAAAAAAGGATAACATTGGTAAAGATACATTGAATACCGGTAAATTAAAGATCGCACTCATCCTGGCATTTCAAAACATATGTTAGGTTAAACTAGATTTTAACTCTCCTCCATTGTGATCTAAAGCAGAGCATGTTTTGTTCAAATATTGCAGTACTTATTTTGCATTATGACAGCCTGCAACTGGATTGCATTCCCTATAGTCTTAAGGGGTTATAATTTGATGAGATAGGGACATTTGTAACGTGTTCGTATTTTTTTCTATTTAGACTTTACAAACTTGAAGTCTTTTTAATATTTCTTTACCTTATATCGTTTTGTGTAACATACTACATATACTAGTATAATTATTTTATTAATTTTCTCAATTAATTCTGTTAATTTCAAACTCTACTCTAATTTGCTCTGAGCCAATTTGCAGTCCTTCTCTTTATTTGCATCTTTAGAGTGAACGAAGAGGTTCTATGCGACACAATTACAAAACTTTTCCTTACTTGTCACGTGAATCTTAAAGAATAGTAATTGCATTGTTTTCGTACGAAACGAACATTTTTCCACCATGAGGTATGAGAGCAATCGGTTTTCTGAAGTAAGGATCTTCCGGTGTCATAATCTCTAGGAGGCTTGCCTCCGGTGACACCTGGTGCACGTTGTTTGAATGAAAACCGCAGACATATACGTGTCCTTTAGAATCTACCGCAACACCCATCGGTAGTCGTAGATGCTTGTGGGAATACGAGAAAATATTTACGCCATCTAAGTTAACACAGTTGAGAGTTCCCCTCTCGGAAGAATCGGTGTAGTATATTCGGCTATCGTCGGCAACGGTCACATATTTGACTTTATCACCTTTCGTCGCAATCGACTTTTCGTGAACTAACTTATGCTCCTCCGTTAAATCCCACACATCCAACTTGGTCTTGCATGCAACGATTAATTTTGTACCGGTACAGGCTAAGCCGTAACCTTTGTCGGCGGTCTTGTAATAGTGTTTAAGTTGTTTCTCTAGCGCTATATCTCCTATTTCAATCAGTTGGATTTGGTTGTCTTTTGGAAATGTTATAGCAACCATATCATGTTTCTTCTTTTGTGGCAAAAGTGCAATATCGAATGGGTTTCCCGGCAACGAAAATGTCATTGATGTCTCGCGTTTACCATACTCTGTGTAAGCTCTGAGTTCCTTCCCGCGGTTATCAACGAGAAGTAAACTAGAGTTCAAACTAACACCACCTGATATGAAACTGCATTGAAATTTCAAGGCCAGAAATTTGTTTCTTCTTTCCCTCTCAACTATAGTGCTGTGTCCAGTTACGACGCTTACAGTGCTATCGGATTTGCCTTCTATTTTGGGTTTCGTCTGTCGAACTTTGACATCTCCAAGAGAGGTGATCTGGTTTGCGACATCATTTGGTAAAATATCTATTTCAGACTTATGAAGCATTGATTTCTTGTGATAGATATGTTCATCCAGAATTTTCACTTGCTCAATCAACTTCTCGATCTGGTGATAAGCCTGTGATTCTGTAATAGAATTCCCAACGGCTTCAGCAAGAATTTTATAGTGCTGCAAAGTCGCATCTTTGTCTTTAAAGCTGCTGATGTCCTTATTCAAATCTTCAACTTCGTTATCGTGAGCTTTGCGTAGTTCTTCCTTCAAATTGGTCTCGAGAGTATCAAGGTGCTGGTTAATGACGTCACGAAGGGTTTTGATTGAGGCTTCTTTCTGTGCTTTCTGGTTGTTCAAGTCTGTGATGTTTTGCTCTCTATTTTTTACTATGTTGTCAACTTCAATTTTCATCTTATCTATGGCTGTGACTCCAAACGTATTTTTCATGGCATCAACGGCGTGTTTGACATCGGCAATTCGGCATTCCCCATGAGACATCGATCTGCAGTCAGAACAAATCAACTTTTTATGGTCCATGCAGTATTTATTCAACTTGTTGTGACCATGCTTTGCCCTAGAACAGTAGGCTGGCGGATAAACATTTGTTGGATCTTTTTCGATTTCCAAAATCGACGAAACTTTGTGCGTATCTCGGGGTGTCATGGCATTATGTCGCACGGCGTGTTCCTCGCACATCGCCTCGGCGCAATACGAGCACCAAGAAATAGCATCAGACTTTTTATTATTAATTTGGCATGTTTTACATACTTTGTTCTTCAAGACATCCTGAACCATCAATGCTGAGATAAAATGGTCCGTCGGAAGCTTGTGGACCAAACTATTGACATCCTTGTTCCGGGCGTCCGGTAAAGGAGCGGAGCACGTCGGGCATCTCAATTGCGCGGTAATATCCTTCTGAAGAGCTCCATTCAAATCCTTGATCATGCAATCTTCACAAAATGAATGTAAACATGGCAGCTGCTTTGGAGCAGTGTAACTCCTTGTGCACAAAGAACATTTCGTAAGGTCGGTTTTAGACGATTTTCCGGATACAACTGTGGTCGGTCTTGAAACATCAGCGGCCATTTTCAAAATGACGATTAAGAAATCGTCTTATATTTTAGATTGAAATATTAGCATGAGTCAATTTAAATCCAATACAATGATAAAATTCCAGCTCGTACTTTAACGGCCGTGTTGGTTTTGTTCTATAATTTGGTTTTACAATGGAACAAAATTTGATATACGTATCAACTCGGATGGGGTAAAAATAGGGATTAAAAATGGAGTTTGAAAAAGAACCTTTGGGGTTTTTGCCAATCAAACATAAGAAATATGAACCTTTATTCCCACCATAAGCCGTATTTGACATACATCATTTGTTCACACTGGCATAAATTTTGCATTTAAGTTATTAGTTTTATTTTGGCTCCCCTAATTTATTCTAAAACAGAATAAAATAGGTATGTAACATTGACATCGAGCTTATTTATTAAAGTCTTTTGTTTCAAACGACATCAAGTATGTATGTATTTAAATATGCATCAGATATCAATTGTAATTCAAACCAAAACCGTTCGTTTTAATGAACTATAAAGATCCTTTTTCAAAGGTTGTGATATGATACGTAAGAAAGATAACTTCATGACAAAGAATTTAAAAATGGACCATCTTGAGGAGAAAATCAATTATTATTTTCATATCCAAGGAATATCGTTTGGGTTTACGGACGCCGGTTAATGCGTTATCGTAGAATCGGCAATACCTGGCATGATTCTGCGACTATCACCGATTTCACGAATCAATATAAACGAGTGAAATTTCTTAACCTTTTCTATATTGAATATACAAGTCCATGTGAATGCGTAGAAGTCGCCCAAGTAATATTTATCATTCAAAATCTCTGATTCGGGTTTAATGGCGTAAAACGTCACCCGGTGGTTATGAATTCGTTTTGCGGTATTATATTTCATTTTACGCAAACGCATTTTTTTTTATCTGTAACCAAGTTACTGTTAATAGATGGTTAATTGAACGATGGTTTGCAGTTTTCGATATTTTCAATGATTTCAATAGAATTAGAATAAATTATATACGATAGAACTCGGTTTCATTTCAGTTCAGCGTTAAATATCAAAATCGGCGTGAACTTAAAAATACAGACCATTCTATTTCTTCTTTTGTTTGTTTTGTACACGATTTTAATCAAATATTAGGTCTGTGTTCATTTGAGAGCTATTTTTTTCTTTGCTTATGATTTTACTACCTAAATAAGCCACTCAAAACATTACACGAAATATGGATCACTCTAGCTTTTGTGGGAGGGGGAGGGGGTTTGTTAGTTTGTTATGAATTACAAAACTACAGAAGCGTTGTGCGTATATAACAATGCACGTAGCTTGCTTTAAGGGTATCAATGTACTTTATTTTGAATGATTTTACTGCCAAATTTGATTATGAAAAGTACAGTCAAATACGCACTAAAATATAGGGGACTAGCAATCAATGTATGGGGTATGATTTATTGTAATGGGTACATGTATCATTTTAATCTATCTCAAACTGATCTACCCTGTTTCCTTTGAAATGATGTCTTGAATTATCAGAAAATCGCAGCTATAGAATTCATATTATGGAGATGGTTGCTTAGTTAAATGGATAATTAATAATGATTGTTAAAACATTTAACTGTTTTGCTCCTTTGTTTTGAATCATCAGCTATTGGTTTAAGACTAGATTTTTAGATATCACAAATCAATATTTTAGGTTAATTGGATTTTAACTACCATACACAGTGAGGCGATGGTTGACCAGAATTAAGCATAAGAAATGGACGGACCAAAGGATGGTCCATCACCCTGGCCTGCTAATCCCAGCACTGGATTTAATTCTAAAAATGAAACAGGGAGCGTTAAATCCGCCAAAAGCAACGTTGATCCAGCTACAGGCTCACCGAGTGGAGCTGGGAACCCTGGGACAAATGGCGAAAACGTACAATTAATGTCTCCTACGGGAAGCCAACACGACAGATACTTCGAATCCGGCACCCCAAAGAGTACTCATTCATATCCGATCGGAGGGCTGTCTCCAAATGCCGGAAATGGCGATTTTAAGAAGGAAAAACTGAGGCCAGCGTCGGCCAAGTCTATGGCGGACGTTCTAAAGTCTGAGTTGATGGTATGCCCAATCTGTGATAAGGAAATGACTGCGCCTAAAACTCTACCGTGTCTACATGCTTTTTGTGAACCTTGTATTTCTTCTAACGTTGCAAACCTTAAGGACGAAGACCCACATTGCCAGATACGATGTCCTGTTTGTGAAATTCCTGTTTCAAATTCGCGAAATTTCAAAGATGCCAAAGTGTTTGCGGAGACTTTACCACCAAGTTTGTTTATTTCATCATTGCTTGTTCAGAAGCAGATCAAACAAAAGTTATGCAAACCTTGCAACAGTGCCGGGAAGAGGACGCCTGCAGATTCGTGGTGCGCATATTGCGCAGAAACCTTGTGCTTAGAACACTTATCTTACCACAATGCCCTGACATCGCCTTCGATACATCACGTTTTCAAGATACAACAAATAGAGAAAAATCCGCAAATCATCGAAACTTCTGGAAAGTGTACTGTGCACGAGCACGAACGAGTAAAGTATTTTTGCCAAGACCACAAAGTAGCTTGCTGTGAAACTTGTTGGAAATCACAACACGAAATGTGTGACGTAGAATCGATAGAACTTGCCGCATCCAGCATTAAGAATAGACCGGAAACGACTAGACTGGTCGGTGAACTAGAAATAATGCGTACCCATACCGAGCACGTTCTTAAGGACAGGGAGAAAAACCTTGAAGATTTGGAGCAACAGAAGAGGGACGAACAAGATTCTCTTAAAGAGATCAGAAAACAAATCAATGAACATTTAGATAAACTTGAAAGCAAAACGATTGCCGATTTAGATAAAGCTCATCGACAAAAGGCAAAAGAGATTCAACAAGAAATGCACATTTTCGAACATAAACAACAAACGGTTTCGTTTTACAAACTTTTGTTAGAGAGCGTATTGAAGAATTCTTCCAATGTTTTAGCGTTAACAGAACTAACTAAAATCCGAAACCAATGTAAGATTCTGGAAGAAAACCTCAACCACAGAATTTCAAGGTTAAAAAGAACAGACTTGATTTTCGTTCCAAACGATTTGACAAAAGACATGAGTAGGCTTGGAGATGTTGAAACACAACACAGACCGATAACACCACCACCATCATTTGAGGCTCGCCAAAAACACAGCGGTATACTTACGCCTAGAAAGTTAGTGGCAACAAGGCGGGATAAAGGATCAAACTTTCTCGTGTTAAGATACTCTAGTAGCAAGATCACCGGTGGATGCTCTGTCAAATCGTCGCTAGTTCTAGTAGATAACCGGGGTAAAGAAATCCGCGGTTATTCTGTTGACGGCCATAGAGAAGATAAGCAAGTGTACTCCTTCAAATCGGAATCTGAAGCGAATCCCTTTGATGTCACGATGTTACCGCCTCGGCGGTCCACCACTATACTGGTTACAACGATCCCGCTCAAGAATCGTTTACAAGTCATAGAATTTGGAGATGGACGGAACGAAAAAGGCGTCTCCTACAAGACAAACGGTCGATGTTACGGCATATCTTACATGGATGGTAACGTAATCGTAGCGTGCATGTCTAAGCTCGAAATATGGCGAATAGATGAAGACTACAACTTAATGTTTGAGAGAAGCGTTTTTACCAAAGGCGATCATGTTAGCTACGTGCATGCTGTTGACAATAGAATATACTATACCGATTCGTGCGAGAAGGGAAGTGTCACCTGCACCACCCTGGATGGGACCGATATCTTTACGTACAGCCACCACAACCTGCGCATGCCTATGGGTGTGGTTGTAGACAATACCGGAAACATTTTTGTCGCTGCGTATTACTCCAATAATGTACACGTGCTGAACCTTGAAGGCTCGTTGATGAAAGTCACTTCCCCTAAAGAATCGCATTTCAGCAAACCCGTGTTTCTCATTGTGGCTGAAGGGAAAATCTTTGTCACCTACGATAAACATAAGATTACCAGTTTATATTAACTTCTTCCGAATGTGTAAATATCTTTAATAAATCTTGAATGAAAATGATTAAATGATTGAGTCAAACCCATTGTCATCATACAGTTGAAAAGTTACATTTTTTGCTTATATGCTCTAAATACGACACGCCACCTTATACGACAAATCCATAGTTTGGTTTTACGGTCAAATGTTCTTTTTTTCTGTACGACTACTTTTTTACGCAGATCCATGGCTTCGCATTGCCTTTAATTGGTAAATGTCAACCCCCCAAAAAGCATCTTGTTAGTCTGATGGAAACGGTAGATTTGTGTTTTCCTGGTTAATGTAATAGACGACACTGAGATGTGAGGTAAGTGTACGCAACACAACCTACAAAAACTATCGCTTCTCACCGTCTTGCAGTGACCCATGATTAATAAACTGTTAACACAGAGACATGTCTCGCCTGTCGCAACTGGACACAGTATAAAATGAAGTAAAAATCCTCCTTAAGTACATAAGTAAAAAGTAAAAAAGTGTAAAATCTCAAAGTCAGTAGACCGTGACTGCAGGATCATACAGGTGAAATCCTTTAAAAACTGACCTGTACTGATGCTGATGCAACTGCATACCAAATATCAATGGTGTAACATAACTGCTTCATGTTAAACAGACTTAAGAAAAAAGGTTAACCTCGGCCAAATCAGTGTAAAATTTCAAAGTCAGTGGACCGTGACTGCAGGAGCACACAGGTGAAATCCTTTAAAAACTGATCTGTACTGATGCTGATGCAACTGCATACCAAATATCAATGGTGTAACATAACTGCTTAATGTTAAACAGACTTAAGAAAAAAGGTTAACCTCGGCCAAATCAGTGTAAAATTTCAAAGTCAGTAGACCGTGACTGCAGGAGCATACAGGTGAAATCCTCTTAAAACTAATCTGTACTGATACTGATGCAACTGCATACTAAATATCAATGGTGTAACATAACTGCTTCATGTTAAACAGACTTAAGAAAAAAGGTTAACCTCGGCCAAATCAGTATAAAATTTCAAAGTCAGTAGACCATGACTGCAGGAGCATACAGGTGAAATCCTTTTAAAACTGATCTGTACTGATGCTGATGCATCTGCATACCAAATATCAATGGTGTAACATAATTAGTTCACACAAAACAGACTTAAACAAAAACTTTAACCAATTGTGGACGCCGCCGCCGCCGTCGCCGTCGCCGCCGGAATCACCATACCTAAGTCTCGCCTTTTGCGACATTCGTCGCAGGCGAGACAAAAACTTAATGCATAAGATTCAATACAAAACCCATAATGATCAGCGAAAGACCCATTACTGGACATAGAGCAATTAACATAAAGAGGAAAGGGACAAAGAACAGCTTTGATACTGATTCCTGGCTAAGGACAGGCACATATAAAATGTGTCGAGGCTAAACTAGTTTTTATGGCCCAACCTTCATTCCTATTGATAATTTTGAACAAAGCACAAAAATAACACACGACAAAAAACAAATCGATAAAAGTTCTATTCAAGAATAGGGGACCATAGACAGACATACTGACATAGAGATACCAATCGCCGCTATGACAGATAGCAAAGAAGCATCTATTGACTGATGTAAAAATACGACATATCGATTCCATATCCGACACAACACTTCAAACATAATGATTCAGTGTTATATCCGAACACAAAAACTGACACATCTGATCGTTGTAATGCTGAAAAATAGCACAATGGTCAATGTGTTAATTAACATTTTGAAATTTCGAAATTGTTATTATTTTTTACCCTTGTGTACTGTGTACCTCAATTTTGAGGTGTTGTTTGCTTCGCTTTCTATTGTATTCTTCAAGAATCAAAATCTTTTTTTTTAAAATGGCTCTGTACTTCTTTGTAGAATGGCAAATTTTTTATCATCAAGTGACTTAGTTATTTAGATTTTTTGTTAAGTTCTTCCATATTTATGATTGAGATTATTAAACATCTTTAGGGACCGACCATTTAACTTGAAGGGGGGCTTGGTTTTTTGTTTTATCAGAAAAAAATTTTCCGCACAGGGCGCGGACGAAATATTTATTTTTCGTAGGTGTCGCGACAGAATATTTTTTTTCATTGTCAGCATTATTTTTTATAGCAGAAATCCTTCTTCAGAATATTTTTTTTCTTACCCTCAGCTGCCAAAATATTTTTTTCATCAAAAATAATTTTCAGAATATTTTTTTAGGAAAAAACCAAGCCCCCCCTTTCAAGTTAAATGGTCGGTCCCTAAAGATGTTTAATAATCTCAATCATAAATATGTCCAATAATCTTAGTCATTAAGATGGTCAATAGTCTGAGTCTTAAAAGATATCCAATAAACATATCCCATGTTACGACTGTGATGTTAGAATGCAAAGCTATTTAATTGTCGATACAGCAACTTTGGACATATTATAAACTCTTCACAGCAGACATATCATGGGTATCTGCAGTTCTGTCAACCAAAGTATCAGGATCATGATTCTCCCAGTTAGTGCATAGTAAGTGTATATTAACAGGTGGATAGACTGGGTGTCTTGAGGTGTCATCCGGACCAAGTACATGAACTATTGTGAATCTGTATCCTAGTGTCTTTTCCTTTAGGTTAAGGAGTCACCTGTTGTCTATTTCTGTAAGCGACCTGTCGTTAATTTAGGATCTGAAGTAAGGGTTTATGGTCAGTAGCAGCAATCAGATATTTGCAACCAATGATGTTATAACGAGTCTGATGAAGTGTATATACAACACCTAGGGCCTCATAACAGCATACTAGTATCTGTTTGCAGCTGGGTGAGTAAGATATGCTTCCAACTAAGCAGAGCTTCCATTCATCAATACAGCAAGCTGGAGTATTACTTAAGTTTCATCTGTTTGGTATGCACCCTGATTTATTAGCCCAATCCAAACTCGAACACCAGTGATGTTTGTTGGACTCGAAAAGTTGCTGATGACTCCTAGGAACTTTGTCCTGGGTCGTATATTTGTTGCAGTGATTTTCAGTCCTGCAAAATAAACAATATCTTGGGCAAACTGGAACTTTTTAAGAGTTATGGCACACAGAAATAGCCACTTGCACGCTTGGTAGAACGCTGCTTTAATGGATTCTGTCTGCATACATGCAGTTGTCATCTACAAATTTTACTTTGTTCTGAAAATAAGCTATTCTGCGATCATTTCTCTGACCATGCGAAGGACCACCGCAGGCCCAACATGTTACACTCTAGACACCCATGTTTGCTTTTGACTGCGGTGAAACTAGTCTAATCTGAAACTGAGCTCCTGATTAATTTGCCTTGTTTATTCTGGGCAATGAAGGCTACTGTTTCTACCAGGGTACTTACTGTCTGTTATTGGGTCGCCTAGGAAATGTGACAAAGCTTCTTGACCAGCAATTACAAAATTATTGTCCTTGATAATTTCCTTACAGAAGTCAAATAATTTTGTCATTACAACCAGGTTCTTTAAACATAGCTTTGTCCTGACAGTGCGATGCTGGCCACGCAGACTTGTCAAGAATTCAGTTAGGTGTTAATACTGAGCCATTCTGTGTAATTAAAAGCGCTGCACTAATGAACTTTCATCTTTAACTGCCAGTCCCACAATTGCATTTGAAAGATCACCATCTCTCGTGGTGGCAACAGAATTACCGGCATGCAGATCACGCATCAGTGTTTTAGCAGTGAAATAAAGCGGTAGACAGGAAGTTTTCAGCAATAGCCATTCCAGTCTTACACTCATATGCCACTATCTAGTGAATGCTGATCATTGGTTGGATCGCAATCTGCAAATATGATGGGTGGGTCTAAAGCTTTGGCGTTGCAGCTGACTGTGCCTGGTGTTGGTGAACTGTTCTATCGTGAACCTGAAGAGCAGTAGTAAAGACTGCTGAGAAAGCTCCATCCGAATCCTAGATTTCCAATCGCATCCATAACCTTTTACTAGGCATTCTAACACTGGCATGCTTTAACTGTGCTTCAGTGATATCTGTCAAATTTATCCTTTTGGCACAGGATACGATTACGTCTTATTGTTACGGCAAAGTAAAAAACCGGGAATGGATGACGGGACAGAGATCGAATCATTCACGACCGTAACAATAAGAATTTTCTTATTATTACGGCACTTATTATTACGGTAAATCTCGCGTTAGAGATTTACCGTAATAATAATGTATTTTATTATTAACTTCTTCTGTAACTTTTTAACATTTTATGCTGAATAGGATACTTTATACAAATGTAGAAGTATCGCTTGTTCTTATTGATGGCAGTAAAATCGTTACCGAAAACATTAATCAAACTGTCATGACTGTGGCAAGTGACTTGCCGACAAAAATCTTGAAAAAAACCATTTACATAATTCGAGTAAAGCGGTTTTACCCCGAAGGGTGGAAGGAACTCAAAATGCGTGTTGGTCTAAGAAAAAAATGCAGAATTGAACCACTGTACAGATTGTTGCGCGCATGTCCACACTGTGGCATCCGTAGTCTAAAATAAATGGCTTGAATGGTTTCACCCGGAATAAAATAAAACCCGAAAACCACATATTGGTTGTGTCGCATATGCCATAAGATATCAAATTTACTTTCAGTTAAATTTAGATTTTTCGCCCGCTTGTATAATATGAATTTAGAAATGATATGTCACTCTTTTTTTCATATTGTCACCGCAATATCGATTTGCCTAGTCTCGAACCCAAACTCATACTACCAAGGTAGTGAGTCTGGGAAAACACCTATTGATTTCTCGTAACCACTAGGTGGCGATCGTTATACCTTTTAAACTTTACCACGTGTGTATATGACTTAGCATACAAAATTCACTTCAATCTAAAATGAACCAACTTTAAAAACTCAACGTTTCATTGGTCATCCTTGGTTTTTGAAAACTGGTTCTGTAAAATCAAGAATCGGATTGGCCGAACATGCGTGGTTTTGTAATCTAGAATGTCCCCATTTTAGACTCCAATAAACATAAACAATTTCCAAAACCAAGTAGACGCCCGTGAGAACAATTTAACCATAAAGCGATTTTTTTTTATAGTTTACAAAACCATCAAGTGTTCAAAAATGTAAAATAGGATGTCTTATTATAAAACAAGAAATATTATGTTATTTGAAAACACCTCACATCAATTCGAGAAGTTATCTCGCTGTTGCATTTGCATAAATTCACTGGACCATAGGCACGGAATTCTGAACATACGGTTGAATGATTTTCGTCGAACACTATGATAAAGCCTGAAAGTACTCCGAATGCACACATAACAAAATAGGTAATGGGACTGTCCCAGACTCTTATCATCTATTGATAAGCGTCTGTGTGACCGAGACTACGATTTGCCGTAATTATAAGTGCCGTAATAATAAGAAAAGTCTTATTGTTACGGTCGTAAATGGTTAGGCTGGTACCCCGCTGTTATCTGAAGATAAAGGCGGGTATGACCCGATTTGCAAGTAAACTTTTTTACTTGTGAGATTTTACGAGACTTTAACAAATATGGTATTATCATGTGATTGAAATCATCCCCCTTTCCTAGCCTTTTCTCCTAATTCCATTTTTAAATTTATACCTGAATGAAACTTTTTTATTTGGTTTCTTTAGACCTTCCAAAAGCTGAAACTACACATGAATTCATTTTCAAATAGCTAACTTTTGTTTTTTTTGCAAAAAAATATAAATTGTCCTTGGTCAGCTCCTCTGGAACAAGATATGTAACTCAACTTAATTATCTATCATTTTTAATGGTGTAAGGGAAATAATCCATGCTCATTTTCTACTATGCTCTATTCCAAAAAAGGAAAAATATCTGCTAAAGTGTTTTCAATTCTTTATTGATCTGAAAAGAAAAAAAAAGTTATTCTTACAATGTTTGCATGCTATAATTATACAAAGAATGACTTCAAAATTTTGTCTTTGCCATGGGCAGCTGGATGGGACGGATCCATAACATAATGGCATACTTTCCGTTCTTCTGAAGCACCCGGATGTACTTCTTTTGTGTTGCACAGTTTATAATGTGCTTGTTTATTCTATTTTGTTTTGTTTGGATATATTTGTCCTTAGACTTTAACATTTTCAAAAAATAATCCACAATATAATTATTCTGAATATATTTTTAGTCTAAATTACACATCCCAGGCATGGATGTTTAATTTGATATTTGTTATTGTGCCACGTATGCAAAACTTTTCTTACAATTGTCAATATTTTCGGTATCTTCGGTGCTGGATTTGGCTTCCTTGTTTGAAAGTTTTGGTTTTGAGTACTTTTCGTTTTCAATATTTTTGGTTTTTCAAACACAGTTTTGATTCAAATGCTACTGATGATAGGTTACATTTTGAAATACGGATATATAGCATAACCAAATTATTTTGGTATTTGTATTTTTTATGTTTTTTTTTCTTACAAGTATCATGAGTATTGCTAACATAACAAAAATAATTACCAATAAATTTCAGAGATCCCTTTTTAAAGTCGCTGATGATTTGTCCGACTGGTAAAATGTATGAAATGTCCTGAGTCACTATCACTTTCCTCAGTTTCCCAGTATCTGACCTGGAATTAAAAAAAAAAACCAATAATATAATATCTATTTAAAATGTGGGTAAAAGATCAACACTAACACTATTAAAAAGAAAAAAAATGACAACAAATTACGCACAAACATAAAACATAAATATTGCTAAAAAATACAATATCCCTTACCAATAAAAATTACAACAAAGTTCCAGACAATAAATTTTGCTACGCCTGACGCGCGTTTCGTCTATTAAAGACTCATCAGAGGCGCTCTACCAAAATATTGAAAAAGTAGAACGACCTGAAGTTCTCTCACGAAAAGGTAATGGATCGTTTATAAATACATGGTAAATACAAGAATGCTATACATAAAAATCAAATTATCAAGGTCTAATTTACATGCATATATGAATTGATTTTATTGAATATGGGGCACACTGTTAAAACTGGTCTTTAAAATGACATTTTTTTTATTTGTGTTTAAGGAGGTATTGATCTTTAAGGCATGCATAATTTCAATTAAACTCCATGATAATATTACAAAAAATGTATTGCAGCCTTCAACCACATCCCAACAGATGGAACAGAATAGAAATAAGGGAAAAAAAGAATAGTTGATTAGAGACATGCGTTATAGAGAAATCTAATGCAACACTTTTTATGATTTTTATCTCGCATGGGACGACGGCAGTCTAAAATGTTTTGTAGAAATTTTGTGGACAATGAATTGAGAGAAAAGTATAATAGGAAGACATCTAATATTTGGTATGCAGTCACTTTGGTTTTCACAACTCATTCCATTGAGTTTGCTCCTGATCACATTTTCATAGTTCAGTGAACTCTGTGAACTTGAATGATTACTTTCGTTGGAAAGGCTAGGCAACTGATATTTTGTATACAGACATTTTAGACTATGATATACATCATTGTCTTCCTTTAACGTGACCTTGAACCCCTTATGCATCATTAAAAGAATTTGTGAATTTATCTTAATTGGTTCCTATTTTTCAAGTATGACATTATTTCACCTTTTACAAACTGTATTTATTTAAGAAGTTACGGCCATGATAGACCTTAAACAAGTTTTGTCACGGTGCTGCCAGGCGAAATATACTTTTAGTGGCCTTGTCTTTTGGTTCATATTAATTTATCTTGTAAAATTAAATAGTTATGCATATTATATGATGTTGCGTTAGACTGTGGAGATAGCATTATGGAATTTATATATTTTAAGATTTGCTACACCAATTCTTAGATATTTTGATATGAAATATTTGTTTTAACCATTAAAGTAAATGGTGCAAATCTAGTACGTAATTGCAAAAACTATACTGCTATCTCATATTTTGTTATGTTGTTAATATATAAAAAGGTCATGCCATGCCAGTATTAACCTTAAAATGGGCATCTCTGTAAGAAAGTATGCGCCCTTTCCACTGTTTATCCTCTTTTGTTGGTCTATCTTTCCATTTAAGTTTGTTGATATAAATTTCTGGCCTTAATTTTCACGCAACAGTATCAACTTGGACAAATTGTCAACTAGAGCTCCTTCATTATATTGCTTGCCCTTGGCACTAAATTGAAATAAAAGTTTGTTAAATAGCTAAGTGTATGGTAATAAATGAGACAAAACAAACATATAAAAATGACTAAAAGACAAAATACATAAATAAAGACAAGACAAAACTAACACAAGATTGCTACACATAGCTTATGTGCCCCACTGCCACATTAAAGTTGAAAATTTACTATAACTTGCTGAAGCAATATTGTATTTCAGAGAAGTTGTGTACAAAAAAAACGTGACAAATGATCGGACACCATCAGGGGCGAAAATAGAAAAGTTTCAAAAGGGGGTTCCACATACATTTTTTTTGTACATATACTGGGTAATGTGGGACCAAAGGAGGTGGAGTTCAACCAGATCAATTTTGCTGATTGATTGATTTTTGTCTGCTTATTGTCCCGCCGGTTATATTGCAGCCATCATCACTGAAAATCTACATGAAAATTTTAAAAAATTGGAGGTCAGAGGGGGTTAAATTATTGCCCTTGAATATCTGACAGCAACAAAAATTCAAAATTCAAGTGTCATCCAAATCAATCAAACAGTTTGAGAGGTGCTAATGTGGTATGCGGACAGACAGTGTGATTCAGAATTTATAAATTATAAAATCCCTATTCTTGGTTACAGATGTTTTTGTGCATTAAGTGAGATGTAATATGCACATTTACATGTACTCCATATCCTCCCTTTCAATCATCAAAGTATTAGATATTTACCATATAATGCTTGTTTTGAAAGTCTCATCACAATATAAGGGTACTGTACCAAAAGTTTATCACCTAAAACAATAAAAAAACATCTTTATTAATCTTTAACTTAACTTCTTATCAATAAAATAATCTATATCAAGACAAGGCAAATGATATAAGTATGGTTTTCTATCTCTCAGATGAGTAGCGATGTTGGGTTGTCATAGAGCTTTGTTTTATCTTATTCCTCTATAGATTTGACACCCAGGATTGACCATTCGGAATGCTACTGGTGTGCTATATTTCAAAGCACATGAGTTCATTTCTGATACTACTTGAGTTTGTGTTATTGATTGTTGTTTTCTGGTAATAACTAATTGTATCTTTGTGTTTGCTTTTGTTATACATGTTTAGTGGTTTTCAGACTTCACACTATGATGCCCCATTTGGTACAATGTACCTTGTTGCCAATCAATAATTGAGATTTATTTCGATTCTAGTATGTAGGCTAGGAACTGTGTAAAGTGTAGGTCACAGTAAACTTAATACCAGTTGACTGTGTCACGGTCTGTCATTAAGACTGAAAAAATATCATAAGAAATTTTACGGGAGACACCATGAGCTCATTGACAAATACGGGATTTCTGTCTCACAGATGAGCGCAGATATTGGATTGTCATAGGGCTTTGTTGTATTTTCTTTCTTCACTGGATTTGACTTGCTGAATGGACAATCGGTGACACGACAGGTGTGCTATAGCAGGCAGGAACCGCTTACTCTTCCGGAGCACCTGAGTTCACTCTTGTAACGACTTGAGTTCGTGTTGCTAGTTGTCATTCAGTTGTTTCTGTTTTGTGATGTATGTTGTTTCTTTTTGTGTCTTCATCGTTTTTGTTCTGTGGTCTTGTCTTCGAAATTTTGGACGTTTGATATTCGGATGCCCCTTTGGTACCTCTTTGGCTTCTTTACTATATAAACCATGCTGTATATACATTTGTAGTTTGTAAGATATGGAGCTAAACCAAGAAGTGCTTCACATGTTTATACAAGCATAAATGTATTATTGACATGTACAGCAGGCACGGATTTAAAGGGGGCCCTTTAATGGGGGTGGACCTGGTGTAGCCCCCCCCCCCAAAAAAAAAACTGACAAAAATTGTACTTTTTGCATAAACATGATAAAACAACGTTAAAAACACTACAAAAAATTTTGCCTTGCTCCACTCTGCAAAATTTTCACGCCCCCCCCCCCTAACCTGAAATCTGAAAATTTTTAAGTGTTTTTGACGTTGAATTTAATAATACAAAAAAATATTTTTTCCAGTTTTAGTGGGGGGCGTACGCCCAGTACGCCTTTCCTTGGATCCACGCCTGAGTTCAGCCGAACATCTTTTGCACATGTTATAAAAAATACATACATATAACATTTATTACAGATACATACCATGATAATCATTATGAAAGATCCCATCAGGAGCTTTTTTAAGACATTAGTTTGTTTATAAATCTATTTATACCATCATTATATATATTTATAATATTTATTTCCTGTTGTTCATGGTTTACATTCAATTTTGCATGCAATTGTCTGCCGTACAACAAGATACCATGGTGCAGAGCCTCAGATACCTTACTATGGAATGTTCATCATAGCATGGTGGACTCATGGCGCTCTAAATAGAAGTCTGCATTATTCTATCAGGAGCTTTACCTGTTGCATTGCATTACCATGAAAAACAGTTACAATAAATTACTGTGAAATAATTGATATAGTTCATGTAGTTATAAGCTCTCGAAGGGAGCTCTAATGGTAGAAAATTGAACTAAATTGGGTACATACTATGGGCTGAAAATTCTTTCAAAATCCGGTTTAGCACGTGCATATTCCCACACTTCACCGGAAGTATTCAATGTATTTTGACGCTTGTCTGGATTTTACAAATGTTGTGTTTTATAAAACATTTTTTTGACCCAGATATAACACCACATTACACAATTCGGTCTGGTCGCCCCCACTTTGAAATTACGCAATCTTCGGGAGCTAAAGTACAGGTTAAACCTGTCTCATATTAAACAAGATTTATTTTCAAATAAATGCATGATATCAAACAAACCTGCAATTTTATTTGTACGAGGATTACATGTATATATATTATTTCATGAACACAATACTTACATGTACAAATACTGCTTTAAAAGCCAAAATGGGTATAAACAGAAAATTTGCACTGGCATGACTGGGTTGTCTTAATAATCTGAAAAAATCATGCATGTACATATTATGCATGTAGATTCAAAATGTATTAAACAAATAATTAAAACAATGCTTTGATGTGTCTTAGACTGAGAGGATGATTGAAAATTAAAAGCATCCTCGTAAATTTAAACAATTTATCTTCTTCAGTTGTATGAAGTGCATTTTCATAAATTACTTAAGATCTATTTTTTCAGTGGCCAAATATTACCCTTAGCATACCATATTCTTTGTAATTTCTTACATATATCAGTGGTGGATTCAGAGGGATGGTCCAGGGGGTCAGGATCGACCCCCTTTTGTTGCAAAAATTTGTGATTTTGGACAAATTTTGGCAAAATGAGTCAATTTGAAGTTTTGGAACCCTCCCCCGTACCTTGGACCCCCTTTTAAAAAATCCTGAAGCCTCCCCAGTACAATTGTATATCATGTTATGATGTATAATATAATATGTAGATTGTTTTCATATACATGTACATGATGTACAGACTATACTAACAAGGGACATAATTTGTGTATTTTATCACACTGTGCCAAAAAAGGATACATTGAAGCAGTTTTTGTTTTAAAAGTCATAAAAATATTCCGTAAGCAACTAAAAGAAGTACTGCTAGTGCATGTTAGCTATGATTTTTTTTCACTTATTTGCAAAATACAGCTATGGTTCCTTGTAATCTTCAACAGATTGAAGAAAAGGAGTATAGCTGTAAATGTAAATGTAAATGCAACTGCAAATCTGCATTGCATTATTTTTAGGGTCCGAAGAAGATAATTTCCATCGTTCTCATATTAAAAAATCGTTTTTTTTACTTGTGTCACCAACAGACACCAAACAAACTTTATAATATGAAGGAAAACCTACAAAAAAATCACTCAATTACCTTTTTGTATCGTCGCCCAAATTCTGAATGTCCTCGATTTTAACTTTATCGCGACTTCCGGTACGTGGCGGGAAACGAACGATAATTCAAAATTCGTTAGCGGAAAAGGCTACCTTTCCTTATCCACACTGTTCGTTAATTAACTGTTAATTGGCTATGCAAACATCTCTAATGGTTTAGCTGAAATATAAAGAAATTCCTTACTCTTTAACATGTAGGTGTGAATTGGTTCATATCGATTTTAATCGTGTATCTTTAGATCTGCAAACATCGATAATTAACGCTAATTAATCAGTTCTGATTGACATCTTTTTACCAATAGGATGATACCCAATCATATCAATTTTATCATTGGGTCATACCGGCTCCTTATCTGAACAGTAGGGAGCCGGTTGCCAGCTTAGTAAATGGTTCGGTCTCCTTCCCGTCATCCGTTCCCGATTTTCGTCTTTGCCATAACAATTGTTACGGTTTTGTCCAAATTTGCCTTAACCGTATCCTGTGCCTATCCTTTTATCCTCAATTATAACCCGGCGATACCTGAAACATACATAAGTAAAATGACTAGATATTTATGACTTTTCCACATGTATATGGTTATTGAAAGTTTCGAGAACAAAGAATATTTCGTGCATTATTCAATTCAATTCAATTCAATTCTTTATTGGAAAAAGCCGGGGAAAAAGCACAGTATAACTGAAGCGTGATCCATGATATATACACAATTTCATGTTTACAAAAAGTAACATACCATAAACATGATTATTAAACAAAAAAGACAAAAAGAAAGAGAGAGATAATAGATAAATTAATTAATACAATAGATAAATCATAGTTCAGTGTAAGTATTAATAATATTAATAATGTAAATATTCAGAATGACAGATCTGACATTGAATCAGTAATGTTTTCTTGTAATATATTTACTCGTTTTGGCGTTTCTCAAAGGCTTCTTTTAGAAATGAGCAAATCTTTTTCATGTCCTTTAGGTTATTTGGGTTTCAAATTTCTGATAACAGATTTGAATTGGGAGGTTGCGACTGTTCTGTGTTAATATATTTATTTCTAATGTTTTCATACATGGGACAATCTAGAAGGAAATGTTTCTCATCCTCTACCCTATCCGTACAGTAACTACAAAATCTTTCTGTAGCGGGTAGGGGAGGCTTTAAGTATCTCCCTGTTTCTATTGCTAATTTATGCGCACTTATTCTAATTTTGGTTAGAAGAGATCTTTCTTGTTTAGGTATATCTATACTGAGATATTGCTTGAGATCGAATGAGTTGCATATCTGACTGTAAAATCTAAGTTTCCCCGTGTCATTAGATTTCATATAGCTAAGTTGATCTAAAATTAAGCTTCTATAAAATCTCTCTATTTGCTCTTTGAAATCGCCATATGATATAAGTGTTAGTTTACTATCCAACATTTTTTCTAATTGGTACACTGTTTGTACCCATGAAATTTGTTTGTTTGCATATAGTTTTTTATCTTCGATAAAAGCTGATCTTAACAAATCGAACTTTTGATCACTATTTGATTCAATGTCAGTTAGTCTATTGTAATATCTATACATAAGTTTATACGACTTAATACAAATCGGATAATAGCCAGTTTCAGTTTGTATGGCCAAATTAGATGCCTTACCGTGAACACCTAAGATATTTTTAAGAATCATGTTTTTGATCTTTTCAAATGGCAAATTAACAATTGCTTTTAAATTACATTTGAACTCTGAAATCCATATTTCTGAACCGTATGTCATAATGGGTACTATTAGCGAGTCAAACAGTTTTATCCATTTTTCTACTGAGATTAGATTAGGATATGGAATTTTTGATCTTAAAGCAAAAAAAGCTTTCCTTGCTTTTTCTGATAGATTATCACAAGAAGATTTCAGTATGCCTTTATTATTAAGAATTAGTCCAAGATATTTGTATTCGGTGCAAGGTTCTAACTGGTTTGGACCAAAATAAAAAAAATAATTTTCTTCATTGCCAACTTTTTTATTATTTGATATAGTCATATATCTTGTTTTTGAAGTGTTCACCGTAAGGCCCCAGTCTAAACAATAAGTGTGTAAAGCATCCACGCAATGTTGTAAGCCAGATGGAGACTCTGATATCAAAACTAAATCATCTGCATACAGTAAATGATTAAATTTTGTATTATTTAGAGATACTGGAGATGTAACAGAGCTATTAAAGTAGGTGCATATATCGTCCACAAATATGTTAAAAAGTGTAGGGCTTAAGCTGTCTCCTTGTTTTACCCCTAAATTTGCCTCAAATGATTCGCTAATTTGCCCATCTGCTTTGCAGTAGTATTGGGTATTTGAATATAAGTGCTCCAATATATCATAGAACTTCCCTCCTATTCCTTTTTTGAGTAATTTGTATAATAAGGCCTTTCTTACAACACTGTCGAATGCTTTTCTGAAATCTACAAAACATACATATAATTTTTTCTTACATCCATACAAGTATTTATTTATTAGAGTTTTAAGTACATATAAAAACGGTTGATCAAAACATTAACATTAGTTGAAAGTTACAGTTTTGTACACATCTTAATTAACAGTTACAATTTGTACATGTCTTAATTAACATTTAGTTTTATATTTTGTACACATCTTAATTAACAGATTAACAGTTACGCATCTAACTACATATTTGAACAAGTTGACTAACTATCTTATTGATCTCGTCCTCTTTGTTGGTGACCTTGTTGTTCCACGCCCTTCTGTTTTGGTTGTTGTATCTCCTGTTGTTATTATACCAAGGTCTATAGTTCCTGTTTCTATTGTCATACCTATTTTTTACTTCCCTGTTTTCATCGTTCCCTCGTTGTGAGCTAGAATAAGTGTTGTAGTCTTTGAGTCCTATGTATGGATTTAGATGTGTTTTGACGAGTCTTACAAATTCTACCTTTCCTTGCCCACTAAAGTGAATCCCGTCAGAGAATAAGATTGGTTTTCTTGCTGATATAGTGTTGTTCTCAATGAAATTTATGTCTTTGCTTCTTGCACAATACTGTTTGATTTCCCTGTTATATTCATCTACTTTGGTGTTGAAGTAGTCGTTTCCCACTCTTTCAAATGCAGGTAGCACATGAATTGTTGTTCTCTTGTGATTGTCGACTAGATGTGAGAGAAGTGACTTCATTTCTGATACGCATGTTTTAGTATCCTTTCTGTCCAAGTCATTACTGCCGACTCCAATTATAAGGTGATCTGGAGATTTCATGTTTTGACAGAACTTGTGTACTCCTCCTATATTTTTTTCCCCACTTGGTAAGACTGTTACTTTTACTTTTTTTCTAGGGTACATTTTATGTCCAACGATTCCATTGCCATGAGAATCCATAATTAAATTTATTTCACTTGCCTGTTGCGTTTTGCTTAATTCTCTGTTAGCTGGTTTTGGCTCAGTTTCTTCAAATCCAATTTCATCATGATTTATTGTCTCTAGAAGTGAGTAGAAGTTTGAAGTAGACACTTGTGGTGCAACGTACGTTTCCTCTGATTTCTGTGAAATTTGTTCCTTCAGTTTGACATTTTCGTTCTTTAGCAGTTCATATTGTGTATTAAGTGCTGTCTTTTCATTACACATTGTTGTTTTTAGCTCACCTGGCCAAAGGCCATGTGAGCTATTGCCATCACTTGGCGTCCGTCGTCGTCGTCGTCGTCGTCGTCCGTCGTCGTCGTCCGTCGTCGTCGTCGTCGTCGTTAACTTTTCTTCAAACTTCTTCTCCTCTGAAACGGCTGCACAGATTCAAACCAAATTTGGTCTGGTGGTACTTTAGGGTATCCTGCACAGAACTGATGTGGGGATTTTTGATTCGTCGAAAAACATGGCCGCCATTGCTAAAAATAGACCAGGGGGGTCAGACTACTGTTTTTGGCTTGTAAATCAAAAAGTATAAGAGATAGATGAAATCTGATGCCACGCTACTGCTTCAGCATCAAAAGCTCTACAAAAGTCTCCATTGAGTCGAAGTTGTCAGATGATGCCTTATGGGAGTTACGGCCCCTTAAAGGTAAAAAATAGCATTTTTTCATGTTTTTGGCCTATGGAATGAAAACTATTGCAGATAGAGAGAAGCTGTTGCTTGCTTAAATGTTCAGCTCATTAAGCTCTACAAAAGTCTCCATAAGGTCAAAGTTGTCAGATGACCCCTTATAGGGGTTACGGCCCCTTAAAGGCAAAAAATAGAGTTTTTGGCCTATAGAATGAAAACTATTGCAGATAGAGAGAAGCTGTTGCTTGCTTAAATGTTCAGCTCTTTTAGCTCTACACAAGCCTCCATAGGGTCGAAGTTGTCAGATGACCCCTTATAGGGGTTACGGCCCCTTAAAGGCAAAAAATAGTGTTTTTGGCCTATAGAATGAAAACTATTGCAGATAGAGAAAAGCTGTTGCTTGCTTAAATGTTCAGCTCATTAAGCTCTACAAAAGTCTCCATAAGGTCAAAGCTGTCAGATGACCCCTTATAGGGGTTATGGCCCCTTAAAGGCAAAAAATAGAGTTTTTGGCCTATAAAATGAAAACTATTGCAGATAGAGAAAAGCTGTTGCTTGCTTAAATGTTCAGCTCTTTTAGCTCTACACAAGTCTCCATAGGGTCGAAGTTGTCAGATGACCCCTTATAGGGGTTACGGCCCCTTAAAGGCAAAAAATAGTGTTTTTGGCCTGTAGAATGAAAACTATTGCAGATAGAGAAAAGCTGTTTCTTGCTTAAATGTTCAGCTCATTTAGCTCTACAAAAGTCTCCATAGGGTCAAAGTTGTCAGATGACCCCTTATAGGGGTTATGGCCCCTTATAGGCAAAAAATAGAGTTTTTGGCCTATAGAATGAATACTATTGCAGATAGAGAAAAGCTGTTGCTTGCTTAAATGTTCAGCTCATTTAGCTCTACAAAAGTCTCCATATGGTCGAAGTTGTCAGATGACCCCTTTAAGGGGTTGTGGCCCTTTAAAGGTGAAAAATAGTGTTTTTTGCATTGGAATGAAAACTATTGCAGATAGAGAAAAGCTTTTTATTGCTTAAACATTCAGCTCATTTAGCTATACAAAAGTCTTCAAAGGGTTGACATTAAACCAGGTGAGCGATTCAGGCTCCTGGGAGCCTCTTGTTTCCATCTCCAGTTCTTTAATCTTCATTTTTAGTTGTTCGTTTTCTTTCTTTATTACATCATTTTCTAGTGATAGCTGAGTTCTTACCTGTTTTTCTTCTTCACAGGTCTTACACTGGTAAATTTGCTTCTTTTCAAGTTCTACATGTTATTATTTTGGGGGGAACCGATCTATCTGTCGAGTACTTAATTTAGCTCTATTAGAGCTTTGCAGAACAATGTATTATTCGTTTCAGTCCCCTACATAATATTTCCTCCGCCCATCTCTTTTTTATTTTTTTATGTAACACATATAAATTGCTGGATATCCATAATTGTACAAATGTAATATTGAAACGAGCAGCAATATATTGATTTGCTGGGTTTGTTAATTTGAATTTGACGTTTGACAAACGTCTGACAACAGTGGCAATCCTGGGATATAAAGTGCAAAATTTGGGACATTTTTCAAAATCATTCAAAGATCTTTAAGATGGAACAAATGGATGGACCTCTTATATTTTTTGTCAATAGCAGAAAGGTAAAAGCTGTTTTACAAATTCTGTAAACTTCATACCCATGAAAATGAAAGCAAATTCAGATACCTATGCCAATACTTAGCATTCTTGATCGTCGTATAAGAGACCATCAAATTTTATTGGTAGACTACGACGTACCCACACAGAGATACAGATCTGTTCAAGTCTTGGTTACATCAGGCATTCTTTTAATCTTTTTCCTTGTTTTTATCATACATTTCAAATTGTTCTTTTTTTAAATAGACAATTAGTATTGTATATTTTTGTGTTTGTTAATGCATAAAAATTAATTCTCTTTTCATTGAAACATTTTCTTACAAAATGTACATGTATGGATCCTGAAAAGAGTTCTGTAATTTTATATCACACATTTGTGACTGGTTACATTATATTCATGAATAAAACAAATATAAAATGTGTAAAGACTGATCCATAATTTAATGAAATAATTTTATTAAAGATAATTTCTTAGGCCAAAAAAAAACTTGTGTTTCTTGTTTCCAGGGTTCGACACTAACGGTAGTCCGTTAGTCCGGTGCCCACCTATTTTCAAGGAGGACTGCTTGAAACACGTTGACCAGTAGTCCTTTGGACCACCTAAAATTCTATAGATTATAGTTGTTGTCCTGTAGAAAAATAAAATATCTATAATAAAAAAAAAAAGTTGTTGTTTTCTTTATTTTGCCATTTCCGCATATCTCGCCACATGTTTACATTGTTTATATGTCAATATGGTTCGTCAGTTATATCAAATCGACACTTCGATACGTCCCGAAAATACGTCCCAAAAGTTATGTACGATATAAAGACAATACGTAAAAATGGACCGACTCAAATTTGTGGCGAATCGTAATCAACAAAACGGAGTCTGAATCGTAGTAGCGTTTTTTAATATGACCGATTTTCCCATTAAATTGCGAGTCAAACCAACATTGAATGCTTTTAAAATGTCATCAACTTTAGATGCGTATTTTGGCACAAAACCACCGCCCGTCAAAAAGAAAAAAACAGAAGAAGAACGCCTTGAAGTACAAAGGAAATACGACAAAGAGGAGAGAAATCGTAAATTTAGTAATGCATGGGAAAAAAGTTTTAAATGGGTAGAATACGATGAAGAAACGGGAATGAGATGCAAAGTATGCATCCAATATGAAAACAAGGGGCAGTTTATTGTTGGATGCAAGAACTATAGACTGGAAGCATTAAAGATCCATGAAAACTCAGAGGTGCACAAAGTGAATGTCAAACGAGAAACTGTTAAATCCATGCAACCAGCTGAGTCACAAGCTGAAAAGTCACTATTGATGATGAAAAGGGCAGCTTTTGCAAAGATGACAATCCTTTTCAGAAATGCCCATTACATTGCCAAAAATAACAGACCATATACAGATTATGTAAGTCTTTGTCAATTGGATAAGGCTAAGAATTTGGATATTGGGGAGACATATATGAGTGACAGAGCCTGTCAGAAGTTTGTTCATGCCATTTCAGCAGCCAGACAATCAGAACAAGATGAGATCATAAACAACTCCAAATTCATCTCCATCATTTCTGATGGATCCACTGATGTTTCATCAAAAGAAGCAGAGATAGTTTACCTTCGTTGTTCACATAAAGCTCGGGTAAGACCTATGTCAAGCAATTCCTCATGTACTGTATGACGAATATAAAATTGTTGTCTGCTAGTGATTATGAAGGCCAAAAATTAATGTCTGATAAACATGATAAATGTTTCCATTTTTTCTGGAAAATGCATGGGAAAATGGTTGTTCGTTTTATACTTTAGAAATCAAAAGAATTTGGTTACTTACCTGCCCCATTTTTTTTAAATTCATGCACTCTACCATAATAAACCATATGATTTTATTTTACTTCAAATATTAGGAAGAGGCATAACAGGTTAAAAAATAAATAATTGTAATTTAAATTTATCATAATATTTTGAGTCTCGTGCAATTTGGCGGAAAATCCACATTACAGAACTCACTACGCTAGCATCACATGAGCATATTAGTCCTTTCAAGAATAATGTTGATCGAAAAAAGTGTTAATAATTTTTATTGTTCGAAAGTTAATTCATGTCCATTTCTTTTTCAGGTCTCCACCCTTTTTATTGGTTTAAAAAATGTTCCGAAAGCAGACGGTTATAACATAAGTTGTGCAATCGACTCCATCATGACAGATAGATTCCAGGATACATGGAAAGGGAAACTAATAGCAATGGGCACAGATGGTGCATCGGTTATGTTGGGGAAATCTAGTGGTGTTATCAAGCGAATCAGTGACAGTATCAACAAACCAGTGCATGCTATTCACTGTTCAGCACACAGGTACATGTGCACTAATAGACTTATCTCATTCTTTACATACTATGAAACTGCAACATACATGTATTTGTCCTAAATATAAAATCCATGGTGCTTTAATTTAATGTACATGAATTCCAATATAACCAAGATCTGATATAAAAATTCCTATAGCTAACATGTACATGTATATGTACTGATATGTGCATGGTATTGACTTTACAATTGAAACTTCAATAATATTATTGGTGAACTTACTTGTCTTTGTACATGTTTTGGTACTTTCATTCCATGCATAGTTCATTAACTGTTATGACTGACTGTTGTAGGGTGGAAACCAACAACTACAATTACTTGTAACATTTTCATGTTTACTTTTTAAAGGATTGAGCTAGCCTATAAAGATGCAATCAAAGAAGTTAAAATCTGGCAACGATGTGATGCTCTGATGTTAAACATCTACCTGTTTTACAAGTATGTACATGTATTACATTGTAAAAATTGGTTTGCATGTTATTATTTCACTTCAAAGTAGAGAGGGTTATACTGTTTAGTTCTGTGTTTTTTTTGTCACTATCACACTTGTGAAAAGAAGGGCCCGGTGGAAAGGGGGGGGGTATCTAGTGAGAATTAGATCATAGTTTTTTAAAATTCCTATTATATTTTATTTAGATATTAAAGCATTGGCCGTCAACTCAACTTCATTGAATTTACATGTACTGGAGTCTTTACCTATTTTATGATATGATAATGTCTGCCATTTTTTGTTATTTAGATACAGTCCTTTGAATAGGTCAAACTTGAATGCCAGTTTTGTTAGTCTTGGCAAAAAGATGTTAACCCCTACTAGAGTTGGAGGAACTCGGTGGGTTCCACACCATGAGAGAGCCCTTACAACACTACTCCATGGAAAAGAAGCCATCATTCAACATTTGGAACAGGTTTGTTTACTGTTTTTTGAAGTACTAATTCTCTAGTAGATGTACAGTGTACAATTCTTTGGTTTACATCACACGATTTGTAATCGTATTATACAGAACATTTTAAAATTTTAGAGTAATTTTATTGGCAAAATATCTTCACTATAAATACAGATCTAGAAATCAACACGAATATTTTAATTTTTTTTCCAATTCCAATATAATAATGTAGTTGGTACTAAAAGGTATTAAATATCATATATATTGCAGATGCAGGCACCTGGTGAAGCCAGAAAAGACCAGAGTGCCAAAGGAAGGAATTTTCTGAAAGCTTTGAAGGATAAACAAGTGGTATTTTGGCTCCATTTCATGCTTGATGTTATTAAAGCCCTAAGTAGTCTTTCAAGGTCAATACAGACCAAGAACAGTACTGTTGGTGATGTCTACAATGAATTAGAAGCCTGTAAAGCCATTATGACAAATTATATGAAAAGGTATTAAACTGAACATTAGCCTTTAATGTTGCCTAGCTATAACATGTATAATCTGCTATTAATCTTTAGTCACAATATTGTCTTGTCTCTAGATGCATGTTACTAATAATTGCTAATGGGTTGCATGTAGAAAATTTTAACCTTATTACCTTTTATATACAATGTATTTGAAACAATGATCATATTACTTTGAGGTCATAGTTATAAATTTATCATGTTTTACTTAATCATTTTAATTTCTCAAAAGAAAATCAAAGTGATATTAATGTTGTTTCTAATACAGTTACTGTGGTGGTGGCAGTGCTTTTAATTTTATGTATCCTAAATGCTTTTTTGTATAGTGATGGACCAAATGTTAGAAAGTTTCTCAATGCTTACAATGAAATGGAAAAACTCCTTGAAAGTAGCAGAAAGGCTTTCCTTAGTAAACTTGTCCAATCTATCACAACACGGTTTGAAGGAGATATGCATTTGTTTAAAGGATCTACTGTATTGTCCTTTCATAAATGGCCAGGCAGTTTAGAGGACGAGCCAGGTATTAGACACTGTCGCATCCAAACATTTGCTAAAAATATCGCATCCAAACATTTGCTAAAAATATAACTGATCCTAATAAAAATTAATAAAAATATATGTGAAAAAATAGATTCAATATAGTATAGATATTTTACTTGAAAATGCTCATAAAGGTAAAATTAAAAAAAAATACATTTTCTTGGTGCTATATGCAAGGAATTTAGGGGAAATATAAAACAAAATGGTTATACATGTACTAGGGTTTACTGGTTTTTTTTGTAAGTTTAAATGTCTGTTGGTTGACTAGAAAGCACATTTACATCCTGTTGCATCTTTTTATTTTATTTTATAGAGTTTGGTAACAGCCATATAAGTGAGCTAGTAGAAGTATGCAGACCCAATTTGGGGGATGAGATTGTCGATTGCATAGAAGCAGAGTGGACAAGGTTTAAACAAGAGCTTTATTCAAGGTAAGTAAACAATGCAATTGGTAAATTATCATGATTATTGCTAAAAAAATGTTTTAGATGGAGACTTTTGAATGTAATATGCATGTAATAACTGTTTCCCAAAGGTGGTAATAACTGTTCCCCAAAATTAATCTTTATTTAAAGAATATCTTGCTAATTAACCTATTTTGCCAATGTCAATAAAATGTTAAAAGCTAATTTTGTGAAATCTGATGTTCATATAATTTAAAAAGCCAAGGTTGTATTATTAATTTCAGTTTGAATATTCTTAAATAATTAGAAATGGTTCCAATTTTCAGTAAACAACCACTGCAATCATATACTTGGGATGTAGCAGCAGATAGGTACATGAGTTCTTATCCAAACCTCTTCATGTTGGTGGACTATCTACTTACATTACCATCCTGTTCTGTGGATGCCGAAAGAGGGTTTTCAAGGTAACAAGTGTAATGTTTAAGAAAATCATATCCACCAGACACTGGTCTGCACATAATTATTCCTAACCATCCACTCAATTATTTATTCTACCTAATCCTAGGTCCAGACAATTGTATTTTTGGAAAATTAAGAGGTAGACTTTCATGGAGTACAAAAAAATAATTTTATCTTAGATTGAAATGTAAAAGTTTGAATTTGTAGAACTTGATTGACTAAAATTCTTGAAGGCATGTTGCAACAAACAGGAAATGATTAAAACTTTGCTAAGCACTTAGTCACTCTTGCTTTAATTTAGAAAGCTGTTTGTGAGACAAGACCCCCTTGGGTATTTCTTTTGTTCTGTGGTCAATAAGACAGACATGTGTTTATTATTATTTTTTCCTTTTCAACAGTATGAAGATGATTAAAAATGATTGGCGCTCAAGACTGGGTTCACAGAACTTAAGTGACTTGATTCTTGTGTCACTCGAGACAGCCAGTGTTGAAGTATATGATCCAACAAAAGCTATCAATATGTGGAACACTGGGGGCATAAGGAGCAAGCGCCCTTTTTATAAGGATGAACTTAAAAAGGTATGAAATCAGATTATCTTGTGTAAACTCTTTTAATTATTTCAAATTCTGATGTCAGACAAATGTGATAATGTGTTTCTTGATGCATCACAAAGTCTCTAAACTGTTGTCATCTCTATGCCATGAATCTTGGATCAGAACTTTTGCTTTGCTTTTCTATTAATTGATAAAATCAAGTGATCAAAAGGGTCTTTAGATAGGTGATGTCATTTTGTTCACAAGTGACCAGCTGTTTACATTAGCTACAGGTACATGTAGGCTATCAATGTTCTCTTAAAATGATTCTGATTTAACAGTCCAATTGAAATCTGTTGAAACAAAAATATATATTATTCATAATAATAAAGTCTGAGTGATCTAAATATATTTCAGAACCACACAGAGTCGGAGACCATTATTATCAATACAGTTACATCAGAGGAAGTCGCACCAGCAATCGACCTTGAGGAAGATATGGACAATTTAGCTGTGCAAGCTGAATTGTTTGAGACATGCTATGATTGTGATGATGAAAATGATGAGGAGGATGACATGGATTTGTTTTATACTAACAAAGACATTCTATCGTTACAACAGAAATCTTACAAATTATATTTGGATCTCATGAAAGATTAAAAAAAAAAACAGATTGAGTTTTTTTTGTATATTTACCCTGGTTATGAAAGGCCATTTTCTCTCTAAAAAAGGGCATCAAATACGCTCAGAGTGCAGGATTTTGCATCTAAATTTTAAAAATTTTCTTGGGGGGGCTTCGCGTCCCTCACACTTTGTCGGACTACCCAGACCACTAGAGGACTAACTATTTTGAAAGTGAGGTAGTCCTTTATACTACCAACTGTTAAAAGTTAGTGTCAAACCCTGGTTTCCCTACCACCCCTAGTTTTTCATGCCGACCCTAGCCTTTTTATTACCACCTTTGGTCATTTTTGCTTTAGCAACATTATACTAAATATCTAATCTTTGTAAGTAAGTAAGTAAATGCTTTATTTAAAGAGGCTAACCCAATTAGAACTTTTCTAATTTTCATTCATTGAGGGCCTCAAAAATATCAAGGTATACCTTATATTATATAAATAAAAACAAATACACAAGGTAAATTCAAGGTGAAAATTTAAAATTAAAAAAGGAACACACTTACTTTTTTTGCCTTGAAGCATCACATTGCCAGGATGCTATAAGGATTATAGGGAAAACACTGTGATGTAATTACATTTTTGCTTTTTTTCAGATTGTTGTTGAATCTCCAGACCAACAAATGACATTATTACAATACTTAAGAAGAGTTTGTATCCTTTTTCTTCCTTGAGCAGTTTGAGACATGGTTGAACTTATATACAAATATATTGCTATTGTCTTTTTTCAAATGAAAAACAACTCGTTATGCTTTACCATCAGAACATTTTCTTTTGGCACAAGATACAATTATGAGTAAATCATAACAATAAGATATTCTTATTGTTATAGTAAAGACGAAAATCAAGAAAGTATGATCGGATGGGGACCAATTCATTTACGACCATAACAATAAGAATTTTCTTATTATTATGGTGAATTTATCATGAATAATATGCAATAGAGACTGACCAAACATATGTTTTTAAGGGTCATCAGGCCAGTTTGAACTTTTTTGAAGAAAATCTTCGTATATGAACAGCTCAAACGGCATATTATCAGGACAAATAAATATAGTAGGACCTAGATATGAACACGCCTTATGATATGGATACATTAAGTTAGTTGAAGATAGCACAGTTTTTTCTGTAAAAATATTTTGCATTCAAAATGAATTTGAATAAGGACAAAAGATCCTGTTTGTATCTCTCAATTCAACTGACATGTTGGTAAACTCTTTTTAGTTATAGTTAAATTATAATTAAATGTTGCATGAGAGTTGAGGGTGTTATTGATGTTAACCTAAGATGCATAAAAAACGCAAAGAACCATAACTTAAAAATAATAGAATTTATCATGAAACATAATAAAAAATGATAGGAAATTGTATATCTAGGTCTTGCTATTTTTAAAAAAAATTCTATTTACAAATATTAAAAAAAATCTTAAATTAAGCCATTTTGAGGTAACGTTTACCGGTAAATGAACCTTAAGAATTATCTAACAATTTAATAGTGAATAATTAACAAACCAGAATTTCTTTTTAGTGTGGGAGAAAAATTTTAAAATATTACAAGCTTCATCAAATTAAGATTATTTGTATTTTTTGCCCATTTGTATTTTTAGCTCACCTGGACCGAAGTGAGCTATTGCCATCACTTGGCGTCTGTCGTTGTCGTCGTCTTTGTCCTCGTCTGTTAACAATTTTTCAAAAATCTTCTCCTCTGAAACTACTGAACAGAATTCAATGAAACTTGTTATGATTGATCCTTAGGGTGTCTTCCACTAAAGTTGTGTTTTTATTTTTGATTCCTCAAAAAACATGGCCGCCATAAATATAAATAGACCAGGGGGGTCAGACTACTGTTTTTGGCTTGTAATTCAAAAAGTATAAGAGATAGATGAAATCTGATGCCACCCTTCTGTTTCTGGATCAAAAGTTCTACAAAAGTCTCCATTTGGTCCAAGTTGTCAGATGACCCCTTATAGGGGTTACGGCCCCTTAAAGGTGAAAAATAGCATTATTTCATGTTTTTGGCTTATAGAATGAAAACAACTGCAGATAGGGAAAAGCTGTTGTTTGCTTAAATGTTCAGCTCATGTAGCTCTACAAAAGTCTTCTTAGGGTTGAAGTTGTCAGATGACCCTTAAAAGGGGTTACAGTCCTTTAAAGGCGAAAAATAGTGTTTTTGGCCTAAACAATGAAAACTACTGCAGATAGGAAAAAGCTGCTGTTTGCTTAAATGTTCAGCTCATGTAGCTCTACAAAAGTCTTCTTAGGGTTGAAGTTGTCAGATGACCCCTAAAAGGGGTTACAGTCCTTTAAAGGCAAAAAACAGTGTTTATGGCCTATAGACATGATAGAATGAAAACTATTGCAGATAGAGAAAAGCTGTTGCTTGCTTAAATGTTCAGTTCATTAAGCTCTTAACAAAGGTGTCTATAGAGTCAAGGTGTTCAGACAGCCCTTAAAATAACATTTTGCCCTTTTTTGGCCTTTAGAATGATAACTTGCTGAAATAGAAAAGCTGTTGCTTGCTTAAATGTTCAGCTTATTCAGCTCTACAAAGTTCTTCATAGGGTTGACATCAAGACCAGGTGAGTGATTCAGGCTCCTGGGAGCCTCTTGTATGATTTGATTAAATGTTATATCATATATTTAAGTATGAATATAGTCTTTTTTAATATGCATTATAGGACAAAGCACATTTCCTATATCGCATACCCTATATCGCACCCCCTATATCACACCCCTTACCCTATATCCCACCCCTACAAAATATCAATATTTTATTCTATATGATATAATGAACATTACATGGTAAAATCTGCATCACATACCGTATTAAGCCTCAACCTATATCATACCTCGGGCAGTGTCTCCGGTAAATACAGCATATAATACAGATTTTGTCATGTATTATTCAGTATATACCACTCTTTATTTAAGATATATTGTCACAATATCCATTTGCCATAATCATGAAATTAGTAAGAAAATTCTTAATGTTACAGTCATAAATGATTTGGTCTCCATCCAATCATCAGTACCCAATTTTCATCTATGCTGTAGCAATAAGAATTTCACATTGTTATGGCTTTGCGAGAGTTGAAATAGCAAGTTGCCCAAGGTACCCATGGTATTTTCAAAAATTGCAGTTACTATAATCTTGTATAATATTGACATAAAGCAGAAATATTTTTAATTTCTGTTCAGGACAACCAACTTTTTGAATTGGCCTTTTTATCTAAAGAATTTACATGTACAAAACAGTACCAAATATTATATAAAGTGTTTATGGTGATTTAAGAATATTTTCTTTAACAAATATCAGTATTACTACCAGGAACTAAAGAAGCATGTGGTCAAGGGGGATGTGGGTCATGTACTGTGATGATCTCTCAATACACGAATGATGGATTAGTGTATCCTTTTCTGATATTTACTGCGGATTCATTATTTTTGGCCGGATTTCACTAGTGAAAATCCGGGTTATAAAATGGTGAATGTCAGGCGGCAGGTGGGCGGGGAAATATTTTTGTAACAGTTTTCTCAGTAACTACTAATCACAGCCTCTTGATATTTGGTATGCAGCATCAGCATGGGGTCCAATAACGTGGGATTTGATTTCAGGTCTGTCACTCACCTACTTCTGGTTTACCGACATTAATGGTCAAAAATAGAAAATTTTCGTAACGGTTTTCTCAGCAACTACTATTCAAAGCCATTTGATATTTGGTATACAGCATCAGGGTGAGGTCCCATAACCTGGGATTCAATTTCAGGACTTTCGCTTGTCTACTTCCTGTTAAACAAAATCCAGCCATTTCTGTCTTTGACCCCTTTTTCGTTAGATTTTTTAATTTTGAGGTTTCGCACAAGTTGCTTTATTTAATCAATGTACAAATTACTCTTTTTAGCTCACCTGGACCGAAGGTCCATGTGAGCTATTACCATCACTTGGCGTCCGTCGTCGTCCGCTTCTTCAAACTTGATATGATTGATCCTTAGGGTGTCCTGCACAAAAATTGTGTTCGGTATTTTGATCCGTCAAAAAACATGGCCGCCGTTGCTAAAAATAGACCAGGGGGGTCAGACTACTGTTTTTGGCTTGTAAATCAAAAAGTATAAGAGATAGATGAAATCTGATGCCACGCTACTGCTTCAGCATCAAAAGCTCTACCAAAGTCTCCATTGAGTCGAAGTTGTCAGATGACCCCTTATGGGAGTTACGGCCCCTTAAAGGTGAAAAATAGCATTTTTTCATGTTTTTGGCCTATGGAATGAAAACTATTGCAGATAGAGAGAAGCTGTTGCTTGCTTAAATGTTCAGCTCATTTAGCTCTTCAAAAGTCTCCATAAGGTCAAAGTTGTCAGATGACCCCTTATAGGGGTTATGGCCCCTTAAAGGCAAAAAACAGAGTTTTTGGCCTATAGAATGAAAACTATTGAAAATAGAGAAAAGCTGTTGCTTGCTTAAATGTTCAGCTCATATAGCTCTACAAAAGTCTCCTTAGGGTCAAAGTTGTCAGATGACCCCTTATAGGGGTTACAGCCCCTTAAAGGCAAAAAATAGTGTTTTTGGCCTATAGAATGAAAACTATTGCAAATAGAGAAAAGCTGTTGCTTGCTTAAATGTTCAGCTCATTTAGCTCTACAAAAGTCTTCATAAGGTCAAAGTTGTCAGATGATCCCTAATAGGGGTTACAGCCCCTTAAAGGTGAAAAATAGCGTTTTTTCATCATGTTTTTATTGGCCTATAGAATGAAAACTATTGCAGATAGAGAAAAGCTGTTGCATGCTAAAATGTTCAGCTCATTTAGCTCTACAAAAGTCTCAATGGGGTCGAAGTTGTCAGATGACCCTTTATAGGGGTTACAGCCCCTTAAAGGTGAAAAATAGCGTTTTTGCATGTTTTTGGCCTATAGAATGAATACTATTGTAAATAGAGAAAAGCTGTTGCTTGCTAAAATGTTCAGCTCATTAAGCTCTACAACAGTCTTCATAGGGTCAAAGTTTTCAGATGACCCCTTATAGGGGTTACAGCCCCTTAAAGGCAAAACTTGTGTTTTTGGCTTAAAGAATGAAAACTATTGCAGATAGAGAAAGCTGTTGCTTGCTTAAATGTTCAGCTCATTTAGCTCTACAAAAGTCTCCATAGGGTTGAAGTTGTCTGATAACCCCTTATAGGGGTTACAGCCCCTTAGTGTTTTTTGATTATTTAGAATGAAAGCAATTGCAAATAGAGAAAAGATTTTTCATGCTTATAAACATTCAGCTCATTTAGCTATACAAAAGTCTTCATAGGGGTGACATCAAGACCAGGTGAGCGATTCAGGCTCCTGGGAGCCTCTTGTTTTGTTTTGTTTTGTTTATGATAAAGCCAGGCTTTAACAATCTCCTTACATCACTCAAATTACTCTTTGATAAACTCTTATTTTTCTTAGTAGGCCACTAAAATTTATGCCCCACAAATGATATTAAAACATGGCACAGTATCTGTGTAAGTATCACCTCTTATGATAAGACGAATCATTTGGAACCATAGGGGGGTCTGAAGGGGGGTCATGCCCCACCCCCTCAAATGACAAAATACTTAATCGAGGCTGGTTATCATTTAATATCCCATTAGATGCCCGATTTTTGATTAAGTAACATAATCATAATCAATGTTTTATTCAAATGGCCTCAGCATTTTAAGTTATGTGAAGTCTGATATCAAGTTGACTTGAACTGTAATGTAGTAAAAGTAGCCAAGCTGCACCAGAAAAATTCATTTGAACTTTATATTAAGGATAAAATTTATGAACTACATGTATATTGAACATTTGGTCTATATAGAAAATATATGTAGATGCAAACAATGCAATAAAATGAGTACATATGTACTTAACCTTTTACAAATTGAATTAATTAGTAAGAAGTTGATTGATGCATTTAATTTAAATTGCTTTTTTTTCAAAATTAGAAATTTTTTTTGAACAATTAAATTGTTGTCCTAAAACAAACCTGCTATAAGTTCTTGTCCAAAATGTAAGCTGAAAATAAAATGACACAGAAATGTAAATTATTTGTAACTTTTTAGTAATATTTTACACTTGAGTGGTATAGTATCAAATGAAAGCCAATTTGTAAAGAATTTTAGATTTAAGAAGTTATGGAATGATGATTTTTACTCATAGCAAAAATTCACTTGTTACTATATATAGAATAACTAGAAGATTTACATAAAGATGAAACAGTACTTCGAATTTTAGTGACCTTGACTGTAATGACAATTTCTATGATATGTATAATGATAATGAAGAAAATACAACTTGATTTATGAATTTGCTATTTTTTTTTAGAATTCTGTAATAATTTTGCCATTGTATAGATAAAATCCCCTTAATCTTTGGTGAAAAGGGGTATGCTTACATTGACTTGGCAAAGAAAAAAAAAGACCTAATCTTTATAGCAAGTTACTATTTATTTCCTGAATAATACCAGACATTTTTCAGCCAATGCTTGTTTAACACCGATATGTTATTTACATGGGATGGCTGTGACCACGGTGGAAGGAGTAGGTGGGACAGATAATGGACTGCATCCCATACAGGTAGGATGATTGATCAAAGGACCATTAGTTTAGACAAAAATTTCATCTCATTAGACACTTTGATAAATTGCCCTGCGGCAAAATATTTAATACTGCAAAGCTTCAAGGGGCACTAAGCAGCCCCGGACTCGCTTTGTGAGGTGCTTTAAGTCTCTTACAAGACTTGGTCAATGTTACTTTCTGTAGGTCTATGTAGATTTAAATCTTTATTGTCCTATTTTCTATGAGATTAAAAAAAATTGTTTCTTACACTGCTTGTCTTCCATCTTAACCTGTTGAACCCTGTATGTTAGGGACCCAATATGAATAATCAATAGTTTTTATGCTCCACTTGTGAAAGTAGAGGGTTGTATAGTGTTATGGTTCATCTGTTTATCTGGGCATCATGTTTTTGGACAAATTCTTGGTTACAATTTATGCCTCCATGGATAGACTTGCAAGCATGATTTATGTGACTATAACTAGATTGACAATTCATATTTGTTAAAAAAAAACATCTATGGGCCTTTATATGTAAAGAGGAGTGTCTGGGATCGAATAACTTTCCAATTTTATCTTTCAGCTGACATTAACATATATTTTTTTTCTGATATAGAAAAGTCTGGTTGAGTCGCATGGTTTACAGTGTGGGTTTTGTACACCAGGGATGGTTATGACAATGTACACTCTCTTCCATAACATACCACAACCTACAGCAGACCAGATGGAAAGAGCTTTGGAAGGTATGGTTCTTGATTAAGAGAAAATTTTAAATCACCAAAAAATATGTAATAATACTTATATCATCAGATATAAGGCATGTAATTTAGTATAAAAACCAGTTTAGGTCATTGTGTATTCAACTGTCATCATTCTGTGTGACCTTGACCCCATTTATTTGATTCAGTGACTGTGAACTTTTTTGAGGCCGTAAACATGCATCTTTGAAAGACTTTTGTTGAAAATGAATTACTTGAAAAGTATAATAGCTGAGGCATATGATATTTGGTATACAGATTGTTCAGGTTATTATCTTCACAACTGTTACCAAGCCATGTGACCTTGATCCTGTTTCACGCTTCAGTGACTTAGGTCTTTTTTGAGGCTGCAAATGTCTTTGTAATATCCACTTTGTAACTTTTGATATGATCAATTTTATAATATTTAAAATATGTTGGATGTTCATATTTGCATCTTCATTTTGTTCCAAAAAAGGCTTACCATCAAATCACAGTTAAAAAAAACAACATTTATCCAACTTTTATGTAACTTATATGACTGCAAATTTTTGTTAGAAAAACTAAGGTATGCTGATGAAAATTACAATTCAGCCTAAATAACAACAGCAACAACCAACCCAAACTGTTGTTCTTTCTGATAATCAAAAACAAAAGGAAGATTCAGTTGGGATGACAAATCTAAAGTGTAGGTTAGGGGTTACAGGCCTTTTCTAGGTAATTTTCTAATTTCATGCAGATTTGGGTAAAATAGGCATAGAACCCCCTTTTTTCTGTGCTCTTTCCACCCCTTTGATAAAATATCTGGACCCACCACTGTTATATATATATATTCAAATGCATATTTGTATCTGTTCTTTCATGTTAGTGTTCAAATCACATTGTTTTATAACTGTTATATGTTCATTGTTTTAGTTTGTTCATGCTTGTTTAACCCTAATGGGCTTATTTTGCAATAAAGATTATTATTATATTTTATTGTAGGTAATCTATGTAGATGTACAGGATACAGACCTATTATTGATGCTTTTAAACAAGCAGCAAAGGTAAGTTAAGTAGTTGTAGCTAAGACTTCAGCTAAAAGGAGATCAAAACATAAAATATATAAAACAGACTGAAAAACAGCACCCATGCCCAAATTTTAGGACTAATTGCAAGACACATTATTTTGACTTTGACAGTCTTCCAGTATTAAACTTTTCACACATTTAAAAAAACCTACATTTTCTGCATGAATGACTTAGGTTAAAGTTTTTGGTTTAGGTCCATATCGCAGCAACTGCAAGTGGTACAGAGATGATATTAGGTCAGTTTGTACATCATGGATAGTATTCACCATCCAAACCAAAATAAGGTCACCTTGACCTGCATTTTCAGCACGAATGACTCAGATTGGTTAAGGTGCATATATCAGCAACTCCAATGGGTAGAGGAATGTTATTTGGAAGGTGGCCCACCAGGGTATATCTTGAATATTACAATAGTGATTAACATCTGTTACAAATTTAGGTCACCATGACTTACATTTGAATGCATTGGGCAAGGGGATTAGCTATCATGTGCAACTGCTCCATTTTTTATTACCTGTATAAAGCAAACACCTGTTTAAACCGACCAAATTCTTAAGTCCCAAAAGGGTTAAATTTAAACAGGTTTCACTGTATATTAGACAATAAGTATCTTTTTTGTAGGAATGTCCATGTGGTCTGGGATTATGTACAAAGTCAGAGGAAACTGTCCCATCTAACAACTCCACAGATATGACTTCAGAATTTATGCAGAAAAAAGATCCTACACAGAGTTTCATTTTCCCATCAGAGTTACAAGTATGGTTTAAAATATTTTAGACTGTATTTCTAGCATATTCAATGATTTTCTAAACAAAACATTTACAAATGTTACTGTATTAAAGTTGAAGGTATAGAAAATTCTCAAAACTTGATATGCCAAAAATGTGCATTAATAAGACCCCCATTTCAAAAAATATCGGGATTCCTTAAATGAAATAAAAAAGATAGACTTCTTTCATACCCTCTGCAAACAAAGTTTGGGGTATCAACCTGCTTGTCTTTCTGTCTGTCCATATATATCATAAGCCCCATTCCTCTTCAACCACTTGATGGATTTTGGTGAAACTTGATATAAAGGTTTTACATTATATGTAGATGTTTAGAAAAAATAATTGCTATTGGATATTTTTCATGGGAGATTATTATTGGACTGTCACTTTTTTATTGTTGAGCATCTAAATTACCGTGTAATCTTATTTATCTATACTAAGATTTTTTGTTGTCTTTTTATTCAGACTAATTCAGACCTCAGGAAAACAAGAGTTTTTACCAAGGGAGATTATAAATGGTACAAACCTTGTTGTTTGTCTGATCTGATCAAAATTAAAGAACAGAATCCAGAGGCTACCTTATTAATGGGATGTACTGCTGTGGGTAAGTTAATAATAACTCAGACAAATATACATCTAGCTCCTCCACCATAATAGAATTGAATATGGAATTCCTAACATCTAGGGAAACAAATATGATTATTTTAATTGAAAGACTTGCAGAGCAGTTAAATATCTGATTTATATCCCAAGATGTTAGAAATTCCATTATAATCGGGAAGTAAGTTGTCGAAGATTGTCTAATGACATTTGGCACCTCACTAAAGTATTTGGTGATTAATTATGATGTCATTAGATTGTAAATATCACAATGGCGGTTAGAGCTTAATTTTCTTTTGAAATGTTTTTTTTTCTACAAGTAAGGGGATAAATGGGATAAAAAAATTAAAAAGTCATTTTTGTGTCACCTGTAATATGTTGCAAAGGGAGATAAAGGGGTCACTATGGCACTATTTGTCATTCTGTGTCCTACTGCATCACTAAATATCCTTACACTTTTTTTTTTGGGGGGGGGGCTACATGTCACAGTCTCTATATACATATCTGGTATTTTGCATCATCCAATGATATTTTATGGTGTTAAAAAATGTGCCTTAGCTCCTGCATTAGTATTGAATTAAAACTTTGGCATCATGTGTCTTTCAAGGAAGACCATAAATTTAGCTATGTTGACTTTTCACAGTGTTTACATACAAACCCCCCTTTTCAGAACAATTTTTTATTGTTCCTTCTTTATAAGAATGATTGAACCCTTGATAAATAACCAGCACTAATAGTTTCACAGTATTGGATTTTTTTATTTATTTAAGGTTACCTCCTCAGGACTGGTCTCATAAAAAGCAAGACTATCATCTGTGGATCAAATGTCACAGAACTATCAGGGGTGGATATCACAGACACAGATATAGTGATAGGATCTGCAGTTACCATGAGAGAACTAGAACTGGTCTTGAATAAAAAATCACCATCTCTTAAAGGTAGTGTATCACAAAACCTCCTATCACAAAGTCTAAAAGAATAACAGTCGGATGATAAGGTGTTAACACTGGAAGAATCTTTCCACAGGGGAATTTCAAGCACTTTGGGGGGGGGGTTACATTATTAAAATGCATAAAATTAATCAAGGTGATATTCTTGATGAAATGAAAATGAAAGAAATAATACATACAGGTTTTCCCTATATAAATTATTTAATTTACTTATTTATTTTCAAATATAGAAGTCAAAGTCAAAATTCAAAATCAAAGTGGACGTTAGGAGCTACAGAAAATTGGATAGAAGGTTATTTCAAAATCATACAACAAAGTCTAAAAGAATAGCACAACAGTATGTAACAAGTAATAGAGTAAATTGATCTGCAGTAACCATGAAAAAAAACACACTTAAAAAATGTGACTGATAGCAAATTACCATAAGTGACATGAAATAAAAAACCAAACACAACTTAAGTAAGCTATGAATATTAACATGTCCTCAAATCTTCCACTGAGCCTTCATAAGAGGGACAGCATGCAGTAACCTTTTTGTGTACTTATATTAAGTCAAAGTAGTAAACAGGTTTTTTGGGGGTGATAAAAAAAACCTAAAATACTTTTGCTTGATATTTTAAGATTACAACTTAAGAATGGTTGAAGCTATACAGGAAGGAATACGATGGATTGCTGCAGATCAGATCAGAAATGTAGCAGTAAGTACATGAATACTTAGTCATAACTTTCCTTAATGTCACTCATTTATTTATTTAATATTCATCAAACTTTGTATAATGATACATTATTCTATAAGAAGCAAAGGAGTATCATTGTGTCATTCAAATGTCATAAGTCTGAAAAGGCCTAGACAAAACTAGGAGACATAAAGAAAACAACACAACAACAAACCACACAAGAAGCAAAAGTTGAAATGAAAGTGAATTCAGGTGATCTGGAAGGGTGAAAAGTTCCTGTGTTTGTCAAGAACGACATTTAAAAAAAATTAAGGTTCTAATTAAGGTTCATGTACTAGTAAATGATTAAAGTTTTCTTTGATTCTTAGACTATAGGTGGACATCTTATGAGTATAGCACCCAATCATGATCTCCAGACTCTGTTTATGGCCGTTGGTGCTCAGCTGAATTTCATTAAAATAGGCAAGTTGTACCTTTATTGAGTGTATAAACAGATTTCTGTAAAATTTTATGAACTGATTTAGTGTTTTCCTTAGTATTCAAACAACTGATTGCAGTGAAAAAAAAAAGTCGATCTATTGAAATGGTAACATTACCAGTAGTTTAAAGATACAATTTTAACATATATCAAAAGTTAAGCTTGTATAGAATAACACAATCTTGAAAGCTCTGCAATTACTAGATTGTAAAATGTCAAAACATTAGAATTAATGCATGTATATCCTTTGGTCAGCATAAACTGCAAGTAATTTTGTTCCTTAAGATTTCTTTTAAAACATGCTGGTTGCATGTTATAGATTCTAATGGTAAAGAACACCAGCTGTCAAGAAAACTTGATGAAGATTTCATGATAAACAGACCAGGTGTTGATAGTATTCTTAAGTCTATCAGTGTACCATTGACTAAGCAGGTAAATGTTATGATGTTAAGATGCAACTCTCAGGAAGTTACAATGTGTGCTGGCAAACTAGAATGTGAAGAACATTGTTCTAACTTCTAAGACCAAATAATTAGAGCAGATTGCAAACTGTTAGCTACATAGAAATACTGGAAGCAAAGGAGTACCCATGGGGTATTCAAAATATTATTGTAAGTCTGAAGAAGTCAAATTGATATCAGTAGAAACCAAATACAAGAAAACCCACAACAAAACAATAATAAAAACCCTCACAATACAACCAAACTGTACTCAGCAACATAAACTCAAGTGACTCTCATAAACTTCATAAACACAGAGCCAGTGGTGTAGTGGTTAACGCGTTTGGCAACCAACACTGCAGTTTGTGGTTGGATCCTTGTCAGGGGTGAGAGTTTAATGAACAAATTTTCTGACTCTCTCTTGACTACATTTGTTAGGATGGTCTCAAGAAACGATGCTAGTCCTTTGGAAGGGACCGTGTATGGGGGGAGCAATACCCTGTGCACGTTAAAGACCCCTTTGTAGAGTTCGATAAGAGTAGGTTCAATGGGGGCAGTTTACAAAGGCCACACTCACAAATTGCAAACTGAAAAGGGATTTATAGAAGCATTAAGCTTGTTTCCTTATCCAGGATTAATAAACTAAACTAAACTCAAGTGGAGAAACAATAGTGAACCCTGGTGTTTCAGAATTACTGGATTACTAGTTTTCTTCTGTTTCATTTCTAACATTTTGCACTGAAGCTTCTTTGACATTTGTACTCAGTATTCTTATTATAGAAAGGATACCAGTTGAAAGATTTAGTAAAATCTTTAAATTTGATGGTTTTTGGTAGAAATATTAATAATTTGATAGTAACTTTAAAATGTTAATTTATAACATTTGACCATTTTATTTTTTGAAACATTAAAGCAATCAAATATGTCACTTTTGTGTTATAATATAGTACTAAAACATGAATGTTTGAAGTGTTGTGTCAGATTTAGAATAGAAAAGTTTCATTTTTTTTTAGATCAGTCAATAAATGCTTCTTAGTTAGCTGTCAGTAACTGGGAATGTTCTCAGGTTGTCTCTTGTTAAATTGAACTTTACTTGATTTGATTTTTAGTGTGTGTTATTTTTGTGGTTTGTGAAGATTATCAAATAGTGGGAAGGTTGGGCGCAAAAATAAGTTTAACCCTGCCACATTTTATATGTGCCTATCCTAAGCCAGGAATCTTTGTAAAAGCTTTGTGCTTATTGTTGTATGTTCAGAAATGGGTCTTTCGTTGGTAATTTGGGGATTGGCATTGAATCTTGTGGATTACCGTATATTGTTGGGCCAATGCAAGACAGCATTGGTCACATTAAAGACTACAGGCTGTTTTCCATTGTGATTTTTAAATTTCTGATTGTTTATGTATGTTGTGTCGCATACACTTATTCCATATATCATTATCTTTATGACTGGCTTAAAACGAAACCAATTGTATAAAGTAAGTATAACAGAACATGTGTATACTCAAAAGAATGCAGGATTGTAAATATTTTTTTGAAATCTATGGAAGTTTGTTGTCAATAAAATACAAATAGTATTTTCAGATGGTGATTTGAAAGAGTTGTATCATTCTTGGTAAAAAATTTGGATATTTAACTTTATAGAACCAGTATGTAAAGTTTTACAAGCAGCCAGGCAGGAGAGGATTTGACTATGCTGTCACTAATGCTGGTATATACCTGGAATTAGAAGAGAATAGTCATGTGGTAAAATCTTTGAAGATGAGCTGTGGTAATATAGAAAGAAGACCTATCTTGATGAATTCTGTCACAAAGGCTTTTGTTGGAAGGTTAGTAAAACCAAAGTCATATGAAAAGGAGCATTCAAATGTCTGAAGAAGAAGGACAACAATTATGGATATTTACTGATAAAAAATGATGTAAAAAATCATAAAATACTTGTACATGAGTTCACTTAGTGTTTGATAAAACAAGCAATTTATTAGCACTCTGCTTTAAAATGGAGGAACCTAACAGTTTTCACTCAATCCACATTTTTTGTTGGTGCTGAATCTTTCAAACCAAAAGGGGTTGAGATCTGCATTTTTAAACAGTGATTTGTTATCATTAAAAGACTTCACATATCAACATTTAATGAAAATCCATCAAATTTTTGTGGAAAAAAATACTTATTAATTTAGTTAGTTTTCTAGTCTTATTGCCTATAGAAGATAATGAGATGTGGAATACGTGTACACAACACAACCTTTGAATAATTATACTTAGGTAGAATACTGTGGATTCATTTATTTTCGTGGGTACCAATTTTCGTGGTTTGATGAAAAAGGACCAGTTTGTGGATTCTTAAATTCGTGGTTCTGAAGTCTGCAGCATACATAACAATGTTAAAATTCCTTTCAGTGGGGTATCAAATTTCGTTGGTCAAGGCCTACCACGAAAACCACGAAAATTGATACCCCACGAATAATAATGAAACCACAGTAAAATAAATACTCAAAAAAATTCTGTAAGACACAAAAAATCCAGTAATTTACATCAGACATCAGCCAAAGGGAACATGTGTATGAAAACTTTTCAAGTCCTTGTTACTTATGCCATATAATGCATGGTTAACTTATACATGTTATTTATTTAGGAAATTAGAAGATGTACCCTTTAGCTCTGTGTTGCCAGAATTTGTTACTGAGTTGGCTTTGATAAAGGATGCAGAGGATCTGAAATTCAAGACTACACTTGCCACCAGCTTTTTCTACAAGTTCTACGCAGATATGCATCAAGAGTTAAAGGTAACAAAATGTATCAATGAATTTATTGACTTGTATAATACTTACCGGTAGATGTTTTGTTCAAGTTGGCCACAATAAATTTGTAAAATTAATTTACTCATATCTAGATTATTAGAACAATGAAAGCACATATGCCCTTCTTAAATGATAATCATTAAAGGCATTCAAACACATGATTTAGATTAAAAACACTATTAATCGAATACACATTCAAATTTTATATTTTTTCTTTGATAAATGAATTGATAAACACATCATTAAAAAAATCCTTAATTGTAAATGATCTATGTCTTGGTAATGGGGAAAAACCACAAAATGATGTAATACTTATGTTTAAAAACTTGCAGGTTTAATCGATTTGGAGAAGAGGTGGGTCTTTATTGACAAAAGAAGCCTTTGCCTATTCTTGCAATTGAATTCTTATAAATTAAACCAAGATATCAATGTTGAAGGAGGGTAGAGGGTGCGGGTTCTGTCCCATGAGCCACACCCTTGAACCCTCTTTGTCAATATCTTTTTAATATTTGATTAATGATATGCTGTAAATATCAAATTTTCATTTTACATTTACATTTGACAGACTTTGAATGGCATCGACCCTAGTGCTATAGACAGTTTACCTCTAGAACCCTCTTCTGGTATACAGATATATGATGTTCCTGACAGTGATGGCAAACACGCAGTGTGGCAGCCAATACCCAATGTGGGATCTGATTACATTGTTTCAGGAGAGGCAGTGTTTATTGATGATATGCCACAGCTAGCAAGTATGAATAGACAATATTCTATTACATATGCCTCACAAACATTTGTGGAATATAGAAATCATTCTGTATGACTGTCTGTCTGTCCACATATCTAGTAAGGCCAACTCCTCTGAAATGCTTGAAAGAGTTTAATAAAATTTTACATGAAGGAGGTACATTAATATAAATGATTTCCATAAAGAATAATCAATGCTTTAGGATGTCACCAGGGGGAAATTATTGCAATAGATTTTTTTTTTCAAATACTGAGTTCAAAATACACAGCCATACCCTCAGTGAGCTTGTTTGCATTTACCATTTTATATGAAAGGCTAATTTAACAATAAGCAAAGATCTTTCAACCTCAATTTTTTCTTTGTTGCACACCAAATTAATAGTTATAACATTAAAACTGGTAAATTCATTTTAAATGCAATTAATTTAAAAGAAAACATACTAATTTTGTAGATGAATACTTTGCTGCCATAGTTACCAGTACTAGAGCACATGCCAGAGTAATTAGTGTTGATGCCAGTGATGCTTTAGCTTTACCTGGGGTTCAAGACTTTGTCACCAGCAAAGACATCCCTGGACATAAGTATTACGGTCCCATGATAAAGGACCAGGATATATTTGCAGAAAAAGAGGTATGTCTTACATGTAAGGTAAATTAATCTAAATTTATAATCATTGGATAAAACATTTAAAGGTGTAGACTTGATGGTGGCCAAAAAAAGTGCAATATTTTTTTTATGAAATATTTGAAAAAAATTCTTTCTTTATTGATTTAAAGCAACGCAACAATTGATTTTCCCGCAAACTCACAGGTTTTTCCTAGTATTTGTAATAAAAATACTTTCATTCATGCAGTTCATTTAAAATTTGCTATAAAAGGCAACCAGTAGTCGTTTTAATTTGTTCAATTGTTTCTGCTCCTAGTTTTGTGCTTTGTGAAGAACAGAAAAATCACATGAGTGATTGAATTTAAGAGTACCCAAAGTCATAGTCCTTTTAGACACACATTTGATGATATGTTAATCACTTGAAGGTGCTTTTTTATGGCCATCCAATTGGAGCAATTGTTGCAGATACAAGAGAAACGGCTAGGAAGGCAGCCAAATCAGTGAAGATAGAATATGAAGATCTGGAACCTGTTTTAACTATTGAGGTAATTCTAACCAATTATATAGCATATCATCTGGAAATTTCTTATCTTTTTATGCTTCCACAATGAGTTGTTATAAGGCATTAGGTATTATACATAATTATGTCCCTCTGTATGTTATGTATTTCCTTTCAAATTTCTATCAAGCTTTTACAAAAAGTCATGTTTGAGAATATTGGAAATTTTGAAGAATGGTTTGGTATGATAAACAGCATGCTCTTATCAATTTTAAAACCTGACAGACGTCTATTTTCTGTATGAGTTCTTTAATGGGGGACATCGCTTGCAGAAGTTCCTTTATATTTGATGTGTAGCTTTATCCTGTAAAACTGTATGGATTTGGGCAAATTTAGGTACATTACATCTACTTCCTGTATGCCAATTAATTTAGCATGTATGCAAATAAGGTCATCCATGTAAGACCACAATTTAGACTTAAATGTGAGATAATTTATTTTGTTATTTTTGTTTGTGTGTACTTATTTGTTTTCAGTTTCATTTAAAGTTATGTTTAATTTCCTAATATTTTTATTGATGCACACATAGAAGGTCATTGTCTTTCTTTGTAATAACTACATAACTTTATATCATTTTGATAGAAGATGATAAGATGTGGTATATAAAGTGTACATGACACAACCTACATACATCACAAACAGTTTTAAAAAAATCAACAATGAGAAAATAGCCAGCAGTCTTCAATGTGACAAGTGGTTGCCTCTCACTGTTTTGCAATTGGTCCTAGATGAAAAACATAATGCATATGATTCAAAACCAATCTAAGCCTTCTCTTCAGCAATTCCACATCATGAAGACACCACTTTTGTTTAGAAGAAAATATTTTTGACTATTGTTAAAATCAAGTTTGTCTTGTCCCCAGGATGCCATACAGAAGAATTCTATGTTCCCTCTTGGTTTGAACATTGATGAAGGTGATATGGACAAGGCATTGAGTGAAGCTGCTCACATTGTTACTGGGGAGGTGGAGTGTCATGCTCAGGAACATGTTTATCTGGAGCCACATACAGCCATGGCTGTCCCCAGGGTAGAGCAGAAGGAGTTAGACATCTACTCATCTACTCAAGCACCATTGGAAATACAGGTAAACTGATAAATCATGTGAATCTCAATTACTTTTTCAGGGAAAATTAAAAGTACCTAACCTCATTACTTTTATGTCATAGGGAATTAACATGGGGCAAATTGAATTACCTGCAGGTTTAAACAATGCAAAAGGCTAAAGCATTTTATATGTTTTTGATATAACTAAATGAGCACAAGTAGAAGCAAGACCATGAACTTACATTGAGTTTTTGTCTCGCCTGCGAAGCAGAGCGGGACACAGGTGTTACTTTACCGGCGGTGGCGTTAACTTTTTGGAAAAGTTTTATGAGCACCTCCATATCTCAAGAACTATAGGTCCTAGGTTGATGAAACTTGGTATGCATATGCCCCAGTAGTAGCTTAGCTCAGTTGCATCCCCATCTTTTGACCTTGACCTTGATTTTCCGGTTGAGTGACTTTGACAATTTTCAATACATATAATAGCAATGGAAAAGTTTTGCGAGCACCTCCATATCTCAAGAACTATAGGTCCTAGGTTGATGAAACTTGGTATGCATATGCCCCAGTAGTAGCTTACCACAGTTGCATCCCCATCTTTTGACCTTGACCTTGATTTTTCGGTTGAGTGACTTTGACAATTTTCAATACATATAATAGCAAAGAAAAAGTTTTGCGAGCACCTCCATATCTCAAGAACTATAGGTCCAAGGTTGATGAAACTTGGTTTACATATGCCCCAGTAGTTGCTTAGCACAGTTGCATCCCCATCTTTTGACCTTGACCTTGATTTTCTGGTTGAGTGACTTTGATTATTTTTATTGCATATATTTGCAATGTTTAAGTTCTATAAACATCTTTTGATCTCAGAAACTGAAAATCCATGTAAATTCAAAATATAGTGGAAGTAAGAAAGAATAATTGTTTCTGATGGTGCCGGCAGGTGAGACATACTTTAGTGTTAACTCTTGTTTTTCCCTAACATAGTGTGTAATAGATTCTTACATCATTACATGTTAATATTATATTAAAACAATCTCTGTTAAATTTTAGATCCCAAAGTTCTTGGACTTCAAAACAATAGTTTTGACTTACTTCATGGAAGAAAGGTACCAAATTCCAAATGGCACATAAAGTAAACTATATTAGGGATAAAATAACAAAAGTGGACCAGTCCATCGCAATAATCACGAAAATGAGCTATTAAAAATATGATAATTTCAAATTTGTAACACTATAAGAATCCATATTTTTTTCTTTCTTTGTTTTCCTCCAGGATGAAGTTGCTAGCTTTTTGAACCTTTCCCAAAACAGAATTAATGTACGTGTCAGAAGACTAGGTGGGTTGGCCATTCTTATATTATTGTTTTATATGCAAGGAAAAGCCCTCGTGATTAATCAAATTTTTTTCATTTTTCAAGCTTGTGGTGTTTTGCATTTCTTTAAAAACTTAAACAAAACCACATTATAAAATTTATATTTAATATCAAATGTTGATTTGTTTGATATGTATACAATGATAGGTTTGACTTATTCTTTAAAGAAAAAAAAAACATTCTAAATTAAGTTTAAACTGACAATGTTGATTACTGGAAAGCACAGGTCCAAATAAAGTTTTATTTATTATATAGGTGGAGCCTTTGGGGGCAAGGGACCTGATTCTATATTGGTATCAGCTGTTGCTGCCATTTGTGCCTGGAAGTAAGTATTTGTATTGGTTTGAAGTGGAGCAAGACATTGGTGTTACTTTACCGGCAGCAATGGTGACGTTAGCCTTTGTGTTAACTTTTTATGAGCACCTCCATATCTCAAGAAGTATAAATTCTAGTATGACTAAGCTTGGTATGCATATACCCCAGTTGAAGCATGGTACAGTTGCATCCCCATCTTTTGACCTTGATCTTGATTTTCCGGTTGAGTGACTTTACAATTTTCAATACATATAATAGCAATGGAAAAGTTTTGCGAGCACCTCCATATCTCAAGAACTATAAGTCCTCGGTTGATGAAACTTGGTATGCATATGCCTCAGTAGTAGCTTAGCACAGTAACATCCCCATCTTTTGACCTTGACCTTGATTTTTCGGTTGAGTGACTTTGACAGTTTTCTGTACATATACATATAAATAAATTTGAGAAAATTATTAGTTGCATTTGCATTGAAAGGAAATTGGGTTTATTTTCTTGTAAACTTTTTATAAAGCGAAAGAATATGATTGGATTAACGACCATTTAAAGCACGCCTATTATCGTAAGGAAACTTTTATTTTATCCAGTTTAAACCGGAATGTAACAATGAAGTTTTTAAACATTTCATTTGCACGGACTCCTCGTGCAATGTGATTGACAGGTTTAAATATTTATACGCTGAATTAATTAACCGAATTTTGATATTTTCATGGAAAAAATATATATTTAACCAAATTTTCGAACTGAATATATCAATAAATTTATTTATAAGTATTAACTGTAATAATTTTTTGGTTTATAGAAGCAATAAACTAAATTTTTAATGGTGCACATTTTACATAATCCGCTTCGCGGATTATTCAATGTGCACCATGAAAAATTTAGTATATGGTTCAATAAACCAAAAAATTATTACAGTTAATTCTTAAGTAATAGCAATGTTAAGGTTTTGCAAATACCTCCATATCACAAGTAATATTGCTCCTAGGTTGGTGAAACTTGGTATGCATATGCCCTAGTAATAGCTTAGCACAATTGCATCCCAATCTTTTGACCCTGCCCTTGATTTTCTGGTTGAGTGACTTTGATTTTTTTATTGCATATATTAGCAATGTTTAAGTTCTATAAACATCTTTTGATCTCAGAAACTGAAAATCCATGTAAAATCGAAATATAGTGTAAGTAAGAAAGAATAATTGTTTCTGATGGTGCTGGCAGGCGAGACATACTTTAGTGTTAACTCTTGTTTAACAATATAATCCAAGTTTCTTTAGGTATGATGTGCCACAGGTTAAAATATGGTATATATATATATATAACAGATTTGATTAAAAGTTAAAGATGATTTATCCTTAAAGTCCATTAAGTTAAGCTGTCACAAGCGTTATTGTAAATTTGTCTTTGTAGAACTAAGCATCCTGTAAGATGTGTTTTAGATAGAGCTACAGATTTCAGGATTACAGGAAAGAGACATCCTATGAAAACACTGTACAAGGTAAAACATACAATTAAAGAAAAAATTAGATTTAGGTCAATCTATTTTAAAGAATATGGACAAATGGCCAAATTAAGAATGAAAATATGTACCTGTAGAATGTTTTTTTTCAATACCATTTGCATATTTTGTTGTGGTCAAGTTTTTTCTTGAGTTTTCATTATGTATTTGGCTTTAGCAATTAAAAGCCTTTAACATTGTATGGCAGCATAAACAAAACTTGAAAAGATATTTTTTATTTTATATTTTGTGGTCATATTGTTAATTTAAAACAGAATACAGGAAGCTCATGAGCAAAAAAATTCAAGCATATTAAAAAGAATTATGGCGAAAAACAATCTGGTAAATCCTGCTGAAAGAAAAGAAAACCCACTTTTTATACATTAAATCTTTTCAGTAGATAATAATGAGATGTAGAATAGGTGTTCATGACATAACATTTATAAAAGAAAAGCGTTTATAAAAGTTACAATGACAAATTACCAATATTAGCATCATTCAACATGAAAGAATAATGATTCATCAATGTCTTGCAGTTAACCAAAGATAAACGCTTAAATACAGAAAATTTTGCACTCCACAAAATTAATCTTTATAAAATACAAAGGGCACATTCAAAATTAATTCCTAAGGCACACTGGGTAGATTTTATTCCCTGGTTTCAGAATTAAACAGAATGCGGTTGACCATAGAATAGTGTGCATTCGAAACATTTTTCCATTATTGTTCTGCCTCAAGTGAACATATATCTTCTTACATTGTTTTGAATGGAATTTTAAGCTCGAAACTCTATTGAGAGCTTAAAATTCTGTCATTTAACTATTGAGATCGAGAAATCTGATAAAATCCACGAGAAATGATGTTAGACGCTGTTTCTCTAATTTTCCGAAAACCAAATAGAAAAGAGATTCATTTTGGTTAAAGTTCAAATTCTCCTAACCTTTGATTTGGTCAGTATATTATTATGCTTTACCAAGAGTTTCAAATTAATAAAAGTATTCTAAACATTTTGGTTTTTTATGATATTCATAAACATAATTAATAATAACATAATAATAAAAATTGTGTCAGAAAATATCAAAAGTAAACTAAAATATATTGTGACCGTCTAAAGGAACTATATTTATCGGCGAATGTTTTTCTTGCAGTTTTCGGTAGCAATGGCTACGCCTACTGTAAAATTGACCAATCAATTAATGAGAATTTAGAATTCTCTAGAGAGAAGAAATATTTTTTCACAACTGGCTTGGAAGTAGTTAAATCGAATGAAAATTAGAGAAAACATTTTTCCTACCTGGAGTTTAATTCTAAAATAACACACATAGAGCCATAGATGTGTTGACTAAACTTTGTTTTTGAAATAACAATTATTTGTTAACAGGCTGCTGTAAATGACGAAGGTAAACTCCTTGGTTTGGAGCTGGATGTGTATTTGAACTGTGGCTGGAATTTAGCAGTCAGCTACTTTGTAAGTACTCTGCATGCATACATGTATTCCATCTGATTTTGTATAATTACTTGAAAAATGATCACTATAGAATTGAGAAGTTTGAAGATACCATTACACAATCTTCAACCAATTAATGCATTCACACATGAATAGTGGGGTTAAGTAATGATAGGATTGTGTACCATTAAATGTGTCATTTCTTGTGTTATACCTTAGGGCACTCATATTCTCCTAAACCACTCTTTGGATTCTAATGAAACTTTGTGACTTAATGTAGATGAGCACATTCTATATTGAATTTAATAATATTGAATTTTTGGAATATGGGACATCCAACTGGCAAAGATTATGCTAGAAAATAATTTATCATCAATGCTTGGAAAACTAGATTATGCTAGAAAATAATTTATCATCAATGCTTGGAAAACTGTGAAGAACAGTTTTTCTAGTTTCTTTTGAAATGCTGTACCGAACGAAGACTATTGCAGATTTCACTCTTTTGATTGTTGCCTAACATGTGTATTTTTTGGACGTTTTGAGCTTGATGATAACGCTTGGTAATTTTGTTGGCTGTTGTAATTTAAAATCTTACTAGGAAAGTACGTGTACCTAATATAGATTTAGTTTGTAGCTTTCCTCTATTTTATGTTAATCAGGTGAGAAGAAAAGCAGTCTGGAATTTTTTATATTATTTATTAGGTATTGACATGTTGTATGCCGTACAATTCTCCGTACCAGCTGCAAGGATGAGGGGGTACCTATTTAAGACTAATACTCCTTCTGATATTGATTTTATTTTTTAGGTATTGACATGTTGTATGCCGTACAATTCTCCGTATCAGATACCAGCTGCAAGGATGAGGGGGTACCTGTGTAAGACCAATACTCCTTCTAATGTTGCCTTCCGTGGATTCGGAACACCACAGAGACAGATATATTTAGAGAAAATAATGGCAGCTATCAGCCATCAGACTCGTCAACCAATGAATAAGGTATTACTTGTATATGCATATGAGATATGGGAGAAGCAAAGAGGTACCAATGACAATACAGGTAAACACAAATTAGAACAGCACAAAGAAAGACAAATACAAAAACAACTGAACAACAATCAACAACACAAACTCAAGTCATAATGACAGTGGACTCAGGTGCTCCTGAAGAGTAAGCGGTTCTAGCTAAAATGAACATGGCACATCATCCATTTATAGCAGTTGATAGTTTAATATAAAACCTGATATGAAAGACCATGAAAAAAGGTGGATGTTTACAACATCTGTAAACACACTGTTATATATTTTTAGCTCACCTGACCTTAAAGGGCATGTTGTGTAATTGTTATGATCTGCCTTCCATCAGCTTTTCTTCAAAGATTTTCTCTGAAACGACTAGGGATTGCCACGAAACTTTGTCCACTTAGTCTAGTCTCAAGGGTATCCTCTACCAAGTTAATGAAATAAAGACTGCCAAACCACCAACATGGTCACTTCTAATAATAATAGAACAGGGCATAAGACTAATGTTTTTGGCTCACAGTAAAATTAGATGACCAACTAATTGAGAGTCCTGGGAGTCTAGTTCTATACAGACACTTTCGAGACAATATTTTACAGTACAATTACAATAACACTACTTTTATTATGTCCCCTGTTTGAAAAGTGGGAGGTATATAGTGATAAGGGTGTCTGTTTGGCGTACGTGTGTCCATCCTTTCATTACACCTCTTGATACCCATCTCTTATCCACAACTCCTCTTTAACCACTTGATAGATTTTCATGAAACTTTCACACATTTTTGTGACATAATTTAGATGTGCACCTCCTATTTTAAAACTTTATCAAAAGAATTTTGGGGGTTTCCCATAGCAAAACATGGACTTATGTGTTCCACTACAAGGGGCTACCCATCTCTTATCTGAAACTGCTAAACCCCTTGATGGATTTTCATTAAACTTTCACAAAATCTTTGTGACATAATGTAGATGTGCACCTCATATTTAGAATTGGATCAAAAGGATTTTTTGGGTTTCCCATAGCAAAACATTGACTAAGCTGTTCCACTACAAGGGGGTACCCATTCCTTATCCACAACTCCTCCTAAACCCCTCGATGGATTCTCATGTTACTTCGACATATTCTTTGTGACTGCTGCTCACAGTTTTTCTAGTAATTAGTACTTAATTTTTCAGGTTCAAGAAATAAATTTTGTAAATGAAGGAGACACAATACTGGCAAATGTAAAGCTAGAAAATATCTATCTCCGTCAGTGCTGGGAAAAGTGTAAACAACAGGCTCATTACGATGAAAGATTAGCAGAAATACAAAAGTTCAACAGGTATTAAAGAGAAAAATGAACATGACGTAAGTTGATCCTGAACCTAAGGCGGATTTAGGACTGGCGTGCCGGTGGTTTTAAGTGATTTTAAGCATATAAAGTACCTCAAAAATTTTCGCGGGTTAAATTTTCGTGATTCGCTTGTGTAGCAAAAACTTTTTATCAAGATGATCTTATTTCATTTAAAAAATAAATCGTGCATAATTGTAATTGATTGTTGATTAACATCATTTTATATGTTTGATTATTCTAATCAAATTAATGTTGTTTTTTTCTACTGGCAATTAAAATTATCTATGATTAATCTCTAATTGATTGAATTTAAAGCTTAGACAAATTAAAAAGCCACTAACTCTTTTGAACTTTATTAATTAAGCAGAACGTAAATTATTACAACTATAAAAGATAATTTGAATAATGCTGATTTTGAGAGACTTAATATTATTAAGCTTTAAAGACTTTGATAGAAAATTCTTAAGATAAAGAATAGTTACCTGTATAATGCATCTAAAAGGATTGGAAACTCACAAAGAAAATATCTGACTTTAAGTTTAAAATTTTGCAGGTTTTATTTTCGCGACTAACCTCGATCCGTGAAAATAAGCGAAAAATAAACCACCGCGAAAATAAGCAACAAATAAACCATGGCTAAAATAACCCGCTATACGGTAATAAAATTTATCTTCTCAATTCAGGTAAATGGTTATACCCCTTCTTACTAAAATGTTTTGTGGTACATGTATATAGAAATCACTGTCCTCCTGATTACCGTAAACCGGAAAATTTGTGGCAGTTTTATTTTTGCTTTTTTGCGTTGTCATCGCTGTACCAAAATGAAATGGCATGAATTTGTCTTCCATTTTAGTCTATAGACAATAACATTAACGTGCAAATTTAAAACTGAGCTAACTTATGTTTGGTCATCCTCTGCATAATTATAAAAGACAGTGCAAAAATTTCCTGATTTACAGTATTAATGCGTCTGTCTGTTTGAATTCTTTTGGACAATAAAAGTAGGGACTACAGACTATGGAGCTATGAAAATTAGGTAACATGTATTAATTTTTACTTGTAGCAAAAACAAATGGAAGAAACGTGGTATTGGCATGAATCCTATAGTTTTTAATTTAGGCTATCCCTACCATGTTATGAATCAGGTAATAGTATAATAATATCATTTTTGTTCCGCACCTTTTGTAAAAGAAGAGGATTACAGAATTTAGCTTTCAAACCATCTGTCTATCCAAAACTGGTTTCCTGGATGGAACTTTTGAATGGCTTAATAGAGTTGCTTGATACACATTGTTGGCTTGCTAATGAGGAAAGAAAGATGCCTAGTGAAATGAGGTCAATAAGTCAAAGGTTAAGGTTGCACAAATCATGAAATGATTATTCTTAATTTTTTTGTCAGAAGTTGGATTGTTATAATCTTTTGTCATATCTTCAATTGAAAGTTACAGAACATTAAAATTTGAAACAAGGTGATTAAACCATTGCCACATAACATGAAACTAATTATATCTGTTTCCCAAACATGTACTCTTACCTATAGATCATTAGTTTTACTATGTGCGATATTTGTGACATCCTTTAAGGGCAAAAATACAAACAAACTTCTCAGTATCAAAAGAGCACTTTTCTTTTATCAGGCCTATGCTATGGTAAATTTATTTCTGGATGGGACAGTACTAGTGACTCATGGTGGTGTTGAAATGGGACAGGGACTTCATACAAAGATGCAGCAGGTGGCTTCTACAGTGCTACAGATTCCAATGTCTGATATACTTATTGGGGAAACACAGACCAATGTGGTTAATCTCCCTGCTGAGTCTGGAGGGAGCTTTGTGGCTGAAATCAATGGACAGGCTACAAAGGTATACTGTGGATTCATTTATTTTTATGGGTTCCAATTTTTGTGGTTTGATGAAAAGGGTCATTTCATGGATTTTTAAATTCATGGTTCTGAAGTCTGTCACAATTATATCAATGTTAAATTTCCTTTTAATTGGGTATCAAATTTTATGGGTCAAGGCCACCCAAGAAAACCACAAAAATAGATACCCAACGAATAATAATGAAACCACAGTATAAAGTTTATAGGGTGTTGTTAAAGTTTGAGACTTATAGAAATTCAGACATCTTTACATGAGGAGGAAACCCTAACTTTCTTTAGAATGTAGTAAAATGTAATTTTTCGTGATGAATGGAATGTGAAGTTTAATTTTTCCTGCTATACCAGTTATTCAGAGTTTGCCTCTTATTGACACCTTGTGAAAAGTATTTCCCTCCAGATTTATTTTCTTCTGTCTTAAAATGGAGCAGGGAAAATAAAAGTGCAGGGAAATCAACTGCATTTTGGACTTTGGGTGTGTCCTCTCTCATGTAAGTCCTCTCGTTTCAACTTTTTTCATCATGAATTTATATTTAAGGATGTTCGAGGGTGACTTTGAAAGTGATGAGGTTTTGAAATTTAGGCCTTAAATCATAAGGGAATACTGTGGATTTATTTATTTTCGTGGGTATCAATTTTCGTGGTTTGATGAAAAAGGACCAGTTCGTGGATTGTTAAATTCGTGGTTCTGGAGTCTGCAGCAAACAGATCAATGTTAGATTTCCTTTTCGTGGGGTATCAATTTCGTAGGTCAAAGCCGCCCACGAAAACCATGAAAATTGATACCCCACGAATAATAATCAAACCACAGTACTTTTAAAAAATACAAAATAAGCTTAAACTTTTGATAGCTTACGGTACTCCTTTTAAAGATAATAAGAGGTTCAAAATTTGGGGGGAAAAGGTTTTCTCTGTTTTTTTTCATAGCTTTATCATAAGCATAGTTTACCTGTTTATACCTTTGTAAAAGTGATTAGAATTTGAAATAAATTTGTAAAACGGATATTTATGATGTAATGAAGACCTTACACAAAAGAAAAATAGGGGTTACCGTGCAAAATTTTTTGCATATTTTATTGGAAAAAAAACGAGGATTCAGAAAAAAAATGTTAAAAATCTCAAAAGCTGACCCTCCATCATCCTTGAAAAATATACATGTTTGTAGCATACAAACCATACTGACATGAAAAAAATAATACCCTCTTCATTAGATAGCTATGATATTTTATAATTTCACACCATATGAGTTTTTTTTTTTCATGGGAGTTAAATTTTGTTGATTTCTTTAAAAAAAGAAAGATATTTTTTCGCAGAATTCAATTCTGGCGATTACTTATATGAGAGTTTATACTTTGAATGTCTAGTATATAATCAAACAATGTTACTGTAATTTCAACCCTGAAAATCATCTGACAAACAGATTTTGATTTTTGAGTGCCCTCAGCGAGGATCGAACTCACAACATTTGGGACATCTACGGCGTATGCGCCTAGCTAACAGAACAGAGGTTGTAACCACTACACCATCCTAGGCTCCTCAAAAGAAGAGCTTTCGTTTGGGTAGTGTTACTTTTCCCTGCGAAGTACAATTACAACTTATTCTGCTAACACAATGTATGAAGTGTCGCAAGGTTTTTAATTACAGAGCTATTAATTTGAAAGCATACACGGATTTATCAGAATTTTTGATAAATTCCATAGCCTTGTGATATTTATGCATGGTCTATTTATAGCTATCTCTAACGTGTTTACGTTCTTGCTCCATCGGATTCCACAGAAACTGCAGAATGCAAGATTATCCGAATTTTATAATATATATGAATGTCTAGTATATAATCAAACAATGTTACTGTAATTTCAACAGTGAAAATCATCTGACAAACAGATTTTGATTTTTTTGAGTGCACTCAGCGAGGATCGAACTCATATGAGTTTATACATTGCATATACTATTTACCAGATTTTATTTTCACTGGTTTATAATCTTGAGAATTGCCAAGTACCTAAATAAACCAACTTATACATTATATAAGTTATTATATTTATTGAAGATAGCATGTGAAGCTCTTATGGAAAGACTGAAGCCCTTCAAGGAGGCTAATCCTGAGGGAAAATTCAAAGATTGGGTAAGTTGTCTGGTTTATTGTAGGAAAATATATATTTAAAACAGATACATTAAAGCTCTGACAATTTGTTTCTCGCTTTTGTTACCATAAGTCACACATTAGACTAACAAATGCCCTAGAAATGGTCAAATTTGGTCAGTCATGGCACATTCTGTGTCCTAAATGTGCCATGATAAATATCCCAGTCAGTCAATTACATCCTTTTTTTTTATTTCCTCAATTATACAGAAATTGTCATGTGACTTTACCAGTTTGTGAGTCAGACTAGTTTGATTCCCCATAGACTAATATGTAAAAGTGTTTGTGAGAGTATGAAAACAAAAGTATCCCCCTTAAATAGTTAAAACTTTAATTAAAAGAAACTCTTTCAGTTGTAGAAATATTGTCAGAATTGAAGATTACATCATTAACAAATAAGAAAGCAATATTTATTTTGAATTGTTGCTCTTCATTGCTCCAGAAGATGTCTGATGCAATAAGAAAAAAATTTCATCGATAGTATAAGATCTTTATCGAAATTCACCAGCTATTGGAAACTGGCCTATGGTGGTGTAGCTTATAAAGATTTCATCAAGTTTTGCTATATTGAAACAGAAGTTGTCATGCCTAGGAAAAGTTGTAAATCGATTGTTGCAAGTTTACCTGAAATGACATATTACATGTAATGTGTTAACAATACCTATAATGATTCTGTATTTATTTTATTGTTATAGGTTGCTGCAGCCTTTTCAGCAAGAGTCAAGCTTGTGGAAATGGCACATTATAAGTAGGCCCAATTTACTTTGTATACAAATTAAGTTTTACATTTTGTCAGATATTTTTCAAGATTTATTTACAATACTATGGATTTTTGTTGGTACCAAATTTCATGGTTTGATGGAAAAGGACCAGTTTGTGGTTTTGAAGTCAGAAGTGTTCAGTTCAATCAAATTTTCTTTTTTATGGTGTATCAAATTTCATGGGTTGAATACCAGCCATGAAAACCACATAAATTGATACCCCATGAATAACAATGAAACCACAGTAACTTGTTTTGGTTAAAGAAATAAAGATTTATATGTTACATTGCTTAATAAACTGGAAGACAATGGATGCCTGTTCTGTTTGTACATTATAGGGTACCTGGATCAGACAAGAGCTATGACTTTGACAAGAGAGAAGGTTACTATGCCATGTATTTTACCCACAATGCAGCTTGTTCTGAGGTGGAAATTGATTGCTTGACGGGAGAACATCAGGTATAATTAACAGCAAGTACATGTTCAATTTCTGGGTAGATTGGTTACATTTATAAAAAACAAAAATAAAACAGCAGTTGATATGACCCCCTGTAGGGTCGTTTTGTTGGGGTTATAAAAAAATCCCTTTAAGCTTTTCTCAGATATTGTACATGAGAATGATTTGAAAACTGACAGTGTGATTTGTTATGGAAACTCTGTTTAAGCGATTTTCAGACCTGTCATTCTTCTGTAATTTTCTCATTTTGACTGGCTGATCTGAAAATTCTGTCAAACTTTTCAGAAAGTGTACATAAGAATGATTTGAAATTTTGCAGGGTGACAGTTGGTGCCGGCAATTTTCCGACCTGTTGGACACCTACTTTCTGTTTGGAGTTTTTGTGTCCTTATGTGGATACATTCCTCATTTTTATGTTGCCTGTAAAGTGTTGCAAAGTGACATATAGAAGTCACTCTGACAATATCCATGGTCTTGCGTTGTCCTGCATCATCCCGCATTATCCTCAGCATCACATTAATTTCCTTCACAGTTTCTGAGCAGTACTTTATGGTTTAAAGCCAGTTTTTGCCCTTAACTCATCTATTTCCTGCTGACTGAATATTTTAAGACGCAAGCGACATTTGCCTTCCATGCAAAACCACCATTCTAGCTAAAGTAAATAATATAATAGTTGTGGTCAAATAAAAAAACTATATACTTTCTGAACCAAGGAAATGTTGTACATTGTAGTAAACGTATTGTAATGATTCTAATTTTAGTTGCTAAAGACAGATATAGTTATGGATGTTGGACAGAGTTTAAATCCAGCTATTGATGTTGGCCAAGTAGAAGGAGGATTTATACAGGTTAGATCTTATTATTTTCTTTTTCTTTCATTCATTACATTGGTATCAAAGTGGTCAAATTTGCACATGAAAATTTAATCACTGGAGGGTTTAGTTCAGTTTTGACAGAGTTTCCTACCATTTCAAAGTTTTGACATTTTCTCTAGAATTTCAAAGGAGAAAGATATTCTCCTTCAGAGAAAGTAGTGAATTAAAAGATTTCCCCATTCCTTGATAGGCATGATTTTTTCTAACAAGCTCACCAAGGTGTGTTGAAAAAAAAAAAAAACAATCTTGGGGTTGACAAACCATTTAATCCACTGGAGAAGCTTTATTTAATTTTTTAATTTCATTAATCTTTTGAATAAAAAGTACTGAACTTGGTTAAAAATAACTGTATAGAAATAGGTACAAGAGGTCCCCTTAAGGCCCAAATATTTGGTATAATGAATAGGATGAAGATCTTTTACAGTTTAGGGCTATTCCAGAAATAAATGTATGGGGGTTGGAAGGCACTTTTTTTATACCCACCATGCATAAAATTTTGATTTTTTTTCCCCTTTATGTTGCATTTGAGAAATATCTAAAAATACCATCACCCATACAATTTTAATTATAGTGCCTTCCAACCCCCATACAATTAATTCTGGAATAGCCCTTACTATTTAAGGTCTAAATTAAACTATTGATGACAGGAATTTCAATAATTTGGAGTTTTGGTCAATTACCAAAATGATACATGATGTGAAAAAATATGTTTTTAAGGTTAAACATTTTCTTCTCTAACATTTTCACATTGTAATTTGTCTTTTGTTTTAGGGCTATGGTTTGTGTGTGACTGAGGCTTTACATCTCAGACCAAATGGTCAAGTAAAGAATTCTGGCCCACTAGACTACAAGATACCTGGAGTGAGGAATATCCCCAGAAACTTTAATGTTACTTTCTTAAAAGACAGTCAAATCAAGAAAAGTCTGTATTCCTCAAAGGTAATTGTGAATTTTTATGGTTCATTTTTGGAAGAATATATATTTATATAAAAATATTTTCCATTTTGTCGGAAAGTTTCATTTTTGTTATGTTTTAAACAGAATATGTACTTGATTTTACCAAATTATTATTTGGAATTCTTAAAGTTGGAATGTCTTACTCCATAGAGTTGTCAAGGACCCCACCAGTTTTCCCCTTGTTTATATATGTTATAAAGTCAACTTCTCATTAACTTGTTGGGCAGAATTTTATAAAACAGAACTTGGATTATGTACATGAGAAATGTTCTTAGGGATGAATTAAGGGGAGATAATTGACTTAGTATTTTCTTAAAATAGATAAAAAATGCAAGGGATGTGTCCTCATGTAGTTTGCATAATTCTAGATTTACGTTTGACTACACAGGGAAAATCTGAATTAGATTTTTAAATAAAAAAATGTTCAAATGATCCATATATGAATGCTACATTTATTAAGAATGTATTTATGTACATTAACATATTTTTTTATCAAAGGGGCATGATTCCCTCAGGGCTTCCACTGTATCTGACTGGAACAATCAACATATTTACACACTTAAGATATGTCTAAGACATCTTCCTTCATGGTCCACTTTTAATTAATTTTCCAGGGATTAGGAGAACCTCCACTTTTGTTGGGTGTATCCGTACATAATGCTCTAGAAGAGGCAGTGAAAGCCGCAAGAGAGGACCAGGGCTTGACAGACTACTACCAACTCCCCTGTCCAGCAACAGTAGACAAAATCAGAATGGGGTGCTCTGATGATATCACTAAACAGGTATGTATGGTCTTCAAGTACATATTCCAAAGTTATTTGAAATCAAGATGCAAATATAACATATTTATATTTTTCTATATTGCAAAATGGTATATTGAACATGAAACAAGATGCAAATATTTTTATATGTTGTTAACATATTTATATTTTTCTTTATTGCATAATGTAAGTAATTTTGGTCTGCCACTTTAAAGTGGAAGAAGTCAAAATTTTAACGTGCTTTGTGTCTGCAAACCTCTTGGGATGTGATTTCTGCAATATCAGCTTGTAACTAGCTATGTTGAAAATTATGAAATTTCATTTTGGTGCCTTTCTATGTCGGCTTCAACTTGTTGCAAAGCGACATATAGGAGTAACTTTGACACAATCCGTCATATTGCATCATCCTGCTTCGTCCAGTGTCCTGCATCCTGCGGCATGACACAGCCTCTTGATATTTGGCATATAGCTTCCTCCCATGGTACTTTATGGTGAAAGCAATTTTATCACAGTAACTTGTCTACTTCCTTTTTACCTAATATTTGAAGATGCAGGAGACTTACGTACGTCTTCCATTGAAGACTGCCATTCTAGTTAAACAAAAGATTTTTTTGAAAATGAACCTTATTCAGTTTCTTGATTATCTTAACTAATATATTCTTTTATATTTTAAAAGCTCATTGATTAACAGATTGTAAAGTCATTGATGTATTCTAAAACTGCTATGATCTGACACAAATAAATCTTACTGACATAACAATTTTATTTTATCATGGAGAAATTGTTTCATTCTTATGTTTTTAATCCTATTTGTTGCAAGAAAATAAATTTTTTTTTTCAACACACCTAGGTTTTCCATTTTATTTCATGGGAACTTACTGTTGGAGCTTCATGAAACTTTGTACATTGACATCAAAACAAGAATCAAATATCCCACAAAAATTTGTACACTACATGTTGTTCATTATCTGAAGATTTGAGGTTAGACCAATCTTGATTCATTCATTTTTGTCTCGCCTGCGACGAATAGTCGCTGAAGGCGAGACATAGGTATTACTTTCCGGCGGCGACGGCGGCGGCGTAAACTTTTTTGTAAAACTTTTGTTGACGATGAATTGCTGGAAAAGTATAATAGCTAGGCATCTGATACTTGGTATACAGACAGTTCAGGTTATGGTCTACGCAACTGTCACCATGCTGTGTGACCTTGACCCCATTTTCACACTTCAGTGACTCTGTGAACTTAGGTCTTTTTTCAGGCCGTAAACTTTTTGTAAGACTTTTGTGGACGATGAATTGCTGGAAAAGTATAATAGCTAGGCATCTGATATTTGGTATACAGACAGTTCAGGTTATGGTCTACGCAACTGTCACCATGCTGTGTGACCCTGACCCCATTTTCACACTTCAGTGACTCTGTGAACTTAGGTCTTTTTTCAGGCCGTAAACTTTTTTGTAAGACTTTTCTGGAAGATGAATTGCTGGAAAAGTATAATAGCTAGGCATCTGATATTTGGTATACAGACAGTTCAGGTTATGGTCTATGCAACTGTCACCATGCCACGTGACCCTGACCCCATTTTTACCCTCTAGTGACTCTGTGAAATTAGGTCTTTTTCAGGCCGAAAAACTTTTTTGTAAGACCTTTATGGACAATGAATTGCTTGAAAATTATAATAGCTAGGCATCTGATATTTGATATACAGACAGTTGAGGTTATGGTTAACACAACTGTCACCATGCCATGTGACCCTGACCTCATTTTTACGCTCCAGTGACTCTGTGAACTTAGGTCTTTTTTTTCAGGCAGAAAACTTTTTATGATAATTGTGTGGACAATGGATTGCTTGAATAGTATAATAGCTAGGCATCTGATATTGAGTATACAGACACTTTTTGTGTTTTATATCAAGAAATGAAAGCTTAGGTAGTTGATTTTAGTGATGGTACCGGCAGGCGAGACATACTTTTAGTGGCCACACTTGTTGTAGATACCAATTTTCATGGTTTCTTTAAAAAAAAGACATTTAGTTCTATTTTTAATTTCTTGGTAATTTCTAATGTTGTTAGAAGGAATGATGTAAAATTCGAATTTTGTGCCATCACAATTTTTTTTTACAAAAATTAGTACCCAACCAATAATAACGAAATCATAGTATTGTTGTTTTTCAGATGTCTATTATGCATTTAGTTCTTATTCAGTCATTTACAATAAAAACAAATAAAAAAGTAGAAGTGTTGATCATTTTACATCATTTTTCTTTTTTCTTTTCAGATTGACAAGATAATGCCCAGTGTTAAAGAAAGTGGGATTTTACTCTAAAAATTCTTATGTGTTGTAATAGTTTTCTAGATGGTCTGTTATTATACTACATTACATATGGTAATTTTTTTCTTAATTTTCATTGGATTAAACTTATGGAGTACTTTTAAATCAAAAGGGAATATTGTTATATTATTTATATGTACTTTGATGATATGTAATTAGATTGAGCTAAGGATAAAATAATCCGAAACTGTTGACTGGTCAAATAGTTCAATCCTAGCAATTAAAAATATTGGATATGCATTTATTATTGAGAAAAAGTTAACTTGTGTTTATTTTTTTTCATATTGATTCTAACAATTTTTCATATTTAGGCTACAGCTGTTGTTATATTTTCATAAGTTACATATCTGTTGAGTGATGAAGTTTTCCCTCATAAAAATTATATTGTTTTCTAGTCCATGAAAAATATTTGAATATAAACTGTTGAGTGTTGTGTTTACTATAAATGTTTTTTATTAACATATTTTACAAATACAATGCATTATTTCTTTATTAGATACAGGTTAAGGTTTTTGTATCCTAAACATTTTTTATACACCCCTTCTGCTTGAAAAGTGAGAGATATACATTGGCGTCTTAGACATTCCTGTCTAGGCAGCCTGGGTAGATTATTTTTCTCCGTTTGAAATATAAAACAGAACGCGGGTGACCTCTGTTTTATATGGGCCAATGATCTTTTTAAGAAACAAAAGTGTACACTTGGAACAACCTAGGTTACATATTATATTAATACGTCTTGACCCAGGTTGTTCTCGTTCTGCCCCAAGTGAGCGACATTTTTTCTACCTTGGGCTCCCTGGGTTTGAATGTCGAATGCAAGCTTAGTGATAGTGTTGTCTGTCTGTGCGTCCATGTGTCCTTCTGTTGCACCTCACAATTTTTTGCCTCAATTTAAATGTGCACCATCTGTTTAAGAATTTGATCAGATAACTTTTAGGGTTTGTCATTGCAAGACATAGACTTTTTGTGTCAAGGGGTATCCATCACTTATCTGCAACTCAAATTAAACCCCTCAAAGAATTTTTGATAAAGATGTGCACCTCAGATTGGTATTTGGAGACAGGGGGTATTTATTTGTGAGCTGCTGTTAACAGTTTCTCTAGTTTTAATCTATTATACAGTGAAACCTATCTAAAGTAAACCCTTTTGGGATGAAGATTTTGTAATGAATAGACAGGTGCTTGAGAATAAGAAGAACAGGCTTAAAAACAAGTTTGGTAAAAGAGATTTCTGGTTGAGAAGAAGGGGCTTTAAAACTAGTTTGGTAAAAGAGATTTCTGGTTGAGAAGAAGGGGCTTTAAAACTAGTTTGGTAAAAGAGATTTCTGGTTGAGAAGAAGGGGCTTAAAAACAAGTTTGGTAAAAGAGATTTCTGGTTGAGAAGAAGGGGCTTGAAAACTAGTGTTTTGTAGACAGAATGCCAGTTTATGCAGGGTCCCATTTAGACAGGTTTTACTGTATATGGTTTCAGTGGCGTTTCAGTCACGATTATAAGATATGTAGGGTAATAAGGTTTAAATGTTTTAATCAAGGTCAGCATTTTATATTGATTTAGGGTAAAAATATGTAATTTTTATTGATTTTTAAATCTAGGAATTACTCTATTTGAATCATCAGGTTGGTTACGGGTCAGTTATTTAAGCATTCTTCAATTGAATCTTGTGAATAAAATAAGAGTATAATCTAGAATTTTGTTATTAAGGTCTTTCCCTTTACAGAAGGAAAGACCTTACTGTATTTCTTATGATTATTATTATTATTCTTTTTTTCTTCCCTCAAAAAACGAAAAGTGTCTTGACCGATCTTAACGAAATTTGGCACACTTATTCATCACTACCAGGACTCGACGTGACTCATGCTTTGAGCGCCAACTCTTATTAGTTTTTGCGCAATAGCGCAAAACGCTGTTTACCCTTGTTATCAGGTGAGCTCAGAAACGGTGATAGTTATCAAGATTCTGTTTAGTGAAAATGGTAGCTTACATCCTGATGATGATTTATCATGCAAAAAGAATGCTGTAATTTACTTCCTGGTTGCGCGCGTATGGCGCAAACTTGGCGCAAAATGTCAAAGTTGTCCGATTTTGATGAAATTTGGTTTCCAGGGAGATTTGAGGGTTCTGATAACGAATCTGTGGTCAAATATTTTTTTGCGTTTACCATTGCCAAAATGGCGGTCGTCAAATGGTTTTTTACTTATAACTCAAAAACCGTTAGAGATAGTATAGACAATATATGGACAAAAAATGATCGTCTTGAGAAGACCTACAATTTGAGTCCAAGAAGTGCATGATTCGGTTGACTGGTTTCAAAATGGTGGCCAAAACAAGTTTCACAAAACACGTTTTTTGCCCATAACTTGAAAACCAAAACAGAAAGTATAATAAACATGTATACTTAAATGAATCAGTATGCAAAGAGCTACAATTTGAGTCCAAGGTCAAAGGTCATGGGTCAAGGTCATTCCCTAGCAACAAGGTAACGTTTATGAAAAGTCCATAGCAACCATATGTATTCTTAACCAACTTTACCTTCTGAGTTTTGAAGCTAGTTTCTATAACTGGAAGTGACCTTCTTTCCATAGCTACCGACAAAATGTCCTTAGCAACCATACTTTTTTTGACACTAGGCCCCTTGATCTTTATTTTGACCCTTTATGATAACTATTGGCAACGAAATGACTCAATTGTCTCAAGTTCTTGTATAGGGCACCATAACGCAAACTAAAGACAGGGAAAGACCTCTCATTTGTTCTCTGAACAAATGGCATTTTAATTGTAATTTATTTTTTGATAATAATTAATATTATAGTATTTGGAAACAAAAAGATGTATTTGGTTGTTGGACATGTGATTGGTTACTTTATTATAATTTTAGTAATAAGTGCTATATATGGATAGTTATTTTGTTAAAATAAAATTATTCTTAACAATAATTTTGTTTTTATAACTAATGATTTTGTTTTAAACAATCAGCTTTTGCTTACTGTTCTTAGTACCTGAATGTTGACTAAATTATACTCTCCCTTGTGCGGGAGTATATAGGGATCACCTTGTCTGTGTGTGTCTATGTGTCCATTTATCTTATTAGCCCAACTTCTCCTTAAGGGCTAGATGGATTTTGATGAAACTTTACATAAAGGAAGATGTGCATGAGATTTTCATTAATTGCTGCTGGCTGTCATTCAGAAGAGAACATCTATTTATTTGCTATATAGAATTCAAAATGAAGATATTTTTCAAAAAATATTTTCCTTTGTATGGTCTTAAATGGCATGATTAAATTGGGTGTCTTATCAGACTTAGGTGATTTGAATATTATCTATTGTTATGCACCCCCCTTCTACTCAAGTACACTTAGTATGCTATATTAAACAAATACAGTCACCTCTTATTCATTTATTATGTAATTTCTGTTCATTATGAATGTAGACAAAATTACAAAAGTACTGACAATTGTGTGTTTTGTTGCACCACAAAAATTATACACATCACTTTATCAAATGTTTGTGATAATAGAGAAGAAATGCTCTTCAGTCTTCCTCTTCTTCAGGGGCCAAACCTCCGAATACTTCAGTTGGAACATGTTTCACTTGAACTTCTGCAAAAGAAAAAGTGCACATTGTTTTAGCATGCAAAAATAAGTACATTTACAGAAGTTAAAATGTTTCAATGGAATTACAAATGACTTCATAGTTTGTCATTCAAAACTACTACCGTATTTTGCTGCGTATAGTGCGCATTTATGGACAATGCGCACCCCTACTCATTATGAAAATCTGGGGAAAAAACAAAGTTTTGTGTAAAATGCGTGATCATTTTCTATGACAAGGAACCCTCAAAATTTGTCTCTTTTTTCAGGTAGAAAGACTACAGATGAAGATTTTTTAAAATGAAAATAAAATTGTTTTGTAATTATTGTGAAAATAAAAATAAACTGTTATACTATTTGTGTATTTTATTTTGACAGCGAAATCGTAAATCCCGGTATTGGTCCCCCTTTTCAATCAACAAACAACAAGTGTTAACCCAAGCTCACATCTTTTGAGGAAAACAATAAAGGTGTCAAAACAGTGATGATTAACAAATTACTATTCAAACAATCCTGAAGTATTGCAGCTGAATGGCTTTAATTGTTTTGATTGTCCAAGCCTGTTTACAAAAGATCGATGTTTTGTGCAAATTGGCCTCAAGGTGTCAAATCAATTAATTACCGGTAAATCGAAATTATCTCCAGCTTGGGATGAGTATTTATTCACAAAACAATAAGAAAATGGCTATCTGTTGCTCAAATAATTACATGAAAGAAAATACACAATCATGTAAACAAACCCTTCTATTTTTAGAATTATTTAAATGAGGTTACTTAGGGGAATACACATTATTGATCCAGAAAGGAAACAAGTAAAGGAAGAATGAATAAATAAATTAAAATCATATTTTATTATTCTTATTTTGAATAAAGAAATTGGATAGAAGTATTTTTAAGAGTACAAAATGGTTTTACCAAACTAACAATAACATTAAACCAAAATGGTGGTCGATATGAAAATGAAATTAATAAACAAACACATGAAGACACTGGAATAAAGTTTTTATTTGATAAAAGCAGGATAAATTTTATTAAGAGATACTAATAATGAACAGGATTCAATAGAAATCACGGAGTTATGATTCTTGTATTCAATCATGGATGAATCTTGTGTCCAAAGTTTGACAAACATTGATCTTTTGCCGTTGCTGATGTTCATGAAAATGTATGAAAATCTCATATAGGGATGTATTGTGTGCACCCCTATGTTAGATTCTGGAAATTATTGTAAAAAACTGCGCACTATACACGGCAAAATACGGTATTCCAAATCATTTTCATGTACAGTTGTAGTGCTAGGGGCATAAATTACAGTGTATTTGTGTTGATGTTTAACACATTTTTCAACACATCTGGGCCATAGAAGGCCGTCAGTTTTAATAAGAGAAAACAGAATACCTGGAGAAAACCATTGACCTTAGGCAGGAAACTGACAAACCTAATTACATACAGGTGGGGAAGTCCTGGGTTTTTTTTTTAATAATGAATCGGGATTTGATCCAACAGGCAGAAGTGTAATTGACCTATCTAATAGCATGGTATTTTAACCAGTTACTTCGAGCACTTGACCACCCAGGCCGCTCATAAAAGTACATGGTAGTAATACAAATTTAATCAATGATTAATTATTTTAAACTTTGGTAATTTTTCATTTGCCCTCTACTGGGCCTCTTGATGTATTACATGTATCATCTTTGCGAAAGCTCTATATTAATTGTCTCTAGGATTTATCATTACATGTTCACTTAATGTTCACAAAATACACTTCAGAAAGCTAATAATACTGTGAGCAAGCTCCTTTTCCTCTGCTTCATATAGAATTCTACACATATATTGGAAGAAACTAAACTCAAATCATCTCCCTTGAACAATATCTGAGAGTATGTACTTTCTATACATCTGATGAGTCTTGAATAGACGAAACGCGCGTCAGGCGTAGCAAAATTTATTGTCTGGAACTTTGTTGTCATTTGTATTTTGACCACACATGAAGGTTAGCACTGCTGGTGGAGTTTTAATTCCCGGAGGTTAGCCCGCTCCGGCACCAACACTTCTGTGTTGGAGAACACATCAAAGCTTTAAATTATCTGTTAAAATTTCAAAATTATCTAAACCCTAAGGTTCTTCCTACCCCAGACATAGGTTGATCATCTTAGTGATAATTTGGTTCCTTAGTTTTGGTATTTTTTGTTTTACTATTTTATGCTCTTCATAATCATAAAGTGTTTGGCATTTTCAATATTTTTGGTAGAGCGCCTCTGATGAGTCTTGAATAACAAACGCGCGTCAGGCGTAGCAAAATTTATATTGTCTGGAACTTTGTTGTCATTTGTATTTTCATCAAAATCCATTACGCATTTGAGGAGTTGCACTAATGGTCTGATATATGGACAGACTGATGGGGTGCATATACAATAATTGTATTTACATACCCTCTACTTGCTCATCATCATCACTGGAGAAGTCGGAATCAATGTTGATTTCATCAGGGTTGGTCGTCTTGGTCATCTCTCCTAGTTCCTCATCGGTAGTATTACTCCTGTAATGATGGGACAAAAGTATCTAAGCATGTTGTAAGGGTTGATTTGAAATAATGCTATCTTGGTTTTATTTGAAATGATGCATTGTGGTTAATTTTCATCAATCTGAGATATGTCAAACAGAGAAAAAAAGTTATGTTAAAATACATTAAGTACAACTTTTTATAAGAACCATGCAAAAAGCGATTCATGGGTGGAAAGCCTACAAAACTTTATTTTTGATATGTTACTCCTACTAGCACCCTGATTCGATATTTCTTACTCTTTTTCCAAACAAGCCTTGGTCCTGAGAGAGAAAAAGTATATAGAATGCATTGGAAAATTGTAAAAAAGGGAGATAACTCTTAAAACTGTCAATAATTTCAATAGAAACCATTGTAACAATGGCAAGATTTCTCCCAGGACCAGACACTTATGAGCAAATTGTTATTTATTTCTTATTTTGGATACTTTGAACTATCTTTTGTTAAGAATAAACCACTGTAGCCTTTTTATCGATGAATCACTTTTCTTCAATTTTGCATGATTCTTAGGTGGAGTACTACTTAAGTTTTCGTGAGGTTCTAATTGTCCTGGTTTTCAAGGTTTGGAAAACAGCAAAAAACTTTGATTCACCAACAAATATGAAAAATTACATGGATTTCTACGAAGAACTTGTTAAAACAAAACAAAAAATCATAAATCCACATATACATTTTATTACCTGACCATGAAGATTTATGTATGTTCATTGTATTGTTTTATCTTATGACCCCCAAAAGACCATGACTATGTTTGATAGGAGTCCTACCTGACAAAGAGAATATTTTTATCCTGTTTAGGCTGGTCTCTGACAGCTTCTTCAGCCAAGAGTTTGGCTTTTTCTTCTAATCTCTTCATTTCATCTGATTGACCAGAATCTGGAAAGAGAGAATTTAATAACATATACAAGTATGTTCCCTGTGATCATTTTTCTAGTGATACAGAGTAAATATTTGTACAAGACAGAAACACATGAAACTAATGTATACTTTCTGTAAACTAGGAAATTTTCGGGGCAGTTTTATTTTTGTGATTTTTCTGGTGACATTGCTAGCGTGAAAATTAAATGGCAGGAATATACTTGTCTTCCATTGTAGTCTATGGAAATTACATTTTAGAGCGAATTTAAAACTGTGCAAATTACAATTCGGTCATCATACCCCGAAACAAGACAGTGCAAAAATTTCTCAGTTTACAGTATATGCATGGCAGAAGCACATGAAACTCACATAATGTATAGATATCTAATTCTACATAAGAAAGGCAAACTTAGGATTTGACAAAACATAACAAGAAAATGTTGAATAAAATGATGCCAATGTTCTGTTTTTCTCCAATTTCTTACTGGTAACTGTGAAGTAATTTGAACTGATAGAAGTATTTTATAATAAATTTTGCTTAAATCCTGATGCATGATTATATGTATAAAGTTTCACATTGATATTCTGCTTTCTATTTGTAAAAAGTATGATTATGATTTTCAATTTTTTCCAACATCAGAAATATTCCCTTGGTTATCATATTACCTTGATTGTCTCCCTTTGCACCTGTTGCAGCAGCTAACATCTGAGATGACATAAAATTGACCTGAAAACAAAAACGATAGAAAGTTTGTAATGTTGTAAAAATTTCCTACAACTGAGGACTGAGGAAAATCCTATTCTTTAAAATAAGAAATGAAATGAATTACAAATAGGAGAAAGTCAAAGTATTTCATGTGTGGGTGTATATGTGAGAGTTAAACACCATTTACAAAGAACCTGGGCCATAAAGTGTGGTAAGTTTTAGTGGCCGAGAAATTATTTCATAAGCAGTCCATCAGTAAGATATCCCACACTTTTTCATCATTTAGGTGGAATATTAACATATACTTTTAACTAAATATCAAATAAAAAGCATATAGTTTAACAACAATTATTAAACTTTGGTCACTTATTACATACAAAGAAAAATAGGATTGGAGCTCAGTCTATGTAAAATTCAAAGCAATTTCTACTATTCTGTATATCTACCTGTGTATTATATTATACATGGCTTGCACACTAAGTTTGATACGTAACATTTATCTGACTGTATTTACCTGTGTATTATACATGGCTTGCACACTACGTTTGATTTGTAACATTTCTCTGACTGTATTTACCTGTGTATTATACATGGCTTGCACACTAAGTTGATACGTAACATTTATCTGACTGTATTTACCTGTGTATTATACATGGCTTGCACACTAAGTTTGATACGTAACATTTCTCTGACTGTATTTACCTGTGTATTATACATGGCTTGCACACTACGTTGATACGCAACATTTCTCTGACTGTATTTACCTGTGTATTATACATGGCTTGCACACTACGTTTGATTCGTAACATTTCTCTGACTGTATTTACCTGTGTATTATACATGGCTTGCACACTACGTTTGATACGTAACATTTCTCTGACTGTATTTACCTGTGTATTATACATGGCTTGCACACTACGTTTGATTCGTAACATTTCTCTGACTGTATTTACCTGTGTATTATACATGGCTTTTACACTACGTTTAATACGTAACATTTCTCTGACTGTATTTACCTGTGTATTATACATGGCTTGTACACTACGTTTGATACGTAACATTTATCTGACTGTATTTACCTGTGTATTATACATGGCTTGCAAACTACATTTGATACGTAACATTTCTCTGACTGTATTTACCTGTGTATTATACATGGCTTGCACACTACGCTTGATACGTAACATTTCTCTGACTGTATTTACCTGTGTATTATACATGGCTTGCACACTACGTTGATACGCAACATTTCTCTGACTGTATTTACCTGTGTATTATACATGGCTTGCACACTACGTTTGATTCCTAACATTTCTCTGACTGTATTTACCTGTGTATAATACATGGCTTGCACACTACGTTTGATACGTAACATTTCTCTGACTGTATTTACCTGTGTATTATACATGGCTTGCACACTACGTTTGAAAATTCGTAACATTTCTCTGACTGTATTTACCTGTGTATAATACATGGCTTGCACACTACGTTTGATACGTAACATTTCTCTGACTGTATTTACCTGTGTATTATACATGGCTTGCACACTACGTTTGAAAATTCGTAACATTTCTCTGACTGTATTTACCTGTGTATTATACATGGCTTTTACACTACGTTTGATACGTAACATTTCTCTGACTGTATTTACCTGTGTATTATACATGGCTTGTACACTACGTTTGATACATAACATTTCCCGGACTGTATTTACCTGTGTATTATACATGGCTTGCACACTACGTTTGATACGTTACATTTCTCTGACTGTATTTACCTGTGTATTATACATGGCTTGCACACTACGTTTGATCCGTAACATTTCCCGGACTGTATTTACCTGTGTATTATACATGGCTTGCACACTACATTTGATACATAACATTTCTCTGACTGTATTTACCTGTGTATTATACATGGCTTGCACACTACGTTTGATACATAACATTTCTCTGACTGTATTTACCTGTGTATTATACATGGCTTGCACACTACATTTGATACGTAACATTTCTCTGACTGTATTTACCTGTGTATTATACATGGCTTGCACACTATGTTTGATACGTAACATTTCTCTGACTGTATTTACCTGTGTATTATACATGGCTTGCACACTACGTTTGATACGTAACATTTCTCGGACTGTATTTACCTGTGTATTATACATGGCTTGCACACTACGTTTGATACGTAACATTTCCCGGACTGTATTTACCTGTGTATTATACATGGCTTGCACACTACGTTTGATACATAACATTTCCTGGACTGTATTTACCTGTGTATTATACATGGCTTGCACACTACGTTTGATACGTTACATTTCTCTGACTGTATTTACCTGTGTATTATACATGGCTTGCACACTACGTTTGATCCGTAACATTTCCCGGACTGTATTTACCTGTGTATTATACATGGCTTGCACACTACGTTTGATACGTAACATTTCTCTGACTGTATTTACCTGTGTATTATACATGGCTTGTACACTATGTTTGATACGTAACATTTCTCTGACTGTATTTACCTGTGTATAATACATGGCTTGCACACTACGTTTGATACGTAACATTTCTCTGACTGTATTTACCTGTGTATTATACATGGCTTGCACACTACGTTTGATACGTAACATTTCTCTGACTGTAGTTACCTGTGTATTATACATGGCTTGCACACTACCTTTGATTCTTAACATTTCTCTGACTGTATTTACCTGTGTATTATACATGGCTTGCACACTATGTTTGTTCCGTAACATTTCATTGACTGTATTTACCTGTGTATTATACATGGCTTGCACACTACGTTTGATTCTTTACATTTCTCTGACTGTATTTACCTGTGTATTATACATGGCTTGCACACTACGTTTGATACGTAACATTTCTCTGACTGTATTTACCTGTGTATTATACATGGCTTGCACACTACGTTGATACGCAACATTTCTCTGACTGTATTTACCTGTGTATTATACATGGCTTGCACACTACGTTTGATATGTAACATTTCTCTGACTGTATTTACCTGTGTATTATACATGGCTTGCACACTACGTTTGATACGTAACATTTCTCTGACTGTATTTACCTGTGTAATATGGAGTAGGCATTGCCTAAATGCGAGCATAGCTAAAAGGGACTACGTTTTGTTTATATAATGTATTTGGGGCGAGATGGTATGGGGCGATTAAGCTTCGAGACACGTTAGTTTAGTACGTGCATATAACCAAGACGAAATGAGCAGCTTATTTGTATTTATTATTTCAAGAATATTATTTTCTTGTAAAAAGCACAATTTACTATTTCTTTTAAGCATTATTTCTTTTCTTATAAATTATTTTAACATTCACTCCGGTCCTTTAAAAATAATAACCCTTTCCGGACCATAAAAAATCTAAATCAGCATTAGCCAATTTCTCGCGGAAACAAATACCGGAGAGCTCTCCGCTCGAGCGGGCACTTCGTGCCCGCTTGCGAGCTATGCTTGCTATTATACATGGCTTGCACACTACGTTTGATACGTAACATTTCTCTGACTGTATTTACCTGTGTATTTTACATGGCTTGCACACTATGTTTGATTCCTAACATTTCTCTGACTGTATTTACCTGTGTATTATACATGGCTTGCACACTACGTTTGATCCTTAACATTTCTCTGACTGTATTTACCTGTGTATTATACATGGCTTGCACACTACGTTTGATATGTAACATTTCTCTGACTGTATTTACCTGTGTATTATACATGGCTTGCACACTACGTTTGATCCTTAACATTTCTCTTACTGTATCCTCATTACCATGTTTGATCTCAAACTCCTTCCAAACTTGCCAGAAATTAGGTGCAACCTAAAACATTAATAGATACATTATATTGATGAATACTAAGTTTTTAAGTCAAAATACTTAATTTTTAAACAATCGCATAAACAATATCTTGATAATTACAATTTTTGAAATTAAATAAGGAGATAATTAATATGCAAATGGACACAAAATTACAGAGATTTGAAAGGTAGATTTATACTTATATTTTTGCCTTCCTGAATACTATAGCATAATTTTAGCACTCTTTGAACTTAAATATTGCAAAACAAGCCTGATGACATACATGTATCATTATTTAAGTTCTGAATGAAAAAATGAACAATTTTGCCAGTTTGGATCATTAAATTAAATTTTCATCTTGTTAGATTAATTGCTTTTTAATCTCTAAATTCCCTATTTTAACTCAATTGGGTCACAGTGGGTAGAAGTTTAAATCATTTGACATACCCTGGGATCACATATTTGTGAGGCATGAGAATATATAGCTCTGGCTCTGTCTATTTCTCCTAACTTTCTCTCCAGGTCAGCAAATCTTATACACATCTCTCTGGAAAGAATATATAAAAATTCATTTCTCTCTAGAGCACATTACATCTTGAACACAAAAGTCTTATTGTTCTTTAATTATAAATTTTACTTCTTCAACTGGAAACAGTTTATAGTAAGCAAAGGTTTCTTGAAGGACAAATTAATCAAGACATAAATGAAATCCTAAAAGTATTTACAATGCCAATTAAATGTGACCTTTAATCTTTCAGAAATAGTTGTTTATAAATTATCAAATATTGTTCATACCTATTCAATTTTGACAAGATTGCTACGTGTAGCCATGTGTCCCCCGCCGCCGCATAAAAGTTGTGTGGCAAGTTTCATCAACATCCGTTCAGTAGTATCCGAGGAGTTGCACCCACAAAAATGTTTGACATGACAAAGTCCCATCTTTTGGACCGAAAAATCTCAAATTTGTAAATAACTTGAAAACTGTAAATATTGTTTCAAAATTGTTTTCTTATTATAATAGAGTACCTTTTGCTCTATCAGCCTACAAAATTTCAGAACCCTGTGCACCTAGGTAACCGAGATATTGGACGTCCTATATTTTGACTTTTCTTCCCTGTTTCCATGGAAACGGCGGCCACTTTGAAAATTTCAATTATGGGATGATCACCTACTCATAGTACCCTATCAGTGTGTAAAGTTTCAGCAACATCCATTCAGTAGTATCCAAGGAGTTGCACCCATTAAAACGTTTGACAAAATCCCATTTTTCAGACTGAAAAATCACAAATTCGTAAATTTATCTCGAAAACCATAAATATCGCTTCAAAATTTTTTTTCCGTATTATTATAGAGTACCCTTTGCTCTATCAGCCTACAAAATTTCAGAACCCTGTGCACCTAGGTAACGGAGATATTGGATGTCCTATATTTTGACCTTTCTTCCCTGTTTCCATGGAAACAGCGGCCATTTTGAAAATTTCAAATATGGGATGATCATCTACTAATTGTACCCTATCAGTGTGTAAAGTTTCAGCAACATCCGTTCAGTAGTGTCCGAGGAGTTGCACCCACAAAATGTTAGACAAAGTCCCATTTTTCGGACTGAAAAATCACAAATTCATAAATAACTCGAAAACTATAAATATCGCTTCAAAATTTTTTTTCGTATCATTATAGAGTACCTTTTGCTCTATCAGCCTACAAATTTCAGAACCCTGTGCACCTAGGTTATTGAATGTCCTATATTTTGACCTTTTTCCCTGTTTCCATGAAAACGGCGGCCATTTTGAAAATTTCAAATATGAGATGATCATCTACTAATTGTACCCTATCACTGTGTAAAGTTTCAGCAACATCCGTTCAGTAGTGTCCGAGGAGTTGCACCCACAAAAAACGTGACGGACGGACGGACAGACGGACAGACGGAGACCATTACTAAGTCCCTCCGACGTGTTGCAGCGGGGGACAAAAAATTAGCATGTGTAATTTTAACTACATGCAATGAATAAGAGAAACAAGTTCTTTATTATTAATAGATAATAAATACCTTGCTTGTTCATCAGTCAGAACTTCTATAGCTTTCTCATATATTGGCCTGGTGTATGTTACACCATATATCTCTGCTGCCCTCTTGATATACACATTATACATCTGAAATAAACATTCAAATAAATGTTAATTGAACTTCAGATTAACAATGAGAAACTGATTCAAGTTTTAACCCTTCCAAAGGTTTTCTTATTAGATTATACTTAGCTCAAAACTATAGTGTAACATTTCAACATTTTCATGTGTGATCTTTTAATATAATACTTCTTTTAAATTCAACATCACATTTGGTTTAGTTAAAAACTACTATATAAGGTGCAAAAGCAATTGGCTATGTCTAGGTTTCATTTGCAAGTTACTATATTTAGTCTAAGTGTTCATGCCTACAAGATCCAGTGTTCTCCCCAGAAATTTCTGATAGCATCACATTTTGTGAAAATCATTTTGACCCATATAGAAAAAAAATTTCGTTCGACACGTAGCAAATGCGTTTCTAGCCTTCAAGGTTTCTTAATCTCTTATATTTTAACAAATGCTTCATCTAATGGAAGGTAAAATGGGATGTACATGTATTCAAGTGTAACAAGTGTAACATTTATTAAAATACACTTGTCTGTAGACCTTTTTACTTTTACAAATCTATTACATTTTGTACCTATATGTATGTAAACATGTTGTTGCTTTATGCTTTATGATAAGCTAAAATATAGGCAGCCTAATTAGACTTAAATAAAGGGCCTCTCTATAGCCCAATCCCAGGTTGGCTTCAAGTTCTTATGCCACAGTTCCATTAATGACACCAAAGGGAATAATCATTTCCATTTTTTAGATAAAAAAATCCAACTTTTAGGTGCAAAATAATAATAATAATTTTCCACCTGGAGCCTCTTGTTTTATACACCTGTAAAGGGATATAACTGTTGCCGCAAAAAAAATCAGATCACATTGTTTTGTGCCAGGGATCAATAAAATGACTTTTGGGGACATATTTGAATAAATTTTTCAATAAGGTAGAGTTTTACTTTTGTTTCTTGAAATTGAAATGGTATCAAAAGCCTTTTTAATCCTGCAAAGCATATTTATAAAGTTGCATTCAGTCCACATGTTTACGTTTTTAGAACAAATTTGCATATCTTATTACAGGTCATTCCATAGGGGTTTATATTTCAAAAAACGGGAAATCGTGCCATTCATATCTCTTTTAAACCTATATACAGGCTAAATAGCTTTATCTCTATCTAGATAGGGAATATAATTTCTAACTTCTAACAAATTTGCTAAACATCGGGAAAACCACGTGCATGGAAGCACATGTCAATGTTTTGGTCCAATGTGATTGGTCAACCAATTAATATCATTCATTCCCAATCACCTTTTACCTGTGATTTCCAATTAATAACGTCCAGGATTAATTACTGAGACAACAGACCAAAGTATTTGATTGCTAATTGGCTTGGGGTGGTAAATGTGTCAACAACTCTATGGCTTCATATATCTTAATGTTTGTTTAGCAAGTTTGAATTTGATAGCGTCTCGGCACAGACAGATAGCATCTCGGTAAAATGGGATAGCGTCTCGGCACCGGGATGCTATAACTGCTTGGGGAGAACACTGAGATCTTGAATGCTGATTTTCAATGACTTGAAAATGAGGTTTTTTTTTTAAGTCAATAGGAAGAATTAATAAAAGATTTCCCATGTTACAGTGTAACACATTACATCTGATACTGTTCTTCTAGTAGGACAGCTTTGGCACCTCTTTCCTGCACTGCATAGACATGAGGATGTCAAAACTTTTATTTCATTATACATGTATCTATAGTATCTTGGTGTTTAAGTTTAACTGTGGTTTATTATTATTCGTGGAGTATCAATTTTCATGGTTTTGTGGGTGGCCTTTACCCATGAAAATTTATGCCCCACAAAAAGACCATTTAACATTGATCAGTATGCTGCAGTTTTCAAATCCATGAATTTAAGTATCCACGAACTGATACTTTTTCATCCAACCTAAAAAATTGGTACCAATGAAAATAAATGAATCCACAGTATTAAGGATGATAAAATATACTGGTACCTCGTATTGTTCTTCTGGAAGAACAGCTTTAGTAGCTCTGTCATACACTGCCATGGCATGTCTAGCTAATCCATGCTCCTCTTCTAACTTAGCATACAATAGGAATATGGCTGAAACAAGAGAATCACAAATTTATATTTTCCAATATCTAATCTATGTAGGGTAGAAATTAACAAACTTATGATATCACTAGAATACAAAGTCAGTAATTACCCTATCAGCATAAATTAAGTTTGTTTATTGTAAACAAATAAATTCAACAGACCACAATACAGGACGACAGTATAATACCATTACATATCCTACAATTATTTAGGTCATAAAAAAAATGCTGATATGCATAACTGAATACAATTTCATTTCATATACTTAGAATAGATTTTGAGTTTATTTCAAGTGTTGAAATAGGCAATAAAGAAATATCTGTCTTCCAAAAAAGTTGGCAGAAAGCACCAGAGACAAACCTTTTGCAAACTTTTCAGGACAGTTTTCTAGACACTGTTCAAACAAATCTCTGGCTCTTTCTAACTTGGATCCTCCCTGTTAACAGAAAAGGAATTGTAAGCATTTATAACGAGTTTAATTACAATTTGAAATTTAATATGACATTTTTAATCATATGTGAAGCAATTATGATTCAGGTTGAATCCAATTAAAATATCTATCTTAAAAAAAACATATGACATTCACAAAAAGAAACTACTTAAAAATTGTCTAAAATTAGAAGTATATGATTAATCTTTTATATTAAAATGCTACTCTGTACTTCACCTAAATAAATATGGGCATAGCATGATATTTTTTTTTACTAATGTTCATTCAGATATTTAGTAGATGTAAATTGTCCATACATGTGATAAAGCCAACTAAAACATTCATATGTATCTTTTTCATAAATCTAACAGTAATATGTAAATGTTTAATTTGCCAAGTGATGATTTTTTAACATATTTATCATGTTGATTATTGCATCGATACTAGTTTTTGCCATTAAAACTTCAGCAAATTACATAATTATTGCACTTTCACTACAACTATTTTTCAAAGAAATTGAACATTTAGAATGCAAGAAGGTGAAAGTTTACTTTGTTTCTTTTTCTTTCAAATCTGGCTACTTACATATCTTTCAATAAACTTGACTAAGTATGTGTTCCAGATATCATATACATTAGGCCATTTAAACAGAGCAATTCCTTTCTCATACGCTTTGAATGCTTCTTCAAAGTAGTTATTCTCCTCCAGAAATAGACCATAGTTGATAATGATCTGTGGTGTAGCTATCCGTAATTCTATAATCCTGTCATACACAGCCTTACATGTCTGAAAGTAGAACAAATATTATATTACCATTTTTATATTTTGTGAGACATTTTGCATGGTTATAGATTTCTTTGTTGAACATTTGCGTTAGTATGAAAACATATTTGTCCAACTGCTGTGTTCTTCCAAAGTTCCATTTCTTATTTACATGAATTATATCACTTGAATCATGCCCTTTTCAATACATATTTTCCTTGTTTCATTTGACCCTTTGTCCAGAGTACCTTCAAAGGGGTAGACTATACTTTCTAACTGAGAGTGGCATCAGATTACATGATAATTTTGATAATTTTTATGTTCCTTCCAGTGAAAGAAACTATAATTATGAGACCAGGCCCCAGTTTCATAAAACATCTCAAATTTGAGATTTCCTCAAATCCTTCCTCAACCGAGATTTCTTGCAATTTCATTGGTCAATATTTGAGTTGAGGACAGATTTGAGGAAATCTCAAATTTGAGATGTTTTATGAAACTGGGGCCTGTTTATCCCAATTCATCAGTCTTAGTAGTGTATCAAGAATTCATCGATAGTTAAAGGCTTCTCTCAGAACAAACTATTTTTGCAGAGAAAACATTATTTCATTACATATGTGTCAATTCATACCATACTTCTTTTAATAGAACAGTGATATTTACTCTTTGAAAAAACTGAATTGTGTTCTCTATTGTAATCACCAGAGTTTTGAGGCTCCCTTTTATTAATTTCTCAATATGAAGCTGATCAAAAAGAAAATAATTATTTCTTTCATCTATTCCAACTATCATTTTTCTTTTGATCATTTTTTCATGGTAGTCACTTTAAATTTGATAGTAAGGAAAGAATGTGCAAGTTTTATTCAAGAAATCAAACAAACCACTTTTTTTTGCTTTTGGTAATATGATAAATACCTTATATGTACCAAAACTCTCTTCTAGATCAGCATACAATGACCACACCTTTAATGATTTGTGTACCCTATCTTGTACTGTTTCTGACTGTAATGGAAAACATGCCAAAATAATAATGGAGACATAATGTAGAATTATTGGTATTTTTTCACATTTCCAGACATTTTGTCATACTGTAAGTATTTTAACAGAAAATTTTGTATGCTCCGACAATGAAATGCATTGTGAAGAATTACTGCATTTTTTAAAAAATCAGGCTGACAAATCCAACTTTTAAGATCTATGAATAAATAGGATATTTGCATTTACATAAACAGAGTTGTGTAAGGGTAATTATTGTACAATGTGATAAAAAAAAGTTGTGTTGATCAGGTTCATAGGTAACCTATTGTCTTTTTTCACTCCTATAATATTATGAATATGAGTAACAATGTTTTTTTAAAGGGAGGTTGACAAAAATTTTATCAAGCCATCATTCAGTCAACCAATCAGCTATGGTAAATATTTTGGAAAGGCAGTAAAATTGATAACTTTTTAGTCTAAACCTATTATCCAATCATACACATTACCTCGTCATGGTACGCTACTTTACGTGACGGTGGGGCTGTGACTTTCTGCATTAGCTTTAGAGCTTCGTCTGAATAACTAAAAATAAATGAAAATATAAGATCTTAATATGCCTGTCATATGCCAGCAAAGAGAAGGTTATGTTCATGTATGTTAGTACTTTCATCTTTAGTAAGTTGGCTATTACAAGAAAATGGATTAAAATGAGATGTCATTTTTAAAACTGTATGCTGATCTCATATGTGATTTTTGGACTTAAATCATATGCTCCAAAAGGGAGCAATAATGGTAGAAATGTCAATATTTTTGTAGTATTAATGAGCTGAATTTTTTCTTCACACTTGTTTTCCCGAACTTTCAGTGTCTTTTTTACGAATTTTTTTAATTCATCGGTTTATAGTCATTTCAATATTTTTTTGAGCTTGTAAAATATTTAAAAATATGTTGTAACTTCAGAGCATCACAGGTTTAACCTGCCTCATATTAATATTGATAATGTAGAAAATTATTTTTCAACATACATATTCAAATCAAAGAATTGGATTTTTTATTTATTTCATTCACACATAAATCAATCATTGTGACTTACTCATTGCGTAATTCCATTTCCGCCCACTCACACCAGACTGAGGCCAGGTCATCTACATGTTTGTACGGAACTTTTACTGCCTTATCAAATATCACTCTTGCCTGCAACAAATAATGTGATCAATATTTGTTTTTCTTTAACAGCTTTTTAAGTAATGTTAGAAATGTTAAAGACAAGAGTGTGCAAGATTACACCCAAAAACTAGTTAATTTCGTCTCTTAAGACACCTAATTGGCAAACATGTTGGTGTCATTTCAATTCAATTGAAAAAGGTACCACTATTCTGAATTTGAGTATAATACTATTTTCTATAACTTACAGTAGCAAAGTGTTGTTTTATATACATTTTTAGGATCAACAAACAGATGTGTTTTTCACTGTTGGCAGATATTGGAAAACTAATCAAATTTAAAAGTATACATACATAAAATAGCAGATAGTGTGAAACATTACAGTATTTAACCCAATTATCAACAGAAGCATACAGACTAAATACATTTGCCCAAGAATTGACAAATTCAACATATCAAATGCAGTACTTACATCTTCAACCTGTCCAGCAGATTCATAGAACTTGGCAAATTCTACCCACAGTGTGTGTGGTTTCCCTGTGGCTAACTTTGGGTCTACTGTCTGAACTGCTTCTGTGTAGGTATTTATTATCTACAATAAAGATAAACATGGTTGTATCTTCTTATATAATCACCATTTAAATGTTTTTAAAAATCTGACACCCTAAAAAATGGCTGAATTTCAATAAACGCCACCCCTGCCCTCATGACATTCACCATTTTATAACACAGATTTTTCACTTTGTGAAATCTGGCCAAAAAATGTTTTAAGAACAAAAATGGTTAGTGTTTTAGTTTTTAAAGTAAGACACAGGGCCTGAAAGATGCTGAAAATTTATTTAAGTCATTTTCAAGGATGAAAATAGTCGACAAAATTTCAGTCCCCGATGAATTTTTGTGTGAAACAGTTCAATCATGAACCTATGATTGTGGAACTATCAAATACCAGGGTTTTTTTAAGGAAATTTTCATTTTTTTTTCAAAATTCAAGGTCTTTTCCGGAACCTTGAACTGACAAATGAAATTCAAGGATTTTTCCAGGTTTCAAGGATGTGTGGCAACCCTGATCCATCTTGTGTTTTATGTATATTATGTATACTAATTTTGCCTTGGCCTTATTAGAAATACGGTTTTGATTCTATCATAAAGAAATCTTACCTCTCGAGGTTTGTCTTTAAATAACGTCACACGTTTATGCCATTCATGTACATTGTGAGGGTTCTGTCTCAGTAAAACACTGGAAAATAAATGGTCAAATTGGTTCACAAATAAAATATACTGAATACATAGCACCTAAATTATTCTTTACAGAGAAAAGTAGGCAAATTTCATAATAGCTTTATACTAATAGTTTGTAAGAACAAAGGTGGTAAAATATGGCAATTGACAGTTCTAATTCAGTTTGAACAAAAGCTTGTGTTTATGTACACAACAGTTCAGCATAGTTTGAATCTAAAAATTGGTTATACACTTTCATTGTTTAATTTCGAAACTTAATATTGATTTATATGCGCTAATCTTAATCTTTTTTGTGAAAATCTGTAAGTACTGAGGTTTCATTAAATTTCGTTTGGTACCAATTTTCATAGTTTTCACTGGTAATAGCTAGCCATGAAAATAAAATCCAATAGCTTCATGTGCAAATCACAAAATTAAAGTTCCAATGAAATGGTTTTTTTAGCACACCACATAAATAATTACTAACAAACATATGTGAATCCACAGTATTTGATAGTTATTGTGAAAAATAAAGCTAAAAATATACCTGTTTAAAAGTAACAATCTTCTATCCATTAAATTTTCCAGTCTTGCCAGTCTGAGTTCAAGATCTAGGTCATCTGTAGCACATGAAAAAAACATATAAATTTACAAATATAAAAACATACCAAAATGAAAGAACCTTAGTGAGCATGCTCACACACCCCACAGGTCCACATGATGGGCAGAGATTATCTATTTCCAGTTAGGAATAAAAAAAAGTCAGAGTTGTTTTCTTTCCAAGTCGGCCTATTAAACAGGAAGTAAAAGAGTGACAGACCTAAAAATGTATCCCACTATACGGGACTCCTAAAGCTACATACAAAATATCAAAAGACTATGATTAATAGTTGCTGTGAAATCTGTGACGAAAAAACGTATCCCACCATATGGGACCCCCACTTTAAACTACATACCAAATATCAAAAGCCTACAGTTGACAATAGCTGAGATATCTGTTACATAAATTTTGATCATGGACAAACTGACTGACTAACAGACGGACCAGTCAAAAACAATATACCCTTCACAACTTCATTGCGTGGGTTATAATATAATAAAGAGGGAGTGTCCATGCGTAGGGCCCCAAACAGGAAGTAAAAGTTGGACAGGTCTAAAAGTTGCTTTGGACATACAGTTTGTCATACTGAACCATCTCAAATTTCAAATTATTCTCATGTATAGTTTCAGACAAAAGTATAATGGAAATGTTCAAATACATTTTCAGTAATAGTTTGTCTTTACTTAAACACCCTGCCAAATATCAAACCATTTACACGTGGGATTTGACAAAACTTGACGGAAAATCATACGGACAGGCATGAGTAAAACTCAATCCCTCTGGCATGTCATTGCAGGGGCTAAATAAAATTAAGTGAAGATTTAAAAATACTGGTAAATGACTCAAATGGTTTTTACAGTTTATTAGAAATATATCCATAATATTCTATATCTTTAAAAATTGTTACATAGTAACAAACAATTTATTAAAGTGAAAAAAAAACATCCAGCTATGGTAGCTGTAACAGTTCAAGAAAATTTATAACCTTAAAATCATAATGCCTGGTTAAAGTTTAACACATAATTCATTCAAATTATAATATAATACACTTAAATATCTGTATTAACAGACCTTCTTCTGAAGCCCCACTTTCTTCCATAGTCTGTATCTTAGCACTTATAACATTTTTCTCAAATTCTGCATAGGCATCAAATACTTGGGTAAAATCTCGAACTGTCAAAACAGTCTCTATAGCTTCTTCATAAATATCTCTTGCCTAAAATAACAGAAAGTATAAGTCTTGTGAGAAAGCAGCATAGGCATCAAATACTTGGGTAAAATCTCTAACTGTCAAAACAGTCTCTATAGCTTCTTCATAAATATCTCTGGCCTAAAATGATAGAAAGTATAAGTGTTGTGAGCGTGCTACTCTAAGAAATGCATAACTATAAAACTGTAAATATCCCTTTGCACCATCAGAACCTTTATTTAAAAAACTAGGCTGGATGACTGCCGACAAGAGAATCAAGTATTATAAATACTTGCTTATGCATAAAATATAAATGATGATGCTCCAGTTTATCTTACAAGCATGTTTAATTTTTCTGATAACCCATACCTTTTACGAAATAATGACTCAATGAAAAAATTTATTGTTCCAAGACCTAAAATTGAGATGTACAAGCAATCATTCTTATATTCTGGTTCAATTTTATGGAATGATTTACCCATAACCTTTCAAAATGTACCAAACAAAAACCTGTTCAAAACAAAAATAAGGAAATTTCTACAATCACATATTTAGATGTTTAAGGAAAAAACAATCAACTTTTGTATTGCATTGAATGATAAAGCTGATTGATTGTATTGTTCTTATCATTATGAATATTGTAATGTTCCCTTTTATATTATAAGTGTACTTTTGCAATTTGTATTGAGGGCCTCAGGGAAGATTGGTTGTAAAACTAACTGTGTAACCCTCTTGAAATAAAGAATTTACTTACTTACTTACAACCTTTTGAGCCCTTTGGAATATAATCTTTATTGAGTCTTAGTGGATATTTCTAAGATTACATTTTATTCAAATCAAAGAGTTTTATGCAAAATGGCAAGATTACAGACATTTTTTATTGCAAATTTAAAATTGTTAACTTCTTTTATTTTTATGCATGGTATGTCATACACACTTATTTCACATCTCATTTAACATATTTTCAAGGAAAGAACCGAACAATCAAAATAATATATTTTATGAATGAAATCAAACTGGCTTTCAACATGGAATAAAATTTCCAACCAAAGAATTGGATAATAAGAGCTAAATACCCACCCCCCCCAAAAAAAAAAATTGCTAAAAATTTAAAATGTCACCTTCAAATCCCCCTTTTAAACTGAATCTTACCCTTTCAAAATGCCCTCCTCTGATGTAATAATCTGCCATAGAGTTCCAGAGGACACCGATCTGATCTGTGTATTTCTTCAGACCTTGCCGTATTATAGGTTCTATTTTCAATGATGTTACTTTGTCTGGGTTCTTAGCCACCAGTTCACACAACTCATTCCACAACTGTAATGAAAAGAGTTAAGCTATGCTCATAGGTAACATGCACTTAAGACCTATAGAAATAAACAGGCACAAAGATTATAGGCAAAACAATGTTTTTGATTTTTCGCCAACACTATTAGGTAGTAAAACACACTTCTAGGTAAAACGTCAGAAACGTCCATAGATTTGCAGCACATATGCTTCTACCAATAACTATTCTAAAACTATATTTAACACTATAAACACTTATCATACATCGTTGAAATCCTTACATTCCATAGATTATCTTCCAGTTAATTGTTATTTTCAAAAATAAGATCTTTTCATTACAAACCGATAACTCCGAAAACAAATTATACATGAAAAAACACTAAAATTTACACATTTTTGTTATAATTCAAGCCTAGATTAGACCCAAACCTGCACTAAATCCTCTATAGTGCTATACATGCTCTGAAAGTACATAAACCTGGCTGTTTATTAAAAGTAAAAAACCTATACATCGACCGGCTTATTTTTTCAAGAAATGACGTCGCATTTTTTACCTTAAAAACAAGCATTAATAAAAACGTTCAAAAGATCGGTAAAATAAAAATGACACCATGCCGGAAAAGGGACGCTAAACTTCCGTTTTTTCGAATATATTTATATATTGTCCAAAATATTATCTCTGACAGATTCCCTATCAGTTGAACACACTTTCGTTACTAAATTATAAGCCATTCTTAGTTTATAGCTACTTAAATTCGACCTTTGTATTTTACTTTCAAAATTCTAGGATGTCACTCTCCGAAACTAACTTGTAAACAAAACCGAACTGTGTCTTACTACCTTAATAGATAAACAATTTTTTATGTATTTAAGTGTTGTGTATATTTCAACACTTGATTATATTTGGAACAAAATGACATTTGGCAATTTCTTTTAGGTCATATATAAGCCAAGTTATGGCCAGTCAAAGTTGGAACCCTATTTTCACTTTTGACCGTAGTTTTGCAATATTTTGAAAAGAATATCATATCATGGTGTCTTTTTGTTTCTTAGATGAAAATCAACATTTTTACACATTTTTTGTTATTTATTTATAAAATAATTGACATTTACCTTCTAATTGATTATTTTTTTAAATTCCGGGGAGATTTTACCTATCAAATTAACACAGTTTGCAAAGTAAAGACCAAGTACGCTACTTTTGAATATCGTGTTCCTAAGAGACAAAATCGTCACATTTTGCATAAAAATACGGAGTTCTGTCGAAAAAGTTCAGCAAATAAATAAGTATCCTTACATTAATTATATTTTAAAGAGATTTTGCCCATTTGGTCGTTTTTACCTTTATAAAAACAGACATGATGTAGCTGAAAAGTTGGCAAAACGTTACGTAACGTTTTCGCTCGAAATTTTTAAAACATGCTGTTTTGGTTGCTATGGCCTTTTTTGCAAGACAACTAACATTTTCCAAAAAAAATTTAAACTAATCTGTTGTATATTGATATAGCTTTAATTCCACCAATTAACATGGGTATTTAGTTCGCGTTCAATGCTGGTATAATTGTTGACAATTACGTTAATGGTAGTAAAACACACTTCTAGGTAAAACGTCAGAAACGTCCATAGATTTGCAGCACATATGCTTCTACCAATAACTATTCTAAAACTATATTTAACACTATAAACACTTATCATACATCGTTGAAATCCTTACATTCCATAGATTATCTTCCAGTTAGTTGTTATTTTCAAAAATAAGATCTTTTCATTACAAACCGATAACTCCGAAAACAAATTATACATGAAAAAACACTAAAATTTACACATTTTTGTTATAATTCAAGCCTAGATTAGACCCAAACCTGCACTAAATCCTCTATAGTGCTATACATGCTCTGAAAGTACATAAACCTGGCTGTTTATTAAAAGTAAAAAACCTATACATCGACCGGCTTATTTTTTCAAGAAATGACGTCGCATTTTTTACCTTAAAAACAAGCATTAATAAAAACGTTCAAAAGATCGGTAAAATAAAAATGACACCATGCCGGAAAAGGGACGCTAAACTTCCGTTTTTTCGAATATATTTATATATTGTCCAAAATATTATCTCTGACAGATTCCCTATCAGTTGAGCACACTTTCATTACTAAATTATAAGCCATTCTTAATTTATAGCTACTTAAATTCGACCTTTGTATTTCACTTTCAAAATTCTAGGATGTCACTCTCCGAAACTAACTTGTAAACAAAACCGAACTGTGTCTTACTACTTTATATTGAATGAAAATTGATAAAATAAAGAAAGAATGTGTCCATGGGACACGGATGCCCCCGCTGGCCCCAAACAGGAAGTAGATTTCTGACAGGTCTGAAAATAGCTTAGGACATACAGTTTGTCATACTGATCCATCCTACCGAGTTTCAAAACATTCTGGTATACAGTTCCTCAGAAAAGCTTGACGGAAATTTTCATATAATGTTCACATCGGCCTAAGTCCCAAACAGGAAGTAGATGTCCAACAGGTCTCAAAATCGCTAAGGACGTATAATTTGTCATACTCAACAATCCTACCAAGTTTCAAATCATTCTGGTATACAGTTCCTGAGAAAAGCTTGACAGAAATTTCATGTTCTTATACTTTAAAATTGGCCTAAGTCCCAAACAGGAAGTGGATGTCCAACAGGTCTCAAAATCGCTTAGGACGTATAGTTTGTCATACTGAACCATCCTACCAAGTTTCAAATCATTCTCATGTACGGTTCCTGAGAAAAGCTTGACAGAAATTTCCATAGTCATGTTCACATTTTTTAAAATTGGCCTAAGTCCTAAACAGGAAGTAGATGTCTGACAGGTCTAAAAATCGCTTAGGACGTATAGTTTGTCATACTGTACCATCCTACCAAGTTTCAAATCATTCTCATGTACGGTTCCTGAGAAAAGCTTGACGGAAATTTCCATAGTCATATTCACATATTCTAAAATTGGCCTAAGTCCCAAACAGGAAGTAGATGTCTGACAGGTCTCAAAATCGCTTAGGACGTATAGTTTGTCATACTGAACCATCCTACCAAGTTTCAAATCATTCTCATGTACGGTTCCTGAGAAAAGCTTGACGGAAATTTTCATAGTCATGTTCACATATTTTAACATTGGCCTAAGTCCCAAACAGGAAGTAGATGTCTGACAGGTCTCAAAATCGCTTAGGACGTATAGTTTGTCATACTCAACCATCCTACCAAGTTTCAAATCATTCTCATGTATGGTTCCTGAGAAAAGCTTGACGGAAATTCGTACGGACGTACCTACGTACGTACGTACGTACGGACGGACATGAGTAAAACTTAATGCCCCCCGACATGTCGTCGCGGGGGCATAAAAATGTACAACTTGTCATTAAATTTCAGATGTTTCTGAAATAAAAATTGATTACCGGTACCATTATTTTAACAAAGCCCAATAAAAATTTCTTGAAGAAGTGAAAAAGGAAAGCATGACTTCCACCACAGAACAAACTATATCCCCCAACCTGTTACTGAATATGCTTAAGATTTAAACCACCTCTAGTCAAGTTGATTAGAACTAGTTATATAATCAGGCAAGTTAACTGTCCCCTTATGGTTTAGGAACAATACATGAAAACTTGTTCTTGTATCAATTGTTTACCGAGTTTAAAAAATTCCCAATGAGCTTCTGAGAGGGCTACCCGTAAGTAATTGAAGTTATGACAATCTAAATTTCTGTTGCATTTGAAACCCAAGGTTTGATCCTTTCAATTCCCTAGAGCTGTGGCGGATCCAGAAATTTTGAAACGAGAGGGCGCACAATTAAAACAAAATTTCAGGGACTTGTTTCATACAGTTCCTAACCAATTTTTTCCACGCCCGGCACCCAGTCCTAAATCTGCCTTTGAAGGGTTAATTTATATTTTCTTTCACCTGATGTTTTGATTTTCCATCTTTAGAAACATAACTATCATCATCAATAATCCCCACCAATCTTTTAGCTGCCTCATCCAACCAATCTATAGATTTCAGGTACTCTATATAATCCTCTGTGTTTTCTTTCTGTAGCTATTTATAGACAAATTAAAAAAATTAAAATCGTTTAAAAAAGAAGCAAATGTATTAACCTACAACATGTACAAGATAAGGGATTGAACACAAACAAGTTAACTAGATGCTGTGCAAAAAATAGACTAATATGATGCAAAACAACATCAAATATAATGTTAATTAAATAATAACAGTCAAAAGACTATGATTATCAATCAAATTAGCGGATATTTTGCTGGAAAGACCAGCCTCATCAGCACTTGTAATCTGATATGAGTTAATAATTGACGTAATCAAGATCTATTACGTATAATAGCATCATAGACAAATTAAATATATTGATTTCAAATATCATGTTAAATGACCTTGTAAATGTCTTTGGAATATGATGCTCTATAAAGGTTCTTGATTACATTAATGAATGTTCTAATGGTTAACAATAAGTGAAATAAAATAAACTTGTTTGTACTTTTAAGATATTTATACATTTTTATAGTCTTGTTTACCAGTAATGGTATTAACAATGCTTATTATACAAATTAGTTTTATTCCTTCATTTAAGATATCATTTATTTAATTTTCTGCAAAAAGTAAGAAACAAGGAAAATCTCAATAATTTTTTTTTCTCTCGTCTCACAAAAAATTTCTCTAACAACATTTTTGTAAACATATGAGCAATGCATACACACTGAGGACGGCTGTCATTCCATTTGCTTTATGCTGTATCGTATACAAGTATTCCACATTTTATTATCAAATACGAAAGAAAACATCAATTTCATAAGATATCCAATTTTCCAACCTTAAGATTTCTTCTGAATATTCTGACCGAACTTTCAGGAAGATTGTACATCTTAGCAAACTTGAGATAAAGTGGCCAGATCCTATAATGTTGTGTGATGGGTAGAGCTCTCAGTGCTTTATCAAAGGTTCGCCTAGTCTTGGTAATTCTACACTGGTCCATCAAGAACTGACAGTAATCCAACCATATCCTTGGCATCTATAATGAAATAAAAATTAAATAATTGGCAGAAATTATGTCTTGGACTTGGATCACTGCTAATTTGAACACCTATTTTTTTTTTTTGAATTGGACCAAAAAAATGAATCATAAATTTGTTGAAGAAGAGAGATTATTACTTATTTTTATCCTTTTGGAGATTTATAAAATTTTCTGTACAAATTGTAACAAACTAAAACGATCATATTATAAAGTTATATCAAAAGATGTAAAGCTTTGAGTTTGTGGGAAGTGTAACATATGTGAAAGTATAAAGTAAATGTTAAAAGACCATCGCAAGCAATCAATTGTATTATACGCATAATAATGATTATATGTAACTGAATTTAAAGATTAATCCCTTTCAACACATACACTTTAACAGTTACCTACCTTGTGCATGAACACTAGCACCCTCTCATGAGCATTACCTACCTTATGCATGAACACTAGCGCCCTCTCATGAGCATTACCTACCTTGTGCATGAACACTAGCGCCCTCTCATGAGCATTACCTACCTTATGCATGAACACTAGCGCCCTCTCTTGGGCATTACCTGCCTTGTGCATGAACACTAGCGCCCTCTCTTGAGTATTACCTACCTTGTGCATGAACACTAGCGCCCTCTCATGATCATTACCTACCTTTTGCATAAACACTAGCGCCCTCTCATGAGCATTACCTACCTTGTGCATGAACACTAGCGCCCTCTCATGAGCATTACCTACCTTATGCATGAACACTAGCGCCCTCTCATGAGCATTACCTACCTTATGCATGAACACTAGCAGGCCTGTGGTAATGCAAATGCGTAATGCAAATGCATTGTAATCATTACATTTTTTTCAGTAATGCGAAGTAATGTGTAATGCACAAATTCTGCATTACATGTAATGTAATGTAATGCATTACTTGGGTAAAAAAGTGTGTATTGCACACATTACATTGCATTACATGTCATTACTTTTTTCTTATTTTTGATATCTGAAAAAAGAGAAATTTTTTGAATTTATGAAAATAAAATAATAATAGTCTTTGAAAAACAATTATTATAGGTATAGGATTTAAAACAGAAAGTTGTCAATCAACTCTTAATCCAATAATATTATATAATTACATGTATATATTTATATGTACATGTACTTCTATTTGAAAATAAAAAAAAAGATTAAATCATGCAAAAGGTGCTCTTTGCAACATGACATAATGCATGTCTTTAGTCAAGTAAGAAAAGAGAGACTGAAATTTAAAAAAAAAACCTCCTTAAATAGCTTCATTTGAAATCACCTTTTTGATGTTTACAATGAAGATGTCTTCAGGCATAACAATGGCATTTTTATTGTACTAATTTGTTTTTATAACAACTAGGTATATTCACTAATTGGGGTCATATTTTATGAAAGGACAAAAGACAAAAGACCAAAGGATTTAATCTTTAAATATGATTAATTGTAAAAACAGAAATGAGTGGACTTGCAGAAAACACTGAGTATTTTCTGATTTATTCAAGAAGATTTCAAAACTCAACTTGAAATAATAATAAAAAACACCAAAACTATAGTATTGTTTTTTCAATATATCTGTATATGCTTATTTGTGACAATTCTACAGTAACTAAAATAAGTTAGCTTCATTTCTGTTAGTTTACATATTTTGACCATTTGTACCACTGGTAGTACAATCTGGATTGCCAATAAATAATCTTTGTAATTTTTTTTTTCAATCCATATATTTCTGCAAGGGATTGTGATATGAACTTTTTCACTGATTCATATTTATGTAAATACCATTACACGTTAGATGTTAAAAATTTAAAACACTATTGTATACAGAACAAAAAAAAAGTGTTTTCTGCAGATGACTTATTAGAAGTACGAAAAGATTTACCTATAAATATTTAATCGTAATGCAAGCAAAGTAATGGTAATGTAATGCATTACTGAAGAGAAAAAAAGTAATGGTAATGTAATGTAATGACAAAATTTGTAAAGTAATGGTAATGTAATGCATTACATTGCATTGTTATTGACCCCAGGCCTGAACACTAGCACCCCCTCATGATCATTACCTACCTTATGCATGAACACTAGCGCCCTCTCATGAGCATAACATACCTTGTGCATGAACACTAGTGCCCTCTCTTGAGCATTACCTACCTTGTGCATGAACACTAGCGCCCTCTCATGAGCATTACCTACCTTATGCATGAACACTAGCACCCTCTCATGAGCATTACCTACCTTGTGCATGAACACTAGCGCCCTCTCATGAGCATTACCTACCTTGTGCATGAACACTAGCACCTATTATGAGCATACCATACCTTGTGCATGAACACTAGCGCCCTCTCATGAGCATTACCTACCTTGTGCATGAACACTAGCACCCATTATGAGCATAACATACCTAGTGCATGAACACTAGCGCCCTCTCATGAGCATTACATATCTTATGCATGAACACTAGCGCCCTCTCATGAGCATAACATACCTTGTGCATGAACACTAGCGCCCTCTCATGAGCATTACCTACCTTGTGCATGAGCACTAGCGCCCTCTCATGAGCATTACCTACCTTGTGCATGAACACTAGCACCCATTATGAGCATAACATACCTAGTGCATGAACACTAGCGCCCTCTCATGAGCATTACATATCTTATGCATGAACACTAGCGCCCTCTCATGAGCATTACCTACCTTATGCATGAACACTAGCGCCCTCTCATGAGCATTACATACCTTATGCAAGAACACCAGCGCCCTCTCATGAGCATTACATACCTTATGCATGAACACTAGCGCCCTCTCATGAGCAATACCTACCTTGTGCAAGATGACTAGCGCCCTCTCATGAGCATTACATACCTTGTTCATGAATACTAGCACCCTCTCATGAGCATTACCTACCTTGTGCATGAACACTAGCGCCCTCTCATGAGCATTACCTACCTTGTGCATGAGCACTAGCGCCCTCTCATGAGCATTACCTACCTTGTGCATGAACACTAGCACCCTCTCATGAGCATTACCTACCTTGTGCATGAACACTAGCGCCCTCTCATGAGCATTACCTACCTTGTGCATGAACACTAGCGCCCTCTCACGAGCTTTACATACCTTGTGCATGAACACTAGCGCCCTCTCATGAGCATTACCTACCTTGTGCATGAACAATAGCGCCCTCTCATGAGCATTACCTACCTTGTGCATGAACACTAGCGCCCTCTCATGATCATTACCTACCTTATGCATGAACACTAACACCCTCTCATGAGCATTACCTACCTTGTGCATGAACAATAGCGCCCTCTCATGAGCATTACCTACCTTGTGCATGAACACTAGCGCCCTCTCACGAGCTTTACATACCTTGTGCATGAACACTAGCGCCCTCTCACGAGCTTTACATACCTTGTGCATGAACACTAGCGCCCTCTCATGAGCATTACAGACATCTTCTACTGCTGGATCATTTATACATTTTCCTTTCACTTGCCTCCTCCTTAACTTTAAATAGTTGTACCATAGTTTGTAACTGTAATGCAAAGTTAATTTCACATCAATAAACAAATTGTTTTTTAAACAGTTTGAACAAATATTGTTAAAGTACAAGAAATATCAAGATACATAAGAGAATATATAAAATAGACAAAAAATACATTTATCAACTAAAGCAAAGGGTTTAATCTTCATTATTCTTTATTCTAAACCAGCACATTATCATATCATTATAACAATTATTTGATACTTCTGCCAAAAATTAAAATCAAATAACATTTAGACCTACAAACAAGTATCTCTTGTCCTTCTAATAGCTCTTTCTTAATACTTCAAAATATATTTTCATTGTGATGCTTATTAATTAAGACAATTATACAAGCATGAGTATCTCTTTACATATAACTTACATTGTGCTTATTATAAATGTGTATATACATGTAAACATAATGTCTGTCATGAAATGTCAGTTTTATAAGCATATTAGGTAAACATATTTTTAACCTGGATTGGGAAACAAGCTGAACATGCTGAATGCTTATGCGAATCCCTCTCCAGCTAGCAGTTTTTGAGTGTCACCTTTGTAGCGGCCCCCATTGAGCCTACTCTTATCGAACTCTACAAAGGGGTCTTGATCCTGCATGAGATATTGCTCTCTTCCTTGAGACCATCCTCGCATACTGTGTCAAGACTCAAGAGAGAGTAAAACTAGATAATGTGTCTATGAGCCACAGGATGGCCCTCCCGTTCTTGAAATATCATTGACCCTCAATGTGTATTACCTGGGATATGGACCTTTACCAAGAAATTGATCAAAAGTGTTCATGTGTAAAATATAGGTCGCTGTGACTTTATTTCTGATGGGTGGTGCCATGTACCAAGACTCATCGAGAAGTGAAATATTATTGACCCCTAACATGTAGTATTCAAGATATGGACCTTAACCAAGAACTAACCCAAAGTCATTCATGCGTAAAATATAGGTCACAGTGACCTCATTTCTAGTGGATGGTGTCACTTTACCCAAGACACATCTAGTGGTGAAATATCATTGACCCCCAACATCTAGTATCCAAGTTATGGACCTTAACCAAGAACTTAACCAAAGTCATTCATGCATAAAATATAGATCACAGTGACCTAATTTTTATTGGGTGGTGTCATGTTACCCAAGACACATCTAGTGGTGAAATACCATTGACCATCAACATGTAGTATCTGAGATATGGACCTTAACCAAGAACTTAACCAAGTCCATTCATGTGTGAAATATAGGTCACAGTGACCTAATTTCTAGTGGGTGGTGTCATCTTACCTAAGACACATCTAGTAGTGAAATATCATTGACCCCCAACATCTAGTATCCAAGTTATGGACCTTAACCAAGAACTTAACCGAAGTCATTCATGCGTAAAATATAGGTCACAGTGACCTAATTTCTAGTGGGTGGTGTCACCTTACCTAAGACACATCTGGTAGTGAAATATCATTGACCCCCAACATCTAGTATCCAAAATATGGACCTTAACCAAGAACTTAACCAAAGTCGTTCATGCATAAAATATAGGTCACAGTGACCTAATTTCTAGTGGGTGGTGTAGCGCTACCAAGAACTTAACCAAAGTGTTACGGACGGACGTACGTACGGACGTACGGACGGACGGACAAGGGTAAAACTATATGTCCGATCCACATACGTGGTCGGGCCATAAAAATTGGTTCATGAAATCGTCACCCCTGGGGAGGATCGAACTACAAACCTCGGTGTTAGTAGCAGGATGCATATTAGCATATTAGAGCTGGTGTACCTACTTACTAAAAAAATATTACTTGACTTGACTTAACAATGTTTGTTGGTATTTTTTTTTTCATTGGTAGCAGTGTAAACTAGACAAAGTGAGAAATAATTATTGTAAATATTATAAATACCTTCCAGGTAATTCCTTTAGAGCTCTTTCATAAATTAAGTTAATGACATTTCGAGAAGCCTCTTTTTTAAATTCCAGATATCTCAACCAACATTTGACAGAATACGGATTTCTTAAAATGTCCTCTTCATATGGTAAGTCATCATCTTCCTATAAAAGGCATTTTTATTAATTAATCACTAAAATGGTGTGTCCTAAGTTCTAGCGCCAGTCAGGCAGTCTGTTCTCAACCTTGGGTGTAGAAAGTAACATCTTTTTATAGCCCCTGAAGAAGGTCTTTATGTCAGAAAATTTAAAATTCACATAAATATTAATTATTTTACCAGTATGTACCAGTCTATGCAATAAAGTTAGTGACCATTTCATTTTTAGGAGGGGGGGCTATGGTGAAATTTGAAATTAAAAGGCAGGGCTGTGCTTTTAAATAAACAAGAGGCTCCCAGGAGCCTGAATCGCTCACCTGGTCTTAATGTCAACCCTTTGAAGACTTTTGTATAGCTAAATGAGCTGAATGTTTAAGCAATAAAAAGCTTTTCTCTATCTGCAATAGTTTTCATTCCAAAGCAAAAAACACTATTTTTCACCTTTAAAGGGCCATAACCCCTTAAAGGGGTCATCTGACAACTTCGATCCTAAAAAGACTCTTGTAGAGCTAATTAAGCTGAACATTTAAGCAAGCAACATCTTTTCTCTATCTGCAATAGTTTTCATTCCATAGACCAAAAACACTATTTTTTGCCTTTAAGGGGCTGTAACCCCTATAGGGGGTCATCTGACAACTTCGACCCTATGGAGACTTTTGTAGAGCTAAATGAGCTGAACATTTAAGCAAGCAACAGCTTTTCTCTATCTGCAATAGTTTTCATTCTATATGCCAAAAACACTATTTTTTGCCTTTAAGGGCCGTAACCCCTATAAGGGGTCATCTGACAACTTCGACCCTATGGAGGCTTGTGTTGAGCTAAACGAGCTGAACATTTAAGCAAGCAACAGCTTTTCTCTATCTGCAATAGTTTTCATTCTATAGGCCAAAAACTCTATTTTTTGCCTTTAAGGGGCCATAACCCCTATAAGGAGTCATCTGACAACTTTGACCCTATGGAGGCTTGTGTTGAGCTAAACGAGCTGAACATTTAAGCAAGCAACAGCTTTTCTCTATCTGCAATAGTTTTCATTCTATAGGCCAAAAACTCTATTTTTTGCCTTTAAGGGGCCATAACCCCTATAAGGAGTCATCTGACAACTTTGACCTTATGGAGACTATTGTAGAGCTAAATGAGCTGAACATTTAAGCAAGCAACAGCTTCTCTCTATCTGCAATAGTTTTCATTCCATAGGCCAAAAACATGAAACAAGAGGCTCCCAGGAGCCTGAATCGCTCACCTGACATATGTGCCTGAAGTAAAGGTTATTAGGCAAAATCTATTTGACGATGAAAGGGTCATAAGATTAATAAGGGGGTCATCTGACAATATGGTGGATCTTAAGGTGCTGATCACTTTTGTTCTCAATTAAAATCTAAAAATCTGTCACCCTTTTTGAGTTATTAGCAAAAAAATGCAGTTTAACCTAATGTTCTATTTTTAGCCACAGTGGCCATGTTTTACAACCAATCAAAAATCCCCACATCAGTTCTGTACACCTAATGCTAATAAACAACAATACTAAGTTTGGTTCCAATTGGACTAAAAGTGTCAGAGGAGTTAACGTTTTAATGTAATGAGGAAATGCTGTTAAAATGCTCAATTTTGAAGTTCTAAGGGCAATAACTCCTAAAAGGAAAAGTCCTACAACATTGACCCTATTACATATTTTGTAGATCTTGATGTGCTTAACAACATGCAATTTCAATTTCTCAAATATCTAGTACGGTTTTCAAGATATTGAGCTAAACCGGTGCAAAATTTGCAAAAAAATCCACAAAAAGGGCAATAACTCCTACATGGGTTGTTGGATTTTCTTCAAAATTTCAGAGCTGGTAGATCTTGTGGTGCTGATCACTTTTGATTCCTATCAAAATTTTAAAATCTGTCACCGTTTTAGAGTTATTTGCAAACAAGAGTTAACACTAAAGTATGTCTCGCCTGCCGGCACCATCAGAAACAATTATTCTTTCTTACTTCCATTATATTTTGAATTTACATGGATTTTCAGTTTCTGAGATCAAAAGATGTTTATAGAACTTAAACATTGCAAATATATGCAATAAAAATAACCAAAGTCACTCAACCGGAAAATCAAGGTCAAGGTCAAAAGATGGGGATGCAACTGGGCTAAGCTACTACTGGGGCATATGCATACCAAGTTTCATCAACCTAGGACCTATAGTTCTTGAGATATGGAGGTGCTCTCAAAACTTTTCCATTGCTATTATATGTATTGAATATTGTCAAAGTCACTCAACCGGAAAATCAAGGTCAAGGTCAAAAGATGGGGATGCAACTGGGCTAAGCTACTACTGGGGCATATGCATACCAAGTTTCATCAAACTAGGACCTATAGTTCTTGAGATATGGAGGTGCTCGCAAAACTTTTCCATTGCTTTTATATGTATTGAAAATTGTCAAAGTCACTCAACCAGAAAATCAAGGTCAAGGTCAAAAGATGGGGATGCAACTGTGCTAAGCTACTACTGGGGCATATGCATACCAAGTTTCATCAACCTAGGACCTATAGTTCTTGAGATATGAAGGTGCTCGCAAAACTTTTCCATTGCTATTATATGTATTGAAAATTGTCAAAGTCACTCAACCATAAAATCAAGGTCAAGGTCAAAAGATGGGGATGCAACTGTGCTAAGCTACTACTGGGGCATATGCATACCAAGTTTCATCAACCTAGGACTTATAGTTCTTGAGATATGGAGGTGCTCATAAAACTTTTCCAAAAAGTTAACGCCGCCGTCGCCGCCGCCGCCGCCGTCGCCGTCGCCGCCGCCGGTAAAGTAACACCTATGTCCCGCTCTGCTTCGCAGGCGAGACAAAAACTGCAATTTACCCCTATGTTCTATTTTTAGCCACAGCGGCCATGTTTTACAACAAATCAAAAATCCCCACATCAGTTCTATACACCTAATGCTACTAAACAACTATACTAAGTTTGGTTCCAATTGGACTAAAAGTGTCAGAGGAGTTAACGTTTTAATGTAATGAGGAAATGCTGTTAAAATGCTCAATTTTGAAGTTCTAAGGGCAATAACTCCTAAAAGGAAAGGTCCTACAACATTGACCCTATTACATATTTTGTAGATCTTGATGTGCTTAACAACATGCAATTTCAATTTCTCAAATATCTAGTACGGTTTTCAAGATATTGAGCTAAACAGGTGCAAAATTTGCAAAAAATCCACAAAAAGGGCAATAACTCCTACATGGGTTGTTGGATTTTCTTCAAAATTTCAGAGCTGGTAGATCTTGTGGTGCTGATCACTTTTGATCCCTATCAAAATTTTAAAATCTGTCACCGTTTTAGAGTTATTTGCAAAAAACTGCAATTTACCCCTATGTTCTATTTTTAGCCACAGCGGCCATGTTTTACAACAAATCAAAAATCCCCACATCAGTTCTATACACCTAATGCTAATAAACAACTATACCAAGTTTGGTTCCAATTGGACTAAAAGTGTCAGAGTAGTTAACGTTTTTAATGTAATGAGAAAATGCTGTTAAAATGCTAAATTTTGACGTTCTAAGGGCAATAACTCCTAAAAGAAAAGGTCCTACAACGTTGACCCTATTACATATTATGTAGATCTTGATTTGCTTAATCATATGCAATTTGAATTTTTAAAATATCTTGTATAGTTTTCAAGATATAGGGCTAAATAAGTGCAAAATTTGAAAAAAATCCAGAAAAAGGGCAATAACTCCTACATCAGTTGTTGGATCTTCTTGAAAATTTCTGGGCAGGTAGATCTTGAGGTGCTGATCACTTATACCCTAAGCCAGAATTTTGATATCTGTAGCCGTTTTTGAGTTATTTGCAAAAAAAATGCATTTTACCCCTATGTTCTATTTTTAGCCATGGCGGCCATGTTTTACGACGAATCAAAAATCCCCACATCAGTTCTAAGCACCGAATGCTAATGAACAACCATACCAAGTTTGGCTGCAATTGGACTTAAGCTGTCAGAGGAGTTAACCTTTGAAAAAGTTTACGGACGGACGACAGACGGACAACGGACGCCAAGCGAAGGGTCATGTGAGCTAAAAATGCTATTTTTCACCTTTAAGGGGCCGTAACTCCCATAAGGGGTCATCTGACAACTTCGACTCAATGGAGACTTTTGTAGAGCTTTTGATGCTGAAGCAGTAGCGTGGCATCAGATTTCATCTATCTCTTATACTTTTTGATTTACAAGCCAAAAACAGTAGTCTGACCCCCCTGGTCTATTTTTAGCAACGGCGGCCATGTTTTTCGACGAATCAAAAATCCCCACATTAGTTCTGTGGGGGATACCCTAAAGTACCACCAGACCAAATTTGATTTGAATCTGTGCAACCGTTTCAGAGGAGAAGAAGTTTGAAGAAAAGTTAACGACGACGACGACGGACGCCAAGTGATGGCAATAGCTCACATGGCCTTTGGCCAGGTGAGCTAAAAAAGGCAGGATGCAGTTTTTGGCTGAAAATTTAATATGATGAATATTAAAAAATTGCTCTTGCTAGCACACACAAAAAAACATTCAGACTAAAATTTTTCTGAAATTAAAAAGGCAGGATGCAAAAAGAATCCATAGCCTCCCCTAAAAATCAAATGGTTGCTCCTTAAGCAATTGTTATGGAAACAAGAGAAAAAAGTTATACAGTGAAACTTCTCTAAACCCGACCCTCTGAAAACTGGCCACCCCTTTAAACTGGCCATTTCAAAAAGTCCCTGCAAATTCTATTAAAATTCTATGTAAATTTTCCTCACAATACCGGCCACCCCTCCAAACCGTACACCGGCCACCTTTTTCAAACTTTCCCTTCATTAATCAAGTAATTTAAACCCCTGAAAGACTTCGTATGGGGCACGACGTTTTTCATTTGGATATTTTATATCAAAGGACACATATAAAATATCCAAATGAAAAACGTCATGCCCCATACAAAGTCTTATGTTATAGGACTAGTACTGATATATTTATAGTAAATTAAGTTATCTAAAATACTGAATGATAATTGATATAGCACAGGCACCTGTTTCAGAAAAAAAATATCCGATCGATAGTCCAATGTGTCAATAGTTCGACAGTCCGTTAGTCCGACAGTTCGTAAGTCCGACAGTTCGTTAGTCCGACCTGCTGTTAGTCCGACGGTTCGATAATCCAACAGTTCGATAGTCCGACAGTCTAATTATTTTCACATTGTCATACTTCTGTTTAAGAAAGTTGAGATAAAAACTATCATCGACCAGTAACTGCATTGTTATTTTGTTGAAAACATCAGGTAGTGTAGAAGAGACCGGATTCTAAATTGAGGGGCGGGAACCATAGATGATAATGAGATGTGCAATAAATGTACGCATGCAACACAACCGACATACACTATCGATTTTTTTTTTTTTCAAAAAACCACAATGAAAGACTGCCTTCAGTCTTCAACATGACTAAAGGTCACTGCTCGCAGTCTTGTTTTGTCACAAGACTTAATACACAATACATAAGATTCAATACCAATCAGTTGCGATAAGCTGGCAACCGGCTCCCTACTGTTCAGAAAGGGTGACAGCGGGGATACCAGCTAGCCTATAGTTTATAGTTGCAAGTCATCAAGTACATAAACCAGTTTGGGTTTAAACTTTCAAGTTTCAAGAGGAAGGAGGAGAACCCAGTTTGGGCTATTGTTTTATTGCATATATACATGCATATAGTAGTAGTAATAATTATGTATTCCTATTGCCTCTCTCAACCATTTTTATATCATTTATGGTTGTGAAAGTTGATGTTTTTTTATTTGTTCTGATTTAGATCCAATTTCTGCGGGTCCTTTTGATTAAATACACATAATTTCTTATTTAAATTGATTATGGATTATATCCTTGTTCAAGAATTTCGGTTAGCAATGAGTTCTTTTCTTTCAATATTTGTCGTTTTTTACCTTCCAATTCTGCTGATCCTTGCAATATGAATTTATAGCATTACCACATCACTTGTTTTATAGAAAATAATGGGTTGTGGAATAGGTGTACGCAACGCAGCTCACATAAACGAGCGGATTTTAAAAAAACCCAAATGAAAAACGGCTAACAGCCTTCAATGTTCATCGTTTTGACGATTGGCCCACTGTTATTAATCTGAATAACTTTATTAAATGCATATTTATACCCATAAGGGTTGACAGCATTACATACATATGCACAATACAATAGAACAACAATGTATGAATAAAATTACGATAGAGGGTGGTAAAGGGTTATTTTCCTGCAACGTTTTCGTGGTTTTCATCTTACATGTTTTCGTGATTTTGATTTTGATTTGTTGTGTTTTCGTGTAAGCAAGGTTTGTACGTGCCCCGTTTTTGTCTGTTTTTTTGTCCCGTGTTTTGCGTTCGGATATTTTTATCGCTCGTGCTGCATTTTTGGAATTTTTAAGGCACGTGTTTACGCGTTTTTGTTATTTTAATTTATTTTCCGGTGTTTCGTGTTTGACGAATTTATATTACTCGTGTTTCGTTTTCGATGTTTTTTAAGCACGTGTGTTCGTGTTGGGATCCCCTTTACCACCCCTAGTATTATAATATGCGAGCTCTCTAATGTAGAAAGTATGCCAAATTGTACGAGACTCAAAATACTAAGGAAGAAAAATCGTTCTGTCATCGGAAACTTTCAATTTTCGGAAGTTTTCGTAAATGTCTATGCGTGCTGAAAAATTGCGGGAAATAGTAATACATCGTCCCAAATTAGGGGAAATTCGGGATATTCCGATCGGTCGGGTAATTTCGATCAATTTATATTCTAGAAATACTTTACTTTACATTAAACTCTATTCTTTCTTGATTTGTGATGTCGCAATGCGTCATAGTGCACCTCTATTTTTATCTCGTTGTCATGTGATCTATGCCTGATTTTTGTCTTTTCATTGGCTGTGAAAATTAGCATATGCCACGCCTACTTGTTGCGGGAAATTTCGAAAACTTTACCAAAAATCTTGCTGTCGGAATAACACTGTTTTAAAGTAAGTTTAATACTTTTTATGAAGCCAATTGTCGGATTTTTAAATAGATAAGTATTTTTTTTATTTTGTCAAAAACACTTTTTCAACGATATCTCTTTTTTAATAGTAAAAACATGTGATTATCTGTGATCGAAATTATCCGAACTTAAAGTTCACAATTCGTTTAATTTCGATCACTTATTTTACATATTTGGCCATATTTGTATTCTTGAGAGAAATTCAATCTTGAAATTCCCACTTTATAAATGCAATCAATTTATTTGATTTGTAGATCGTAAAAACTATAATACAAAATAATTAAACATCAATTTCTTTAGAACATGAAATAGTAGTTTTAAATATAACTTTAAATTTAAAATGCCTAATTCATAGTAAGTTTTATATGATCTTATATAAATATGTATAGATATTATGCTGCAACCAACTAACCTAAATTTTGAGACATTGTATTGAAAAATAAAGCAACATCCAAAAAGAATAATCGTTCTTGAAAAGTCGAAGAAAAATGTCTGGCCTTTCAAATTACGCTTTTTAATACCGGTATATGCTATAAAAATAAAATCTTTTACAGGATGAAATATCTAATAATTCCAAATATATGGGCAGTAGGCATGCACCACTGGGGACCACGTCAGTTGGGTGTGGGCCTTGGCTACCACGTGGAGCTGGAACCAGAGAACCCAAAAGACTCCAATGCTATTTGTGTCAAAATTGAGGGGAAAAGAGTAGCATACATAAAAAAAGACCAAGCATTTATCTTATCGAGAATCTTTAAACTCCAGCTTTCAAACATCGTTCGACTTAAACCAAAAGAAGAATCTGTAGTCAAAAGTAAAAAAGTTGGACCACAGCAGAGGTGCTCAGTAGGATTTCTAGTAACAGACAGCACGAAGTTAAAACAAGCTAAAGCCATTTTAGACTTACATTGTTTTTATTATGAAATCAAAGAAAAAAATAAGTGATCTATCTGTATAATAAACATCGCTTGTATTAGTTTGCTTGATGATAATAATTTATTTTTGCTAAAATCCAATTTCGATGTTTTCGTGACACACATAACCAAACAACACCACCACAACAAAATTAACAGTAACAGCAACAAACATAAAATACAATTAAAAAACCAAAAAAACAAAAGCAAACAAATACAAAAACAAATTATGAGACATAAGCAATTGAGGAAGCTACGCTTAGCGCTGGGAATTTGTAGACAATCCCTTGTTACAATGGAGGAAAATGGTAATAAACAGTTAATCTTTAGACGAAGCCGACAAGACCCTGTGTGCAACAGGTTTGGCGAAATTTTGTTTCGCTGTTGGTTATGCCGGTATTTTTTTGTTAAATACACTTACAACGGACAATTAAGGATTACATGTAAATATGCTGTATATAAGGTCGCAATCTATGTATTTTGTCAGTTTGTTCGTCCAAATCGTTACTCGATTAAGGTCGGCAATGGAAGTGGAAAGTTTGATGCCATAAAACGGTAAAACCTGGCCTTTTAAATGTCATAGACCATCATTGGCTTTTTGTCTTTTCTTCTTGTTTTTTTGACATATGAGTTCGAACATATTCGTTCAGCTGTTTTGTAATTTCCTTTAATAAATCATTTCTATAAATATATAATGTCTATCAAAAGCTATGTCGAATAGCAATAAACTAGTTCAAGTCGATACAAAGAAATCAATACAATGTCTCTGGGATGATCACATTGACTTACTCCTTTTCATCAATGCAGTTTTTGTGTCAATGTCACATTGTCAGCAAATAAAGTATTTTGAAGGGAGTAAGCCAATGTTGATTAGGGCTGCATTATTATTTTGCAATCTTCTTATCTTCCAATCCCCATTTTCAGCCATGCCAAAGAAGAGGAAAGAAAATATTTACAAAAAATACAATGATGACGACTTTAAACAGGCCGTTGAGGGAATCACAAGTGGGCGCCTATCGCAGCGTAAAGCAGCTTCTGTTTATGGCATCCCACAGGCAACTTTGAGTGATCACCTTAGAGGAAAAGTGAAAGATGGTGTACCCCCAGGAAGGAAGCCACTTATTCCACTTCAAATCGAGCAAGAAATCGCCAAGAAATGTGCTTTGGCAGCTGAAATGGGGCTTGGAATGAGCAAAAATCAAGTGATGGAAAAAGTTGGGAAATTAGTAAAAGAAATAAATCCAGGAAAATATACTGCCATGAGAACAAAACCTGGCAAAGACTGGTGGTATGGATTTAAACTGCGTAATTCGGGAGTAACTTTAAGAGCCCCTGAGAAGCTCACTAGCACAAGGTCAAAGGGTTTGAACTCGGTAAAAGTCAGGGGGTATTTTGCTGATTTGAAGGAGGAGATAGGTCGCCTAGGTCTCGAGGACAAACCCCAATTCATTTGGAACATGGATGAAAAGGGACTCCCATTAGAACATACCCCGAGTAAAGTGGTCGCGGCAAAGGGCTCAAGAACAGTACCAGGAAGAGTGTCGGACACAAAAGAAAGGAACACCATTATCGCCTCAATAAATGGTATGGGACAAGCAATGCCTCCGCTAATCATTGTGAAGGGAAAAACACAAAAGTCCGTTCTTAGTTGGAATACAGTAGAGGCCCCAACTGGGTCCAGATGGACCTATCAGGAGAAAGCATGGACTGAGGACATACTTGGAGTAGAATGGTTCACAAAAATATTTTTGCAGGAATGTGGCCACCATCGTCCACAATTGTTAGTAATGGATGGTCATCACTCCCATGAGGTTTTAGGGTTAATAGAGAAAGCTAGGGAAAATGATATATCATTGATGACCTTACCTCCTCATACAACACATTATCTCTGTCCATTGGATCGAACTGTCTTTGGCCCGCTTTCTCAAAACTAGATGGATCCTTCCCCGGAAGGCATATGTCGCCTGCGTTTCTATAATTGTTCGCCAAACAGGAAGCAGTTCATTTTTGGGCATAAAATTGCTTTACACCTTACAGTACTATGCAATGAAGCTACATACCAAATATCAAGAGGCTGTGGCATGTAGTTGCCTGGAAAACTGCGACGAAAATTTGGCATCTATGTCCATTATATATAAAACGTTAAGTATTCGTCAAACAGGAAGTCGTTATTTTTCGGGCATAAAATTGCTTTACACCTTATAGTACTATGCAATGAAGCTACATACCAAATATCAAGAGGCTGTGGCATGTAGTTGCCTGGAAAACTGCGACGAAAATTTGGCATCTATGTCCATTATATATAAAACGTTAAGTATTCGTCAAACAGGAAGTCGTTATTTTTCGGGCATAAAATCGCTTTACACCTTATAGTACTATGCAATGAAGCTACATACCAAATATCAAGAGGCTGTGGCATGTAGTTGCCTAGAAAACTGCGACGAAAATTTGACATCTATGTCCATTTTATATAAAACAATAAGTATTCGTCAAACAGGAAGTCGTTATTTTTCGGGCATAAAATCGCTTTACACCTTACAGTACTATGCAATGAAGCTACATACCAAATATCAAGAGGCTGTGGCATGTAGTTGCCTGGAAAACTGCGACGGAAATTTTTGTGACGCCGCAGGACGACGCAGGACGACGACGCAGGACGCAAGACGACGGATAGTGCCAAAGTAACCCCTATATGTCGCTTCTGCAACACGTTGCAGGCGACATAATTACAACGAAATTTGTACTGAATTTTGTCAAAATCCAGCGAACTACGTCAACAAAATCACCTGGCCAGGTCTCTTTAGGAAGGCGTATGAAAAGGCGTTTAAAGTTAGCAGCATACATGTAATTGAAGGCTTCAGAGCTTGTGGTATTCACCCTTGGAATCCACTTCGCATACCACTTGCAGCTTTTCTTCCATCTGCCGCCTACGATACCATGGGAGGAGCACAAAAGAATTTCAATGAACATCCTCTTCAGTGGGTTGTTACAAAATGTAACACTGGAAGTACCCAACCAATTAGACAGAATACTATCAGTCATGCATCATTGAAGGAGGTTGGCGAAAACCTCACAAAGTTGACATCAGAATCTGGAGCCAGTCCCAGGTATGTTGCTGTAGATGTGACTTCACCCGTGGCTTCAACAAGTTCGGAGCAAGAAAATGAAGCACAGAATGACAACATAACGCTTGTAGCACCTCCTAGCCCTGCTTCAGTTTTCAACACAAGCCTGTCAGCTGATGTTCTAATGCCTGTGATAGACGATGAGACCAGGGAAGCTGTCGAATGCTTAGTTTCTCTCGATAGCGCTTGTACTTTTCATCTGAAGTATTATGCGAGTTATCACTCGACACCTCAGGGTACACAAAATGTATCGACTTGCCTCTTCAACTGTCGGAATCAAATTTGCTACCCTCTGGCTCTGCATCATCTGAGACATCAGCAGATTGGAATGAGACTGTAAACAGCATTTTCAGTGTTGATCCACCTCCGGCAAAAAAGATCAAATCAAAACCTGCCCCTGGACATCGTATACTTACGTCAGACGCTGTTATTGCGGTCAAAAGAAAAGAAGAGGAAGCAAAAAAGACAAAAGAACTAAATAAGCAAAAACGACAAAAAATCAAAGAACTCATCAATGCAAAAAAGCTTTTGGAAAGCCAGATCAAAGCCGCACGAGCTGACATTAGTACATGAGTAATCCAAAACTGTGTAGATGTCTTAACAGAAAAAAAGCTTTAAATCAACATGATTTCACGATCTTTTTAATTACTAACTTTTACTTTGAACAAATCGATAATAATTAGATGTGGGATATCTGTTTATGAAACAATATTCTAATAAAGAGACAATTTAAAAAAGTACATAATAGCAAACCATATTTCTAATATTACCGCCGATGTGGAATTCTGGCTTACATTTTACAAGATGCAGCCTGGACAGATTATATTAGATAAATCATGTATTGAAGACGACATGCTTAAAGTCGATTGAAAATTATCAAAAGTCTTTTAAAGGGAAAATTCACGAATTTTGACTTATGGTCTTAAATGATAGAAAATGTCATCAAAAACATATATCCAAATTTTTTTCAAAAAATTCTTATTTATAACAGAGATATTTGGCATTTTCTGATTTCAAAAGTAACTCAGTGACGTCAGTGAGATGGTCTTGAGTGCATTGTGGGATATGACCGGATATCTGTGTATTACATCTTTATCCGATTAACGCTATATAATCGATATCGATATTGTATTTAATAAAACACAGTGGTGACGCGTGGTCTAATTGGTAAACAAAAGAAAATATTTAATAACGATAAACCGATACGCATTCACATAATTATTATGAAGATTTCTTTCAAAGATATAGTATTTTTATCATTATTTGGAAACAAAATTTTTAATTAATGATTTCTTTAAACATCAATATTAAATAATTAAATCATGGTAATAATTAAAATTCTACTACATAATTCTAATCTTATTCATAAATTACTCAATTTTAATTTACATCGTTAAAATGATTTGAAAATTTTCCCTTTCATGTGATAATCACGCTATTTAAAACAACAAGGTGTCACCTGGCCAGACATCCCAGGTGTTAATTGCAAATTGGCGATTACGTAATTTGCCCCAGGTAAGAATTTTGTATATTCGACGTGAACCTTTTCCCCGGCCTTTTAATCTCATTAGACAGCTATTAAACTGATTAACTGATCATTGAAAGGCTATCAGTTTAACGGATTAATTCAAATCAATTAAGCATGTCACCTCATAAAGATCAAAGAAGAGACGGTGATCTTTAGATGGGTATTTACTTTTCTTAGAATCTTTCGTCTCCTTATTGTTAAACGGGGTTTCATAAGGCTTTTGGTTTTATAAAAGATTAATCGTAATTTCGAGAGAATGAGAAAAATAATTGCTATATAATATTCTTTGCACCAATGTCCCTTCTAAATATTTGTAATGTCTGATTACGTGAAAGACGTGTCTTCTAGCAGCTTTAGTTCTGCAGATTTGGTCGAATTGGGTCAGGAAGGGCATCAACTTGAACCAGAATATACGGAGGAAGAAATCCGGTAGATAGAAGAGTTGGAGATAAATCGCTAGACTGAATATCAAAGCAACCCAATTTGACACTCAATAGTGCAAATGTTCCGATCGTCCTATTTAATAGGTATATGAATAGACGTGTACTTTTTTTCAGGGTGATTGCCAAAGATTTCACTGATTGAAAACATTTTTCTTGACCCATCAAACAAAAGTTATATATATTCTTAGCCAACAAAAAGTTACAATACAAAACAAGGAAGTAATAATGTAAAGGCAAGGTAACTTTAGATACCACTTTTTAAAATACATGCAGCCAGAGCAGACTTATGGCATACATGCAGACAGTTTGTATGTTGGGTCAGAATATGTCTACCATCACCTTTAGGAAGAAAACATCGTGTTGTGCTGACAGCTTGTGTTGTGTCTGTCATCAGAAAAGAATTCCTTCTGCAGATGGACAATACGAAGGATTTAGAGAGTGTATTAGTGACACAGACTCTGAATAGATTTTCCTTCGATGACTTGTACTTTTTTTAATAGTGGTGACACTAAGCACAGGGGCTTGTGTACAGTAAAAAAATAAACTCCCCCTATATACCCTTTCACGTGAAAGGGTATATAGGGGGATTTTTATTTTTTTTACTGTACACAAGCCCCTGTGCACTAAGCTTAGTTAAAATTTGTTTTCCATTGATAACTTATAAAATGTATTAGCATAACCTAATATAATCTCATTTCATCTTTTATTTGTGTGTTTTTTTTTGGTTTTTTTTGTTGTTGCTGATTATAAGGGGGCGACCATTGGATTCTCATGGGAGGACTATTGTGAAATTAAAAATAAAAAGGCAAGATGTCAAAAATCAAATAAAAAGGCATGGTAAGATATTGTTTTTGGCTGAAAAATTTATAGTTAGAAAAACATCCAGGCTCCAGTGTTCTCGAAAATAAAAAGGCAGGACGAAGTAAATATATATATCTAAAGCCCCCCTCCCTAAAACAAATCAAATATTCTCACTTTCATACGAAACGCAAGATCTAAATTATCAATTTTGTATTGACACTTTTATTTTTACTGTACATTTCGCATTCTCAGTTTACTTTGGAACCGATCTGACATATTAAATTTTAAAAACGGGCGTCAGACAAAGTTTAGAGTTTGACACGTAGAACTTTTTTACATTGATTTGATAAGTTTATAAGATTATAAAGTTGTTGGTGTGGTTGTCTATCTTATGCCCCATCTATGAAAGAAGGAGTAGGAGGACATATAGTGTCCGGTTCTGTACGTCCGTCCGTACGTCCATTATGTTTGAAGATCGGGCATTATGTCTTTTGGATATATTATTGTTTGGGCTTCTTATGCAGAGAAATACAAGTGATAAAATATTTATACTTTTTAAAATTAATCTTACGAACACAAGATTGTGGTATATACTCATACGGCTGTCTACATGAAGGTAACACGAAGCGTTTTCTGTATAGTGTGCTTTTTTGTTTTACTTTTTAAAAGAGAAATGTAAAAAAAAAAAACCTGAAGAAGAACAATTTCACTATTTTTACACAGATAAAGATGTCGAAAAATCAAAGACACTGTAGGTCTTCCGTTGTACTTTGTAATAAATAATTAACAGAAACAAATGATCTCTTTTTCTGTCATAAACCATTACACTACCACCTGTTAATTACCATACCCGGGAAGTAAGTAATACACAAGTTTAAATACGTTGCCCCCGACTGTGAATTACTATGTTCATATAGGTAAAAATAATATTATCTTCTATATAATGAACGTGAAAGAAATCCTTTAAAAGATAAAAAAAATACATTTGCGAATTTTTAAGGAATGCATAGGGAATGGATAAAAAAAATGAAGAAAAAAATGTTGTCTGTTTTAAAATGTATAATTATTTACTTGTTATTAAAAAAATATTCTGAATAAATGCACAGACTCAGTTATAACTGAAGTGATAAAACGCTTATACAAAACAAAAGATAAGTTTTATTCCGCTTTCGGTTATATTCTTAATTCTACGCACACCCGTAATTATAATTCTTTTTCTTTTAAACAAAACTGATATTTTTGTCTTGTGGATTTTTATAGCAAAGATTCCGACCGTTACATACTAGTCCTGGCATACTAGGTATTAATCTAACATGTAAGAAACATTTGACTAAAAAAAATTAATGAAATTATTATTGACGAATATAGATGGATATAAACATTTTTCATGGACAAAAGAACACTTTAGAAAATTGTTTCGTTATAGAAATTGATAAATTTATCTGTTTGGTCGTTGTTAAAATATTTTTTTTGGCATTTTTTAAATCAAATCTAATATTCTACCGGTTTTCCAAGTTTTCTACTCCTAGCGTGTCTGATGAAGGTTAATCCAGAAAAGCGGTTCACACGCAGTGAAATTTTGCTTTTGTACATTTATTAAAATCATTTCAAATTTTTGGTTGGCAAATCTAAAGACTGGACCCATTTAAGATACAAGTCTGCCTTTTTCTTTAGGTCAGAAAAACGGAATAACACTTAACCGTTACTACGCTGAGTAGAACAACCAACTATCATCATGTTTTAAATGACGATAGAGTTGGCCATTGCGTGTCGTTATCGTATTGGTACTTTGTGGTTATTGGATATTAGGTGATGGTCACGTGACAATAGGGCCTTCTAGCCGTACAAAATGGCCGCACCCATCGTTCTAATTTATCGATACAAAACGCTCTCATACTCGCTTATTAGTGAAGATTGAAGAGTTTTACATGTATATTTATGTTTAGTAAAATGTGATGAAAAACATATGTAAAAATTATTTTTTTGCGAATTTTCCCTTTAAATCAGAAATAAGATGCAAATATTTATATACCCTCGCTTGATCTATTTATGCGACAGTCATGCTATATTCTTAGTAAGCTCGTTTTCCAGGGCTTGTTTGAAGACCAAAAAAATATGAATTGAACAACAAGTAACTGTTTATTATTCCTTAATAATAAGCAGAGGTACTAATGGGGCATCCGAGTGTCTAAAATCCGAAAGGGCAGAGACAAAACCAGTGAACACCAACACCAACGAGAACAGGACGGAAGAAACAGTCATCAAACATGTCAAATAAAATATGGAAATTCAAAATCGCCGTAGTCGGCTTAAAGATAGTAAACTCAGGTGCTCCGAAAAAGTAAGCAGTTCCTGTAAGTCCCGGAAGCTTTGGAATAACGAATTAATTGTGAAACGTAAACTCTATAAACACTGACAAACCATATCAGGTTCTTAAGTACTGTTGGATTCTCAAAATTATGCATATAAGCTAGATTTTATATTATAAAAGGAGAAAAACACATGAAAAAAATCAAGAAATCAACATTCCTGAAAACGATTTCGTATGATAATGAACTTCAAAATCACATGTTTATTTCATACACGAAGCAGAAACAATGTGGGATACATTAAAATCGTAAAATGTAAGTCATCTAGTTTAGATAATATTGTGATCGAATTTATCCGAATGGCTGATCGAAATTAACCGAAACATGATCGAAATTACCCGAATCTTGCTCTTGGGTTTTTTCCTCCTTCAATGGGTAAATATCCGTACTTTGATGAAAACTCAAAAGAGATACGAACAACAGTCTGAGAAATTGGTCACAAGCCCGACGCCCATGGCTGTTAAAAGGCTCTGGGGGCATGTAAAAAGTGTGTTCTTGAATGCCCACCTGGCTTGTGAATTTCTTATAAATGCAGCATATTTATTGTGTAGGGCTTGTAAAATCTTTTTGAGGACTTGCTTGTTTGAAAATATACAAGCCCTTCTGGCTTGTGCTGTGAAATTTATAAGTTGAAGACTGGAACAATGAAACAAGGGCCTTTCTGGTAAAACAGACGGCACATAGATCGGACAATCGACATTATGGGTATACGTAGCTGAAAACGCAATTGTGATTTTTGATCGAAATATCCCGAATTTCCCCTATCTCGTCCCAGGCATTATTCGAAATTTTCAATGGAATTATCTACGCGAGCTTTTAAGGCAATGTCTTTCTCATATTATATTATATTTTAGTTGTCGGACTATCGAACTGTAGGACAAACAAACTGTCGGACCAGCGAACTGTCGAACTAACAAACTGTCGGACCAGCGACATGGACCCATACTATAACACAACACTGTTGTAGGAGGTGCCTGAGTGATATAGGGATTATTCTATTATTTTCGTGTTTAATGTTCTATTCTTTGTGTGCTTTTAAATGCTTGTTTTATGAATTGCATTGTCTTACAAAGAATATATCTTTTTGTTTTTCAGTTAAAACTGGCATCTTTTCTTTGATGTTTATCCTATGGGCGCTGACATATTGGATCGTCAATTCTACGTCTTTCGGTCAAAAAGGGGTGGTAGCTTCAGAAAAATGAAGTTATTCTTTCCGAAAAAAAATTATAGCAATATACACTCTTAAACTATTGACATATAGTATGATATATTAAAAAAATCTTTGATTTTAAGGGGTTTTTTTACTGTAAATTAGGGGAATTAGAAAATAAGACCTTTTATTGTTTAAGTCACCCTTCCTCAAAAGTGGAACAGTCCCAATTCTAGTTCTCGTTGCAGCCGATATTTGACCTTACTTCCCTCCAACTAAGAAGATAGAAAGTGAGAGATCTGAAATAAGAGGATTAAATAAATATATCTTTTATGGTTAATGATGGTAATACTGGGTGTTGTCACGTTTTGTTGTATCTTTATTTACAATATATGAGGGTTAAAGAACATTCAGAACGAAATGAAGTTGTGTTTACATTTATTTTTTTGTGCAAGAAGACAGGGTTTCCACTCTTGATTTTTTTACATATAAATACCATTTTTCTGTTTTGTTTAACTGAAACAATGTCATGTGACATTCATCCATCCATTTAGATCATTTCAGTAGGTATTCTGTAGACATCTGGACCATAATTTAAGACTCCTGGTCAGAGAGAAGTTCTTGCTATGTTGATTTTTCTGCTTTTTTGCGTTCAAATTGTTACGGAATGGCTCAGAATTAACCTGTGATGCTTCCAAAGATAAAACGTATCATTAAATAATTCAGAAGCTATTATTTATTTTACAGCGATGAATTTGAAACAATAATATGTTCAAAAATAAAACGAAACTAGCTAGATTTTCTTGTGGGTCACTTGTGCTCTTAATTACGTACTAAATTTGTAAAGGAAAAAACTTTATAAAGACAATGAAAGTCCAAGAAAACAAGCGTGCTACACCGGCCAATGAAGGAAATTTTAGCTCATAGTACAACTAACATGATTAAAATATTGACATTTCTACCATTATCGCACCATTCGGGAGCGAATCATTTCCTCTTTTAAGATAAGGTTGTATTTTCCTACTGACTGTCTAAATACTCCTTCATTAAACCTTTGAAAGTCAGCTGGCAAGATCTTACTCTGTGACAGTCTGTAGCCTAGGGACTGTAGGCTAGCCTGACAGAGCCAGTGATCTTGATAACATTTTCAAACCTGCCCCCTGCCCTTATTTCATGGGGAAAATTAATCCCTTTTGGGATCTTGTACAACCAAAAATATCTCCGAATACAAGATCCCAAAAGGGTTTAGGGGAAAATATGTAACATTTTATGAGAATTGGGATTTTTTTAAAGAAAAGTAATGGATGTGTAAAAACTTGTTTTAAGGTAAAAGTACTTCATGATGGATTCACCCACCCCCAAAATAGATTAAAGCTATAAACAAGCTAAAAACATCAGTTTCCATTTTTTTCTGCTTCAAATATCATCTGAAATTTTCTTCAGGGGAAATATAAGTCTTAGTTTGGAGTAAATATAAGCAAACACAACACTGGGTTTTCTTCATTTATTTTCAATGAAACCTGGGTGTTTACCATTCATGCCATTACAGATTTTCAGTAATTTTCCTGACTTGAGTTCCAAAATAGGCATTACTGATTTACCATCTGAAATTATGCGTTTGTGCAATGTAACAATATTAACATAAAACTTGCTATTTTTGTTATTTTATTTTCATCTCAATGTTAAGGATGTTCGCTACTATTATTGAAATAAATAGGTTTCCAATTTAATGGATTAAATGAAAAGATAATAGTAAAAGGAATAAAATGAGCCAAAAATTTTGATAGGTTCGTGACCTCGTTTTCAAGATACATGTAATGGAAGTTAAAGTTTTGGCGGGAAAAGGTTTTCTCTGACTTTTTCATAGGTTTAGCATTAGCACTGTTTAGTTGTTAAAACCCATGACAGAATAAATAGGATTTGCTATAACTTTGTCTATAACCTCTTTATAACATATTAAGACATTGATAACAAGAAAATAGGGGGTTCGTGGTCAAAAAATTTAACCCTATTTTGATGGTAAAGTCCAGAGGATTCCGAAAAAATGACAGAAATACCAAAACAAGACCAGCGAGCATCCTTAAAACTATTTTTAGCTCTACTTGATCACTTGGCGTCTGTCGTCGTCTGTTGTCTGTTAACAATTGTTCTAAAATCTTTTCCTCTGAAACTACTGAACAGAATTTAATGAAACTTGGTATGAATGATTTTAGGGTGTTCTGCACCAAACTTGTGTTTCGATTTCTGATTCGTCAAAAAAATATGGCTGCCGTTACTAAAAATAGACCAGGGGGGTCAGACTACTGTCTTTGGCCTGTAAATCAAAAAGTATTAGAGATAGATGAAATCTGATGCCACCATACTGCTTCAGCATCAAAAGTTCTACAATAGTTTCCATTTGGTCGAAGTTGTCAGACAATCCCTTACAGGCGTTACAGCCCCTTAAAGGTGAAAAATAGCGTTTTTTTCATGTTTTTGGCTTAAAGAATGAAAACTATTGCAGATAAGCAAAGCTCTTGCTTGATCAAATGTTCAGCTCATTTAGCTCTACAAAAGTCTCCTTAGGGTCGAAGCAGGGGTCATAGCCCCTTAAAGCCGAAAAATAGTGTTTTTTGCCCATAGAATGAAAACTATTGCAGATAGAGAAAAGCTGTTGCTTGCTTAAATGTTCAGTTCATTTAGCTCTACAAAAGTCTCAAAAGGGTCAAAGTTGTCAGATGACCCCTTATAGGGGTTCCAGCCCCATTAAAGGCGAAAAATAATGTTTTTTGCCTATAGAATGAAAACTATTACAGATAGAGAAAAGCTGTTGCTAGCTTAAATGTTCAGCTCACATACCTCTATAACAGTCTCCATAGGGTCGAAGTTGTGAGATGATCCCTTATAGGAGTTACAGCCCCTTAAAGGCAAAAAATAGTGTTTTTGGCCTATAGAATGTAAACTATTGCGGATAGAGAAAAGCTGTTGCTTGCTTTAATGTTCAGCTCATCTAGCTCTACAAAAGCATTCATCACAGGGATTTCAAAGTTTGCCAGTACCTGGTTCTTTTACCCACCTGGATTCATGAAGAGTACCCTCTGTAATCTTAAAAATTTCAAAAAATTAACTTGTGAAAAATTATTATTAATCACAAAATCATCGCTTCCTAGCAGGAATCAGTAATCCAACTTCAGTGGTTTGACAATATTTCCAGGAAGCTGATTATCAACAGATAAAAATATACATATTGTAAAACCCCTTTTGATCGATAATGATTTTCGTCGTTGAATAAAGATATTTTGACACTGATGTCAAAAAGAAAAGCCAAAATTGACGATTTCTTCGCTGTTAAGGCGAAATGTAAACAAAATGTAAACAACCACAATGCATGGCATTTGTTTCTTGGCCTTAAAGTTCTTTGTTGATAGTTAAATTTTAGTTAGATATATCAACTTTTTGGTGCCATCATAACTGGAAAATGAGCACATAAATTTGGTATTTCCAGTGACCTCTGGTCCTTTTGCCCATTGATCATGTTTATAATATTAACTTCCTTTGTTGACCCAACATTTTATGATTAGATATAATTGGACTGAGATACATAAGACATACATGTAATTCATTTCTCCAATTATGGTCCTTCAAAGGGCAGTATCAGTTACAATGATATAAAAGACATTATTAATAAATACATGTATCCATCTACATGTATATATTGTCCAATCAGGTTTCCCTGGCATTGCATCTCCTGCTCCACCACCCATTTCCTACAAAGGTTGATCAGTCATGATTTCCAGTTAAGTCGGGACCATTCCAACAATTATTTGCAAATTTTTCACTACCGATAGTCCACAGGAATGTTTTAATAATGTACAGATGCGATCAAGATTGTAAGACATTTTATTTAATTTTGAATACATGTAAATTACTGTAATCATCATGATCATGTACTGTATGAATTTAACAATGTTTAATTGATTAAAAAAAATAACTTCCTTTTTACCAACACTTATTACTACAAAAGAACATTCATACTTGAAGCTGGTGCATTGCTCTGCAGAACTTCCTCAACATTTGAAGGAACTTCCAAACACAAAATGTTCTCACTTAATTTATTTTGCAGTAACTCATCTGCATCAGCATGGATTTGATTGAATCAGATTTGTTTGTTTGTTTGTTTGTTTGTAACAGTGTCATTATTTGTTGTTTTATAATATTCCTGTACAAATTAATGCATACATGTCAGGTGTTCTTAATTGTTTTTGTTCCCCGCTGCAACGCAGAGCGGGGACATAGAAATGCCAGGCCTCTGTCCGCCCGTCTGTCTTTCACACTTTTTGTAAGCGCTTTCAAGGCTACAAATTTTGTCGGTTTTGCATAAGATTTATACCAAATGTCTGTTTATATCACTGATACCTTGGTCAACTTCAAAAATCAGCATTTTGATAATTTTTGTAGGAGTTAGGGGACTTTGACCATAAAAACAACTCTGTTTTTTTGCAAAACAGACCTTGTAAGCGATCTCATCCCTACAGATGTTGACAGATTTTCAAGAAATTTATACCAAATGTCTAATCCACTAATACCTTGGTCAAGTTAAAAAATCAGCCGTGTTCGATAATTTTTGCTTCACCAGTGCAGTGTTCTCCCCAGGCCCTTATAGCATCTCGGGACCGAGACGCTATCAGATTTTACCGAGATGCTATCGGTCTGTACCGAGACGCTATAAAATTGCTTAATTTTTTTACAATGAAGCCATTCAGGACCATTGGGTAATTGACACCTTTACAACCCCAAGCCAATTATCAAATAAATGATTGGTCTGTTGTCAATTAATTGAAAGATATCGATTTTTAACTAATTAGACTTGATTACAGGTGATTTGCCGACAGTAGGCACCTGTAGCCGAGTGTTTTATTTTGGTTGGACAACCAATCAGAATTGACCAAAATAAAAACAAACACAAGCCATGTGTTTGATACACGTGGGTTTTTGAACTTACATGAAAAATAAATGAAAACCAGAACTAAAAGACTTGTCAAGATAAAAGAATGATTTTTTACCTTAAAGAATGAATATTGGAATCCTTAAACATCCCTATTTACGATTATATAGTCCAAAACATTGATTTCACACATTTGATTTTGGCATGAATTTCACAAACAAAGAAAGACAACTTTGGGCAAAAGGGAGATAACTTAAAGGCAGTGGCTACTGTGTACAAATTACATGTACCATATATATTTTTTAAATGGTACATTTCAGCAAAGTTATTTATTCAAAGCAGATTAGGAATGAAATATATTCATTATATCAATATAAGTTTTTATTATTACTATTTCAGGTAACTTTCTGTCCCTTTCTCTCCCATTTTAATTAATGGTTGTGAGTCATCACATACAACACAAAATTCTTATAACTAGACTAATTATCTTTTCCCCCAAAGAAAATTAAACATAGTCATATTTTACAATGCCTTGACTGTTATTTTCCAGTCATGCATACAACTCCCCCTCCTATATTATTTCAAAAAGTATTTCTGAATCATGTTTTATATTAAAAGGGGGGGGGGGGTTGATACATTTAAAAATCAAATTATAAATAAAACATGAGCCAGATGTCAATCGACGCGATTCGTTTTCCTTCAGCTGAATCTTGTTTACGCAAAATGTGATGCTATCCAAAATTTCTGGGGAGAACACTGCAGTGGGGACCCTGGAATTCCATTCTTGTAATCTTTAGATTTGATGTCTGTTAACCAGTCGTCCTGAAATTTACATGTATGGCAGGAGTTGATTTCGAGCTTGATGTACTCGTCGATTCTGCGGTTTCAGTAATTTCTTAATCAGGATTCTTTGTTGCCGCACCCGCTTCATTATGATTTACGCTGTTTTTGCTTGTTTCACTCCTATGACTATGAGAGTTAAATTAAACATTAGGAAATAGGCTTCATAAATGCTGAAGCATGAACAACACGTCAGGCAAAATCAATGATATTGACTAAGTGATATTCAGGTTTGCATAATTATTATATTTGTACATGATAAAAAGTGTACTTAGGACCAAGCATATACTCTGTATATTTCAGGTATATTTCAAAGGGACTCTCTCAAACTGTCAAATTTCCTGTAAATTTTAAAGGGACTTTCTCAAAACAATGAAAATTATGTTGCACCAGTAATGACCCAGGAGGTTTTTTTAAGTGCGTCAATTGAACAAATCAAAGGGCTAAAGTGTTAAAAGGCAGAGCTCAATCTAAGCACTTAAAATAAAGAACAATCTGTTTTTCACAAACCTGAAACATAACACTTTAAAATGAACTTTGTTTTGTCAAGAAATCTATAATTTGGCTTCACCCTCTTGAATAAAGGTTAAAAGTCAACAATGCATAAGTATACATAAAAAAATGTGAAAATCAGATAGTTATATGACTATATAAGGCTCTGCCTAAAAATGCGGGAATGGCGCTCTCTAGATTGAACACTACTTTAATGATTGATTCATCCCAATATAGGATAAACACGATAGAGTTTGGGGGTCCTCCTTTTATTTGAAAAGAAATAAGGGGCTCTAAAGGGGCAAAAAATGCAACTGTTTTATTTGTTCCCACAATAACTTAGTTCTGGTTGACCAAATGCTCTGAAAATTTTGTTGTTTACAGTAAAGTAATAAAATGAACTGATTTAGGGGGGTTCCTCTTTTTAAGTTTAAAAATGAGCACTCCAAAAGGGACAAAAATGCAAATATATATTATTTGTTCCCACAATAACAATAGGGGCATAAAAAAAACTTCAGAACTGCAGCCATATATTTACACAATTTCTCTCTGCTTAGATCATCAATGTCAAACTGACACATGTATGTATATGCTCAAAAATTTGACCGATCACTCTTTGTTTACAAGATCGCCTGTAAATAACCTATATAGCGTTGCAAGGGCGTAAAACACCAACTCGCTCACTTTGTTTACAATGAGAAGGCACATAGAATTGTGACGCTTGCTTTAAACAGCTGAGCACAGTAATTACTGAAAAGTTCATCATTATCTAAAAAACCAAGATGATGACATTAAAATTTCAAATTAAGTTGTGTTCTGCAACATTACTATAAGGGAAATTTTATTAAGGATTTTATTACATGTAAAACAAGAAAATTTCAAAGTAAATGGTCTAATTATTGCAACAAAAAAAGTTTGAAAAAATATGGAAGGAAAGACAACTCTAGAGTTAAGGAATTATTAAAAAAAAACTATGCATGAAATTACCTGATGCAACCTTAAAATGTAGTAACAAATTACATGTAACTGAAATGACCAGACTTGAAGACATGCATGTCTGCCTGGTAGATTACAACTCAGCCTGGCTTTCATACATTGACAATTTTGATAACAAAAACCACACTGAATAAACAAATACAAATGACAACAAAGTTCCAGACAATAAATTTTGCTACGGAGGACGCGCGTTTCATCTATTCAAGACTCAACAGAGGCGCTCTACCAAAAATATTGAAAAAGCCAAACACTATATGATTATGAAGAGCATATAACAGTAAAACCAAAAATACCAAATTGGGGAACCAAATTAATACTAAGATGATCAACCTATGTCTGGGGTAGGAAGACCCTTAGGGTTTAGACAATTTTGAAATTTAAACGGATAATTTAAAACTTTGATGAATTCTCCAACACAAAAGTGTTGATGCCGGAGCGGACTAACCTCGGGGAATTAAAACTCCACCAGCAGTGCTAACCTTCACGTGTGTTCGAAATACAAATGACAACAAAGTTCCAGACAATAAATTTTGCTACGCCTGACGCGCGTTTCGTCTATTCAAGACTCATCAGAGGCGCTCTACCAAAAATATTGAAAAAGCCAAACACTATATGATTATGAAGAGCATATAACAGTTAAACCAAAAATACCAAATTGGGGAACCAAATTAATACTAAGATGATCAACCTATGTCTGGGGTAGGAAGACCCTTAGGGTTTAGACAATTTTGAAATTTAAACGGATAATTTAAAACTTTGATGAATTCTCCAACACAAAAGTGTTGATGCCGGAGCGGACTAACCTCGGGGAATTGAAACTCCACCAGCAGTGCTAACCTTCACGTGTGTTCGAAATACAAATGACAACAAAGTTCCAGACAATAAATTTTGCTACGCCTGACGCGCGTTTCGTCTATTCAAGACTCATCAGAGGCGCTCTACCAAAAATATTGAAAAAGCCAAACACTATATGATTATGAAGAGCATATAACAGTAAAACCAAAAATACCAAATTGGGGAACCAAATTAATACTAAGATGATCAACCTATGTCTGGGGTAGGAAGACCCTTAGGGTTTAGACAATTTTGAAATTTAAACGGATAATTTAAAACTTTGATGAATTCTCCAACACAAAAGTGTTGATGCCGGAGCGGACTAACCTCGGGGAATTAAAACTCCACCAGCAGTGCTAACCTTCATGTGTGTTCGAAATACAAATGACAACAAAGTTCCAGACAATAAATTTTGCTACGCCTGACGCACGTTTCGTCTATTCAAGACTCATCAGAGGCGCTCTACCAAAAATATTGAAAAAGCCAAACACTATATGATTATGAAGAGCATATAACAGTAAAACCAAAAATACCAAATTGGGGAACCAAATTAATACTAAGATGATCAACCTATGTCTGGGGTAGGAAGACCCTTAGGGTTTAGACAATTTTGAAATTTAAACAGATAATTTAAAACTTTGATGAATTCTCCAACACAAAAGTTAAACTATGTGCTTAGATTATTGATTTTGATTCATTCATTCAGTCTTAGACTTAAAACATTTTGTTGATCATATTTCCTAATTTTCAGTTACTAGAAAAAATATGTTATAAAATTCAAATAAAATATCATATCTTTAAGATGGTCAAGTTTTTTTTTCAATCAGGCATTGTTGTCTCAGAAAACATCCATCATCACCAAGATGTCTCAAATATAATGCTGAGAAGTCTCAGGGGTTCAAATTAGCACTGGTCTGAGGTCCAGGACCTTCAATTTTTTTAATTCAAGACCTTTGATGTTATATTTACAATAGTCCTGAACCTGCATATATGTTCAGTAACTCTTATTGAGGACTTTCAAATGGCATCTGGTGGACTTTCCATCTAAATTGTAGAATTTCCAAAGGTCCACCAGATGTTTGACTTCAGGTATAAAGTTGTGAGGGTTGAAATTAAAATATTGAATTCTCTTTTAAGCAGTTATTCTTCTTTAAGAATTTCAGTTGTCGAAATACAGATGTCACTAGATTATTTTGTTATCTGAAACATAATTGAAACAGAAAAGACCACCTGAACACTATCAATAGTTTACAAAGAAATTTGTTATATTTCACTCAATATCAAAGCTCAGAAACATTATTTATTTGTACATCAAATATCTTCATAATATACTTACATTGTTTATGCCTACTGGCTAATGAGGTAGAGTTGGGAAGAACAGGGTTCCCTGGGTACCATGCCAGTAATTTTGAGTTGTGTTACCTAATTATCCCAAAAGGGTACAGACAGTTTGCAGGAATATTGCAAAACTGGCATTAAGGGCAATGGTCAACAGACAACCTACTATTTACAACCAGTTTCATACCCTCAAAACTGTGGATTTATTTTCTTGGTTACTAATTTTTGTTAAAGCACCATTTTGTGGATTCTTAAATTCAAGGTTTTTATACGACCGCAAAATTTTTGTGATCGTATAATGTTATGGCGATGTCGTCGTCGTCGTCGTCGTTGTCGTTGTCGGCGTCGTCTGTGGACACTTTGGTTTCCGTGCGATAACTTGAGTAAATATTGACCGAATGTTATGAAATTTTGATATGATGTTTGTTACCACTTAAGGAAGGTTGGTATTGTATTTGGGGGTTGTGGCCCCTATCATTTTAGAAAAAAGGGCCAAAAAGGGCTAAAACGGGTGTATTGACAAAACTGTTGTAAAATGTTTATTATTCATTCGATTTTGAAAATTCTTTTTTTATTGAATTCATCATTAAATTTTGTCAACAAAATGTGTCAATGGTTTTGATATATATTGCACTGTTACATTGATACTGGGGGTCAAAAAGGGGCCACACCCAAAAAATTGACTTTTTTATTTGTGGTCCGATTTTCAAAATCTTTTTTTCATTGGAATCCTTGTGAAAATCCCTGCCTGCGTTTTTCAATCAGATTTGCAATATCTCTTACTGTTTTTGAGAAATTAGGGGTCAAAGGGGCCAAAAACGCCATTTTTAAAAGTTTGTCAATGCAAATAGTTTTATACCAAAAATTAAGTTGTAGTGGGCCTTCCAATTGTTATGAAGTTTATATATGATTATTATATCCACTAAAGGAATCTTGGTTTTGTATTTGGGGTTTGTGGCCCCTACTGTTTTAGAAAAAAGGGCCAAAAAGGGCTAAAACGGGTGTATTGACAAAACTGTTGTAAAATGTTTATTATTCATTAGATTTTGAAAATTCTTTCTTTGTTGAATTCGTCATTAAATTCTGTCAACATAATGTGTCAATGATTTTGATATGTTTTTCACCATTACATTGTTACAGGGGGCTAAAGACAGGCCATGCCCATAAAATCAACTTTTTTATTTGTGGTCCGATTTTCAAAATCTTTTTTTCATCGGATTCCATGTACACAATTTCCTATTATTTTTTATCGGATTAGCAATTTATCTTTTTCCATTTTTGAGGAATTAGGGGTCAAAGGGCCAAAATTGTAAATTAATACATGTATAGAAATAAGGCTTTTTGTATAAGATGTTGATGTAAATATATTTGTCAAAAATGCATTTCTTAGTCCACCACAGGATGCATGTGTCAAAAAGCTTTGTAAGTCCACCATGGGCTTCATGTGACCAAAGCAATGGACTATCCATATTGGGCCTCCAACGTACAGGGTTCAACTTGTTGCGGTCGTATCATGCTGCGCTCGGCGTAGCTTTTTATTAAGTTTGAAAGAATCAGATCAATGTTTAATGACCTTTTCATGGGATTGGGATATTTAATTTCGTGGGTTTAGGTCATCCAAGAAAACCAAAAAGGTTATATCGCACACAGAAACCACAGTAAACAGGTTAACTAGACTTAGTAATTCACTGAGTTATGCACTCATTTGATAATAAATTTTATGCCCTTCATGTATCTATGAAAGTAGGGGGCATATAGTGTTAAGGTCCTTTTGTCTGTGCGAGATGGGGGTGTAAGTCTTTTGGACATATTCTTGTTGTCTTCTGTATTTTGTAGAGAAATGAGGCGTAAATGTACATGTACCTCTGTTTCTTGGATTTTAAACAGAACACGAAGTAATTATCAATAGGAAAATCATTTCTCTCCTAGTAAATGTAGTATTGAATGCTTTTATCAAATGTTTATTTTTAAAAAAGGAGAAAGGCTTTCAAAGAATCTGCAAATGTAATGGAAAATTTACAAAATAACCATATGGGTTTGGAATTTGTTGTTATCAAAAGTTAACAAATAAATGAAACCAAGTACATTTAGGTACATGTTGACTGAAACTGTTAAATACACATGGATTTATTGAAAAATCAAAAATGTACATAGTCATGATGATGTATTTGATGATGTATGTATCCATTTTTCATGCCTTTGTCTGGAGCTATTATATCTTGGTTTATATTATTTACCAATAGTCTGTTCAATGATATTTGCAATTCATTCAGATTTATTGATTGTAGGAATAAAACTATGGAAGATATTCAAAGAGGATTGAAATAATAGACCATGGAACCAAAACTTGTAAGTATTCTATAATATTCATAGAAGTGCATTGTTTTAACATCAATATTTAAATCTTGTCCACAGATCAGACTATAAACTCATATTGATCTATCTTGACAATTAATTGCCATTGGTTGTTCAGATTATGTTTTTATTATTTCCAACTGATTACATTTTTAAGCCTGAATGTATTTATGGGAAATTGACACTGCTATAAAGGATATATAGCAGTGCCGTGAACTCAACATTAGCTACAGTTTTATGTTAAACAAGGTTTGAAAACTCAGAATGCAATTTTTCATGGTTTTTCACAGGTCTGGCAAACCATGAAATTTGATTTCCAATTTATTTTGATTTCTTTAACAAATTTGCTTACATCAATTTGAAATTCACAGATCAGACATTATGCATTTCATTTCCAATCCACAAGAAATGATGCCAATTAATTTAAGTACTTGTTCATGTACATACTCATATGTTAGAGACACAGTTAATATATATAATAAGTGCATTTGTAAATACACATATTTACTAAAAATTAGTAAAATTTTTAATTACTTAACAAAGTGTGACTAAAAGCCCTAGCCCAAGTTTAAACATAAAAAAACCAGTTTGCTTTCTTTCATGTAGCGATACGTAGAATTATCATTTGCCCACCCGTGGTCTCATCCGAGCCACTTTGTACCTGTCCCTGATGTAAACATTAGTTATCTGCCCCTGATTGGCAGTATCCACATCAAAATTAAACTTGATGTTAGTTCAAAACCAATAGATTTAGATTAAAGCTGTTACCTATCAATATGTAAATAAGTTTGAACAAAATATATGTACAAAACATTTAACTTCAGCAAATAGAATGAATATGCATGTTTACTTCTTTGGCATAAAACTTTGTTGCAAAGAGATTTATAACTTGTTCACTTTCTGTCGTATTGTATTTTATTTGGTATAACAATTTTATGCCCCTTATTGTTCAACTTCCTCTTTACCAAACATTTTAAGGCAAAGGAGACAAGCCAGTAAGTTTTTCATGGAAAACTGCCATTCTAGTTATGCTGAAAGAGTCCAGGGCAAAAAATGAAAAACCACAAGAATTTTATGAACATCTGAAGTTACAATGTAGGGGGGATCCACATTTGGGCTAATTGGCAATACGTTTGGGCCAAAAAACGATTACGTTTGGGCTAATTGCAGTCGGCGTTTGGGCTAAAGCTTAATTGGACAATATACAGGTAAATATTTTGAAATTCTGTATATTTTCTTATTATGTTACAAAGACAAAAACATGATGAAGTTTTATTAACAGCACTAAAGTTTGTTTAAGTTAAAATCACCCTAGACATGCTTAAAGCTTAAAACTGTAGATGATACACAGTCAATGCAGACTTAAAGACCGGTACATGCACGGAACTTGTAGCTTACAGCTTTCAGAAACTGATGTCTGGATAAACTTCCTGCCCTGAATTTCATGTGCATTTCAAACAAAAAGTCAAGCTTTTCCTGGTCCTTCTTTTCCAATACAACTTTAGTGTCAAGTGTTCTGATTTTAATGTATGGCATTGCTTGAATATGTATAAGTACCTCAATAAATACAAACACAGACGGATGTGGAGCGTAAAACTGTTCATTAAAGTGTGCATGGAACGATTCAGCATCGTTAGTAGTTCTCTTTGCCTCGGATGGTGTTTCTGCCCAAAGAAGAAGGTGGGAACAAGGATCCAGTAACTATAATGTTCTAATATGTAGTCTGCAAATTTAACGCATCTCTGATCATCTGGTGTGGTACTAAAAATGTCCTCAACAAATGCGTCTTCAATTTCTTCTGCTTTCAAAAAGGGCAAAGCAAAGAAATGTATTTCCTTTTTTGTATTTTTTTTTTCTTCAAAATTTGAAATTTTTATCACCTAAATGTGTATAATCTATAAAGACTTTGGTAGAAATCTACCTTTATTTACCTGTTCAGGTAAATATCTAATTAGCCCAAACGTCCAGTGCAATTAGCCCAAATGAAAATCTGTATTTTTGAATTTTTTGCTCAAATGTAATGCGCCCCAATGTAGTTACTATATGAACATGTATTGATTTGATTAATGACAGACAGGGATACATATACATGAAGCAAAAATAAAAAAAACCTCTTGGATCCTGATTTCTTAGAATAAATATTATGAAACTAGTGAAAATATTATTTTTCAAGGTTTTTACAGGTTTGGCAAACCTAAGAAAATGATTATCTCAAAATACTGAATTTATTTTACATGAATCTGTTAAAACCTTGAAATCATGAAACCATGAATATACATTTTGTACAATATTCATAATCCAAGAAAATTGTCATCGATACCAACTTTTAATGGACCACTAATGACATTCTTTTACCATTCACCCATGTATTGTCCATATATGCAGACTGTATTCATTGTAACTTCTACCAGTGTTCTTTCCAGAAATTTCTAATAGCATCCTGGTATTTGCAATTTTCAAAATAGCATTTTTATGTCTCCCCTTCCCAGAAGGGGGAGACATATTGTTTTTGTGTCAGTTCTTCTTCTTCTTCTTCTTCTTCTTCTTCTTCTTCTTCTTCTCATACAAAGCGTGTCCGGGCCATAACTTTTTTATCCTTTGAGATAGGGCTTTGATATTTGGCATGTGGATGTATCACCATAAGACGATGTGTCGCGTCGTAGAATGACCTTCGTATGACCTTGACCTTTGACCTCAAGGTCAAATTAATGCTAATTTTACATCCAAAGTGTTCCGGGCCATAACTTTTTTGTTCTTTGACAAAGGACTTTGATATTTGACATGTGGATGTATCACCATGAGACGATGTGTCGCATACCAGAATAACCTTCATATGACCTTGACATTTTACGTCAAGGTCAAATTTATGCTTATTTTACATCCAAGTGTTCCAGGCCATAACTTTTTTGTTCTTTGACAAAGGACTTTGATATTTGGCATGTTGATGTATCACCATGAGACAATGTGTTGTGTACCAGAATGAACTTCATATGACCTTGACCTTTGACCTCAAGATAAAATTAATGCTAATTTTTCATCCAAAGTGTTTCGGGCCATAATGTTTTTGTTCTTTGACATAGGGCTTTGATATTTGGCATGTGGATGTATCACCATAAGAGGTTGTGTCGCGTACCAGAATGACCTTCGTATGACCTTGACCTTTGACCTAAAGGTTAGATTAATGCTAATTTAACATCCAAAGTGTTCTGGGCCATAACTTTTTTGTTCTTTGACAAAGGACTTTGATATTTGACATGTGGATGTATCACCATGAGACGATGTGTCGCATACCAGAATAACCTTCATATGACCTTGACATTTTTCGTCAAGGTCAAATTAATGCTTATTTTACATCCAAGTGTTCCAGGCCATAACTTTTTTGTTCTTTGACAAAGGACTTTGATATTTGGCATGTGGATGTATCACCATGAGACAATGTGTTGTGTACCAGAATGAACTTCATATGACCTTGACCTTTGATCTCAAGATCAAATTAATGCTAATTTTTCATCCAAAGTGTTTCGGGCCATAATTTTTTTGTTCTTTGACATAGGGCTTTGATATTTGGCATGTGGATGTATCACCATAAGACGATGTGTTGCGTACCAGAATGACCTTCGTATGACCTTGACCTTTGACTGTGTCGCGTACCAGAATGACCTTCGTATGACCTTGACCTTTGACCTAAAGGTTAGATTAATGCTAATTTAACATCCAAAGTGTTCTGGGCCATAACTTTTTTGTTCTTTGACAAAGGACTTTGATATTTGACATGTGGATGTATCACCATGAGACGATGTGTCGCATACCAGAATAACCTTCATATGACCTTGACATTTTTCGTCAAGGTCAAATTAATGCTTATTTTACATCCAAGTGTTCCAGGCCATAACTTTTTTGTTCTTTGACAAAGGACTTTGATATTTGGCATGTGGATGTATCACCATGAGACAATGTGTTGTGTACCAGAATGAACTTCATATGACCTTGACCTTTGATCTCAAGATCAAATTAATGCTAATTTTTCATCCAAAGTGTTTCGGGCCATAATTTTTTTGTTCTTTGACATAGGGCTTTGATATTTGGCATGTGGATGTATCACCATAAGACGATGTGTTGCGTACCAGAATGACCTTCGTATGACCTTGACCTTTGACCTAAAGGTTAAATTAATGCTAATTTTACATGGAAAGTGTGTCTTTGCCATAACTTTTTTGTTCTTTGACAAAGGACTTTGATATTTGACATGTGGATGTATCACCATGACACGATGTGTTGCATACCAGAATGACCTTCATATGACCTTGACCTTTTACCTCAAGGTAAAATTAATGCTAATTTTACATCCAAAGTGTTCCAGGCCATAACTTTTTTGGTTCTTTGACAAAGGGCTTTGATATTTGGCATGTGGATGTATCACCATGAGACAATGTGTCGCGTACCAGAATGAACTTTATATGACCTTGACCTCAAGATCAAATTATGTCTCCCCTTCCCAGAAGGGGGAGACATATTGTTTTTGTGTCAGTTCTTCTTCTTCTTCTTCTTCTTCTTCTTCTCATACAAAGCGTGTCCGGGCCATAACTTTTTTATCCTTTGAGATAGGGCTTTGATATTTGGCATGTGGATGTATCACCAAGGGACGATGTGTTGCGTACCAAAATGACCTTCATATGACCTTGACCTTTGACCTCAAGGTCAAATTAAAGATAATTTTACATCCAAAGTGTTCCGGGCCATTACTTTTTTGTTCTTTGACAAAGGGCTTTGATATTTGACATGTGGATGTATCACCATGAGACGATGTGTCGCGTATCAGAATGACCTTTGTATGACCTTGACTTTTTACCTCAAGGTCAAATTAAGGCTAATTTTACATCCAAACTGTTCCAGGCCATAACTTTTTTGTTCTTTGACAAAGGACTTTGATATTTGGCATGTGGATGTATCACCATGCGGCAATGTGTCGCGTACCAGAATGAACTTCATATGACCTTGACCTTTGACCTAAGGGTTAAATTAATGCTAATTTTACATGGAAAGTGTGTCTGTGCCATTACTTTTTTGTTCTTTGACATGTGCATGTATCACCATGAGACGATATATCGCGTACCAGAATGACCTTCATATGACCTTGACCTTTTACCACAAGGTCAAATAAATGCTAATTGTACATCCAAAACGTTTCGGGCCATAACTTTTTTGTTCTTTGACAAAGGGCTTTGATATTTGGCATGTGGATGTATGACCAAGAGACGATGTGTTGCGTACCAGAACGACCTTCATATGACCTTGACCTTTGACCTCAAGGTCAAATTCAAGATAATTTTACATCCAAAGTGTTCCGGGCCATTACTTTTTTGTTCTTTGACAAAGGGCTTTGATATTTGGCATGTGGATGTATCACCATAGGACAATGTGGCGTGTACCAGAATGACCTTCATATGACCTTGACCTAAAGGTTAAATTAATGCTTATTTTACATGGAAAGTGTTTCTGTGCCATAACTTTTTTGTTCTTCGACATAGGTCTATAATATTTGACATGTGCATGTATCACCATGAGATGATGGGTCGCCTACCAGAATGTCCTTCATATGACCTTGACCTTTGACCTCAAGATAAAATTAATGCTATTTTTACATGTAAAACATGTCTGGGCCATATATATTTTAATCCTTTAAACAAAAAGCTTTGATTTTTGACATGATAATGTGTCATCATGGGAACAATGTGTCACTAACGTTAATGATCTTGACCTGTGACTTCAATGTCAAATAAATGCTAATTTGACATGCAAAGCTTTCCAGGCCATAACTCTTTTATCCTTTGACATAAGGCTTTAGAATGTAGATGTATAATTATTAAACAATTTGTTGTACAATGTATGTCTTTGTGACTTTGACCTTTTGAACTCAAAGTGTTTTTTAAGGAAGGGGAGACATCAGTTTTAGTGCGCTAAAACAGTTTTTCCTAGTTTTATTTGAAATGGATATAGCATCACAATACCTATATAATATATAAGAGAGGATTTCAAATAGCATCACATTTGAACCAGATAGCATTACATTGCCAGGATGCTATTAGGGCCTAGGGAGAATAAAGCTACTTTGAGTTAACCAGTATTGCCCTATGTCATGATGTAGTTGCCAAAAGATTAACAATTAGTTTTAACCTAGATGCTCTGACAACGTCTGAAGATGACCTAGAATTACAAAATGTATTTATCCTTTTTGACCTCTATCAAGACATATTAGCATAATGAAACAAATTACACTGTAATTACTATATGGAAGAATGGGTTTGCCTCTATGCCGTAGTCACTGAGATGCAAGATCTTAACAATAGAACTGTGAACCATTCAACTAGCGGCAGCGGTTCTATCGATTGTTTTCTATTGGTGGTGAGACTAATGGAATTTTGATTTGTCTCCATTACAATTTATTTCTTGAAGGCTGCTGCCTTTTTTGAGTTGTATTTACAGCTTTTTTGCTATAAATGTGATTCGACTGCAACCGGTTAGAAGTAATTTAACCATAGATATCTCTATGGCGTCTTATTGATTTCGTCAAAGATTTTTTGAAAAGATTTTTGAGTGCCTGAGATGATTGTGTCCTGAATCAATACTTTCATAACTATGCAGGATTTTGGCTACTTATATGTAAGTCTCATCTATTTATTACCTATAATCACGGAATAAGATAATATGCCCATATTAAACTTGTAATTAGTTTCTATTGAAATGTCATGGCTGATGAACTGATATTGTTTGTTGGGTAAATAAGGTGTGATAGTATTTGATGAAAGCGCCATATGTTTGATTTATTGAAGGCAATGTTTGTAAACACTGCCTGCCTGCAAGATGATTCTTTTACTGTATTTATATAGCTAATTCGCTTCCTGTTAAAATTGACTGTTGTTTGACATTTTTTTTCCATTTTCATAGCCTGTATGTTTATGTATTAGCTGGTTTCTTACCTCTATATAACAAATATTGCAGCAAATTATTTTGCCTACCATGATGCATGCTAGCAGAACATTTGCTGCAGAACACTAATATTACAGTATGATTAAAATTGTTTAATTTTTACCATAACTACAAAAAGCATAAGAAAACTTGTATGTGTACACAATTCATTTATATGCTCTATTTCTCGGATATACATGTATTATTGCAATACTAAAATGTTCTCTATGAAATTGGTGCATTTGCATACTGTGGTTTCATCATAAGAATTTAGTTAAAACATATTTATTTATCCTGGATTGTGAAACAAGCTTAATGCTTATGTGAATCCCTCTCCAGCTAGCAGTTTGCGAGACTGGCGTTTGTAGCAACCCCCATTGAGCCTACTCTTATTGAACTCTACAAAGAGATTTTTAATGTGCATGGGGTAGTGCTCTACACATACACGGGACAATCTATATTCATCCCTTCCGAAGGACTAGCATTGTTCCTTGAGACCACTACATCGCTGGACTCTAAATTATTTTTAATTTTGGGGTATCAATTTTTGTGGTTTTCATGGGTTGTGTTGACCCCCAACAAAAATTTTTGTAGCATTGATCAGTTTGCTGCATTTAATCGAGACCACGCAAGAAAACCATGAACATTTTTATACCATGAATAATAATGAGACCACAGTATTTGGCACCACAAGACCTCACAGTAACTAACAATAGGAGGTTTTGCACCATAAAACCTGGTTCAACCCACAATTTCTTTTGAAATGCCTGTGCCAAGTCAGGACCATTGCTATCTTCAATTTCTCTGGGTTGTATTTGCCTTGTTTTGTCTTAAGTTCTTGTTTGGTTATTGATCATCCCAGTTAAATGGTAGTTTTGTTGTTACCTTTATCTAACAGGTTTCACTCCATTACTATGCTACCCTGTTCACATGAACACTTTAATTTAAGATATCTGTGCATGTTAACTCGGAAATATTACATGTGCATGGCCCTTAAATTCTGATGAAAAATATTAACATCTATTCTCAACACTGTTGGGATTTCTCTCTTTCTCATATATTTTGCTGGTTTAATAAATGGATATGTACCAGTTGAAAATTTGTTGCTTTTGTCAATGAAGAAAAAAACATCAAATGTCTGCGCCGATGAATTTTATTTTGTCTTCTCTTCCACAAGAGCAATATTAATTTTTTTTTTTTTTTTTGAGATTTCCCTGTCATTTAACTTTTTATTTGGAATTCAGTAAAAGACGTTTACGCATGTTAGGATGAGCATGTGAAAGCATTGTTAATTGAATTCCAAAGTTATATAATTAGGATTTAACAACTTCGGAACTGAAAGAGGCGTTCGTGTGAACAGGGTATGTTAAAGTTATTGGGAGAATGATAAGTGCCTGAAATTAAATGAACATATTTCTTGATTTTAATGGTTGAAAATAGTGAACTGTAAACCTTGAAGAAATGTAGCATCAAAGTACTTTGACATCAAGGTACCATTGATCCATAACATTTTCAAAATGTTAAAATCATTAAGAAGACACTGAATAATAATCATTTTTACAGCATCAAAAACTGGGTAAAGGAAAAATGGCATATTTAATTATAATACCTACTAGCAATTTACAATGCTCCATTAACTTTTCTAGATGATTATATATGTCTATATTTGATATGAAAGTTTTTAATTAAACTTGCTACCAAAGGTTATTATAATCATTAAGATCACATGTAGGAGGCTTATAGGTATACATAGTTCAGATACAAAGTGTGAACCTGAAAGCTTTTTAAGGGCAACTTCTGAGGTCTATTTGGTTTAGAAAAAATAACTAACCTTTAAAATTCTTTAATATAGACTAAACTAACCATAAATGATTCCTTAAGGGATTTTATGACTGGGCCTCATAGGGATTTGGTCAAAAGAAGACAGAAAGATTGATTGATTTTGCAGAAATTTTATGAAATCTTAGCAGTGTTAAACATTACAATAATGGTGTAACTTGCAAACCGTGGAACTTTCAATAGCTTTTTCATATTTAATTCGTGTGAAACTGCCAAGGTCATAAGAAGGGAGACCTTTAGCCAGTCAGTAGGTTAAAGGTTAAGTTCATAAGGCATGGTTCTAATGTAAATTCTATATAAGAATGTTGTAAAACTTGGGAACAAAGACTTAAGTTACAGGAAAAGTATAATACATGTATTCTTCTCCTACTATTTCATATAGATTGTGAAGTCTTAGTGATACCATGCTTTGATTATAGCTTTAACATTTATAAATCTCACAGAAACAACATATTAATAGTTTGATTTATGAATGAGATAAAATAAATTTATAGTTTTGTCTAAAGAAATTTACTATTAGAAAATTCTCAATTAGCTAAGAAGTATGTATGTATCTTTTTGTTCAATATATGTTTTCAACAATAAACAATAGTTATGAAAAAGTACATTTTTGTTAATGTTTGTATTCTGTTTGAGATCAAAGGTACAATACATGTGTATGTGAAATACAAGATGTGTTTTGACTTGGAATTAGCTTTTTAAAATAGTTTAATTTTGACCTTAACTATGTGACTTAATTGAATTAATACATTTGAAGAACTATGTATGGTTTTCACTGGTTTTGGACCCAAGCTTCCTTGGTAAGTGATTTCAAAGAATTGTACGTTCTATGTCTATAATGAATTAGACTGCAAGTCCAGCTTTTTGTAATCTAATAAACTACAGCATTAAATAGTACAAAGTAGCAATGGTTGATTTTGAACTTTTGCTATGAGTAACATTTTCAGTCTTCTTGAAATGTGCTGGTCCACTGGACCTGACTGGCAAAAATGGGCTAATTCAACTCTGGTCTGGCAAATTTGTAAAATTTACAACAGAAATGTTAGTTTGGTCCAGCGGTATCGTGTTAAGGTCCAACTTTTGTAAAGACACAGAATATTTTCATTTTCCATGCAAGCATGATATGCCCAGTTTGCATTACTACCAAATTAGTTCTAAATCTTATGCCAAAAGTAATAAAAATTCTCATTAATAGTACAAGATATTAATGCTTCTAGGAGAAGTACTTAGCATATGGATCCTGGTTAACCATATGACAATGTGTGAGCATGCATCTGTCACATTTCAACATTTACTCTATAGTTTTAATGTTGTTCTTGGTGTTAATATTAATCCTTTGATCTTTATTGTAAGGATATATGGAATCTGATTTTATCTGTTAAGTATTATGCATCCTCTCATTTTGAGCTAATCCTTAGGTATAATTGCTAATTTTATGGGCTATTTGTATTGTTTTAAAAGCATTTTATAGTTTCCTCAAAGGGCTTTCTTTTAAAAGTTTGTTGTTCAAAAGCAAACTGAAAAATTGAACATGCCATTTATTTTCTTCTTAAGATTTGTCGAAAAAATATATGAGTTTCCCACATTAGAACATCTGTAATATTATTTTCCTTCCTTTAAGTCTTTTAAATCTTTGCATGTATCTTAGTTTTGTCAGCAATTGATTTCAGAAAAAAACATTCAGGGGACAATTAAAGGGGAAATGTGCTCAGTAAATATTAAACTCACCAGATGACCCCTGTAAAGTGTTATGCCCCTTAAAAAGTAAAAAAAAAATCATGCTTATTGCTTATAAAAATGAACACTATAGCAGTAACATGTTCAATTTCATGTTCATCTTAAGGATATCTTCAAAGTCATCAGACCACCCCTTATAGAAGATAAATGCTCTGTAGAATAGACACTTATGGCTTATTGACCAGATGAGGGATTCAAGCTCTTGTGAGCCATTTGTTATGGCCTCTCCATGTATATTGTTAGAAGCAGAAAGGTAGCAATGGAAATTGGAATGTTTAAAGTTCAAAAGAGAAAGAAAAATCAGCAAAAAGCAACACGCAAAAACAGATATCATAAAAGCAAAAGTAAACAACTGAACAGCAATCTCAAGTCATAACTACTCAAAACAGCGTGCAGCGATCGCTGGTCACATTGAAGGCTGCTGGCTGTTTTCTGTTGAGGATTTTTTAGATTGTCATTTATATGGTAGGTTGTGTTGTGACACTTATTTCTTCTATCAGGTGCCCTGGAAGAATAAGCAGCTCCTTCTTGCTATAACACACCTGTCACTTTGCTAATGGTTAATTCAGTGTGTAAAAGTGGACAAAACAAAACTTTTTGGCATGAAATATCTGAGAAATCCCTTATTTGTCTATGAGTGCATGATGTCCTCCATAAAAACAACTATCAAAGAGCAACATAATCCTGTATGAGGAATTTTTTGTCAGATGTGAAGCTCCATCAAGAAAATGATGGTAAGTCCAACAAGTTCTGGAATTGAGATGTAGACTCCATAAGATAGAGCAGATGCAATGTTGTTGTTTCACTAGAAGGGATTGAAGTCAGAGCTTTTTTGAAAGTCTTCCTTAAGTGTCTATTTTGAGATTTAGATGTAAATTTGGTCAGGGTGCAAAGTGTAAATTTTGTCTGTCTGTCACAAATTAACAGGGAGATACCAAAAAAAAAAACCAACAACCCAGAAATTGCTAGTACTTGGACAATTACAAAATAAAAATTATCAGATCTTTTGAAACGGGATGGGGGTTGGGTATAAAAGCATACAAATTACCATGATGTGGCCTTATCTGGTACACTCTGAATCCATGGCCTTTGAAGATGCTTGTTTCATAGACACAGTTTCTTGTCCAAATTTCGCTTAATATTTGGTCCAATATTTTTAGGTGAAATTAAAAAGAAAATTGTATTTTTATGTCTTAAATAGAAAAAAAAGCTTAATGGAATCTGACAGAAATCTAAGATAAAACTAAATTATTGTATATTTTTACTGCCAAGAAACAGTTTCTGCTGGAAATCTGGCCATTGATTTTCTTTCTATTGATTGGTACTTCATTGAAATATTATATAGATAGAAAAATCAAATAAAAGATATTTGGCTTTAGAGTTATGGCTAGATACATATACAGTAATTCTATTTTTTCTTCCCTTGGGCTTTTCTTGCAGAGTTTCATTAAAACTGATTAATGTTTTTTTGAACCTCCAGAGATATCTCAGTGTTGGGAAACTAAGATACTGTTTACTTTAATGGGCCTTGTTTTCAGTCGTAATTTGCTGGAACAAAAGAAGCGTTGATTAAATATGTACAAAATTGAAATAAAGGATCCTTATGTCATCAAGGAATCAATCATCGCCATCAGTTGTGTAATTTGATGTGAAATAATTATTGACTTATATCTTCAAGTTTTTATCACAATCTATAACTAAACTAATTACTGACTTCTGTTTTAAATGTCACGGTAAAATTGATACGCTGCTTTCTTTGTCATCTACCCACTCTGAAGCTACAGTGAATTCTGTCCTTTCTAAGGGAATATCAATACATTAAATGATTTAAAAAAAAGTTGTTTGTTTGTTAAATATGATATGACATGATGAAATATGTACCACATGCTGTAAAATCCCATGACAAAGGGCCATCAGCTCAATGTTTGATATTGGTCTAGGATGTTATACAGCATGTGGTACAGATTTTGACATATTTTATTGTGCATTAATCATAGGCGTGATCGTCCACCAATTCCAACTGTTCAACTTTTCAAAGTAACTAGCTTGGCAATTTTAAAAATTGCTTAGCCAATTGGTTGAACAGATGAAACCAATTGACAAGAAAAATAAGCAGTGCAGTGCAGAAAAACAAAATATCTTACCAACTGTTCTGTTTCAGAGATGTAATAATATTTTCAATGTGACTTGGTCATTTCTGTCTGTCTGTGGAAGTTTAACGTCGTGACTATACCCTACAGGGTCTGCAGCGACGGCACCTGGTGGTATAAGTGCGTGTAGTCTGGTGCCTGGCCCGGCTAGTATGGCAGGAAGGAGCAGGATACATTGATTACTAAGATTATTTAAATATTTTCTGGCGAACAACGGCGCTTTTAAGGGCCAGGTAGGTTAGTCTGACAGACCAGTGATGGTCGATGGCAACTGGATACTTGGTCACTGTGGCGATTGATAATTGACTGGATTGGCATAACTGGTAGGTCTGGATGTATCCAAGTCCATGTCAGGTACTGGTATGCACGATGGCTAGGTCCAAGTTCGAGACTTGGTCATTTCAAAAACAAATAGCCAATAACAAAATATAAAAGAATTCCAAAATGTGCAAATTTAATCTTTATAAAGTCTGAGTACCAAAGGGCACATTGTTAATTTAAATCAAAATATATTAATCATCATAAGTTCATGAAAAATGTTCAAGGCATTATTATTTTTAAGGTATTTTTAATGCTTTAATATGTTCAAGGGAGACAATAATCTTGAGTTTTATATTGACTCTCACATTTATTGAGTTGACAAAAATTGTTTCCCTTTATTTTATTCAAGTACCCAAATAATTCTTTAAAAATGAAATACCTTGCATAATTTTCATGCACCTATTATGATTTATATTTATTTTTATAAATTAACAATGTGCCTTAAGGTATTCAGACTTTATAAAGATTAAATTTGCACATTTTGGAATTCTTTTACATTTTGTTATTGGCTATTTGTTTTTGAAATAACCAAGTCACATTGATAATATTACATGTATTACATCACTGAAACAGAACAGTTTGTAAGATAGTTTTTATTTCTGCACTGCACTGCTTATTTTTCTTGTCAATTGGTTTCATCTGTTCAACCAATTGGCTAAGCAATTTTAAAGATTGCCAAGCCAGTTACTTTGAAAAGTTGAACAGTTGGAATTGGTGGACGATCACGCCTATGATTAATGCACAATAAATCATTTTGTAAGTACTTTTGTGTTTTGAATCATGAGGATGCCATACAAAGGTATATAATAAAGGATATTGAGCCAATACACTAGCAACTGTGTAGGTTGTATAAACATAAACATCATAAACATCATTTTATTCCAGATCAGGAGCCCACGAGGAGCAATAAGAGATTACAACAATGAGAGAAAGAACATAATTGATAGTTTAACAAATACAATCAACTTACACATAAAACATAGAATAGTATCTAATTTACAACATCTATTTTCAAAAACAAAAAACACACCTTTTATTAAATGTTACTGTCAATGATAAATCTAGCAACAACATTTAAAATCTGAGTGTCTTCCAAAGTCAGTAAAAAAATGAATTTATTAAGAGTGTTTAGATTTGAAAAATTATGATATTTGTTTGAGACCAAATTAAATATATCCGCTCTTTTAACTTCAAAAAAATTGACACAAGCATAAGAAATGAATTTCATCTTCAATATCTCCGGATGAACATTTTTGACAAATTCTTTGTGATCTAGGAGTATTATTAAACCGGCCAGTTTCAATTTGTAATCTATGTGCAGAAATTCTAAATCTGCACAATGCCGTTCTCTGGTTAAAATCTTAAACACAATTAAGATAATTTTCAAAACAAAAATTATTTTTAAACTTCAAATAAGTAGAAAGCTTTCCATCAAGTTTTTCATCTCTTTGAACATGCCAGTTTTCAATCAGTTTACTTCTTAGATGTTTTTCAGTGAGATTATTAAAAGTTCCCTTTTTACAACTTCTTTTACTTATATCAATATCTAAACTTTTCAATAATTTGGTTACAAATGTATACCAAGACCATTTTTTGTGACTATCTAAGTTTTGACTACAAAGATATGCATCTTTTAACAATATAAATTCAGTAGAAATATTCTCTAACCTAAACCAATATCTTAGTATTGATTTGATAATATCATAATATAATGGAAATCTACCAACCTCTGATAAAACAGCAAAATTGACACTCTTTTTATTCACACCTAATATATTTTTAATAAATTTAATGTGAAGTTTTTCACACTGTACATTTTTGTAAATATTTTCATAATTAAAAGATGACCTGATCTTAGCAATAGATGCACAATAGCTACCCCATATTTCTGAATTATATAACAGTATCGGCTGAAGTGTATGGTTAAATATATGTAGACAAGACTTGACACTTGGATTCAAGCTTAAAAAATCACCTCTCAACTTATAATATGCTTTTAGAGCTTTATTATTAAGTTCATTCCTCATTACAGTAAAATAAACGCCTAAGTACCTATAACTAGAAACACATTCAATTAAATTATTTTGAAAATGGAAAGAATGCTGAATTTTTCTACCAGCTTTATTAAAAATTACTATTTTTGTCTTTTTAATATTCACTTTTAAGCACCAGTATATGTATATGAAAGCACTATATGATGGCTTAAAATCTGTATTCAAAACACTAATTAAGTCATAGAAAGAGGGTTATTTTAATTATTCCTTCACCATGTCGCTCACTACGAACCAATCATATTCAAAATAATTTTTACATAAGCTACCTTTGAAAAAACTACAGTATCATCCATAGCAGTGACTTTCTGATTAAATCAAGTTTTTAGGTGGTAACTAGCAACAGGTGTGTTATGACGTGACATTAAATAAAGTCTTAGTAAAATTTCTCACGTGCTTAGGTATTTAAAAGTTTGTCATTTTCAGACTTTCATTTGTTAATAATAGAATGGGAAGGTATTATTGCAATTTATAGATATGATATGAGGTAGTTACATTTGTACATTTGGTCAAAGCATACCAATCACATACACATGTATGTACAGCACGTCAGCAGTAGGTTTTCACATAGTGTTCTGTGATACACCATGTTTCATCCAACCCCTTTCAAAATTCTGTGCATCTAAAAAATGGTTTCAAACTCAAACAATTAACCAACCTTTTATTGTTGAAATAGAATTTTCTTAGATGTGACCAAAATCTTGTAGTCCCGTGCGGGGCCCGGGTGGCGAATAGGCCCGCAGCAGAGCCTAGCTTGTCGTAAGAGGCGACTAAGGGTCTTGGGATTCTGATGTCGGGTCGGTGCTCAGCCCACAGAGCGACCAAGTGTGTACCCTAGGTGGCTGAATAGGGTGGCCCTCGTCCGCGGGGGTTGTCAGGTCTATAATACGGAAACCCTGACCGCCGACCATAGTGGGCCAACGTGTTTGGAGAGTGCCACGCTTCATGCACGTAAAAGACCCCTTTGTGGACCGCCAAGTAGTGCACCACATAGGCTAAATTTTCCGCCCCTACCCACCTCTCCCCTTTTTCCTGTGGTTCTTCAAAATTTACCGGTCCTTTGTGTCCCACCCCATCCCCATATTTCATTTATCATCATCATCTCATGTTCATTTTATCATCCTTTTCATGTTCATCGCCTGTAAATAACCTATATAGCGTTGCACGGGCGTAAAACACCAACTCACTCACTCACTCACCAAAATCTTGTACCTTATTGATTCATGATTTCAATTTCCTTACTAACATAACCATTATTTTAACCTAGACGAGAAGCAATATCATAGAGGTTTTTTTGGGGGGTAATGTTTAAAATTTTATTTCTAATTTGTTTCTTAACACAAGAACCAGGAAATTTGATACAAAGCTCTTTATAATATTACCATGATTTATATTTTCCAATATGATTTCCAGGAAGTAGATTATACAACATGGTCATTAGAGGATAAAATATAACGCCTCAGAATTTCATTTATTTTCTGATTATATGGCATTGACAACTACAATTGACAGCTAAGTATTTTCAGACGGAAAAAAATTACCAAAATGGTCTACGTACTGCGATGAAGTTATTCCAAGACAATTGAAAATCATTATTGGTATTGGTAAAATGCTTACTAGGCTGTATTGTGTTCTAAATAAGTTGTCAAGGAATATTTCTTGTGGTTCTGGTAAAATGAGTTTGGTTTTTATTTCAAATTACTAGTGGAATATATGGTTGTGATCTGTTGGCATATCCCCTGTTCATCACACTGGGGTTTTCCTAATCTTTGTGGGTAAAAAACAAACTGGGAAGGTTGTTGTGTAAGATATAGCACAGAAGCTGAGACTGCTGTCTGTCCATTCAAACAAAGCAGGTGATAGTTGGATTTCTTATATTCTGTGAAAACTGTTGAGAGACAATAATTGCATTCTCTGAATAGATAAGTTGAATACAAGTGTGGGACTATATATCATTCTATGTTTGCTCACCTGATTTTAGTTTTGTCATGTAGGTAAGCTAGATTTTAACATTTAATTTAGAATTTAACTCTTGTTCATCCAATTGTCTTGTCTCATTTCAGATGGACTGCTCCTGTATGGAGCTAGCTCTTGAAGGAGAGAGACTATGTAAGGCAGGAGACTGTCAGACAGGGGTCCAGTTCTTTGAAGCAGCAGTCCAGGCGGGTACAGACGATCTGAAGACACTTAGTGCTATTTATAGCCAGCTCGGCAATGCCTACTTCTATCTGCAGGAATACGGCAAGGCTCTGGATTATCACAAGCTTGATTTAACACTAGCAAGGTAAGTGAACGATTTTAAAATACTAAAAAATACCTTCCAAGTTACACTGGCAAGCTTACATTTACCTTCAAGCAAACTAAGATCTACCATAAAAATACATGTATAATTACACAAATAAACTACACTGGCAAATAGTTAATATTTTATCATGAAACTACACAGATAAAGGTAATGTGTTACTATTGATATTAGACTGATAAAGTTTATGTTTTCTCATGAAAATTGCACTGGCATTAAAAATGATTGATCATTTAACTACACTGATTAATACACAAGATAAATTGCAACATAGGTTTAAAATTTGTTTGCAAAAGCATAATGTTATCATAACATCATGAACATGGAACATATGTTTATCATATGTTTGGTGCCTAGATGTTTTGTAACCATATGTTCAACATATGTCTGGTGCCTATATGTTTTGTTACCATATGTATAAGCATATGTTTGGTGCCTATATGTTTTGTTACCATATGTTTGTAATATGTTTGGTGCCTATATGTAGTGTAACCATATGTTAAACATATGTTTTGCCATGTTTATGATATGTAAAACATATGGTTACAAACATATGTTTATCATATGGGCATTAAATGTAAGGTGACCATATGATAAAAATGTATGTTAAACATTTGTAAGTTTAACATATGTTGCAATTTTTCCTGTGTATTGTTTAGGATTATCATAAAACCACACTGACATCAATAATCTAGGTGTGGTTTGTGTTATTATAAGAAACTGCACAATAACATTCACATTCAAAGAAATTCTTTGTCATAAAAACCACACCATTGAACAATATTGATAGGGGTCATTCAGTATTTTTCATCATGGCTGATGGTGTGTAAGTAAGGTAATTATTCTGGAATTGTGACTAGCTGATCATGAATTTATGCCAGCTCAGTATTTTTAATTTACACTTGCAGGGTAATATTATGACCAAATTAAACACCCTAAACTCCTACTCAGAATGACCTGAATAATATCCATTCATGAAGGCTGACTTGTTTGACATGTGGGAATGTCAATATTTTCTAGCTTTTGTCTCCTGTATTTCCTGGATAAAATATTTACCAAATCTCACTGTGACAAATATCCTGAAGTTCAGCATTTTTTGACCTCGCAATCCTGTTTTATTTTTTAAACTTTGTATTTTTAGGAGAAATACTTCCTTTTTTCATGAAACATTTGTGAATTCTTGAATTTAAACAGCATGGAACTGTCAACCTTTTATTCAATTGTTTGGAAAAAAATCAATAGTAAATTAATATTTCCTTTTGAGGAAACATTTTTTTTGGTTTTCAACATGTCTGAAAGCTAGAAGTGTTTAAATTTTAGTGTTCCCCTTACATATCTTTACCTTGATGGTACGAGGTTGCAGTTAGCTCCCTTCAATTTTCGTTGTCCAGTAATATAGTTCTTATAAAAACATAGTATTTCCTTCAAATTCTATTGTAATGTTAATTTAAATAATAAAAAGACAATCTTTGAATGAAATGAGAGATGACTGATTGTAGATATTGATCAAATTTGAGTTTTTTTAGAATTCAGTGATAAAGTTGTGATTCGGCTTAGTGCAAAAAGGTGAATTTTACAATTTTTTATGCTCTTCCGCCTTGACCCCCAGAGGGGTCAAATTTAAATAAAATTTTCTAAAACATTAAACGGTAAAATTTTCTGAATTTTTCACCAATTTATGGAAAGCTAATAAATTTTATGTGGTCAAAATTTCTTTGGGAAAAAAATGGTGCAATTTTTGGCCGGATTTCACGGAGTGAAAAATCCGGGTTATAAAATGGTGAATGTCGGGCGGGCGGCGGGCGGGCGGGGAAAAATTTTTCGTAACAGTTTTCTCAGCAACTACTAATCACAGCCACTTGATATTTGGTATACAGCATCAGGGTGGGGTCCCATAACGTGGGAACCGATTTTAGGTCTGTCACTCACCTACTTCCTGTTTAACGAAATCCGGCCATTTTTGACTTTGACAGATTTTTTTAAATTCACAAAACGTTATATTGAAAATGCATTGCGAGCTAACTACCACCTCATGCCTGATATTAGACAATGTGTTTTAACTTGAAACAAAAAGTTTCTTAGGTGTGTATAGCTCCTTTTCTAAAAAAAATGAAGAATTCTTTAGACCCTTAAGGAGTTCACTGGTGTTGCTAACAGGCAAGCTGTACTACTAGTGTCCAAATTTTTTGGAAGTTGTTTCAAAGCCTTTTGTATGTTCTTGGTAATGATCCATGTAAGTCATAGGTTAACTACCTCGTATCAAGAGTATTAATCTTACTGGTACTTAAATTACAAGTAAAATCTTGATTGTTATAATTGAACATTGACTTCTGAAACTACCATACCATTTGATATGACTTTCTTTATGGGTAGATGATCTAAGAAAACTTATGATTACATAGTATTTTTCTGTTTGTCGTGATGCTTATGTCTAAAAAAATCTTTTATAACGTCTAGAGATGATTGACTGCTAATTGTTTTCCGATTTGCAATTTCCCAAAAATATATGTTTAAATCATGTCTTATACACTGGTAATCCAACATTTCATATAAAAGCATCTGGTTTTATTTTTAGGTTTATTGGTAAGTGTGGAATTTATTTGTTAAACAAAATATTTTTTTTTAGCAAAGTCAAGTTAGAACGATATTCATCCATTGAATTTTGGGATTAATTCAGCTTATGACGTCTGTGTATTATTAATAACACTAGGTTTGTGAAGGCAATTAGCACTTTCATCGCACCTTTTCAACCTTTAGCAGTTTGAGTGTTTGGTGAAATATTGAAGGATTTTCATTCTTTTACAGAACATTAGGGGACATGATCGGAGAAGCAAAGGCTAGTGGTAACTTGGGAAATACTCTGAAAGTTCTTCAGAAATTCGATGAGGCAATAGCTTGCTGTCTACGACATCTAGAGATCTCAAGACAACTAGCTGATAGGGTAAGTACAAATAAATTTTCATGTTTTCTTTCCTTTCTTGTTTGGTATTGTTTCCATGTTTAATTAATTAAGTAGACCATTAGGTGCCAGAATTAAAATTTTCAACCAGACAGGCAGTAGAACGTGTTTTCTGAGCAAAAAAAAAATCAAAAATTGTAGTTATAGAATAACCAATGTATTAACTATTTCTTGATGAGATGAGAATTTTGAATCACTATAATAATTGTATAATGTCACTCTTCTGAAAAATATGGTATTACAGTATGATTTATAGATATATTATGAATATTTCTTTTGACAGATTGGTGAAGCCAGGGCACTCTATAACCTGGGAAATGTGTACCATGCCAAAGGAAAACACATGGGAAAATGTGGTGATCAGGATCCTGGGGAATTCCCCCAGGAAGTCAAAGATGCATTACAAAAAGCTGCTGAATATTATGAGTGAGAATATAAATGATTTTTAAATAACTCTCTTTGCTTACAACATCCTTAAGAATAAATTCATACAAAAAAGACTTTATTAACACAACAAACAAGAGACAAACAAAAAACCATTTGCATAGAAGCATCGATTTTAACTATAAACCATGACATATGATAATTAGGAAGGCAGTTAACAGTAGTTAAATAGTTGTGAATATGTTATTACCTGCATTGTGTAAGGTGGAAGAAATTCTAGGAGTCTGTTTACTCCATCTGTCTGTTATGCAATACAGGTACCTGTTTCATGTACTCTGCAACTGACAATTTTACACTGGATATTTCTGAATTTTCAACGCAGTGATTTTATACAGGTCTAAGATCTGCATATCCCATTTGAGCTGATTTGATAAAACAATGCAATGATGACATGTCAATTTTCACATCTGAAATCTGTAATAGGGGTAATCTGAAAATCTTAACACCTTACCTTACTCTTTAACTTTCAGAAATTTACACAGTGATCACAAACAAGTTATGCCAGACATCAATGGGTTTTGTTTTATTTAAAAAAAAAACTTTTTATTTTAGGGGATGTTCCATATAAATTCCATTTCATATCTCCTAGAATTTAATGAATCTGTATCCTGTATCAATCTTGAATCAAAATGAATAGCTTAATTCAAAACCAAATGAAGGGGGTACCCAACACTTTGACTAAAACAAAATTGTGTGTTTTAATTTTCCTGAAAGTTTGCAAAAATATGTACTTTATTCAAATAGATTTCATTGCAAAATCTTAAGAAAATCAAATCATAGGTTTCTTGGAAAAATTTTCACTGAACATGAATGAGTTTCAACATTTAATATATTGATTGAGAAGCTTGATTTCTTTGAATTAATGTGCCTGACTAAAATGTTCAAGTGATATTTTAGAGTTATTTACCTAAAGTGTTCTGTGCCCCTTTAAGTAGTTATTTTTCTTTTTTCAGAGAAAACCTACGACTTGTAAAAGAATTAAATGATAAAGCTGCTCAAGGGCGGGCGTGTGGAAATTTAGGCAATACTCACTATCTGCTGGGAAATTTCAAACTGGCGATTCGCTATCATGAAGAGGTATTAGATAATTTAATGCTGCAACATAACTTTATAATGGATCCTTCTATAGTTTTATGCAGATGTTTTTTTGTAACAGATTTGTAAGCGACTACTCATCATAGCCAGCATGAACATGGAATCCTATATCTTGGGATTCCAATTCAGGTCTGTTGCTCAGCTATTTCCTGTTTTATGAAATCCAGCCATTAGGTCTGTGATTGGTCTTTATTGTCTATTTATAGAGACTTTCTATAGCCAAAGAGTTTGGTGACAAGTCAGCCGAGAGGCGAGCCTACAGTAATCTGGGAAATGCTCATATATTCCTGAATGAATTTGAAGCTGCGTGTGATGACTATAGGTAAACTGTAATGGAAGAAGGTATAGGTCATAGAGGGATGTGAAATAAATGTCCGTGACAGTGTGTCCTTACAAACAGTAAAAAGAAAAATATTCAATTGGAGTACATTTAGCAGACTTCATGTTAAAAACTTTATATATTGTTCAAGATAGCAGTGAGATGTGGAAAATGTTCATAACGTAACATTCATAGGTCAACAGACTAAAATCTAACTAAACAATTTACTCAGGTTAATAACAAAAGTACTACTGATAGACACACAAGAGAAAAAATTCTTACCATGTAAAAATGGCGAGACCTTCAATGTCCTCTCCACAACACAGAGCAGGGTCATAGAGGTGTCTCTTTATATCTGTGTGTGTCACACTTTTGTTTACCATTTATTTTGCAAAAACTGTTAAACAAATTAACAATAGACAAGTACACAAGGAAATTTTTATATTAAAATTAAGACCCCAACGTCCTTAACAAGCTTACAAGAAAGTACCTGACAAATTATTATAAACGATGTCTGATGCAGATTTCATCTATTAAAAATAAGATTTAAGAATAGTAACACAATGTATTCAAAAGTGGTCTTACAATCATGTAAATCTTACCTTACAGGAAGTCTTTGCAGATAGCCAAACAGCTAGGAGACAAGGCATTAGAAGCTCAAGCCTGTTATAGTTTAGGCAATACATATACATTATTAAGAGACTATGAAAAAGCTATAGAATATCATTTAAGACATTTAGAAATTGCTCGTGAATTAGAAGATCGGGTGGGAGAAGGCAGAGCATGCTGGAGTTTAGGGAATGCCCACAAGGCATTAGGAAACCATGAAGATGCTTTACCATATGCAAACAAACATCTACAAATATCAAGGGAGGTAAGTTCTACTGTATAAGTGGGTTTTTATCGTGAGCAGAAAATTATGTGTTTTTGGTATAAAAAGGAATGGTTTTAAGTTTACATGATGTAAAGGTCACTGTTCAATATTCAGATTGTCACTTTTGTTAGGTCAATTAATATTTTATGTGCTCTGATATTTGTTTCCTGATAATCCCAGTGAATAAAGTAAAATTAAATCATTGTTTTAAAAAAAAACCACTTATACCGTACATATAGGTGTTTTATGCCAATTTTTCTAGAGGCATTATGAGGTGTTGTTCTGTTCTTTAAGAGCCAATTTCAAATTATATGGAAGGCATTCATTGGCTAAAATCCTAGTCTATGTAACACACAGGCAAATAAAAACCCATTAAAAGCAAATAAAAACGAAAAATGCAGTAACAGGTCATAATTGTCCACAATTGATCTTACACTCTTTCCATACAGGTCCAAAAATTTATAACTGATTTTCTTTACACTTAACACTTCAAACAGTAAAAAAAAAGATAGAACACATGAATATGCAATTATTATATGTTAATAGTATGCTATTTGAAAACTGTGAAAATTAACACCGCTAAATAGACATTTGGATTGAACAGGCAAAAAATAAGCAAACCTGAGATAAATTGATGTGTTAAAGGTATTTGTATTTTTATTTGAGACAACTGTATGTGTTTTTATCTGCTTTTTCCTTTCCTTTACCCTTAGATAGGAGATGAAACAGGTCAAATGACAGCTGAGATGAATTTGGTAGATTTACAGAAAGCTTTGGGAATCACAGAGATCCCAGACATGTATGTATGAACCATTAAAATATATAGCCATATTGCACTGATTACTGTGGTTTCATTAATATTCGTTGGGTATCAATTTTCATGGTTTTCGTGGGTGGCCTTTGTCCATGAAATTTGATATCCACGAAAAGGAAATTTAACATTGATCTGTATGCTTGAGACATCAAAAGCATGAAATTAGAAATCCACGAATTGGTCCTTTTTCATCAAACCACAAAAAATGGTAACCACGAAAATAAATGAATCCACAGTAAAACACAAGTCTGGGCTTGGCTTTCATTTTCACATTTACTTAAAAATATTTTGGTAGTTACAATTCTTATATTGCCTTTGTGTAATTTAGAGCAGTACACATTTTGTAATCTTGAGCTATGAACTAGACTCTGAAATATTGAAATGCTTAATTTGACATATTTTATCGTAGCTTCTTGCTAGAGATTTTTAGACAGTGTTTAAAAAGATTGAGACATGGAAGTTCCATTAAACATACAGAATGATATGTTCTGCTGAAGTCATGAGATATGATGGATATCGGTGAATATAATGGTCAAACTATGTACAAAATGTACAATTCAAATAGTAGAAAAGAACTAAGGAGTCAAAAGGCTATTCATTGATATTTGTTTAATCTCATTAACATTGCCATAACATTGCTCAAATTGTGTTGTTTCTTCTTCTTCAGGAAATTGCAACCCAAAGACGAAACAGATTTACCATTGTGTGAGTAAACAGAGAGCAAGAAATTTATATATTCTTTTATGGTTGAAAATAATGTTGTAATGTAAGCATACTAAATTTTAACTAGATTTTAGCAGTTACCTTTTCTATGTTCGTAATTGGAATTGTTCAGCAAATTTATATTGATGTGAATACTTGTATCTTAAAAAAACCTGAAACAAACATATGTGAATAGACCGAAAAATGCTTTCAATCTTTATTATTTTAATCCTGAAAATCCATGGGAGTATGATATTATCATGAAACTTATGCAGATATACATCAAGTACCAACAAACAAAAATCATCATAACATTTTGTTATTTTGGAAAAAAGACATGTTGCAATGTGGGCACCATTGAAAATATTCCTGATAATCTTAGTGTGGCAAATGTTTGGCTTTTCTTTTACAGCAAGAAGACCATTCAGAAGACATAGCATGGAAAACATGGAATTGATGAAGCTAACCCCAGATAAGAAGGTGAGTATTGTGAACTGAAGACGTTACTGTAATATTTTTAGAAGTAAATCACTATTTAAAAAACAAAATATTTTTACTTTGAAAAAGCATTAAATAAGAGTTAGAAACAAGAATCCTACCACTTGTATTTTGCTATCTAAAAGATTAAATCTATCACAATAAAAACTGAAAAATATTTCAATGTTTTTTTAAATAAAGGACAAGTACTGCATTATTAGGTAAACCATGTAACATTTATAAAATAAATAAGTGTTGTAAAAGAGCCTTACAGACAAAACAGTTGTAGCAAACCAACAATCTGGTACATGTAAAGCAGTAGACTCGGTTAGAACCAAAATTGGCCCAAAATTTCAACTGGGTGTAAACTTTATGAAATTAATGCCAAACATGTTTTAAAATGTTGTAATTTAAGAAATAACAAAAACAAGTTTTAAAATATTCAGCAGCTTGGAGAAAACTTGGCTGGAATCATATGATTTGATGAAATTTATAGCTTTTTGGCATTTTTTTAGTGTTTTTGGATAGAAATTACTTAAATGAACATAGAGCCCATGTGTTGACAAAAATAATTTTGTGATGAAATGCTTATTTTTGAAAGACAAATAGATGGGCAAAGAATAACTGTTGTCAACGATTGCGCTCTATACTAATTTCAAGAAAAACCTCTTGTAAACCCTAATAAATGAAGCATGTTAATGACATCATAATATCATGCATAATGTTGTCAGCATGTGAAATCGACTAACTATGTAAAGTTTGGTTATCTAACTACTAGATTACATCTAAGATGAGAATTTGTGCAAAGATGGGGCTGATTTCACCCCTTCCTGAACATACTCCTTTAATGAGTTTGGCTTTAAATACTTTCAATCTGTAAATTCAATGGTTAAATGTTGGTTTTATGCATATGATGAAAAATTCTAATATTGTGTCCGTGTGCATTATCTTGATAGACATAAATTAAAAAAAACATTTACTTATAACTGTGTATTATGATTGTAGGCTGAGCTGATGAATGGTGGTGCTCGACCAAAAGTCCCAAAATTTCAGAAATCAGCGAGTGTTGCTGCAGAGTCAGATTTATCTCATTCCAACAGAAATAAAGACAAACTACAAACCATTCAACAGGTGACTACTGTGTTTTCATTATCTTGATAACAGCAATTTGACTTTTTATATGTGATATTATCATGGTGTGCCACACTGCTTGTACTCATTTTAGTTTTATTACCTATCTACATCCTGTTTACCAATTTTGAAGTAAAATTTGTCATAACTGATAGCTCTACTTCAATATTTGGCCGGTTTCACAGAGTGAAAAATCCGGGTTATAAAATGGTGAATGTCGGGTGGGCGGCGTGCAGGCGGGGGAAAATTTTTCGTAACACTTTTCTCAGCAACTACTAATCACAGCCACTTGATATTTGGTATGTAGCATCGGGGTGGGGTCCCATAACGTGTGATACGATTTCAGGTCTGTCGCTCACCTACTTCCTGTTTAACGAAATCCGGCCATTTTTGACTTTGACAGATTTTTGTAATATTATTTTAAAAATCACATGGACCTGATTCAAAAAGGCTGCTTATCTTAGAATTGCAGTAATATGATGGTTTTTAAAATTTTCTAGTTTTCACTAATAACAGTATAAAAGTAAATCAAAGCATTTGTTATGAATCAAAGATGATTTTACATACAACTGTTTTAAATAATACCAGCCCTAAGTATTGCATATTTTTAGGTGTCATTTGATGATGAAAGCTTCTTTGACTTACTGTCGAAGTTCCAGAGTAGACGATTAGATGACCAACGCTGTTCTTTCCAGTTAGAACCAGTTACGCCTAGAACTAGTGTAGATAAAGGAAAACGTGTCACAGGTACCTCAAAATACTTTAAACTCTGCATATATTCTGGTTTATTTTTCATTTGGAAGCTTTTGTTTTAAACTTTTTACCTGTATATTTCTCAAAATTGTACATAATATAACCACGCAATCTATTAAGTTTCTATATGCAGCTTGTTAAGGTAAAATGTATTGCAAAGAATTAATGCATATATATACATGTATCTACATATACTGAATTATTCCCTCTATGTATAAGAATTTTCTTATATTTCCTCTCAACTTTATTAGAACATTTCATATGCTTTACATCCTTATCTTATGTCATCACTTGGTTCGAAATGCATATACCAAGTCAGGACCATTGTGATTTTTATTTTTATTCCTATATGCATCAACTGTGAAAATTCATAGGGTGATAACTGTGAGGACTTATTTACAGTTTTTTGGATAATCTTTTTCTTACTTAAAGACTTAATTATTGGGATGGAGATTTCTCAGATATTGTAACAGCCAATAAAGCCAAATAAGCCATGTATGAAAATTTCCATTATAACTGTTACTTTTGATGTTCCCTGTATGCAAAGTTTTGTTTAATTTGTTGTTCCCTTTATTCATACTGTAGGTTTTCTGCCTCCTCCAGGTAATAGCTAGTTTAACCCTTGGGAAGGACACAAAATCACATATCAATGTTACTAAAGCACTTCTTCACAAAAATCCACTAACTTCACAAACACATTAACATGTACACATGTCATGGTCACATAACAAGGTCACATTAGTTGAAGATAGTTGTCATGTGTATTAGAGCTATTTCAGGAAAAATATATGGAGGTGTTGGAAGTCTTATACTGTGAAAGTATTAATATTCATGAGGTATGAGTATCACAGTTTTTGTGGATGAGGCAAACCACGAAATTTAAATCACAACAAACAACAAATTTTCCATTGCTGTTGGTAGGGAATAAGATAATTTCATGAATCCATGAATATGCATTTTCCTCCCAATCCATGTAAATAGATACCCACAAATTTAAGTACTTTCACAGTAATATTTTTCAAGATGGGTTATGCAGTTTGCAAAGAAATTTAAAGTAGATTCTTTTGTATCATTATTAGGCAAATGTAGATGTGAAGGGGTCTTGGATACATGCCTTCCAAGCCACCAAAATTATTTCTGGAATAGCCATGTTTTAATAACATTTGTAACTAGTTTTTAAAGGAGTTTTAAGCTGAAACATGTTTGGTTGATAATTGCAGTATTATCACTTTCATTGGTTTACACAGGGCCTTAAGTTTCAAATCATCAACTTATTCTGTGAAAAATTGCTAAGGTTAATTTTTGGCCGGATTTCACTAGTGAAAATCTGGGTTATAAAATGGTTAATGTCGGGCGGGCAGACAGGGGGCGGGGAAAAAACTTTCGTAACAGTTTTCTCAGCAACTACTAATCACAGCCATTTGATATTTGGAATACAGCATCAGGGTGGGGTCCCATAAAGTGGAATTCGATTTCACGTATGTCGCTCATCTACTTCCTGTTTAACAAAATCTGGCCATTTTTGTCTTTGACCCATTTTTTTTTATCAGAATCCTAATGGATTCACATTTTGGTGAATCTCAACATTTTTAATGGATAAAAAAAGAAAAAAGGTATTTAGTAATAATACATGGCATAACACAACATAAGTTGTGAGAGAAATAAAACATGTGGGCAATAAGGTGCACATACTGGTACAAGTCTTTCTGAAAGTTTTATTTAAGCAATGGTTCCGCCATGCCAGTATCAACATCATATTGTCTAGGTGTTTGTTACTTCTCAAGCCTTTTTCGCATTGCTTATTCAGATGAATCAAATATTTGACAAAGTTGTATGTACGTATTGTAATTGTAACTTTGTGTAATTGTAGTATCGTCCCCTGGTGCTCAGGAGTTCTTAGACATGGTTGCTGGGATACAGGGGTCAAGGATGGACGATCAGAGGGCAGACCTGAGATTCCCAGGGCTGAACTCCCAGGAAGTCATTGATCAGATACTTCAACAGAAAGAAGAAAATGTCCCTGATGATAACTTCTTTGAAATGTTAATGAGATGTCAGGTAAGCTTTAGAATACAAAATCAGCTTAGGTGTAAAACACTGAAAAAATTGTTGGAATTTTCTTTATGTTAATTAGGAGCGTTGATGTTACTTCTTTTGTTCAACATGTATTTGTTTCCATTGTAGTCTTGTCACATTTATATACATATATGTAAATGTATTTTCAAACTATGAAAACTAAAAATCATTAAGTTTATGAGAACTACTGTTCATTCATTTTTAAAATTATGTATAAGATCATCCATTTCTTTTTAATTCAAATGTTAAGGCAATCACCAACATTGGCTTTACAAAAATACTCAGAATGCTATTTTCAAGTTGTGCTGTAAAGATTATTTCACTCTTGTTGGCGGGATTTCTTGAAGTGAAAATAAGGAATAAAATAGAGTATGTTGGGTGGCCAGTGAACAAATTTTCTTAATAATTGAAGTCTTATATGTATAGCATCTACATTGGACCCCACATTGCAAGATTTTATTTCAGGTCTGTAACAGACTGTTGCTCACCAACTTTCATCTCAACAAAATCAGGCCATTTTTTCTACCATCCATTCAATTTGTCTCAAAATTATTTTTATTTCAGGGAACAAGAATGGAAGACCAAAGAAGCTCTATACCAATAACCAGACCAGCCCCTACAGTACCAGATGAAGATTTCTTCAGCCTAATCCAAAAAGTACAGTCCAGCCGATTGGACGAACAAAGGACACATGCACCTAATCAGCCGCCAGATCCTGGCAAGAAAAATAACAAAAAGAAATAGCATTTTGTCCTATAAATTATTATTTTGTGTCTGTTTTTGTTGTATAAAGGATAAATGTTTGGTAGATCAGGGTGCTGTTTCTTAAAGGGATTGAAAATTAACCAATTTTTGTCCCATCTAGTTAAAATGGGGTAAAGTGTATCACTTTATGAAGCAGCACCCAGGTCTTTTGAATGCATTGGTAGCAAGAGTGTTATGTTGAAGAATAAGATTTTATGAAGGGTTTAGATAAAGGGAATCTTGTCTTATTTGGTAGTGCTGCCACTAAACAGTCAAGAAATAAAAGGCTTTTGATATTTTGTTAGCTCTAGTATGGCAATACCATAAAATAAAGATTCTGCTGCCACAAATTCTCTACCATTTATGGTAACAACAAAACGATACTTCAATTTTGAAATGTGTAATATACAACATATTATTTTAATTGATGATCTCCAATATTTTTGACGAATAAAGTATGAATTGTTTGATATTAAGATCAAATTCAGAATATTTTCTTTATACTATACTACAAACACTGAGGTAAATCAAACATCATGTGACAGCACTACCAAAAAAGTTATTTTTTGCAATTAGTTGTTTAATATTGCTTAGATATGCTAAGTTGGGACCAGAACAATTAGAAGTATGAATTTTCTTTTTTTTTCTTCTTAATGTTAATATTTTTGATTCGGTGCAATAGTCTTGTTTATCATGTTTGTTTTTATGAATGATGTTCATTGCTAATTAGATTAGTTTATGAGTTTTTATTGTTCATTTATATTTGAATGAATGTTTACTCTACAATGGTATGAATACAATATTCCATTTTGCATATCAAGACATTATAGAATGTATGGGAAAGTGCTTAATGTGTATTTTTATAGTTTATAGAAGTGTACTTGTCATTATATACTGCAGGTAGATATACAAAAATAGTACATTGACTTGACATAAAAACTTGATGAGAATGAGGCTACGAGCTGAAAACGTGAAGTTCTCTTGAGCGCTTTCTTGTTACGAGCTGAATTTGTATTAAAACAATTTTATGTCGAGTCAGTGCACTATAACATGTATTTATACTGCAATATCTTTTTATTTTGTTTGAAAAATTTTGGACAAAATAATAAATTAAAAAGACCTTCTTCTTTAAGGTCAAATCACTTGCCAGTCATAAGCAAAAAAAAAAAGAAAAGCAATTTAGTTATCTATTGTCATGAACATAGTAGCTCAATCAGAGTTTGAAATTTTGAAACTTTTCATGATTTGAGTATAGGACCTTCAAGTCCAAAGCTTTAATCAGTCAAGTCAAAGTCCCAATTGTAAAGAATTTTGGCAATATAAATGTAATATTGTATGCATGAATGTAATCATGTGCCAATTACTTGTCATTTGAAAATTGCGTCCATTTTCTATTTACTAAGATTCTTTTGTACGTAATTATATAAAATCTATTTGAAGTTTAATTTACTTTCAATTTATCATGTGGTTATTTGTTATATGTGTTATTATAGAATTACAATATACAAATATTTTAGGGTTATTTCAGGAATCTTTACATGAAGGAAATTCATCATATGGATGTGCATAAGAAAATTTTATTGCTCTTAAATATTCTTCAGGGGAGATAATTGGACTTTATAATGTTTGGGCAGTTTGCTCAATATGTAGCAGGGGTATCTAAGAGTTTTAGCTGATTCATTGTATTCCATGTTTAATTAATAGGTTTTAACATCATACGTTTTATCTACCAAATTTCTACCACATAAACAGCAATACCTGAATAGATTAATCATCAAAAGAATTATTTTCATTGCACTCTCAGGTAAAACCACTGCCATAAAAAATTACTATATAATCACAAATATTTAACTCATGTAATGCACTTATAGCTTTTGTTTTCTTGCCAGGCAATATTTATTTGAAAGATTTTTTATGGCAAACTGTTGCTATTAAGGATTTTTTTTTTCAATATTCTTTTAACAATTTTTTCTAGACATTTTTGCTTACTTCATTTATTTTTTAATGGCATCTTGAAGCTATGATTGACATAGAATACATGTACTAGAAATATCATTCTCTCTATATATATTAAGACTTCATGGAATCTCATTTATTTTATTGTGTTCAATATGATTTGAATCAAAACTTATACAGGAATCTCCCACCTTGATTTTACAAAGACAATCTTTAAGCTTTACTAAACATTATACCTTATATATCATTTGAACTAGTTATTGAGATTATATCTTTTGCAGTCAACTATGACAACACGGCCTTCTCTAGCCAAATATCATTGTATTATAATCATGTATAGCATGTTATTTTCATGGTGGTTTAAAAAAAAAAAAACAACATATAATGCAAATTTTTCATAAATACATTTACAAAAATGTGAAAATTAATCCTGCAAAATTTTTCACATACCTGATGTAACGAAAAATGTGAAAACTTACCCCTGCTAAAATAATCTGCTTTGCTATATGTGTGAATAACGGTAGCAAATTTCATTAAAAGTAAAAAAAAATATTTCTACAAATTTCACAATTGATTATTCAATAAGATACATAATTTATATGTGTTTCAATATATAAACAGGGTTGAGCAAGAAAGAAATCCATTCTTCATTTTTATTTCATCCAACTCTTTGTCAAATGGAATCATATTAACTATGTTTTATGAAAACTAAAGCAATGTGACCTATTTAACTATCCCTGACTCTGTGTCAATAACTTCCATAATGTTTCTCTGTCTATAAATTGTTTTAATGTATTCTTTTATTTTGATCAGCAATACCTTTCCTTTTGTTGTACAAGAACAGATTTTAGATCTGGAATGTTTTGAATACTGGTAAAGTTTTTAATCAGTTTAAACTGCTTACAAATTGTATTTTCTTTGTGGGTATTTTAAATATACAAGGCATAAGTACTTAGAATAATATATTTTATTATATTCTAAAATAAATTTGACTGTTCATAAGATGGTTCTCCACTTAACTGTATTTGACTTATTTAAAAAGCAAATTATACATTGTTTTGATTTTTAAAAAATGGTCAGACATTTTCAGTTTACTACTTGTACTAAATGTCATTTTGTGTGCAGGGGTATAAACCCTTCATCTTGTTTATCGTCATTATTGTTAATCATTATCAAGTACAAAACCATTATCATTCAATGTTATTGTAGAAAGAATGTATAAATTTTTCATAAAAATGAAGTAAAACAAAACTCGTTGTTTCCATATTTTTATGGCCCGACCATGTATGTGGATTGGACATATAGTTTTACCCTTGTCTGTCCCTCCGGGCGTACGTATGTACGTCCGTAACACTTTGGTTAAGTTCTTGGTTAAGGTCCATTACTCGGATACTAGATGTTGGGGGTCAATGATATTTCATCACTAGATGGGTCTTGGGTAGGGCTACACCACCCACTAGAAATTAGGTCACTGTGACCTATATTTTATGCATGAACAACTTGGGTTAAGTTCTTGGTTAAGGTCCATAACTTGGATACTAGATGTTGGGGGTCAATGATAATTCACTACAAGATGTGTCTTAGGTCAGGTGACACCATCCACTAGAAATTAGGTCACTGTGACCTATATTTTACGCATGAATGACTTTGGTTAAGTTCTTGGTTAAGGTCCATATCTCAGATACTACATGTTGATGGTCAATGGTATTTCACCACTAGATGTGTCTTAGGTAACATGACACCACCCAATAAAAATTAGGTCACTGTGATCTATATTTTATGCATGAACGACTTCGGTAAAGTTCTTTGTTAAGGTCCATAACTTGGATACTAGATGTTGGGGTTCAATGATATTTCACCACTAGATGTGTCTTGGGTAACATGACACCATCCAATAGAAATGAGGTCACTGTGACCTATATTTTACGTATGAATGACTTTGGTTAAGTTCTTGGTTAAGGTCCATATCTTGAATACTACATGTTAGGGGTCAATAATATTTCACTACTCAGTGAGTCTTGGTACATGGCACCACCCACCAGAAATAAGGTCACAGCGACCTATATTTTACACATGAACACTTTTGATCAATTTCTTGGTAAAGGTCCATATCCCAGGTAATACACATTGAGGGTCAATGATATTTTAAGAACGGGAGGGCCATCCTGTGGCTCATAAACACATTATCTAGTTATTACAGTTTTTGTCCAGATTTCTAGGTAATAAAATTGGTGAATGTTGAGGGACAGGTTTGCAGGGGAAGACATTTTTTTAGCAACTGTCAAGCATATTATCTTGATATTTGGTATGCAGCATTATAATTGGGTCTTATATCAGGGGATAAGATTTCAAGTCTTGTCACTCCCCTATCCTTGTTAAACAAAATCCATCTTTTTTTTGCTTTGATAGATTTTTATCTGATTAATTCAAAAAGAATGCATGTGGATTAATAGTGCATCAAACAAAATCAAATTAATTCAATTAAAAAATACCAAAGCATATAACTAAAGGTAATGTTAAATAATGGTCATTATCAGTAACAAATGATGCCTACAACATGATTTGCCCTTGTATCTGTCTGTTTTTTCAATTTACTTCAACACTTTTGTGTTGAACAACACATCAAAGCTATGAATTTCAAAATTGTCAAACCCTGAGGCTATCCCTAACCCAGACATAATCTGATGAGTCTTGAGTAGACAAAACATGTGTCAGTCAACACAAACAACAACAACATGAAGAAACGTCACAAAAATACACACACAAAAAGGAACAGCAATTGGAAGCACAGACTCAAGTCATAAAAGTGAACTCATGTGTGCTCTGGCTCTTTAAAGAGCTAGTATATTTAAGCAGTGACAATGGATTATCAAATAGGTGACTTTTGACATTTAACAATACTTTAAAGCAAGATCAAAAACTTTCTTGACTTTTGCATATATCACATGGACAATGCAAATATCTCAGAAACAGTGTAAATCTGTATCTCCATGTCTCTGTGACTGTCTTTTCTCTTTTCAGTTCTATTTTTGATAAGAGCAACATTATTTGTTTAGGGGGACATGGACTATTGAGAAAAATAAATTTTAAATTGCTTTGTCTTTTTATTTAAACGACATCATCCTACTTTTTAAACCATAAGTAAATTATCAATTACCTGATGCTTTTTATCTTTCTTTTTAATTTGTGGTAACATCTTGCTCCGCTCTACTTCGCCTCCAGATGTCTACAACACATGTGGTTTACAGGTAGACTATAGAAATGTCTTGTCTAATTAGCTTCATTTTTGTTCTGTCTATTGGGACTTTACAAGGTAAGATAGTTTCTAGTTTTAAAATAACTTATTATGGATGCTACTTACCGAATTAATAAGAGTACAAATTTTACTGACAATTTAAATTCCACGATGGTAAACAGCCAGAAGTTGAATGTGGCAAGTGGTTGCTGTTCACAATCTTTCAGTTAGCCCAAGATCAAATAATACATTCAAAAAACCAATCCTGAGAAAGCCCCTAGTGGATAAGGAACAACAAACATGAAGGTGCAAACATTTACTTTGTCAAAGATTTCTGGCTATGGACTGGTACATAACAATTTTGAAAAGGTTAATTAGCCTAACCCAATAACTAAAGTAAAACTTCCTACAAATCAAGTTGATTGAAGTTCAATTAAACATGAGAGCCTAAGTATCAAGATACATAAGCTTAAGAACAAACATACAAAACACCTACATCATTGACATGACCAGAAAACAAAACTATAAAACAATGACCATTGAAGAATTGAATTGACTAAGTTAATACCTCCATGATCAGACAAACAATTCATTAAAAACAATCATCAAAAAACACTCGGTGAAAGGTCAATTGGACAAATTCATAAAAAAGGCATTCAGTTTATTAGGGTTACTTACTACATGTATATGTTTATCAGGTAAAGGATGACCAAAGTATTTTGTCCTTATTTTTGTATAAGTATGCTGTAAGAAGAATGACGATTTCTATCCATGTAGCTGGGTGAACAAAGTTTTCACCATTTATAATGGTAAAGTCAAGGTTGGAACATGGTCTTTTTCTATAACTGGCCAAGACAGCACTTTACAGATTTTTGGTCAAGTAATACAACTGGAATACGAAGAAATTGAGGGACAGTTTATGTTTCAAAGGTATGTACAGTGAACCAGTATAAACCAAACCCTCAGGCCTGAATAAACTGAACCCTATCTAAACTAAACCCGGAATAAACTGAAACCCTATCTAAACTAAACCCTGAATAAACTGAAACCCTATCTAAATTAACTGGTTCTAAAGTTCCTTCTTTAAATCTATATGTTTTAAACCTGTATAAACGGACATCAGTTTATACCAAACAATTATTCAGTATCACTGGGGTTCAGTTTAGACATATGTGTCACTGTATCTTCAAACATAAAATATGTACTTATTATGAAAGATGTCAGATGTTGGGCTATAGATCCTGGTAACCAACCCATCTTCTCTTAATGAGTCAAGTCCATTGTGGTGTTGATTTTTCTGGTATGTTTATTTTGTATCTTGTCAGATTTTTTAGTCCCCTACCAGCAGAAGCCGAAGGAGACTATAAGTTAGTGCTCTGTCCATCTGTCAGTCTGTCAGTCATGCCTCAGTTTTGTGCTTTTTTTAGATAATTAACTGATTTTTGGTATGTGAGTTTACCATGATGAGCTACAGATCAAGTCTGAGTTTTATTTTGGTTCCATAATTTTAACGGGAGCTATGGCCCTTTCAACTTAAAAAAAATCAGTGATATTGACTGAAATTTTAGTTTTCCGAACTTTATTATGATCCCTTGAAGATAATGAACTGATCAAGTTAATGTTTTGTTTTTTCCAGTGGCTGATAGGGGACTGTATTGTTTTGCAATACTCTCAGAATGCTTGTTACCTTTGGGATCAGGTTTATATTGTTCTAAAAAGCTGATATAAGAAGTCTATTTACATAAATACCTAAAAACATTTTATGCCCCATCTACGAAAGTAGAGGGGCATATAGTGTTCGGGTCTGTTCGTCCGTCCGTTTGTCCGTTCGTTCGTCCGTTCGTTCGGATGTCCGTCCCAAATCCCATATTTCCAAATTTGCACTTACTGACAAATGCCACATCAATCATATTGGTATGGTAGGTGCATTTAGTGATGATAAGAACATTGCATGCTTGAGATGCTGGATGTGACCTATATTTTCTGCATGAATGATCATGTACAGAAAAATGGTTAAAAATCAATTCCCTCTAACTGACAAGTGCTACATCAACCATATAGGTATGGTATGTGCACCTAGTGATGCTAAGCACAATGCATGCTTCGGATGCTGGCAGTGACCTACATTTTCCGCATGAATGACCACTTATAGAGGAATGGTTCAAGTCCATTCCTTCTTACTGACAAATGCCATAGTAACCAAATTGGTATGGTAGATGCACCTAGCGATGCTTAGCACAATGCATGCTTCCGATGCTGGATGTGACCTATATTTGCCGCACGAATGACCATTTATAGAAGAATGGTTTAAGTCCATTCCTCCTTACTGACAAGTGCCATACCAACCAAATAGGTATTATAGGTGCACCTAGTGAGGCTTAGCACAATGCATGCTTCGGATGCTGGATGTGACCTATATTTTCCACATGGATGGCCTCTTAAAGAAGACTGGTTAAAGTCCATTCCCACTTACTGACATGTGCCACAACTACTCTTTTGTTATGATAGGTGCTCCTAGTGATGCTAAGCACAATGCATGCTTCGGATGCTGGCTATGACCTATATTTTCCGCATGAATGACCACCTATAGAAGAATGGTTAAGTTAAAGTCCATTACTTCTTACTGACAAGTGCTTTAATAGCAACCATGTTGATGCTTTAGTGATTGTGGAAAAAAAATAAATGTTGCGAGATGGGGCATTATGTCTTTTGGACATATTCTTGTTTCATGCTGGTATGATTTATTAATCCTTTCTTTGTTGGATTAATTGCTGTTTCATACATTTTATTCTAATTGCATGTATCTCTTAATGCCTTACAAATTAACACTTATCCCTTATTTTTCTACAGAGAGATTACCAACCCAGATCTTGTGATGTGTATGTCAATTTATAACAGAACAGAAAATCTATTTCATTTTCATTATTCGGGTGAACTAGGTATGTTAGCTTTTCAGAGGATAACCATGCTGTATGAAATAAATGTACAATACACAACAAACATAAAACATGGTCATTTTTTTAAATCTGAAATCAACAAGCAACCTTCAAGAGAGATGATACTTTTGGCTCCAGAAAGAAAAAAGTGTAACTTGTTCAAAACCAATCACAAAATTAATCAATATGCACATGCTATCACCAAAGTTGGACAGAGAAATGTAAGATTGAAAAGTTTGAAGCACATGCAGTTATTAGGTGAACCAAATTTATTTACCCAAGCCTAAAAGGAAAATAATGATAATCACCACATTTGAAAGGGAAACATAAGAGTAATCACCAAAGTTTGAAAGGATAGCACATCTAATCACCAAAGTTTGAAACGATAGCACATCTAATCACCAAAGTTTGAAATGGAAGCACATCTTATCACCAAAGTTTGAAAGGATAGCACATCTAATCACCAAAGTTTGAAAGAATAGCACATCTAATCACCAAAGATTGAAAGGATTATAAGCACATCTAATCACCAAAGTTTGAAAGGATTATTAAGCACATCTAATCACCAAAGTTTAAAAGAGTAGCACATCTAATCACCAAACCTCAAAAGAAAAGCACAAGTAATAATCATAGTTTAAAAGGGAATCACATGTATAAACAACAGTTTATAAGGGGAGCACATCTGATCACATCTTTGCTAGCCAAGGGTTACGATCCGCCCCCTCCTCTTCACATCTTTGCTAGCCAAGGAGGGTGGGGGTGGATTGTAACTCTTGGCTAGCGAAGATGATCTGATCACTACATTTGGAAGGGATGCATAAGAGTAATCACAAAGTTTGAAAGGATAGCACATCTAATGATCAAGGTTTGAAAGAGAATCAGATGTAATCACCACAGTTTAAAAAGGAAGCACATCTAATCACCCCAGTCTGTAGGGCATAAGTATTCACCAGTTTGAAAGGGAAGCACATGTAATCACTATAGTTTGAAAAGGAAGCACATGTAATTACCAATGTTTTAAAGGAAAGCACATTTGATTACCACATTTTGAAAGGAAAGAACATGTAATCACAAAGCATGAAATAAAAGCACAAATAATCATCACATTTTGAAAGGGGAGCACATCTTATCACCATAGTTTGAAAGGATAACACATCTTATCACCAAAGTTTGAAAGGATAACACATCTTATCACCGAAAGTTTGAAAGGATAGCACATCTAAGCACCATAGTTTGAAGAGAAGCACATCTAATCACCAGTTTGAAAGGGAAGCACATGCAATCACCATAGTTTGAAGAGAACAGTTTGAATGGGAAGCACATGTAATCACCAACAGTTGGAAGGGAAGCACAAGTAATCACTATAATTTGAATCGAAGCACAAGTAATCACTATAATTTGAAGGGAAGCACATGAAATCACTATAGTTTGAACAGGAAGCAGATGATATCACTATAGTTTGAACAGGAAGCAGATGTAACTTAAAATTTGTAAGGATAGCACATGTAATCAGCACAGCATAGGTTTTCTCTTAAGTTTGAAAGAGAAGCTTGTCCAATCAGGAGAAGCACATGTAATTTACCAAGTTTGTAAAGAAATTAAATGCATGTACTGGAAAGACAGCACAGGTAATCCACCTAAGTTTGAAAGAGAGAAAATGCATATACTCGTACAAAGTTTAAAAGGGATTTTTTTCTTGTTTCAGTGAAGGATCCACCAGATAAATGTGCTGTATGTAGAGATTTTGATGATGATATGTACACAGCCAGAGGTCAGTGTCACTTTTACAAAAGAGGGGGATGGTAAATTTAATAGAAAAATGTGAAAGGTTTTTTTTTTCAAATCAATTTGGATGTATACATAGAAAGACATAAAATGGATTACTTAGTTACATAAAACTGTAATACATTATTAGATATAGGTAAAAGGGTGTGACTTGACTGTTAAATAATTGATGGTACATACTGTTTACCATTCATTATTTGCACTAAGTTTTATGACAGAAGATATTGAAAGTAATAGTACTGTTTTATATAGATCTTTATAAACATTGTGCTTACTGTACAGAACAATGAAACAATGAAATCATTTTTTTTCCCTTTCAGTAGACAATGACCAGAAAAATAGTACTGGTAAGATATTGAATAGTAGTTTCCCCTTTTCTTGTAAAGGGGAGATAATTTTTATAAAAATAATGGTCTTAGCATATTTATGTTATTAGGCTTCTATAACACATTAAGGTTTTAATTAATCTATTGGGATCAATATCACTATTCTTAATATTTTTTTTTCCTTTTTGAATCATTGATATTTTTTTAAAAGGTTTTTAACTACACTTCAGAAAATTTCAAAAGCAGATTATACAGTGGTTTCTAGTGCCTGATGGACAAGCTAGTGGTAAAAATTTACTTCTAATGACATCATACTTTTATTTTTAACATTTCAGGTGGCCCAGTGGAAGAGTACTACTCGTCCTGTAGGTACCCTCATGGGTGTCGACATTCCAGCCTGTTTGAGATGTGTGATACCAAGAGAGAGATGAAGATAGATCTTGGACAGTGTGATAGGTCACCTCCTCCCATGCCAAAAATGCAGAATATGCATCATATGTAATATTAACATTTGTAATAAATTATTACAAACAAAGGCTTAAACAGATTGTAATAACTCAATTATATTATCCATTCAAATGTAATAATTGTTGTTGCTGATCAATTGATTTTTTCTTCCTGCTGCATACTTTTTTTTCTAATTTATGCTTGTCATAATCTGATATCTTTGGTCTTTTTAACCTTTTGGCAAGATTTTCTCTGATTTTTTCTAGTCTATCAAAGACATGAAATTTACTAGATGCCTTTGACATATATACCAAAGGTAGTTGTCTGTCTGCCACTTTGTCAAAATTATGTTGTTCTTAGCTATTTACCACAAGTCACTAAACTTACAGTTAAAATAATAATTTGTTTTCATGCTACCAAAATTTGCCAAGAATTCGATTGCCACAAACCCAAATTTTGTTAGGATTGTAAACACATTGAATATTAAGTATTTTACATCATATACATTTGTTCAATGAGAAGTTTGTGTTCAATTTGATAAGCTTGTGCGTTCAAATGTGCTAGTCCTTTTTAAGGTAGTACAATAGTAAAAAATCGGTAGGATAGAATTTTTTTAAAATTTTGTCATAGAAAGTATCTATGTGCATATGTTTGAAAAATAAAATAAAAAGAATAGGTCACCGTGCTTAATTTTTGTAGAAAATTGATCAAAAACAGTTTAAATTTGGCTATTTTTGTATTGATTATATAGGGAAAAATGGTTTAAATTATTTTTTTCAAATTTTACGGGATAGATTTTTGTTATATTTTGTCAAAACATCAATTTGTGTTAGTTCTTTGAAAAAAAAAGTATAAAATCATGGGGTCACCGTTAATTTTCTGAAATTAAATTGGAAAACTGAATTTTCCCTACACATTTCATACAAATTATCTCCCTTGAAAAAAATACGGGAAATGTTAAAAAATGAATATTACAGTTAGGTTTTGTTTCAAATTTATTTTTTCTAGAATAAATTATCATACTAATAATCTTCATACAGTTAAATAGCAATGTTTTTGCCTTTGCTTGAATTTGGTAACATGCTCAGAAAAGATGCTCAGTATTATACCCCTGTACTACCTTAAAATGGAAGTGTATTTAATCACGGTGTAGACTTTGCCACAGTTTAGCTACATGTGTAATCAAGAAATCAGATAATGTTGCAACAATAGGACACTGCAAAGAGAACCGATACCAAATATTGAAACACATCTGTAGCATTGCCTTTCCTTTCATATACTAAGTTTTGCTGTTGATGTTTTGAGTTTTAGTTTCAATTGCCTTTATGTAGAGTGGTTTCATAACAAAGTCCCTTAAAGGACCCCAAAACTAAATTGAGGTCACAAAAAATGAAAAAGCAGCAAATATGTTATTTTCTTTTTATTTACATACAATACAGACAAAAAACAAAATATACAATAAGAAAACAATAAACATAATTCTATGAAATGAGAAATTTATAGCACTTAAAAAAAGATCTAATGAAACCTCAGTAAAACGACTCTTGTCTGATATTACAAGCTATATTTACTCCTGATAGATTTTCTACAGTTAATCATTTTCATTGCCCAGATTTTTTCCTTTTGTACTGAGATATAAATAAATAATAATGAACAGACTAGACTCATGTTAAAAATAGCCTGAACTATAAAAATACAAAATTTAACGAAAGTAGGGGAAGACAGCTTCACTTTTAGGTGCTAATGGGTGGTGCATACAACATTTGATAAAGTCACAATAATCTAAAATTACAAGTTATTTCATGGAAAGATTGTATCCCACAAAATCACTTGTGACAAGCTAGATCTTCTAATTGTAGAGAAAACGAGATTCTAGATAGATGAACTACATCAACACCAAGGTCTACTATGATGAAAAAATGCCACATTCTTCTAAAATTTGGCAAGAAATGAGGTCTTGGTTTAAATTTCAAATTTTGAACAACTTTTTTTTTGAAAGCTTTTAAATGTATATGATCCCCTTGATAAAATAAACTCTATACAACTTGCCTTTATGTTGAACATGGCCAGGCAAATTGAAAGGCTGACAAATTAAATTTAAAATATTTTGTGATTGACTTCATACACAATGATGTAGTTAAATGAAGTGTCAATTTTACATGCAATATTGAAAATGAATGAACTAGCACAGTTATAAAATGTATTTACATTGACTAAACAGCACCAAAATTCTATAATAATAAGCCTTCAAAATTGTCAAAATGATAATGTGGCAATGAAACTGTATATAAAAATATAGGTTCTTATCTACTATAACAAAATATCATTTATGTCCAAGGAAAAATGCTTATTCATTATGTCATTATTGTAGAAAAAGCTACTTCAAGGAAGTTTTACATGTTTTAACAAAGATTTTTTTTTTCAAAATAAAAGAACAGACTTTGATCCCTTTTTTCAGTCATATACAATGTAATAAACTTTCTTCCCTTGGACAAAAATGTAATAGGGCTTAATTCACAACCTACTTATGACTGAGTTATCTCTCCTGAACTAGTGACAGTTGTCTCCACTTACATTGACAAGATTTATCCCCCTTTGTCTGGCTAGTGTTGCCTTGTTTACTTTCTTATCACAAGTGCTTGTATATACATCACATAGAAAGCTTTTTACAATTTTTAAAAAAAAGAAATTAAAAAAATGCTTTGAAATGTTTGAGTTAAACCTTTTTTAATTTTCTAAGCCAAAGTGCAATAAGTTAAGAAAAAAAATAATATGCAGTTGCAATTTATGTGACTAAATAACAGGATTGTTGACCTAGCCAGATCTATATACAATAGGTTTTATCATGGACAAGCATCACATAGAATAACCAGACATGTTTTAAGTTTCCCCCAACATTATAAAAACAAAAGGCATCAAATTATTTTTCTGAAACAACTTGATGCAAAGTTAAACAATGACCACAATGTACTGCTCGAGTAATCATGGCAGATAACTATATACATAACTTATTTCTCTATTGCACAATCAATTAACAATAAATACATCTTAACAACATGTACACAAAGAAAGAAATGAAGAATGAAGTAAATGTTTATTTCCTTTTGTACCAGCAAGTCTCAGTTCTACAAGTACTTGTATAGAACATGTGCCAGCACCACATATGTTTAATTTATGATTTGAAAAAGTAATCTAAAAATAATTTGTTTGTAGGTATGATTATGGCACACTTGAAAATCATGTTCATTTATAAAAAAAATCTGATAGCTCTTTTGTTTCTTTAATATATTTATTTTGTTGATCTAATAATGCTCTGGACAAAAGAATTAAAATCAACATTTTTAAATAACTGGCCAGCCTGCAGAAGGTTTGAGAATACTTTACATGAAAAGATGTTATCAGAATTGAGATGAAAAGAAAAATGCACAGGCTTAAACTTTGATACATGATACTTATATCTATTCATGATGGTCACTAATTACTAAGTAATTTACAAAATTAAGTCAAAACACAAATGAGGTACAATCAATTTTTGGAAAAAATACACATTTCGTTGCTTTGGTATGTGGCCTGACTGAAGTACCAGCTGAGCTTACAGTGATATGGATTTGACATGGCAGGATTTCTAAGCAGCTTAGTTACTAAGCCTGTGTGTCTGAATTAAATGGTAATTTAATTATAAATAAATATGATGAAATTTGACAATTTCGCTTTTTAAATCTAATGAGAGGACCACTGTCAAGCTACTGGTCAGACAAAATGCAATTACCGGTACATTTTAATTTAAAGTTTAAATGATTATGTAAATGTTTAAGAAAAAAAGAATCAATCTTTGTGTATAAGTAGGCAAATAATTATAAAAACATTGTACTGAAGAATATTCAAGAAAACACTATCTTGCCCTCTTGGATCTGTGTGTTTTACTGACATATTCAAGATATAAGGTACTTTGGTTATACCTCAGTATTTATTTGAGGTTGATGGAGGTAATATAACTATTCTTGTCCAGGTGGGTTGGGCATAGTATTTTCAAGAATATTACACACCAGAAATGCTGATTGTACGATTGTTAAATGAAAATTCAAAGATAACAGTTTATCTTCATGTTGTCAATGGATTACAACAATGATTTCTAAAAATACTGCTCTATAGTTCTTTCTCTCTAATCTCTTATGCCGGGTCTAACCTTTGAACCAAGGGCATTAACTCTTCCAACAGAAACAGAGATTGCACTATCTGATAGTCTTTACCCCATTATCGGAGACTGTTCTGGCTGCTATAACAGCCATATTCAGTATATTACATCTCTGTTGGTAACACATAACATCACAGATAAGTTTGGATTTTTTTCAATTATATTTTTTCCTCCATGTTTTTGATAGTGCTATGTTTTATAATTTTTTGTCACACCTACTTAGCACTATATATTAAAGCTTGTCTGGCAGTTGAACCTATGCCACGGTGGCATCAATGTATTTATAACATCACAGCTTGTTTAGTTTCACTACCTGTTGACTAGTATTTAAAGTTTTCCTCATATAATTTGGCTGTACTAGTCAACATATGGGAACTTTAATTTGGTTCATTTTTTCGTCCTTTGGGTTATACCCCATGTTTTTCCGCTGAAGGAACATATGAATCTCTCTGTACGTTGGCCTAGCACTCTCACTTCTATTCCAGCACTCACACATTAAGTCATAGATTTCTTTGGGACAATTGGGCGGGTGAGGCAAGTAGACCTCTTGTTTATCATTTCTATAGTAATGTCCAGCATTCTCAATCACCATCTCATCTGTCAACGCGTCATACGGCTGATCTTTGGCAAACGTTAAAATTTCCCACAAAGTAACGGCAAACGACCATACATCACTCTTTGTGGTAAACTTGCCCTACAAAAATACAGAATAAACATGAAATCATCAATTATACAATGTATATATCATGTAAATCCATGTTAACAATACTTAGAGACTTCCAATTATGGGGGGAAGTTTTTGCAGGTAATTTTCAATTCCAGATTTTTTATTTGCAGTGAAGTAAGGGCTGTTCCATTTAAATTAACCTGGGACGGGGGGAAGCATTTTTTTATTTTACTGTTGGTGGGGGGGGGGGGGTTAAAATGCATTTTTGTTGGATGTGTAATGATTTTTTTTATATTGGTGGGGGGGTCTTGAACAAAGTGCGTCCCCCCCTCCCCCACATCAATTTATATGGAACAGCCCTAAGAATATCGTGCCATGTAATCTTGCTGAATCTCCTAATTAATGTTAGTGTGTGTGTTTTTGTTTGTTTGTTGTATTGGTACAAAACATTCAGAATTGGATCATCCACAATGTAGATAAACAGTGTCAACCTCATTGGTATCTGCATTATTTGTTGTTGAAATACACATAAGTATAGGTGATCAAAGATTGACTTACTAATCATCCTTTCCCATTACTTGAGGACTTACCAATAAAATACTTTCCCATGCCATCCATCGGATAGGTAACACGGCTCGTCCTTCGATCCTATAGTAATCCGCACTATACAGACTCCTGCTCATACCAAAGTCTGATATCTTAATTGTATAGTTTGTTCCTACTAAACAGTTCCTTGTAGCCAAGTCTCTATGAACCATATTCAAAGATTCCAAATATTTCATTCCAGACGCAATTTGAGAAGCCATATATATCAAACAGCCGTAACTCAATGTTTTTGCGTTTGTTGCCTGGGCAACAGGACTTTCAGGAACGTGATCCAATAAGAATTGATTCAGATCTCCATATTTCATGTATTCAACGATCATACACAGAGGCTCTTCTCTTGTGCACACGCCAAGGACTCTAACAATGTTGGGATCCTTCAACTGAGACATAATCTTAATTTCCTTGTGAAAATCACCCCTAAAATGATACAGCAGAATTAATATTTATATAGAAATTAAAATACAGCAACACTTCATCAATATTTTTGAATGAAGATGATTATCTTGTAGAATCTTTGATTTTTTAAATCTATGCAAATTAGTTTTTCAATTAAAATTAAAAGCCTTTTTCTTTCAAAATTGTCATAAGTGTAGAACAATTGAATAAGATACATATGATATGGTACACTCAGCAATTTTCTACATTTATTCTATGCTTCTGCTATTTTTTTACACGTCAATTATGGATGCAAAATACTTTTTACAGGAAACTTGAATTGATAAACTGTATACCTTGCTCTATCATCGGCATTCCTTCGTAACATTTTCACGGCCACTAAGACGGGTCTATTACTGTTGCGGTTAATAAAATAATCATCATTCAGGAATTCACTAACATTCAAAGCTTCACAAAGATGGACCTGGAAAAGAAATCAAAGTAAATTTATGTAAGATACATGTATATCAAAGCCTATCATAAAGCTGTGTTGAATCTCTATGAATTCTATACACATAATCCACACGAAGGCTGTACACAATAGCTTCATTTTACAAAGCGTTAATTGGATTAAAACTATTGGTACCCCAAGGTTCTTCTGACCGTAGATGTGGGTTGATATAACTCATAACTTTTTTTTCAGTTTTATTGTTATATGCTCTTCCTATTCATATGGTGTTTGTTATTTACATCTTTTTGGCCAAAGCATCTCTGATGAGTCTTAAATTGATGAAACACCTATTATGCACATCAAAATTCATAGCCTGAAACTTTGTTGATATTTTGATTGTAAATATGGAAAATTTTGAATGAATTTTGTTTACTCAGACAAATTAAGATAAAGACATCAAAATTAAACATGTATTCCAGCTACCTCTCCAAACTGTCCTTCGCCTAAAACTTCAATAAACTGTAGATTGTCTCTTGGGAACTGATTGACAGAGTGCTCCAAAGTCAGGAGGATTTCAGCATTAGGAACAGCATAGACATTGTTCCCACTGACCCCCTGTAGACTGGGAATGTTGGGGACTTGTACATTGATCACATCAGCTGCAGCATAGAGGGCATCGTAAGTCGGTGGTTTGTCAAGCGAATTCATGATCAATGGCTGGGCCTGTACTGGATTAGGTGTGGTTCTCAGAGGTGGCTGTGGTGGCTGAGGGGGTAATGCCACAACTAATGCTGATTTTGTTACATCTGGTACAGCATAATCTCTTGAGTCTGAAAGTAAGAAGAATTTGAATATTATATAATGATCGCATGTGCATTTTAGAAGATAGATGTAATGGGAAAAGAAATTAGTGATTGTTGGGGGGTTTAAGTGCAATATAGATAGATTTGAATCGAAAATATTTTAGTTCTGCTAGCATGGTTGCAAAAAACAAAACTTGCTTCATAAATTCTGGGAAACTAGAACACATAAAAGATTCAAAAACAAAAACTTTTGATATAAACATAAAACAAATGAGTAACAAGTCATATCTAATCACAATTTTTTGAAAGCTACATTAAAATTTGATCACTGAATGATACAGGTAATATCAGTATACACTTACAAAGTTTGTCCCCATTACACAGATGAGGGTCACATTCCATTTCCTCTGTTGCCACACTGTTGTAGACATTCCCATTGGAAACTTTCCCATTCCGTATATCGTTCATGTTGATAGGTATATTCCTGTCCACGGCAGGCTTCAGACTGTGTCGGTTGTTGTTCTGTTTACTCCGTCTCTGTCGCCAGATGATGGAGGCCACAATGGCAAACAATATAAAGATGAGAGCCGCCAAGGTGCCAACAATAATTGCTATTATGTTGTCATTTGGTGTGGCTTCTTTCTGTGGTGGCATATCTTGTGGTGGACTGTCTGAAATAATATTAACATAGAATTGACTTTTATAAGCTCAAGAAATATGTAACATTGAGGCTATAAAAATTTTTCAGTTTAAAAAATTCAATTTTAATTTTTAGATTGATTTTGTAATAAACAAATCAATATCTTACATTATATTATCAAAACTTCTACTTGTAATTGTAAAATATAGTGGCAAAGCCAGACTACTGTGATTTTTCCATTTCATATTTTAAGTTTTTGTTTTCTATAGTTCTTGTGTCATGATCATTTTAACATTAATTTACTATTATTATTACATTGTCTACTGTGACAAAATTTATATCAAAAATTTTGAAAATAATGTGGTTTATAAACTACTACACTTTGAATTCATTATTTTGGAGGGTATCGATTTTTGTGGTTTTGACAACAAAAAGACATATAGTTGGATTTTTTATTTTGTGGTTTCCACATATTATTGCTTAATGAAGTCAATGTAACTATAACACTATGTTTGATTCTTATTTTCGTGGATTATGGACACCAACTTAAACCACAAAATCTGATAACCCACAAATAAGAATGAAACCATATTAACTCGTACAAGCAAATAAAATTACCATTATAGTTATCATATGGTGGATCAATAAAGTCAGGATCAAACATCCTATGTGTTTTCACTGTTGGAGTTGAGGGCCCTTGTGTGGTAGGTGGCGCCAGCTCCTCTGTGTAGTTACCTCTCGCTGGTTCTGTGAAAACAAAATGAAAACATTGTTTGTGTGATTCCTTTTAAAAAGTGAAGTTAAAATTATAAATCAGTTCACAACCATGCTAAGTAACAGGGTGTTTCTTTTGATAAAGTCAAATAAAAAGCAATTTAGTCTATAATTGCATATGTGACTCAAGTCCTAAGTGTTTGTTGTTTGTGAAATATGTTTATCATTAATAATATTTAGTTTCTGATTTATCAAATGACTGTAAAAATGATTTCTTTGTCTTCTACCAAAAGTTCAATAAATATATATAGCAATGTATTTTTTCAAGAATTAGTATACATTAAAACAAATTAAGAAAACACCAACCTGAGGTAAAATCAACTTCACTAATCATGATCCACTTATAATCAAAGTAAAGAACGAGCTTGACAAACTTTCCAACGTGGTTCCTCAACTTGATCTCAACATTTCTTGCATACTCCATCCACTGATCTCGTGGAAAGTCGTAGACAACTGGGTCCTTCTGGAAATATTTACCTCCAACACTGAAGAACAGGACAGCTTTACGAAACACCCTCACATCTTTACTAAAATGGTTGTTGGAATGCAGAGAAATTGACGTGAAATTACGAACTTGGTCAAACTTAAATATAATTTCTACTGGCTTGCTGCGAATCATTGTATCATTTTTCCATCCGACCCAATCGTATCCCTTAATACCAAAGTTATGTTTGTCCGATCTGAAGTTGTCAATGCCTGTCTCTCCATCCACCAACTGGCCCAGACCATTAGACAAATAATTTTCGAAGAACATCCCATCATAGGTAAAGTCAAAGAGATCAACCTCAGCACCTCTTCTGTCACCCTGGGGCATGGCATAGGCCACAACACCAGCTACAAGAGAAAATCTAGATGTAGCAAATGCATCCACATAATAAAATGTACATTTATCTGCTTTTATGCTTGATATTCATCTATATTAACACAATTTCTAACTCTAAAGCGAGTCCATTTACCACTGGTCACATTGAAAGCTGCTAGTTGTTTTACATTGTGGACTGTTGCTGATTTATAAATGTTGTGTAGCATTCTCATTATTTTCTACTGTGGATATATTTATTTTTGTGGGTACCAATTTTCATGGGTTAATAAAAAATTAATAAGTTCGTGGATTCTTAAATTCGTGGTTTTGAGGTCTGCTGCATACAGATCAATGTTAAATCAAATTCCATGGGTCAATTCCACTCACAAAAACCATGAAAATTGATACCCCGAGAACAATAATGAAACCAATTGGCAGGTGTTTTTTGTTTTGGTATATTTTGTTTCAATATTTATAAAGTGACTTTGAGTCATTGGAATTTACATCATACCATTTTTTATTGGCAACCTGTAAGAATCATGATTTCTAACTACAAAACTTATTTTCAACATCAATCTTCTTGATGTAGTATCATGTAATTTATTCCCAACAATTTAAAAACTTACAAGTCCATTTACATCCATACAGCTCCACTCTCATACAGACCGTACGTCTAGCCTGACTGAAGGGTATGAATCGGATACGTTTACAGACAATAGGAGGGTCCACTTCACACATCTCTGTCAGGTATGTGTTCTTATTACCATTGAAGTGCTGAAAAATATATAAAGGTATGGTATAAAGTAAATGATTTCCACTTATTAAATTACATGTTTAGCATTAAATGATTTTATTTTGTAAATGAAAATCAAAGTGCTTGTATCAAGGTAAGAAATCATGTACAGAAATTGAACATGGACTCATTTTCTTTTTTTAAATCTAAATAAAGTTACAAAACATTGAACTTGAACAAGGATAAAACTAAACGATATAACTAACAGGAGTACATAAATCAATGCATTCCTAGATGAAATGAATTGAGTTATTCCCCTTTAACCATAAAACAAAATACCAAAGTGATATGGATTGGTAAATTTCAAGGAGTAACCTCTCATCAGCAGCATTCCCATCAAAACACTGGTCATGATCATTTAATGACTTTTCAATCATAGCAGGCTAGTCTATTACCTCAACTCCTTGTCTGTTTTTAAACCTGATCCATTCTCCATCATCCTCTCTCTGAAACTCTAACAAGAACTGTTCTGTGTATTCCTGACCCTGAAACAAACCACAGAAAAAATAGATCTGGTTCTTCTTTAACATTTGACTATATATTAAGACATATTTTTGTTTTATCATTAAACTATCTTTTGTTTCTGTAAATTCTGTTTCAATTATAATTTCATACGCATACATTGATGTGTAAAGATTGATATTTGTTTGCTTAATGTCCCGTCAGCCTTGGTGTAAAGAACTAATAACATGTGGATCTTTTGCCCCTTACCCATGCAATAATCTTGTTATTTTCTAATTTTTTGGTAAACTGACTTTATAGCAATAAAATAATGACGTTTTTTAAACATAAATAAGGTAAAATGTTACACACCTGTCCATTGCCAAATCGACCTTGAACTTCAACCTTTGTGATAACTGTCAGTTGACCAAGGTCTATCTGTAGGTACTCATAAGATTCTTTTGTAATGATTTGTTTTGGACACCAAGCTCCACCATTCAACTCTTGTCTAATTCTGTAAATATACAAAGATATACTTATAAGTAATGCTAAAAAATAGTGAGGACTGTAAAGACTGAGAAAATATACATAGGCTTCATTTTTTGTGTATTGGTAATAAAATGCATACTCAAAGATTCATGAAGTGAGTTGCAGTTACAAATTTTTTTAAAAAGAAATCAATCTCCTTTTTTATAAACTGGGAATAAATTTTTTTTTGTCTGCCTTAAAATCCATGGACATGCTGAAAACAACAAAAAATCATAATGTCGCAGATATTTATTTTGATTCCACAGGAAATTTATAAATTTTCATAACCATACTTCTGTTCATTAGCCACTCAAAACCAATTTTTCAAACTCAAAACTTTAACACCTATGATGTTCTATTTTTCATATTACTACAAGACATATGGGTCCATATTAGTTTAATGACAGCTTTTTAATGAGAAAAGCTTATGATATTGGCCAAGCACTTGTTTGGGAAATTTCAAATGAAAAATTAGCCTATGTATTTGATTTCAGAAACATTGCAACAAAGCCAAATGAGACAATTCAATAAATTCAAAACAGCTTATGAGTTAGAAATCATACCAAAGAATTCAAACAGACAAGTGAATGGAGCACAAGAGATGACAAATTCATATACACTGTAACTATCTATTAACATCAACCCTTCTGAAGAGAGGTCCAAATAGGACATTTGACAAATTCAAACCAGCTTTTCAGTTTGTGTACAATTCACAATTAACAAAATAAAGAATGCATGCAGCACAGCGAGCAAAATAGATGATAGAGTAATAACACTATGTAATAACATTATTCTTTCTCAAAGGGCAATTGACATCAAATCAGCTTTTCAGATTGAGTAAAATGTGCAATAAACAAAATGAGAAATGCAGTTAGACAAGTGAATGATATGACATAACTATGTAATAACCTCAGCTCTCCTCCCTGTTGTGATGTATGTACAGATAGTCCTTATCTGTAAGGTATCTATGTAGGGTAATTAGTACACTAATTAAGTCTGTTACTGTCTGCTCTGTGGTGATAACTACCTTACTAAAGATCATCAATCAAAAGCAATGGCTTAGACCCACCCTCCCCAGTCCCTACCATACCCCCTTTGTCAAGACCCACCCTCCCCATGCCCCCTTTGTCTAGACCCACCTTACTGGTATCTATGTAGGGTAATTAGTACACTAATAAAGTCTGTAACTGTCTGCTCTGTAATGATAACTGCCTCACTAAAGATCAGTAATCAAAATCAATTCTTAGACCCACCCTCCCCAGTCCCTACCATACCCCCTTTGTCAAGACCCACCCTCCCCCGTCCCTACCCTGGCCCCCTTTGTCCAGACCCACCTTACTGGTATCTATGTAGGGTAATTAGTACACTAATAAAGTCTGTAACTGTCTGCTCTGAGATGATAACTTCCATACTAAAGATCAGTAATCAAAAGCAATGCCTTAGACCCACCCTCCCCTGTCCCTACCCTTGCCCCCTTTGTCCAGACCAACCAAACTGATATCTATGTAAGGTCATTAGTAAACTTATTAGGTTTGATGATAACTATCATACTTTAGATCTCACAAAAGCACTAGTCCCTGTTTAGCCCCACCGTAAGGTTGTTAGAACACTAATTAAGTCCAGAACCTGTCTGCTCTGTTATCAAAAACACTGCATAAGCTTCAAGGATGCAAGAAGTACCCAATATATTAATTGTTTACATATTTTAAAATATTCAAGGAATTTTAATGGAAACAAATAAGTACACCAAAAAACACCATTAGAAATGAAGCAAATAAACTGCATTCAGCAAATGAACACACATTATAACAACCATTCACATAGACAATTCAGACAACCCTGATATTCGAAGTATCAAAAGTATATATTTTTCTTCCATTAATCCACTGCATCAGACACCACTTATTTCCGAATATTTATTTATAGACATGCATAGTCCCTGATACAGAATGTCAGAACTTAATTAGATCTCCCTTATCTTACAAAGTTTTTGTCTGGTAAGTGCTTTGGAGAAAGATGTGCAGAAAATTACAAAACCTCGTGTTTCAAGGCGCTATAATCTGTCATTATCAGCCTGGGTCATGACAAGTATCTAAACAAATTCCCTCCTGTGTTTGTCTTTTCCCTGTATGTTTCTCATCTAATGCTGTCCATGTATATTTTTCTTCCCTGAATAGTGAATTTCTAATTTATCTGCACCTAAACATCTTGCCATGTGAAATAAAAATATCTAGCATGGACTGATAGGCTGGCTCCAGTGTCTAATTAATCTGTATTTTCATAAGCTGCATGTACATTTTACCATGAACAAAAAGTCAAACTTCATCTGATGTGCCAATAAAAATCTTTGCATTTTGTTATCTTAAAACAAATGCATGTAGATAAAAGTTATTCTCCAACCATTGACAATAGCTTATTATTAAGACTGCTATGATTAAAGAAACTTTTGACAAATCAATAGATCACATTTGTTCAAAATGCTTGAAACCACTGAAATATCAAGCCTACCAAATCCTAGTCATTCAATACCACAGAAATCTAAAACTGTACCTTTACAAGAGGTTAAATGCTAAATATCTTTATTAAATAAGCAATACCCTTAAGTCAAAGCATACCAGACTTGTTGTAGTAATTCATAGTTACATGGAACATAAACTTTTCTCCATAAAACAATACAGCTTCATTCAGCCAAGACCTTATTATGTACCAAGTTAACCTAATGAAATGGCTAAACAGGTACAAATTGGACAATTTGGGTCTATCAATTGACAATCAAACCTTAGCCATGTGGTTTACTGGGAAACTTATTAAAACCTTGGCATAGAATCACAATAGCTTGGCACAATCTTCTAAGATAAAACCAGGGCTTTGATTAAATTATTCTTCAAGGGAAAAACACATCTCAATAAATGATGAAAGCAATATGACAACATGACATATTGAAAATAAAAACTGTCTTTTTTAGAGAATCTCTATTGGCAGTTGACATTTTACAAGACAATATCTTTTCTACAGATTGTGGTTTTAAATTTGAAAATTGTTTGGATAAAGGAAGCAATCATACAATATTTCCAGAACAAGTTGTCATTACATTATATGATGAGCTGAAGAATAAATGTCAGTTCCATCATTAGTATGTGGAAACAAGGAATTCCATCACATTAATTCTATAGAAATAGCATCCTCCAATATGACTCCTGGGGAAATTGTCAATAAAAGCATTCTACTATAAAATACTACTAGATTGCTACAATTTACATTACTTCTGTTTGTTTTCCACCCGCAGGCTCGGTATAAAGTCCGCAAAGAGTTCCCTGCCCTTAGACAATTAACGAGAACCTTAATTTACTGTAAATGTATCATTACGACATATATTCATTATATATAGATGACAAATCATTGTTTCATTTGCAAGCTTTATCACATTAATCTACAATTTCCATCAACTATTGCATGATTTCAAACATTAACGGCTCAGTAAGCCGGAGGTAGAACCTCGGAATCGATCAACGAGGGATTCTAATACAGACCAGCATCTGATCAATGTGCTGAAATAAAATCAATTTATAATTCTGATAGACGCTTTATGTCTAAAAGTATTTGATCAGCTTTAGGTTTTTCATCGATTAATTTCTGCAGGGCAATGAAAAAGGTTGAAAAGTTCAGAAAACAGCTTCTGCAAACTTAATACTACAGAGAAATAGCGTCTGGAACTTCTGTAAATTTGATCAAGTTGATAATATGAAAACTAAATATCCTGTCGATAGTCTCTGATATAATAGGCATAACAATACACTGTATCTACTTGGTAAACAAAAACTTGGCTTTACTTTTATACTTTGTGCTGCTCAAGTACCAGGCTTTTGTCCAGACAAACGTTTCTTAACCTTTTGCCCTTAAAATCAATAAGTTTCCTGATTATATTCAAAAGTTAAATTTCAACACAATATACAGAGTAAAATTTTAAGAATGGATAAAGCGTTTTCCTCGTTTGGACATACATGTATGCCTATGAGTATGATAGGATATATCCAGACAAATTAAAATGAAAATAGAGCTGCATCCATGAAGAAAGCATACTATATTGCAGTAGCATCAGAAGTTTGAATAATGACTTAATATACAAATGGTCATGTATCAAAATAGTTGAAAATTCCACATTGAAAGAATTGTTTTCGTATAAACCAAATAAGTAAATTTTTGTATGGTAGCTCATAATAGAGAAAGAATAGAGACAATACAAAGACAAAAGCAATCAAATCAATCTAAATGAATACATCAACATAGAGAAAGCTAACAAAAGAAGTTGTCACACATTCTCTTGTGATTGTGTCACAAATTCTGGTTTTGTCAAGTTCAGATATGAGTCAGCCTCCTTTAAAAGTATTTGCTAGGCTTTTCAGAAAATGTAAGTTGTTATCACAGCAATAAACTTTTCACATGTGTACTTTAAGAACATACTGCAGGATCTTAATCAAGTAATATAGACAATTTATACATTGTAATAACTTGGAAAAAACAAACATTGGTTTTGATGATGTTTCTTAGTAAAAATGTAAAGAATGACTTCAACATGCTAAACAAATTACGTATCTAATAAAAGACTTTCTACATCATCTATCTCAAGAATTACAAATGTATTAGACTTAATGGATTCAATGAAAATAGCTCTGCATGCATAAAAACTGGAAATTGCTTACTAGAGTTACTGGCAAGGAACAAAGATAAATTTTGCAGTCTATGCATGTTCTAATATAAGAGTTATCCTAAGCGACATCACACGAGAAGTCACGAGATCTATCAATTTAAATCATTCTTCGAAACGCAGTCGGCGAGGACAGACGCTCTCCTGTCCTCTCCTTTTCGCGGTACTTTTGAGCACGTGCAAGTCGTTGCCTTGTATTACACGGTCTCGGAAATTATTCATTGCTTTTATGTAAGTATATTTTTCTTTTATTTGCATGCTTGTGAGGACATTATGGTCCTTTTGAGAGATTTTATAGTACGGACATGGGTCCGTTTTGTTAATTTTTAATTTTGAAGCACGGACATGGGTCCGTTTGGTTAACTTTTTTATGATGAAACGGACATGGGTCCGTTTGGTTAATTTTTTAATGATGAATCGGACATGGGTCCGTTTGGTTAACTTTTTAATGATGAAACGGACATGGGTCCGTTTGGTTAATTTTTTAATGATGAAGCGGACATGGGTCCGTTTGGTTAATTTTTTAATGATGAAGCGGACATGGGTCCGTTTGGTTAACTTTTTAATGATGAAACGGACATGGGTCCGTTTGGTTAATTTTTAATGATGAAGCGGACATGGGTCCGTTTGGTTAATTTTTTAATGATGAAGCGGACATGGGTCCGTTTAGTTAATTTTTTAATGATGAAGCGGACATTGGTCCGTTTGGTCAATTTTTAATTTTGAAGCACGGACATGGGTCCGTTTGGTTAATTTTTAATTTTGAAGCAAAGACATGGGTCTGTTTGGCTAATTTTTCAATTATAAGGCACGAACATGGGTCCGTTATGTTAATTTTTAATTTTGGAGCACGGACATGGGTCCATTTGGTAAATATTTGATTTTGAAGCCCGGACATGGGTCCATTTGGTAAATATTTGATTTTGGAGCCCGGACATGGGTCCATTTGGTAAATATTTGATTTTGAAGCCCGGACATGGATCCGTTTGGTTAATTTTTAATTGTGAAGCACGGGCATGGTCCGTTTGGTTAATTATTTAAATTGAAGCACGGGCATAGTGTCTGTATGATTAATTTTTCATTTTGAAGCACAGGCATGGGGTCCGTGTGGTTAATTTTTTAATTTTATAGCAATATAAATGACCTGGTGTCCGTTTTGTTGATTTTTAGTTTTGAAGCAAGGCCAAGGACTTAGTGTTCAGTTGGTAACTTTTTTGATTTTGAAGTACGAGCATGGTGTCTGTATGATTAACTTTTGATTTTGAAGTACGAGCAATGGTGTCTGTATGATAAATTTTTGATTTTAAAGTACGAGCAATGGTGTCTGTATGATTAATTTTTGATTTTAAAGTACGAGCATGGTGTCTGTATGATTAATTTTTGATTTTGAAGTACGAGCATGGTGTCGGATTATTTTTTGATTTTGAAGTACGAGCATGGTGTCTGTATGATTAATTTTGATGTACGAGCATGGTGTCTGTATGATTAATTTTAGATTTTGAAGTATGAGCGTGGTGTCTGTATGATTAATTTTTGATTTTGAAGTACGAGCATGGTGTCTGTAGGATTAATTTTTTATTTTAAAGTACGAGCATGGTGTCTGTAAGATTAATTTTTTATTTTGAAGTACGAGCATGGTGTCTGTAAGATTAATTTTTGATTTTGAAGTACGAGCATGGTGTCTGTAGGATTAATTTTTCATTTCAAAGTACGAGCATGGTGTCTGTAAGATTAATTTTTGATTTTGAAGTGCGAGCATGGTGTCGGATAAATTTTTGATTTTGAAGTACGAGCATGGTGTCTGTAGGATTAATTTTTTATTTTGAAGTACGAGCATGGTGTCTGTATGATTAATTTTTGATTTTGAAGTACGAGCATGGTGTCGGATTAATTTTTGATTTTGAAGTATGAGCATGGTGTCTGTATGATTAATTTTTTATTTTGAAGTACGAGTAATGGTGTCTGTATGATTAATTTTGATGTACGAGCATGGTGTCTGTAGGATTAAATTTTTATTTTGAAGTATGAGCATGGTGTCTGTAGGATTAATTTTTTATTTTTTGAAGTACGAGCATGGTGTCCGTTTGGTAAATTCAATAATTTTGGAGCAAGGACTTGGTGTGTTTTTGGTGAATTTTTAATTTTGACTAAAGTAAACACATGGTGTCCGTCTTGGTAATTTTTAATTTCAGAAGCATGGATGGTGTCGTCCGTTTTGTCGATTTTTTCCTTTGAAGTACGAGCATGTTGTCCAGTTGGATGTACGGATGGTGTTGCTCGTTTGGTTCATATTTTGATTTTTTTAGTACGGATGGTATAATACGTAGCTAGGCAATTTATATTTTGAAGTGCGGATGCTGTCGTCCGTTTGATTATAGAATTTAAAATCATTTAGCGGATAGTGTCGCCTCGGTTGTTGAATTACGTTTCGGAGTATGGACCTCGAAATAAAAGTGGATTGTGCCACCGCTGTTTGATATGATTGGGGTTTAACCTGGTACAATTTTGTTGTTTTCTTGTGGTCAGAATGGATGCTGATTTTATTGGTTATATTCTATATGTATATTCCGAAGCGGCTTAAATGTAAAAAAAAACAAACAAACAAAAAAACATGTTCTCGTCCAGTAATATATCGACTCACGACATGCTTGGATCAATTATGTTTATGTAGTGTATTTTAATTTACTTGTAGATGGTTGAACATCACCTTGGAAGTTCTTAGCAGTTGGCTCCTTAATGGTTAATTTAGTTGAAGGATCGAAAGGGTAAGATTTAGATGCTGTAGAGCAATGCATATTGTGTTTAGAGAGAAGGCTTTTTTTTTAAAAGTTTGTAATTAATACTTTAGTTTAAGATATTGTTGAACACAATCTAGTTTCATGTACGTTTTCTCATCGCGGGAAAAGATAAAGGAAAAAAAACTGGCTCTTTGAGGGACTTTAAGAACTTTTATGTTCTAGCTATAGATAGTTCATGTTTTTGCGTCGGGCATTATCTCGTCCCGAATTGTCATGTATGTCATGTGTGTTGTACAAATTGGAAGTTAAAGTTGAATGTCTAGTATGTTTAAATGATTTAGTAACAGATACTTGTATGTGACATAGGGTCTGCGTTTCTTATAGGTATATTGAGTTATATATATTTAGTAGCATATTATGTCGTTTTGTAGGCATTGAAAGATCGGAGCCAGTTTCGGTTAACAACACAGGTGTAACTATATAACGTCTGCAAGTAATTATAGTATTGGGATCTCGAAGGGAGACATCAGTAATTTGAAAATGATTTGGATGATAGGCAGGGACGTAAAAACGTCAGAGCTATGACTGGAAGACCTAAATTGATGCCTGTTTGTGTCTTTGATGCCGCCTTGAAGGTTCTATAGCTTAGTGCTCGATCATTAAACGAATCATCCGGAAATTGAGTTCTATAGTAAAGCTTTGCAGGCATATAAACAATTTGAAGCGCATGATGATACTTGTAACTTATTTTAACTTTAAGGACCTTGTTGTATACTCAGAAATTTCAAGTGCTACGTTTACTCAAAGAATAATTGACTTGAGATAGTTTTCTAATTTCCATTCCAGGGAATCTAATCCTTAGTGGCTTATGTCACGCGGAATGGGGGTTGGAGAGCTTTTTCTCTGTAATTTCCTTTTGAAAATTTTACATTTATCTCTTTATACAATGATATATTTATAACATTTTTATTGTAAACTGATCATGCTAAAATTAGTCAATCAATTGAAGTTGAGATTTTCTTTTGATCCTACTTTTTGTTGACCATGAATTTTTTGTTGAAACTACAGAGGAGAAGTTCTTCAACCTCCTAATCGTTTTACAAAGCAGAGAATGTTTTTGAAAACTTTAATTTTTATGAAGAATAATTTCCTGTGAAAAGTTACAGTATTGGGGGACAAACGTTCACATTAATCAATTAAATCATTGTTGAAATGTTGAAATTTGGAAACGCTAAGGAAGAAGCCTTTTAGTTAGACCGATTAAAATGTTACTATACAGGCTAAATCTTTTGTTATGTTATAATGTGCAGGAAATTCTCGGTGAAATTTCGATTCTGAATGCCGAAAGTTTGCAAATTTATTTTCATAGATAGGGACAAGCCTTTTCTCAACTTTATTTTGTGGTGGCCATATATTTATAAGTAGGGTTTTGGATTTAGCCTGGGATATCGGTTAATTGCTATCAACGTTTTGGTGATATAAAACTGGGCTTATTTTCAATATTGCGATTGATAACCCGGGGACAAAAAATATTGACTGATAGTTTTGCCGTTTCCTTTGTCAGGTTGTACTGTATATTTGTGAATAAAGTTGTTGCATTATTATTTGTTTTATTTTAAAATTGGATTTATGCGTTATGGACATTTAAAGGGTGAGATGAGGTTTAAATAAGTGTAAGCAAATTTTTGATTAGGTCAAAATGATGGTTTACGTTTCATTGAAAGACTCGTTAGTAGAGCTGTGGCTAAAAATGAGAATAAAGGTGCCACTATCGGGCACAATTTACACATGTTTACTTTATTTCAATCTAATCCTATATTTGTTTGTGAACAAGTTATGGCGCAACATTGATATTTGGTATGTGGTTGCTTTAGCCCTTAGCCTGCTACGCGCGACAATTGTCGTTCCGATAATTCAATCTAGCATTGCTACGCGCGACTATTGTCGTTTCCCGGACCCACTTGTTTATCGTAGTTTCTAAGCAACAAAGGGAAATCCTTTATCGGAAATGACGTATGTTAATTCTTTTAAACGTTTTGATTGGATAAAATTTCAAGTATTTTCGTACTTCTCGGGTGTTTTTACCGTTTGTAAGGAAAAATAAAACGTAAATAAAATTTTATCAAAAATGTCTCAAAATGGCGGACATTGATTGGAGTGACGACGACGAAGTCGCCAATTTTTTTAATGATAATGATGACAACGAGGAATTTGAAGGCTTCGAACCAGAAGATCTAATATTTGACAATCAAAATGTATTCGCTACATTGCCGTTGAACGATTTTTCGCCGAATTCTGATAGGGATTTTCCCGATGATGTCCAAAATGGTTGGGTCAGAGAAGACTTTGATGTTGTCAATGCCCCGTTTACTGGTGAAATAAAATTAAATAAGGATGTTGGACCACAAGGACGACCACTGGACTATTTAAAACTGTTTATCAATGATGATTTCATAAATACTTTAGTGAATGAAACAAACAGGTTCGCGGAGACAAACGGAGAAAATGAAGGTCTGAAGGAAAACAGCCGAATGAAAAAATGGAAGGACGTTACGTTAGACGAAATGAAAGTGTTTCTGGCTTTGGTTATTGCCATGGGGCTAGTTGAAAAAAGTGATATTCAGCAATATTGGTCCACTTCTGAAGTTGTTGACACCCCTTATTTTCGAAACCATATGAGTAGGGACAGATTTTTATTAATCCTCAGTAATTTACACCTGAATGACAATGCCAGGCAGGTGCAAAGGGGACAGGTAGGATTTGACCCCTTGTTTAAACTTCGGCCATTTGTAAACTTGTTATTAGATACATTTTCTGAAGTATATTCCCCTGATAGAGATCTGAGTCTTGATGAAGCTACGTGTCCATGGAAAGGTAATTTACGATTCAAGGTTTATAACCCAGCTAAACCCACTAAATTTGGAATAAAACTATATCAAGTATGTGAAGCCCAGAGTGGCTACTGCCTAGGTTTTGATATTTATACTGGCAGTGCTTCTATATGTGATCAAGCTGATCTTATTCTTGGTGACAATGATTGTAGCACTACAACAAAAACTGTGATTGGATTGCTCAGCAAATGTGGACTGTTAGACTTGGGCCACCACGTTTATATGGATAATTATTATGTTTCACCTGAACTTTTCGTGGAACTAGATCTACTAAATACTTACGCCTGTGGTACCTTGAGAAAAAATCGGTTAGGTGTTCCAAATGTAATAAAGTCCAAACAGTGTTTGAAATTGAAAAAAGGTGAAATGATTTTTCGCAGAAATGAAAAACTGCTTTGTATAAAATACCGTGACAAACGTGATGTCCATATGTTGTCGACAATTCATCAGGCTACAGTTAGTGTTTTGGATAAAACTGACAGACGCACAAATGAACCAATTGTAAAACCTACATGTATTGTTGATTATTGCTCTTTGATGGGTGGAGTTGATCTTTCTGATCAAATAAATCAGTACTATTCATGTCTCCGCAAAACTAGCAAATGGTACAAAAAACTTTTCTTCTATCTGCTGAATTTGTGCGTCATAAATGCTTTCATACTTTATAAAAAGTTTGGTAATGGAAATAAAAGTCAGAAAGAACATAACTCTTTCAGAACATCAATTGTGAGCTCTCTTATTGAAGAAGCTACAACAGCTCCTAAACCACAAACTGAAAAGGGACGAAAAGTGCTTGGTGAAAAGCCCTCCCGTCTGACTGATCGTCACTTTCCTGCTTACATTCCAGCTAAGGCTGGTGCTAAAAGGGCTCGTCCGGTTAGAGACTGTGTTGCTTGTAACTATAAGAAATCCAATCGTGCATCATTTAAAAGGCAACAAACTTCTTACATGTGCTTAGACTGCAATGTTCCTCTTTGCATGCCAAGGTGCTTTCATATATATCACACAATGTACAATTATAGGGCTGTTCTGTTACCTAATGTTGAAAATGAGCAATCTGACTCTGAACATGCTGAATGAACAAATAATCTTTAGTTTATAGGGTTTTTAAGCCAAAATATGTGTTATTATGAAATTCCAACCTCAAAAAAAATATTTTTTATATGTGTTTTACTGTTTTCATAGTTAACGAGTTTTTTTTACTTACCTGTGTCATACCTGTAAATTTACCTGGGACTTATGGACTGTTTTATGCATGAAAATGTTTTCTGAAGTTTTATGTTTACTGCAGTATTATTGTTACAAATTTTTATTCTTGTTCAGTGGTTTAAAAATATTAAATTATAAATACTTATATATTTTCACCTTTATTTGCACCTGTACAGGTAAAAATTACTCATAAACACTAACAAATAAAAAAAATGGAAACTAGAGAATCCAACAATACACATACATATAACTTTTATTGGTCTATGATAAAAAATGACAGAGATATGCTCATTTGAACTTAGTATGCACATTTAGTCATTTTTGATATTTTTTATGCAGCATTACATAATAAAACAATGGAAATTATATTGGCAGCTGAAGGGTTAGAGTTGGTACAGATAAGTTTTTAAAGCATTTCATCGGTATGCCCCTGCAACCACGGTCTACTGATTTTGTGATTTCTTTCTGATTTGGCTTAATGCTATAGTTTGTTCTCAACTATGTTAAACTTGAAGCAGGCATGGTACACCATTGATTTTATGCAATTGCGTTAGCTTCAGTGCAAATTAGTTTTTGTCTCACCTGCGACGAATAGTAAGACCTAGGTATTACTTTCCGGCGGTAGTGTCGTAAACTTTTTGTAAGACTTTTTTGGACAATGAAAACTGCTTGAATTGCTTGAAAAGTATAATTGCTAGGCATCTGATATTGGGTATACAGACAGTTAAGGTTATGGTCTACGCAACTGTCACAATGCCGTATGATATTGACCCCATTTTCACGCTCCAGTGACTCTGAACTTAGGTCGTTTTTTCAGGCCGTGAACTTTTTTATAAGTTTTTTTTGTGGACAATGAATTACTTGGTGATATAAAAGCTAGGAATCTGATATTGAGTAAACAGACAGTTGAGGTTATGGTCTACCATGCCGTGTGACCTTGACCCCATTTTCACGCTCTAGTGACTCGATAACCTTAGGTCTTTTTTCAGGCGGAAAACATTTTGAAATGATTTTGTGTACATTGAATGGCTTGAAAAGTATAGATATTGGGTGTACAGGCAGGTGATATATATATTGCACGGTCTACTGCTGACTTAGGAATTTTGTATACTGATTTGGCATACTCTTCTGTCCGTTTAACAAATAGCGTTGGCGTTTATGACATATCATTGATATTTGGTAGGCTGTTTCATAAGCATCAGTACTGGTCTATTCCAGGAAGATATCTTCTACATATACGCCCCTACATGGTCTACTGACTATAAGGGTTCTTGCTCCTTTGGCCATATGTTAATGTTTTTTTTCTAGTCTATTTATGCGAATAGATAATGGTACATTTCATATGTCGTCTGTCTCGGTGATAAATTTTTGCAGTGGTGTTCAACCTTGTGTATAAAATTTTTAGTCTTAGTCGGGCCAAGGCAAGACGGCGATCGGTGACCGGTGATCTGGTAATCTTGGTGACTGCTAGCTGTTTTCCTTTTATGATTTTGTTTTGGGTTTGTTGCGTTGCGTATGCCTATCTCACATCTCTTTATCGTCTACAGTGTTGATATTTGGTATACAGTTGCATGTTAATCAAATGAATATACATTGTAGGTCAATTTATGGGTAATTTTCAGGATTGAATTCAAAATTTACTTTTGTATATTGGCTAGACATATTTAAGATACAAGTTTGGGTGAGTTTTGAGTTTTGGGGGTTTTGTGGTGAGAGTGAAATAGTTACTGATTTCACATAACAAAGGATGATTATTGCGTATCAAATTTTCACCTCCAATACTAATACAATCTAGTTACTTGGAGTGTGATGGCTCTTAGGATAATCATTTATCCTAAGCGACATCACACGAGAAGTCACGAGATCTATCAATTTAAATCATTCTTCGAAACGCAGTCAGGTTATGGATTGAAAGTGATTCTTTTCTCTCGATTAAGCTGTGGCTATGACTATGGTTGTGGTTATGAAGGGGTTTAGGCTTATGAATCTGTAATTTTTCCCACCGCCCCACCCTGTTTTATTTGACCAGTGTTTCACACTCCAGGAACTGGATGCTCCTCAAATTTTCACCTCCAATACTAATACAATCTAGTTACTTGGAGTGTGATGGCTCTTAGGATAATCATTTTTTGGAATTGAGACAACAGTGATAAATAAAGTGAAAAGTGCACAAAATCAAACTTTGAGACAAAAAATCATAATTAAGGTGGTAAAGTTCTAAATATTGTGGGAGAGGTCCTTGCTGCTCAAATATGTGTTGTATCATTGCATAATTGTTTGTGTACATTGATATTTTAGCTTCATATAATGGACTAAAATTTTCAGTAACTCTCTAAAACAAGTAGGGACTGTTTATCATTTCATGGCATCTGTACAACTTGTTTCTTGTGCATTGCTGAATCCAGTTTAGTTGGGTTTTTTTGTATGGCATATTTGTGTGTGTTGTCTTCCTATGTTTACTGATTTAGTGTCTCTATTGTCATTCCAATACCGCTCTGGACCTCATTTGCATATCCTAGACACCTGCATTTTTTGTTGACCTTACCTAGCACTCTTAGGCCCAACAGATTTATCTTCATAGGATGAGCTGGCAGTAATGGCTGAGTCTGGAATCTTGAAGTTCTCCATACCAAGAGGGTTCTCACATTGTGCTGTAAAAATAAAGGAAAACAAAAATTAAATCTTAAGTGTCAACATTAAAGATGACAAATTTGTCATTCAGGAAAAAAAATAATTCATTTGTTGTCATAAGAAAACAAATTTGTAGATCAGAAAATAAAAGAAAAACACAAATTAAATCATTTGTCAACATAAAGAAGACCAATTAATGGCCTTAATGATTGCTTAACGAGAAGTTATAACAGTGAAAAAACAAGACCAAAAGATAGAAATGTTTTTATTATTATTCCTTGTTATTTTTGTAAACACTATACTGATTATAAAAAAGAATGTCCATTAATCAGTTTACTGCCAGAACACAAATACCAAGACAAAATGGGTGATGAGAACACTCCATCAAATTGATGGAAACCCTGTCTACACAAATTGTATGTTCTCTGTAATATCTGGCACACTTCTTAGTGCTAAATTTACTGATGTCTTGCCATATATGTTGATAATGTCACATTTAAATTTCGCCCTTTGGCCATGTACTTTGTCAAAAGCAATGACCACCCAATAATCACAATTGACAACTAAATATGATCACATGATACCCCCAGTGACCAATCACCTGTGACATTACAGATGTCACTAATGATTAGCCAATTAAAATAGAGATAAGATCTTAAATAGTCAATAATCTTTTGATTTATATAGGTAAACAGAAGAAAAAACATTAGGCAGCGATAGGCTAAAATACATTTAGATATGAATTGAGGTGTTTAAATGTTTTATTAAGAAAGATATTCAATTAAAAATTTTAGAATATCTAGAGGACATACATCAGCCTAATGTATACTCTTTGTGGAAACGTACACCGATGAATGATTACAACACATTAATGGCGCCAATTTTGTATCACCGACTATTAAAAACCTATAAGGTACACAAACAATCTCTGCAGTTTGCACATCACTTAAAAGCCATCTCATACCTTTACACCTTTACATTAAGATAAATTGTTTTTCTCAATAAAATATATATTATACTGAGGAGTCTATAATGATAGTTATGAACTCAAGCTAAGGATCAAAGCATTTGAAACTTTTATGTCTCAGGTTAAATTCAGTAATAATCATAAACATAAATTTGCAATGTCATACTATATCACTTAAATCTGAATAAATCTTAAATTATGTATAATTATGAATGATGGTATCTTTTTTTTCTTTAACAGAACAAAGTTCCATGAACTTTGTAAAGTTTATATGCACACTTAATGCAATGTCAAGATAAATGTACAAAGGGGGAGAGTATTCAAAGCCTTGGAAAACTTCAACCCAATTGAAGATTCTTCACTTGCAACGATCAGATATTTCTTTTCCGTGAAATTACTATATTTCGTAGAGAGGGTCGTAGCAAGGTCCAAGGACCTACAGCACAAAAAACAAGATCAGGCCATCCTCAGAAACCCTTTGTACTTCCCTTCACCCTGGCTGTAAGGTTGTTCAACTTCCTCTGATGATAGATGAAGATAAAACATAAAGATAGATACATCTAATATCTACGTTTTATTACAGAAAGAGTCAGTTTGTCTCCATAAACCTCAGCTAATTGTTAATTTAGGTTGGTAAGGTTCATTGTTTTATTGTATGAAGTGTAACGGTTGTGAGAATGAGAGGTCAGAACTGCCTGGGTCTATCAATGTTACAAGGTACTGGCTATTATCACAATGTTTACTGTTATAATATAAAACAGCTGGCTGACAAAGAGTAGCAGTGGCTTATAATGTTCTTTTGGAGATAGGAATGGATTTCCTCTCAGATTGACAAAGAGAAGGTGGCTTATAATGTTTTTTTAGAGATGAAAGGAATTCCTTTTAACCTTATGAAAGCTGACAAAGAGTGCAAGGTGGCAAAGTGTTTACCATTTTTTGCATATATGAATGAGACTTTGATATCATTGTCACTGACATAGAAAAGGTGGCATATAATGTTATTTTTTCTGAGATAAGAATGGAATTTCTCATAATTCTTCTTAGAATCTAAAGCACTTTATGTCAATTTGGGGAGATATCATTTTATAACTGTCATGGAGATACACTGACCAGAAAGGTCAAATACAAAAAACATTTTTTCTCATGGTTTCAGCATTGGCCTCCTTAAAATTTACAACTAAAGAAGGCCCAACATAGTCATTTTTTTTCAAAGCCAATTAGTAAGGAGCGGGCAAGAGACATATGCAAATCAATGAATAACAAAATTGACCATTACGGTGGGGATATTTGACTAACTAATGGTTTACAGTTAGTTCTACTGACTGACAGTTTGACACATCTCTGTATCATTAAAACTTTTGATGATGATAACTGTCAATACATAGGCAGGTGCTTCTATCAATGGAATGGATTAATATCTATAATATCTATAATTCATGTTATGATGTGCCTAATGACCTTATTATAATACATATTCCCCTGACCACTGGTCAGATCATCAGGATCAGAAAACTAATCCCTAGACCACTGGTTAGAATGACATTCACTGAGAAATCAACAGATGTGACACAATACATTGAGTAATTCTTATAAACATTTTCTTTTTAGCCGAGACAGTAAAGGGGTCTCCCAATATATAAACATTTTCTTATTAGCCCAGATAGCAAGGGGTGTCCCAGCAAAAAATATCATAATACAATGTGATTTGTTATTAAGAAATTAAATGATTGCTGCAAGTCATTTTAAAGCCCTGTTTTTACTATTTTAATGAAGTTTTACAAATATAAGCCAACCAAATTGTTGCACATAAAAAATTGCCTTATTTTCAATAGGGAGAAAAACCAACACTTCAGTCATTGGGCTACCCCGTGTGACAAATTCCAAGATATAAAATCATTTTCACCTTTAGGTCAAAGGGTGGATCTTCATTGTATATTGTGCCTTAATACTTCAAATATAATTGCAATGTCACTTAAAACAAAACGTAGAGTCACAAATCTTAAGAAATGCAGGAAAAATGCACATAAATGAAAATTAATTGTACATCTCAACTTCTGTCTTATAAACACATGTTGGGCATGCATATTTTTCTTTTTTTAGATGCAGGATATAGGAATTTGCATATTAATGGTCTTATACCACTATGTCATAAAATGTAACGAGATACCCTGCATTAATCATGCTTTATCAGTAGATAAGGCTAAATTCCTGAAAGACCCCCCTAATTAATTATCATAAACTTTCATTTAGCACCCTCTACAGTCCCGTGGTATAAATCAGTTATCCCCCATCGGGCATCCGCCCTCAGGGGAATAACTAACACTTATTATCGCAGAAGGTGTTAACCTGTGATTACTACACGCCAGACAGTGTGCATAATAAATAGACTAAAGCCTTAGAGATATTTGTAATCCCCAGGCTGTGGACAAAAAACATGTCTAATCATAATTACACATGTAACAATGAACATAAACAGCTTACTGGACATTTGTCTAAAGGTGTTGGACCTTTATTAACAGGTTTAACTTATTGGCTAGACTTCTACAGGCTTAATTTTATTGATGTTAAATTTGAAGAAGGGCAAATCATGTAAAAGTTTTAGTTTAAATTTTGATCGTATAAAAAAAGAATTTGCATGACAATATTTGAAACACTTTTTATACATTTTAATAGGTGCTATTGAAATAAACCATATCAAAATGACCATAAAAGGATATTATAGTGGTCCTAAAAAATATCTAAGAAATTTATCAAGGTCAATGAGATGATTAAAATGCAAATGTATGGATGGTACATGTATTAGGCGAAAGCTGAAAAATTTAACCGAGGATAAAAAGTTTTGCCTCAGCTTTTTTCAGTTCATGCATAACCCATGCATATCCTGACAAGTTTTAAATGTCCCCATTTTCTAAGATGGTGTCATAGTCCCTTTCAGTTCCTCAGTGACCATTACCTAACATCAACACTTTAATCTGTAAGCTCAGGTGTGGCCATTGATAACATTAGACCCAATACATCACACATTATCTGTATAAACTATAGCCACAGGGGAGCCACCTTACATAATGGCCACACTCTGATGATGAGTGGTGACCCAATACATTATCTGGTCATTCTAACCTGTTGACAATTTTATTATGATAGATTAAATGAATGGCTGAAATTTGTCACTTCCACCACGTCAAATTGGTCACATCTGGTCATAAGAGAAATTAATACTGTCATTGTGAACACCTATCAAACTTTTAACTATCAGACTGAAATTCTTAAGTGAAAAATATTCAGCAAAATCTCCATGAAATTGTTAAGACCAAATTATAAAATTTATTTTCATATAAACTAAATGATCCTTTACAGATTCTGGCTGCAATATTGCTGACAGTAGATAAAACAAACAGAAATCAATCAATTTATCAGTTTATATCAAGTAAGTTAAGCACTGGTACCTGAATTTCAGCATGTACCATGGGTGTTTGCAATCTCTCAGGCCATACAAATTCAGAACTTAATAATTAGTGTTCAGGCAGAAAAATGACCCAATTATTTCTAGACACACCAACACCACTATGCCATAGGGTCCTTTTATGTTGTGCTGTGTAAATCTATTGTTTTTGGACCAGAATCTTGACAATATTTTAAGACCAGCCCTACCCCTTGGTCCTGATTTTCTTGTCAATAAAATGGCCCTAAAGGATGAATTCGTCATTTCATTTTTTACATTGTCAAAGTGGGTGTTCAATTGATTATTGAACATGTAAGGTAACATTGATAGCATCTGAAATGATACAACCTAACCTATAGCTCCCATGCTAAAACCTGATACCCATTTAAGGACAAAGGAATGCAATATTTCAAACATAAGCCTGGTTGTATTACTTTACCCTACCCTCCTTGTATGTGATAAAGTAGCTATTGTTTCTTAATAATGACATCAGATTACAAATTGGACAAATCTTACGGAAAAGATGTGTTTTACATGTTACTTTGAAATGGTCTTCTCTTTTTGTCCAATGTTATCTTGGTTTTTCCATTTCATTAGGACGAGACAAGTAAAAGACGTCTACATTTTCTTCATTTAGTTCAGACCATCGATCAAAGGACAAATAAATCACAATTTAAATAGAATGACAAAACTGATTCGTTATTAAAGTACAATTGTTGCTTTTAAAGTTTGAAATTATTTAGAATTTGTGGGTTAAAATCTTTAAGAACTATCATTTAGTTCAGATAACACTTTTAAAGACATTTCAAAAATGTGTGTTAAGCTATATCGAAATTAAGTGACTTCAACAATATTTCTATTGAATGTAAAATCAGAACACTAATTTATTTTAATAAAGTTGGTAATCGGGTGTTAAAAATGGATCTGATATAACAAGTTATTAAATCTTATCTTGTAAATTCAATGCAAATATTTGTTAATTCTTAATTGCAAGTAGTGTTGCTACGTTAGCCCTTTGGTCAACATATTAGTAACAGTGATAAGATTTCCTGTAATAATAGGCGGGTTCTTGTAATATAAACACAGCCTACCCCCACGACATTCATTAAATATAGGCTACAGTTTTCACAGTCCCACGACATGTTAGATATGTAGTACATAAGTTTGGCTTTTCTTTAATTAAATGACAGAAATCTATTTATTCAAAGTGAGAGGTAAACAATATAATCAAGTGTCATCTCCACATTGTAAACAGTAGAGCCTGGTTTCTTCATCAGATCCTTAACCAATGGCACCCCTATCCCTCACTGTAAGACAAGACAGACAATTCTCTATAACAATCAATCAATCAACCAGCGGGACACCCGATTCCCTGTCTAGAGTACTGTACCACCATCTTATGATGTAATTCCTAAGACATAATTAAGTCATTTCTTCAAAAATGCCTGTTCCAAGTCAGGACTGTCTCTGGTCTTGTAACTGAAATGTTTACCTTTAACAGTTGCCCCAAGCCCAGAGCCACCGTAAATTCAATCTGGCTAGGGAATTTTGTGAGCTATCCATTGTTTGAGCTAGTTTACTGTAGTACGGTGTTTATCAATTCGGTCTACTTTAGGAAATTTTCAAAGGAAAGGGCTGAGTAACTACTTATTTTTGCTGCTAAAATTCCTTAGAACATTTTTAATATAACCAAAAACTTGCATCAAAGTTTTCTGGTAGACCATTGAGGACTAAATGTATCAGATTCAGCACTTGTGAGCTGTCTTGAATTTCTAAAAATAATTATCAGTATATTTGGGTTTATAATTGACTTTCATTTCCCTCAAGATTCAATTTTGAAGAACATTAAGGTTTAATTTCAATGTTAATTTAATATTCTGATAGTTTATCCTAATATTGGTTATAGCTGTGATCAAAGGAAATCTCACCTTCATCTTAACCTTAATTTAAACATTAATTAATACTTCTGAAGTTAATAAGAGTAAACAAGTGCTCCCCATATCAAATTGATGCAAATTTTAGTCATTGCTTTAAAGATTATCCCAGGCCCAAAGTCAAGAAGGGAACATGAGATTCTTGATGAGGCCTAATACCTTCAAAGACTCACACCTTAGTGTTACAATCCTTGATTAATTTTCTTCCAAATGATTAAAGGCATATCTTTATCTAGAGATGTGTGAAATGGAATGTGTTATAACAGGTTAAAATATGTACCCGCATGATCTGCCTACACGTATATTTTATAATCAAGGTGAAAAGTTGAATTCGGGTGAATTACAGTATGCTTTCAAGTTCAGCTGATTGGACAAGAAACACAACACAAATAAATTTTAAAAGCACGACTCAGACAAAAACTGCTGAATGGTATAAATAAAGATGGCAGATCCAGAATATTAGAAAAGGGGGCAACTGACTGGCTTAAGCAGTCCCACACTTTGGTCATGCTTCAATGATTTCCTTTATATCCAACCAATTTTTTCGACCAAAAAAGGGCTTGGGCCCTCTGGGCCCTCCCTCTGAATCCGCCCCAAGAAAAATTAGACTTCCTGTCCCCAAAATTCCCATCCAAAAAAAATTCATGTCTATCTTTAAAATAAGCTATATATTGATAAAAAAAAAGGTGCTTAAAAGCTGGCTATGATATATTCAAGCATAAATTTACTTTAAAATTGATTCTATTGAAGGTTGACATTGAAAGAAAATCTCATTCCATATAAATATTGATTTAACCTCATAACCAAAACACAAGCATGACATGCATATGAAATGAAAAAGTATTATACAACCTAGATATCGATCAAGATTATCATAATTTTATTGCACATAAAACTGTCATTTTTCATAAAAAATAACAATTAAAATGTCAGAATATGACAAGCAGTCACTAAATCTATAAGTCTAAGTAATTATTACATAAAGCAATCTCTAACAATGCTTCTAGATGAAGAATCCTAAGATTTACATGTAGTAATATGTTAATAATGAATTCTGAAGGGCCTTTTATGGAATGCCAGCACTAGATTTCACTTAATTTTACACAAAATAAAAGGCTCCATGCATTTTCATATAAGAAATGAGGTACAGGAGCCCTCCTTTTACCCCTCATACAATTGGCAAGAGCTAGTTGAGCAAAGGCTCTAGAGAAAACATGACAATTGCATAATAATGATAGTCTATAAAGATTGACTTGAAGAAGTGCCTGTGTTGAAGAATATGAATAAGTTTGTAGTACTCAAAAGCCAACCAAAAGTATGAATTTTGCAAGAGACTATGGAGTGATATGATCAGGATGTCTTTGCAAATATGGGTTTTCTGATCATGATAATAAACTTTTTAATGCTGTCTTGTCTTACTGGAGTTGTTATCTTGCACAGGTCAGGTTTGTTTACAATTAAAAGGTATGCATGTTAAAAGGTGTGAGCATTGATGATAAATTGTTTTTCATTTCTTAACCTGAGGCAAGCTGACCTCCCACAAAAGTCCATTATAACTGTATCATATTACCCCACACATCCATAAAATAAACAAAATATGGCTGGCAACCTTTTTACATAAATATACTTTTACTTGCTTTTATAAACTTGTGATAAACATTTAGAAATTGAATATGCACTATAAAAATATCAAATACAAGAATGTTTTACGTTCGTCTTTGATCTTTTTTACATCAAAACAATCTTCCCTTTAAGGGTGGATTTAACCAATGTTTTAATCTGCACCGACCGAGTCATTTAGTCTCAAATTTTCTATTCGCAGATTTAAAGACGACTTGGACATTGACATCCTCCTTATTTGAAATCCATTTACGACAATAAAGAGGTGTAAAGGACAAAGAATTTCATCTTGTTCTAGACTGTCAATTATATTTCCCCCTCATCTGAAAACTGTCACCAACAAAGCATTGTTAGCATGGCTCAAACCAGACACTGATTACCCACAATGCCTCTGGACAATAGAATCATGTCTGCTGCATAGTCCCATAATGCATTGTGCTAATGAAGCCTGTGTCATAATCATCTTGAATAATAGAGAAGTGCGATGACAGCTTGGAGACAAATTTTGCATCTAACTAATCTAATTTTCTATTTCTTTCTTGTTCATCCCTTTACCAAATGACCGGTATATTCTCATAATTCATCTTCATTGTGCTTCACACCAAACGATCAATTAAGGTCGACCCAGACAACAATGTGTTATGTTTGGCAGTATGATTATCTTTATTAGTGAATTTTAACCTAGTTTTCAGATAAAAAAAGTGCAGCTAATAAGTATCTTGGAGAGGTCCAACAAATATGAAAATTGCCCATTTTACCAAAAAGGTCAGTCATATCCTCAGTGCTGGATTTTGCTTCCCTATTCAAACATATATGGTTTTGAATACTTTTCTTTCAATACTTTCCAATGTATTGATTCGGATGCTGTTGATGAGAGGTTACTCCTTGAAATATGCATATACATTATATTGATATAATCAAATTAACTGTTTTATACCCATTTTGGTATTTGTAACAGCAAACACAGCAAAATTGAATAACTTTTTCCACACAATTATTTTGCTATAAAATGCTAGACAATTAGTTATAATGGAACAGACATACAGACTGACCAAGTTACATGCTCTGTCAGCCAAGGACAAGTAAAGATTACAAAACATAATACCAAGAACACATTAGATTTATGGTCTAGAACGGACAGACAGACAAGGGCACCAAATTTAACTTTTGGGGCTATCATAAGGTTAATCAATACATTCAGTTGGATGTAGAATTAATGAGATCCAGATATCTGTTTGTCAGAGTGGAATGTAATTTGTGCTGGATGATATTATAAAGTCATTATGGTTGTCATACATTGATTGGGTCAGATGGGTACCAAGAATCCATTTATTTTACCATTAAGATAAACTTGTGATCATCTATATGTAGCAAGTTTATCATTATGTAAGGCCATTTTCTTTCCAATTGATTGACCTTCAAGAGCAAAGATAAAATTTTGGTCCACTAAGTAAGAATCAATGAAGCCGCTTGGATAAGCAACTACCAATTCTGCCATAACACACGTTCCAGTTTGCAGCTGTACCCTACCATTATCCATTATCTATTTACCAATTCTGCCATCGACACAAGAAAGCATGGAGGCTAGCATAACTGAGTAAGTTTTTGCCCCTTTCTACAACATAGACACAAGGAAGCCAGAGAAACTAAGCCATAGTTTCTCATCTTCAACAAAATTGGGAGCCAAAGAAATCATGTCATACTGAGCATCTTCAACAAAATTGGGAGCCATTTTAAGAGATCATGCCATACTGAACATCTTCAACAAAATTGGGAGCCAAAGAGAGCATCTTTCTACATGAACATTTTTTCTTCCTACGTTCTAACCACATGGGAGTTCTTTCCTGATAAATCATAGATCCTTCAAATGCACACACTTTACACATTACTGCACAGATAAAACCGTTCTTTGTTCTGATGGTGCAATCCTTCTTCTTTATCTTATCAATAAAATTAATGTCTGATAATACACTCAACATCTTGATTTGTGGGATGTCCTCATTGCATTTGGCAGTTACTTACATGCGCCTGCATGACTGCATGCTATTTCAGCTGAAATCTGTTTATTTTCAATTTGTTGTAAAAAAGTTATGAATTAATTTAAGAAAACAATGTACCAGTAATTTTCTATTTAAGGTTAGGAACCTAAATACATGTAGTATTAGCAAGCTAACAAAACCCCAAGACTAGACACTATATATCTGACCATGAATTATAATACATGTAAAATATTTTCAACTCCAATTTCTCCTACAAAATTTGTGGAAACAAAATGTGAGAATTTTATTAACAACTTCATAGACTGTACCAATACATAAAGCGTTTCAGGAGCTACCTTTACAAGATAATGACAAAAAAGGACTTGCAGTTAAAGAAAAAGTTTACTACATACAACCAGTCATTGCCTCAATTTTCTTAGAAAAACATATTTAAATTTTGTAACAGAAGGAATTTAGAGACACAAAAATTTTGTGCCCAGACTGTCACCACATACATCACTACCACATACACAAAGGGTAACAAATTAAAACATTTGTCAATTTCACAGATTTTTGTAGAATCATCAGTCTTCGCCCAAACTTTCTCAACTTCGTTGTTTTCATGACATTTGTCAAGGATCTACCTACTAAATACTATGTCAACGCCTCTTCTAACCAAACATCAAAATTAATCACATAATTAGCAAGAAAAACCTTGCACTACTTGGTCAAAACAAAACTCGTAGATGATATTTTTTACCAAGCTTTAGCTAACCTATAAAGCAAAATGGTACCAACGGAACTTCTTCTGACAGAAGTCTGCAATACAGAGTGGAAAACACTGAAGACAAAAACAATAGCAGGAAACACACTCAAAACAGTTCAAACTAATGTAAATTTCCTTGTTGAAAACAACAACCAAAGAACAACAGTCTTTAAAGCTGTTTTTCTAGCCTTCAAGTATTAATTACTACCAAAAACTTAACAAATTATGATTTACTGTTGTGGTTTTTCACCTTCACTAATAACTTCCCCACCCACTACACCATACTTCAATGTATTTCCTGATAAAACATCTATGTTTATCAATTAAATATTTATGCATCTCATGCATGTGCATGCATCCTACACCTGCAACGCATGTTTTTTCCCTTTTTCATAAAATCTTTAAGCTAAATATTTCATTGAAAACTGTTGTAGTCAGAAAACTTTAAAACCAACTTTTATAAGTAAACAACAGCCTACCCTTTCCCCTTTAATTAGTTAATTTTCTCCATTTTAAATCAATTTCATTGATGATCTTCCTATTGAATCATAATTATGACAGCATAACACTTTAACCCCTTTAAATTACAAAATTAACTATAATTTTCAATTTAAACGAGAAATGAGATGACCCCATTGATCTAGGGTTTAAGTTTGCAACATCTTGATGTATATTTCAGTAATGAAATAGATACCTAAAATCAATCTCTATCATTTTCTATAACTGGCTGCATGACTGGCAGCCCCAGCTGTAATAATATTTACTCTGTATAAACTCTCACTCTTTCATGTCTACCCAAAGTCAATTTAGAAAATTTCAATAATGTATCAGAATTGATATTTCTTGATGCGCTCCAGCTGATTTTCAGTTTAGCTAAATGATGCTGTGTGGAAAGTTTGGACTGGAACATGAAATCCAGGATCGCCAGCCTGTGACTAAACAAGGAGTTAGCGTTAATGACAATTTTTCTGCTCCATGGACACCATCAGCTGAAGGGATCATGTGATTAATGTTTCTATAACCTGATCAGCGGCATGAATATTACTTCAGGATAGAAAATTGGAGGTCCATACAGTCCGTTAAGTAACAGCAGTTGTAAGACCAGAGGTTCCAATAAATCCCCAAGATTTAAACTAAAGGTCCAGCATAACAGCTGCTGCCAGAGGTCTAAATGACCACGATTGTAGCTATTGAGAGAAATGTAAAAACAGTCCACTAAAAATAGCAGTGAAAAGGGTCAAAATAAAAAGAGGCAACAGTGTAGAAAATGATACAAATAAAGTTATCCATTTCTTATTCTGTGAATTCAGACCACTAGTGAAGATAATTTACACTTATTGTTTGTATGTTCTGCATATAGGTGCAGTGATTTTTTACTGAATGCAATAACATTTTCAAAATTTCTTAAGACTGCCATTCAGTTATATATTTATTAATTTTCAACAAATAAACTTCAGTGTGTCCCCTTTTTAATTTACAAGAGAATTAATGACCATTACTTGACAGAGATAAGGTCTTTGATGTTACATAATTCTGACCAATGAACAGAGGTATAACAGATGGACTTGGTAATATCTGGTCAAGATTTATCATTGGACAATCAATAGATAGATTATCATTGACAAGTCAGCAGGAAAATTACAAAATTTTCTATCCACATACAACAAAGAAATAAATCAACTTCAAAACTCAATCAAGTGGTGAAAGCTAAAAAAAGGCTTGTCGAGCAAGCCATGGAAAAATTACTACAAAGATACAAAATATAGAATGTGCATGCATTCGCTTGCCAGACTAAAATGCACCATTGCTTGCTACAATCTTGCATTGAGCTGACTCTGATTCCGGTTTTTTTTCTAAGCTTGGGTGTTGGCTCAAGGAGAACATTTTAATGGAAGAAACATTCACATAAATGTCCATGTATCATTAGCAACCATTTCTCTTAGTATTATCAGAGTAAGCCATCAGAGACTCAGTAGATTCCAGTTCCCGGTTCCATCCTTTGATGTTTTCTCCAGAATTTTATCTTCCTCTCTGATCAGTTCTATGTTTATAAGATCTTTACACCCTGGCTACTTTCCTCTTTGATCTGTCATCTAATGTTTGGGGTATAGGTGATCTTAGGGGACCACAAATCAACACAACAAAATTCTTCATATTATCAAGAGATCTCCTTATGGATAATTTACATAATCTTTATAATGATGAAATTAAAAGTTCAAAGACCCACCTGCTGTGTTTGGGCTAATAGCTTCTCTATTAAGGCCTTATCAATGCTCATAAATAAATCTAATTCCCTGGTCAATAAACAAGCATCCCAACTAGCCATAGCCAAACTGTTAGGGATTTTATAGATAAACAGAAATGTTGTAATACATAATATGCAAATAAACTGAACAATTAATAACAGGTTCCCCTTATCCCCACATCAAAGGGAGGCGCATGGCAATTCTGTTATATCAAATTAACTTCATAATACTTTAAATCTTTCAAAATATACCAATTTCCCAAAGTAATTGCATGAAATTTTGATAATAACAATAGACTTCAAAGATAAATTGGACATGCATGTTACATTAAATCTATATGAGATAGTAAAAGTTTAATTATAAAATGTTAAAAGTCATCATTATGTTTGGAAAAGCATAATCAAATATTATGGACAAGTAAATTTTGACTTTTAATATTATCTATAAAAATAATGATTCATATTTTTTCATCTCAAAAATCTTTTTTAAACCCTGAATTGACATGGTGTTTAATAGAACAGGAGATATAAGTACATGTAAGTTATTGGTGACAAGACCTGTCTTTTGAACTTGAATAATTTTATCAGAAGCCTTTTCCAAGTTATTTGTCATTTGGGGAAAAAATAATTTCAAAATGCAAAAATTTAATTTACAGCTGTGTCTAATTAAAGGTGATAGCAATTAAGGCAGATTCTAAAAAAATCTGATAAAAAAAAAAAAACAACCGTGTGACAATTAAACGGATGGGTGGTTGTTGCAGGTCCCTGCTAGACCAGCTAGGTTCTACTGGGCTAATCATAATTACTCATCCTTTTAATAATTAATGATTTGCGAACAAAAGAAACGATTATGTTGCCTTCAGCATCCATGAGTCATGCTGAAGCCAGATCAGAAAAAAATGACGAGTAGTCAACTTCGTTGGATTGGAAGGAAATCTTTTGTTTTCCTCTTGAATTTAATGATCGTTATGCCATACTTAAACTTCATTAAAACCAAGGACTAAATGGATTTTTCATGAGCTTCCTTCTAAATAATAAGGGCAAATAAAAGTTTTTTAAAGCTCCTATTTCATTTACAAAAAAAAAGATTTTTTTCTTAAGATTGGCAAACATGCAATTTAGGAATGGATTATCAGACTTGTGCCTTTGAAAACTAATGCCTTAAGGAGTATTTTCTGACAAAAGAAAATAATTCTGTCTGCAACACACATTTGCACATCTTAAATTTCAAAAGAAAGAGGAAAATCATTGATTTATGTCTTCAAATGTCAAATTCTATTAAAATACGCCTTCAAGCTTAATTCTTACACAGATGTCTTTTTATCATTTTATTCCAGAAATCTTATAGCTTCTAGTAATAGAAACGGGATGTTACTTCTTGTAAACTAAATTGATAAAACACATTATTTTAAAAATTTAAATTCAAATATAATAGCTTAGGTTGAAATGTTAAAATAGGACATACAATGTATGATATTTTCCCATAAATTGTCACCTGTCATAAAGTGTTTTGAATTTATTAAACTATGACCTCAGTGGTAATTGATTTAATTTACTGAAATGGCTTGGTGAACTGACGATTCATACAAAGATACACTTGTATGTGCTATAGGTACAGTTGACGTTAGGTAAGCCGTGTGGTCGAGACTTTATATGAGACTTTGATCCGTTAGACGTTGGGTAAAATGGAAATCATGACCGCGAGTCAAAGTGCTCCTCTAGATTTCCTCAAGATAACGGAATAAAACAATTAAAATTTGACACAAGATTTTTAACTCAATATTTAAAAAAATTAAAATGGTTCTCTTGTTACAGCTTACTGTAAGATTTATATTCTAAAGCTGATGATTCAATCGTTACGTATTTGCTTTGGTACCATAATTATGATAATATTAATATCTAATTGAATATCAAACAAATAATGCCAGCACAAAATGTTTTCGGCATTAAACTTGTGATGTAATTCAAATTTTTAGACACATAAATATTTAAGTAATATTTGAAAATGTTACAGCAGTGCAGTTTATATTTGCATCATAAATTAGAGCAGAAAATAAAACTTAAAAATGAAACAGAAAAATATTCTATTGTATATTATATCTCAAGTATTATATTTTTTTTCTAAACTTGAGTTCATTGCATGCTAAATTCAAATTTATCAAAATTTCTATTCATGTAACGGTAAACTTTTAAAATTAAAGCGAATTACATTTAGCTCCTAGGAAGACAAATTTCTACATGTCATGCAATAACTATATCAATAACTGTTTTTGCAAACTTTTAGCTCTAAATTTACACATAAAATATAACAAAAAAATAATTATTAATTTGTTTTTAGAAGAACATTTAACTTTCACAGCTAGAATAAAAACATATTCCAAATGTTTACACATAATCTAACCGTTTCATGGTTTATTTTTGTGATAAACATGGAAATCGATAGAAAGGACCATACAGAACAATAAAAGTGTAAAAACTTAACAATAAACTGACAAAAATTATGAATCATAAAAGTCAATTATTTTCCCATCATCAGCGTGAAGGTGTATTCTACATATATAGGTCTCACTAAAACCTACAACAATAATCAAATTCTGCGTCCAACTTCAGCCATAAAAATCGAATAAAATTTGCATTTTTTAAAAGTAGTCATTGTGTGTGACACTGAAAACAAACTTTGCAAGTGTAGGTTTTCAAAAAAAAATTTCTAAAAGTGTGGGCTGTTATTGAATAGAAATACAGAACTTTATATTAGATTTGTTTTTTTTACATTTCCATTATATGCATTGTAATACATCTTCTGATATACAATCAGTTATTTATAAAGGCAAATAATATCAAAAGTGTTCAATTGATAGGCCTCCAATAAAAAGTTAAAAAAAAGAAGAAAAAAACATTCATATTTATCTAGGGCAAAAAAAATATAAACAAAAACAACACACTGTGGTTAATAGATAAATTAATCAAATTGTGCCCAGGGATAGTCTTCCAGAATTCCGACCAGTACCTCCCCGTGGTGGAAGACGGGCCCTGCTCCAGCGATAACAAAGGATACTCTGGAGCAGCTAACACTGGCGGTGGTGTGTCATGGGCTGGACGACCCATGGCACATAGCGAGTCTAATAGTCGACGCAGAGGGGCTTTCCCCTAGTCGCGACTATAAATACCCATCTGTCTGCCCAGGGATATTTTAGAACACCAACGAAACTTGAAACTGTCGATGCATAAACATGTAAGTTTGCATTAATTCACTTTAAAAGTGGAGGACCTTCGTATTACTGGAGACATGTAGTCGGCCGTACTTGCTTTACTTGATAGTTACACTCTCTAACTTTAAGTCAAATTTGACAAATTATCAAGTTTTATTACATACAAAAGGAAGATTGTCGTAAACCTATTAGGAGTGATAGTGTTGAGAGGGTTAAGGTGAAAATCAGTACGAAGTCATTAGCCCTTTGTATTTAAGAGTTTTGGCTATCCATATGCTTACAGTGCAAATATCACTCCTTAAAAACTAAATGTAAGTTACAGATGCATAAAATTTTATAACTGTCTTTCTTCATAAAAACATGGATCACTTCAAGACATCTGTTTTACACCAGGCAGAACTGTGATCTACAATGTATCATTTTTGGTCATCAATCCATAGAAGATTGAATTAAGTCAAAACAACAATAATTGCACAGTATCTTTAAATAAAATTTCATTAAAATCTATGAAGTAAATAGTTCTGATAGTACATGTATTCTAAAAATGAAAACAAAAGCCAAACCGAGGCTCAACACAAAGACTTGTCTCCAACATGCCACTTGTGGCTCATAATAATCACTTGTTTGTTGGAATTGCATAATTTTTGTTGAAAACTATTTTAAAATAACTACTATTTTCATGAAGGGCCAACTTAAAGTTTTTTTAGAAAAAGCTTACTGGTAATCACAAATGTTAATTTGAGGGGGACATGGACAGACCAAAAGCTTTTTGACCCTTACTTTGACGAGCAATAAAAACAAAAACAAAACTATATTCTCACACTTTGGTGGTTACATAAAAGGTCAGGTCAGCTCTACTTTTAATAAATATCCTTCAAATACTAGAAATTTGATTTAAAGATACTTGAAAATAATCAACAAAGTCCTGTAACTTAAAGCTATTTAAGCCTTGTGTTTATGGTCCTCTAACATCAAAGTGTCGGAGTGTCAGGTTCTGTGGTTCATGATACTTAATAACTGTACTAAGGCTAAGAAGGAAGTTACTATCCAAATACACTGTCACCTAATAAGTCACAAGATATAGGAGACAGGCTGGCTAAATTCAAGTGTGGAAGTACAATAGTCTGAAGAAAGTCCAGTTTTCTTAAGATATTAGGCATAACGTTTAGCAAACAAACTTTTTGTTAGTTTGACCTTAATAATTGTCGGAAAGAAGTCATGATGACTTGAATGTCCACTGGTCAGGGACGCTTAAAGATTAGATAACGAAGTAATAACCAGGTGAAAGACGCTCAAAGTGTTGTCCAAAGCATGGTTTTAAATTCATCTGCCCATAAAGATTTGATAAAAACCTCCTAATTCACCCTGGCCCTATTCAGACTTGTGTCTGGTTTCCCAGGTTTTCTGCAAATTTTATCAACATTTCAGGTTAAAAGTGAATTTGTTTTGCCAGTTTAAAGAGTTGTTAATCTAAATCCTGTAATATGTTTAGGGTACTCCATAGTAAGATTAATGAGGACTAGTTATCAAAGGTAACGAGAAAATAAACTCAAGTACGGGATCAGTGTTATACCCTTGTAAACATGGTCAATAACATCATGTACAATGTCTGCATGGCTTGTATACACTTTGATATTTTGTCATAGATTTCTTTCCTTTTGATGTGCATAATATATGCAAATATTTGTATAGGTTCCAACTTTTATCTTAATATGCAATATTTATTTATATGTGCACGACTTTACAGAATTTTAAACCTTTTCGAGTCAAACAGGTACTTACAAATCTAATTCAATATTTAACAAGGGATGTTTAAGAAAGCATCCATCATTGCTGTGTAAATAGTTGGTGTTGATCAAGACCTGTGTTGAGACTAAGGTATGAAGATATAAATAAGTGAAAGTCCAAGATTTGAGACCCCCAGGAACTATAAAACATCAAATATACAAAATATGCAGGAACAACTGTAGGGGGGGCCTCACTGTAATATCTCAATATGTATTTTGTTCAAGTATACAAAATTGGACTTTTATTTGAAACTGAAGAAAGACATTTCAATCTATAAATAAATTTGAACTCCTAAGAGAAAACATTTCAGAAATTAAATCTTTCAGAATTGACAACAAGAAAGACAGGCCTCAAAAACAAAATTCAGCCTTGTTTAATAATTAAGTTTCTACTTGAGAGTATCTGACACCCTACAAGCATGGCAAATTGATTTTCTTTGGCTGTCCACCATCAAAGCCTGGCCAAAGTGTCAATTTTCATTTCCATGGAAACAATTATGCTGTCAACTTTGATCCCATATTAATGTTCAATAATTGTGTATCAAATCCATTTGGAGCTAGCATAGAAATAATAACTCCATTAAGAAAGGAGATTTTCAGTTCTATAAATGTCAATTATTTCCTACTGACCATGACCAATTTACTAACATGGGATATTAGATCTACAAGATAACTGAAGGTTCTCTCAAATCTACTGACTTAAATTTTATATATCAAAAATCTATAAATGTTATATCTTTGCCGTCAAAATTTCATATCTTTAAAAGTTTAATCCACTCGAACACCAACTTGGAGAAATGCTGATTACGCAATAGTTAAAAACTGAGTTGAAAAGGTGCTTCACAAAAACATTTTTACGAAAGACCTGTAAATTGTACATCAATACCTTTAGTTTATGCTTTCAAAGACAACAAAAAGATTACAACCATGAACCAGCATATGCACAGGGGGACATCCATTACAGGTTTTCTGCCCTTGGGGTCCTTATCAGACCCAACACTTCAGACATCAGAACAAGTGTCACCATACTAATACATAGTCCCTGCTTCCTCCGAAGGACGCCATTGATTTCCTCTCTCATTCATCATAAACTCCTTGGCATTTGTATTTAAACATTAAATATATCTCTTCTACTTGTCAGTCAAAGCGGTAGGACTTTATTTTCTTTAATTCAGTTAAAGAAAATAATCAGTAAATTGATTTTCTGGCTGTGTCACCATCTTCTGGATGATAATGAAGGCTAAATAAACACAAGATCATTTAAGTCTTGGCTATAAGGAGACACCATGTCAAATGACCCTTATATCATGTCTATCTTGTTATTGTGTAGAAACTTAATATACCACAGACTTAAAGTAATAATAAATCAAAAGATCATAAAATTTTTAACAGTCTTTTTTAGCTTTGAAAATATAAATTGTTAATATAAACTTTCATTAAAGTTACAAAAAGTCCATTAAACAGTGGGATTTTGGCAGAATTTAACAAAAAAATGTATTTAACAATCATTTGCTTCCCGAGTTGTATTATGCAAACTAGATGCATACGACCCAAGTTTGAACTCATTCGGAAGTGCCCGCGCAAGCCCATCTAAAAATACATGGATGTAAACAAACGTGGTCTGAAAGGTATGTTCTGTGTACGGCTTTTGTAACTGTTTTGCTTTTTCCTTACCCCGTTCCCCTTTGAAATGATACCAATTACAAGAGAAAGTGGTTTTGAAACCCCCACAATGAGAATCTTTTGTCTTTGAATTAATCGAGTTTTCAATTAGACCCGGTTAATATATAGCACGATAAAAGGAAAACAGGTGCGTGTGTGTTGTTATTATTTATATGCTAAACCCTTTTTATCAGTATTTCTTAATAGTGAAAGGTTTTATTTGTCAAATAAAGAAGAAATATGAAATTATATTAAACCCAGAGCTTTACAGGCTTACTTCAAAATACATTTTTACTTGTTTTGATATGTTCGGTAAAAATCGGAATGTTGTTCACGAAAGTTAATAAGTGGCCATTGGTATCAAACTTCTTTCAAAAATCAGCTAAATTTCTAGCCGGTACACGCACATTATTTGAATTTTCGTCTTCATAAAAGCGCGAAAGCTCTAATTTTATGATTATGCAACAGTTAAGTGATTATTTTTATATTGCAATTTTTTTCCCCAAACTGCTTTATTATTACTTTAAGGATGGTTAGACTGAAAGTGATGTAAACAATGAAACATGAAATAGGGTACATGTACTTGATAAAGGACCAACTACTGAATCCTTACATGTACATGCATGAACCTAAACATAATGAACCCGACCATGCTAAATAATATTTTTTTTATAAGTGCATGGTGTAATAATGGCTTTCAATTTTTTTTTTGGGGGGGGGGGGGTGCAAAAACTGGTTTTATCAGTTCCATAAACTTGTTTTTATCTCCAACCATTGGCATCCATATCTTTTTTTGAATTTTCTTCCTTAAAAAAATTTTTGAAATGCTGCTGCATAAACAGTTTTTGACAAATATCTTTTTATTTCAACACCTAAACCAAGACGCAGGTTTCATATTTTTATCAGCACTGAACACTACCACCATTATACATTAATAATAGTTTTTCTGACTGAATGTTTGCTGTGAAGAAATCAGATATGTGCAAAACATATAGCATTTACATTTCTTTTAGACCATCATTACCATTAATCTAGAGAACCAGAGACAATAATTCAAAGAAATGCACCACTTATATCTCCCAGGATTCATTGCTCATTCATTTTTCATTATATCTTCTGCCTCAATGAATGTGACGTCTGCTGGGAAACAATGGCCGCCACAATGGAGCAGAAGTTCATCATGAAAAACAAACAAGGACACATGGTCAATGAAGATCTGGTGTGTGTCTTCTTGTCCACTTCAATTAAATCTTTTCTGACATGATAATTCATTTTCATATTTTTGATCTTTGATCTGCCAATAGGAAAATTGGAATTATTGAGTTGGTGAGTCTACATGCTGCTGTACAAATATCCCCAAAGCATTCTGGGAGCTGTGTTTTGTATTGACCCTGTGGGAGTTAACCAGAAGACAGTCTTGTAAAACTGAGCATTTTACAATATGAGTTAATATTTGTTCAAGTTATAACTTCTTACAATTAAATGCAAACAGTCTTCCCACTCTACAATGGATCAAAGCATTTTACTAAGTTACTGTTGCATGTTATGAGAATTTTATTATGTTATTTTACATAAATGTCTCATTGATGCATGTGATAATAGGGAATCGAGAGAGATAAAACACAATATCCATTGGTTATTACAAAACACACATGGAGCAGACTGAATCAACTCTTCCTGAATCACAAGGACAAGTACAATCGGTGGATCCAAGCAAAGTCAACTTTAAATTGAATTTTGGTATGTTTGAATTCAAAGATTTATATGCATTAAAGCAAGTTATTCTACAGGCAAGAAAGAAATATAACTTTATCAAACAAAGGTACATGAAAGCAACAAAAGACTTGATTTTAAACCTGCACTTGACTGCAATGAGAACTCCCAAACTGCAGTCTATCTTGGTGCCTAATGATTAGCAACCAAAAATTGTTAATACTGCACCAGAGGTGTTTGAAAAACATGAAAACAATCTCCTTTTTTGTCAGGTGGCGTCTAAAACTCTCCAAGGTAATCTTTTACAACCTTTAAGACGATATCTATCAAAACGTACTAGTCAGAAAGATTAATATATGAATGGCGTATTGATAAAACATATACCTACGATTATTTACTTAACAGGTAAAAACAATGCCGTACCTGAGGCAGGTGAGAAAGTGACAATACTACCCCATATCGTAAACGCTATCAATATATAAAATGTACAATCACATATCGTAATCCCTTCGGCTGTAATACTCAGATTAACTTGTCAATAACATCTTATTGTTACTTCGCTCGTTCCTAATCTTCCGATTTCTATCAAATTGGTGACAATACCTGTGTAAACTTTAGATCAACGGGACTTTTCTTCCCTTATCAAACGTCTATTGAGAGACTATACTGGCAATCCATGGATCTTTCTGTAAAGATTTATTGAACTTGCAAATAATATATAGTCTCTTTTCTACCTGTCTCGTTTTTGATGTTTGTTGTCCCCATGAAACAGGTCCTTTCTTCCACAGTTGAAGTGGTTTGGGATAGTTTTTTTTTTTCAAATATCAGTAACGTGTCATGTCAAATATACAGACTGCCGTGTGATATAGAGAATCTCAAGTTAAAAATTATTGTAAGTGATCCAATTGGCAAAGCTTTTAATTCGGAGCCAACACTGGACAAAAGAGGGTTTTCATATTGTAACAATTATATCATCAAACCACGACAGATATGGGTTTTACTAACGACATTTAATACTTTTTCGCTTTTGTTCAAAACTGAGTAGGGGAGCCTTCAGAGTTGTGAAACGTATAATCAAATTCACATTTATTACAGACAAGTGAAAAAGTGACATTTTTAGAATATTTTGTTATAACATGCATATATTAAGTTAAGTTTACATAGAATTTTGTCTACTTCTCAACTGTATTTTTTTTTTGGACATCTTCTTCATGCACTGTCTTTTCTAAAAACCATCTCAAGTTTTCAGCATTTGAAGAAATAAAGTATAATTTCTATACCTACATGTGCACCTGCAGAACTGTGCTTTCAAGCAGTCATTGACATGTTCAGAGGAGGATCAAGAGATTGGTGACCTCCTGGATCCTAGTTTTTTTATGGCAACTACCAGTACATGTAACCAGTTCTTTCCTGTTTTTTTTTTACAGAAGTGAGTCGAGTTTGTCTGACATCTGCAGTCAGCATTTGTTCCTTTGTTTGAAAGGCAAATCAGTTTTGTTTTTTTTTGTTTTTTCTTACTAGAATAGCTATTAAGACAAAAACTGCAGAAAATCCATGAGCTACAAGTTCTGTACAATCAGCTACAGTTTCTGTAATTGCCTGATCTCTTCAAACATAAGGAAAAAAGCATAGCACCTTGCAGAATCGTGAAGTAGGGAGGAATCACCTGGACACACCTGTTTTGATAATAAGCACATAAAATATAAATAATACAGGATACACATGGCAATTACAGGTGTAAAGTGGAAGTATACTTTGCTAAAATTACACTTGTTTTTTTGATAGTTTGTTCCTCCATAAACAACCAAGTCCTTGTGATAATGAAATTGAATATTGATATTCAACACAGCTTTTTGAGTGATTACAAATGCCACCAAAAACTTTATTACATAATTCTTCTGAAGAACAGCACTTTGGAACCTTGTTAAAACGAATTTACAATAGCTAAAACATTTTAATGATCATTCAAGGGAAACAACTCATTAATATTTCACAGAAACTTGTTTTAATTGGATGGGAAGTTTCCTTTTCTCTTCATATTTCAACATTTACAACAATTCAATGATTTTTTTTTAGAAATCAAAAGCTAAAAGTCATTTCTTGACAACTAAATTGAATTAACATTTAATGAACTCTAATATCTAACTGGAAGATCAACTTCACTTCAGCAAAGAAGCATCTGATGAAAGGTACATCACCCATCCGTGACAAGACCTGGGTGGAAAAAGTATTATTAGTGCATAATGATCACTTAAGCAGCTTGAAAAAAGATGACTGAGAGAGCTATTTTTGTCAAAATGATTTATGACCAAGGACCATTAAGAAGTTTGCCAAAGATTTATGATGAAGCTATTAGTTATGTACCTATGCTTAGAAAAAAATGTCTCTTTATATATAATGTATATGTATGCATTGATTTTGTTTCTTTAACACATTTTCTTGCACTGTTGACTGTATCAATTGAATACTTTGGAATTAACATTGAATAAAGTGCCAGTTTTGTGTGTTTGCGTTTTTTACTATAACCAATATTTTCAATAACTATATCAAAGGTGACTCATTCTACATTCATAATATTGGCCTTCATGAAAATATTTATTCTACAAACAATGAGGCTAACCCATTATTTGTGATTGCTGTATCAACAGTCATGTAAACCTATGTGCTATGTTTTCTTAGTTAAGAATGTACTGAATGATCTGATCTATCAATAATTTCCACCAGAGGCATGCACAGATCGAGACACATTTACAATGTCCCTTCAATGAAAATTACTTTGATATGGTCATGATGGTGAGAACATGTAACATTTCTCCTTAAAACAAGTATATTGCATTATGCAATTTATTTCAATTTGCTATTCTTTTTACCATACATGTAATGCTATGCTATTTAAAAACCACAAAATCCTGTCAACATTAAAAAATTCACACAAAATTACTAAATACTCAATACCACAAAACACTTGGAGCTGTATATAATCTGCAAACTTAGCAAAATTAGGCAATCCTTAATTAAGTGGTACTATACATAAAACAGTCTTACACATTACACACTTCACTCTAAAATGTGCTTCTTATTAGAAAGAAATTTGACCAGTTCTCATAAATTGATAGAGGCCATAAATTTCACATTATGCAAGTCTCAGCCAAGGTCTGGCATAATACATCATGTAACATCCTACACTAAGGTGGCTTGAGTATATCAATATCTCTACATTCCTCCCCATTTTAAGGGGTACATACATAAAAACAGCTGGTTGATAAAACAGAGATTATATTTTCTCACAGTGGATATCTAAATATTCAAGGGGCAGAGTGAAAAAAAAATAGAGTATACATGTACATGTATGAATGCATAACAAAATGTTGGTATCTTTTAGAATTAACAGGAAACTTAAAACAAAAGTTTATGAAAATTGGAACAAAATGAATATGGGGGTGGGTGTGGAGGGGATAAGTTTACTACGATTCTAGATCTAGATGTACATTAATTAGGCCACTTCACAATGCAATTTTAATATATTCTTATCATACAAGTACCAATGTATGTCCTTTCATCTTTTCTTCATTATTTGTTCATTATCACATTATAATCCTTGACATGAGTTTATAAGCTAGCTTAGTATGTAATAATAAACATTACATGGATTAGAAATTTATCAAGCTTTAAAACAAACAGAAACCTCTTAGTTCTACAGAAGTTTGTGTGAAAAATCTGCACCGATATCTTAGATAGCATATGTACAGATATTTATCATATGAATAGAAAAGTTTTTGGGGCCTGCCAAATGATAGATAGTCATCTTTTTAATTATTCTCTGCATGTCAAATGTTGGGGTTTTTTTTCTGTCTAAAACGAAATCTGCAAAATGGAGATTTAAATTTTGTGAAGGACTGCAGAACAAGCATTATATTGTAAATATAAAAAAATCTAATTTAAAGAAACCTTTTTGTACTCTTAATAATATGGAGTAGGCATTGCCTAAATGCGAGCATAGCTAAAAGGGACTACGTTTTTTTTTTTCTAAATGTCGACATTCAGAGATATCGCTATCATTTAATTTCCAATATTTCCATTTTCTTATTTTGGGGCGAGATGGTATGGGGCGATTAAGCTTCGAGACAGGTTAGTTTCGTACGTGCCTATAACCAAAACGAAACGAGCAGCTTATGTGTATTTATTATTTTAAGAATTTTATTTTCTTGTAAAAAACGCAATTTATTATTTTTTTAAGCATTATTTCTTTTCTTATAAATTATTTTAACATTCACTCCGGACCTGTAAAAATAATAACCCTTTCCGGACCATAAAAAATCTAAATCAGCATTAGCAAATTTCTCGCGGAAACAAATACCGTAGAGCTCTCCGCTCGAGCGGGCACTTCGTGCCCGCTTGCGAGCTATGCTCGCTATAAAATGGCTGAATATTTTGTCAAACTTATAATATGTGCAAACAACAATAAGCTTTTAATTTATGTCAATGTTAATATTAAAACCTTGAATTTTATCAACAAAAATATCAAGGGTATGTTGTGTTGACATTGGACTACATGTACATGTATGAACTGCAAATGCACAAAATGTACCATATTACAATCATCTTAACAGGGAAGCGCTAAGCTGTGCCCTTTCTTTTGTTTTCTTATAATTCTCAAATAATTCATAATTTTGATAAAAATATCATATTCATTAGTTTCCTATCTTTAGAAATTCCCCCTATGTGTATATCAGTAATGTGTGGTTATCTTTGATTTATTAGAAACGGCAAGGCAATCTATCAAAATACATGTACACTGGACTGGCGATTTTATAACCCAATTATTTCCCTTACAAAATTGACCAATACTGTATGTTAGAGCCTGAATCTCTAAGATAAACAAACTATTTTCTGGCATATGTAAATTAAGAAAATTAGAATTTTCCTTCAATAAGAAACCCTATTGATTTACGTGCTCTGAGATTGCTTAAAGAATTCTAAGAATATTGGAATGCTTTAAAATTAAAACAAAATACAGTGAATTTGATTTTATTTCTAGAAGAAAATGAACTTGAGAATTATTGGGTACAATCAATACTATAGCCAGCTTCTAAATTAATTTGTTTTGCTACAACAGAATAAGTTGAAATTGGCATACTATAAAACCTGGCCTGGCCTCATTGGCTTGGCCTGGCTTGGCCTGGCCTGGCTTCATGTCGAGGCTTCTTTGGCCTGGCCTGGCCTGGCTTTATTGGCTTGGCTTGGCTTGGCTTGGCTTGGCTTGGCTTGGCTTGGCTTGGCTTGGCTTGGCTTGGCCTGGCTTGGCTTCATTGGCCTGGCCTGGCCTCTGAAAGTTGGCAGCTTCAATTTTCAATTTGATTTGTATAATTAATTTTATGCATGTTTTATTTATTTAATGATGACCAATACTTTAATCAACTTGTTATTGTTTGACTAGGCTGTGCTGGGAGAATAAAGGTATGATAATAGCATGATAATACATTATCAGTTTTATCAGATACCCATCTGACTCTGTAACACTGGGCAGTCTGAGTTTCAAAGCATTTTGTGTAATAAAAGAGTATTCCAAATTTTGTACATGTATCTAAATGAAGAAATATTGATATCCTTTTTTTTTTATTTCTAATAAACATTTTTGTTTGAAGTAATGCTTGTACACTGTTCATTAGATAACTGTTTATCATGATTTTAGTTCCGTTCATTCAGTTTTTAATTAAAATATCATTCTAAAGTGTGCAACTTAAGACAATAAAAAATGTCTCTTTTAATCCATTAGCTTTGAAATATTGTTACACTTCAGCAGATAAGATCAGATAAGCAAAGAATTTGTCAGTTTTTACTACAGAATGTTTATTTCCAGTAATAAAATAATGGAGATGCATTGGCAGATTCAGAGAATTGAGAAATTTGTTTTTTTCTGTATAAAACTGACCAAGCAACTTAAAATTTTCATTAAAATTTGACATTGTTCGCAATTACGCCCCCCCCCTTTCACGGACCTCTGGATCTGTCCTTGAGATGGATAATATGTTAAACACTTTAGTTAATTGTATAAAATTGTAAGGATTAAGACATTATAAATAATTTTAAAAAGTGGGTCCATTTTAGTACCATACCATAGAATTTATACCATGGTACATGTATATTTTTGGTGTAATAAGAGTTATAGATTTCTGATTGTTATTCTTTCAAACATCTATTGCAGCTCTCTGACGACATACAAAATTTGAAATACCGGTACTTTTTAAATACACAAACTGCTTTGAAACTCAGACTGCCCTGTTACAGAGTCAGATGGGTATCTGATAAAACTCAATGTATTATCATACCTTTATTCTCTCTCAGCACAGCCTAGTCAAACAATAACAAGTTGATTAAAGTATTTAGATGTTTCCATTGTTCATCATTAAATAAATAAAACATGCATAAATTAATTATACAAATCAAATTGAAAATTGAAGCTGAGCCAATTTTCAGAGGCCAGGCCAGGCCAATGAAGCCAAGCCAATGAAGCCAGGCCAGGCCAAAGAAGCCTCGACATGAAGCCAGGCCAGGCCAATGGGACCAGGCCAGGCCAGGCCAGGCCAAGCCAGGCCAAGCCAATGAGGCCAGGCCAGGTTTTATAGTATGCCGTTGAAATTTACAGTCTTTCTTCATCCTTAGTTTTAATTACAAAATAATTTTTAATAAAATTAAAATGGACTTGCTAAAATTTATACTGCAAAAAATTAATTAGATTTTTTTTTCCCAAAATCAATATATATTATTGAAAATATTGATTTTTATTATATGCACATGCAATTTGATTAATTAAGCCATTTCTCAGTCCTTGCAATGTTTCAAATTATGTCAACTTAGCCTAATGTTTGCCAATCTAAAATTCAAATCGATATGATTAATTTGGATAAAACTATTTGATGGAAAATGCAAAGACATGAATTTACATGTAAATATGTGTCTAGCTTAACGATAAATACTCCTAGTTTTCACAGTTTTATGATTTGATGTCCGCTACAGCAATAATTCATTTCATCTTTTTAAGACCATGTGACATTTATCATGTTAAAATGGACATAAATTTTCCATGTGACCTGAGCTTAGAGATGTAGTGCTGTAAACACTTTAAACTTTTCTTAAAATCTTTTTAATCCAAAGTGAAAGATATTAAAATGTTAAACATGTTAAAGTGTGAATTTGGCTCAATATTCTGATATTAAGAAACTTTTTATTATTATTTTTCTAGTGAATGTCCTTATATAAAGTATCAGGTTTTGTTACAGTTATTCTTAAGCTGAATTAAGCTCCTAAATACATGTAAATTGTAACACAGTTTCCAATTTTAATTAGCAAACATTCGATGAATACCCTCTTCCGTCCACCTGCGTTGAATCATTTTAAAACTTGAGCTAGATTTACACAGTGTTGTTAAACTAATAAAATAGTTGATTTAACAATTAACAATTTAAAGTAGTCTCTAATTTACCACTTTTATAAATTTTTAATGATTTATCTAAACCGGGTCCAATAAATTTCTTAAATGAAGTTAAATTCCGTTAATTATGGGCCCATGTAAATAAAACATGGCCTCTTATGTACACATAAACACTGTAACGCTCATTATAGCCATACAATAGGTACTTTATGGTCAGTTGGTCCAGGATAGAGAATTGTCAAGATAGGTTGAAAATCAAATAATGGAGTGTCTAAAATAGGCCCGAGGCCGGACAACGTTTGGTCTTAGGTTTGATATCTGTATCATCCGGAATTTTTACAAGATTACGGTGATAAAGGTATTAAGGTGATCATATCAAGTACATGTATCTTGTTTTGTCACATTACAAGTGGGAAATTATGTCCAAATGCACAAGATTTAAGTGCAAAATTAAAATTTTAAATATTTGAATTAAAATTTTTATGTTCTTGATTTCTTTGTTGATTCTGTTGATGAAACATATATTCAAATGCAAAAACTGTAATTTTTTTTTGTTATGATGTGAATAAAATTTCTGTATATACATGTATACAAAAGAAATTGAAAAACTTTAATTGTTTCAATATAATTTCAAAACTGGCCTTCAATTAATTTTGGAATTTCATATCTATGTTTTTTAGCTGTTTATTCTTTAAAATTCAACTGATTTTGATTCACAGGGATATGAGTATGATACCTTTCTCCAAATATTTTTGAAGTAATAAATCAAATCTGTAAGGAGCATATGTCTTCTTAGACAAATATTTTCATGTCAATTTCTTATGAAACATATGTTATTTTTATTTCTGAGTAATAGAAATTTGTCATTAATTTGCTCAAAATAAAGAAAAAAAAGCAAATTTTCTTACATACAGAAAAAAAATCTGCTGTAAGAACTACATGTAATATGGGAGAAAATTAAAATAGACTTCGAAAATAACAGTCATCGATAATGATGGTGTGTGAAACATATTTCTTATGTACTTTTATAGAAAAAAAAATAATAAAAAAATACCAAATATGAAATCCAAATTTAAATTAAAATAACAAATTAAATATGAAAGTTTATTCTCCTTGTTATGAATCAAAATAACAAGGTCAACAGAAAAACAAAAATTATATTATTTGTCATAGGAGTAAATAGAGCAATTAGAAATATCAAAATGTCAGAGTATTTCCGCTAACTTTAAAAAAACGTTTCAAAAACATTACTCATTTAGGTTTTTGGGAACAAATTAAACTTGATATTTGATAGGAGAGGCTTTTAATCCTAACCACATGTGCTTTTATTGTTGGCCTTTTGTTGTTACATAAAAGTTACATCTCTTTGTCATGTTTGTTAGGTCTAGAGAAAATTTTAAAGCAAAGATTTATTGTTTCGAACAAAAATGTGCATTTGTTTTTTTGTTTTTTAAATTTCAATATAGTTCTGTTCTCTTGTCTTTTGAGGGCACATAAAAAATCAAATTTATTAAGTTTTTGAACATTCTGGTTAATATTGTAATTTTTTTAATGCACACTTATAATTAGAAACTTCTGAAATTTATTAAGACCTTACTGTGTTGTCTGTGGAATAAATTATTGGTTCTAATACACGAATAGTACTGCAGCCCTGTTTGTGATCACAGAATATTCAATGCATGTTTATATACACACTTTCTTATTCGTAGTAAAATAAATATTTACTGAAAACTGAAAGGATTAGAATTATTTGTATGTGATTGACTTGCCTGCTACAAAGATACATAAAAATCTCACGAATAACAATACAAGAAAATCCATGTGTAAAATACATTCAATACAAAAAGCTGAATGGATGGAAACCATCCATCAATATTTTCTCACTTACATAGATCCACAGTAAAAACAGATCCAGCGCAGAATAAAATCCCAATGGCTATAATCCACTTCATTTTAACAGGATGGAACAATTTCACCATATTTTCTTGTATATAATGCACCTAAAATCCATTCAAGGTATTTCAGCACAGTGCAGTGTTAAAATCCTTCTTTAACATCTCCTATGTACTGGCTACCACCACTGAAAGATCAACAATAGACTAGCTTTACTCTAATCATTATGTGAAGAAATGGATCAGTCCACTTTACAAGTAATGTATTGGTTACAGAAAATTCTTGGTGTATTTGAAATATCAGATGTAATCTAGAGTAATTTGGTGATTTATGGAAAATAGTAAACAAAACAGAAATTATTTCCACTTTTTACTTATCCTGTAATTTGACATAAACAATTTTTCAAATTTAAAACAAATGTGAATTTTTTGTTGAAAAGTTAATCACCGATTACACTGTTCATAAATGTAGCCTTTAGAACTCAAATTGACCAGAACCTAAAGATGGGTCATAAAATATCTCAAGTAGTTATTATGCCCAGTTTGTAAGTTTGAATGGATGTATGCAGCCTTGCATAAGTAGGTGAAATCAGAGATTTTTTTTCTTGACCTGATTACAAAGATAAGATGGTGATTTGTAGAGTTTTTTTTAAACGGCTATAAATAAATGATAAGATTAAAAATGTTAAGTTTGATTAAAGAGAATTTTTTAAAAAGAACATAAACAAACATTTTTAAATGCTGACATATTAAATAAATAAAATTAATTTGTAAACAAATCTAAGACAACATCAAAAGGTTCAAAACAACTCCAAGGTCATCGGAAGGGAGTGCGTGTTGTGCGATCACACACCCCTTTGAAAAAAAAAATATAATGAAAAACACTCTAGGAATGAACAAAACCCACCTAAATGGGTCCATTTTCCGACCCTCGACCCCACACCCCCTTGCCAGAAACCTGGCGACGGTCCTGAACTCAAAGCAAAGATTTTTAACTTTCTTTTAGGTGCATGATGAAAATTTTGCCTTTCAAACTGAACAAACCCTAATAGAACATATAATTACAGAAATAAACAGAATAACATGTTTTTTTGTTTTTAAATGTTTCTAAAAAAATATTATAGTAATTGGTAAAATTCCTACCTGAAGATGTAAAGATTTCTTGAAAAGAAAAAAAGAAAAAGTCTTTTTTAAGATGTTACTTTTTAATCTATTACTGTCCATTATCCAACAATTAGAGGGAAATTATCAGTAAATAATCCACTTGTAATATAAACTACCAACAAAGAGAGTAAAGTTACCCCCTGAAGAGGACTACTATGTTATCTTAATGGACAAGAGTAGGGGTCCGTACCACAGCCACATGTTGGAAAAACAAGTCCTGGGCTTTTAGTAATCAGAAAAAGATGTTCCTTTCTCAACTCTGTATGCAAATGGATGAAAGAAAAGAAAAGCATTGAAAAAATGTTAATCACAATGATACATGTGAACTTTATACAAAAATATTGAGAAAACAAAATAGTCATATCTTCTAAATTTCTACCCCTGACATAGGTTGACCTAAGTCATCATTTGGTTAACAGTTTGGCATTTTGGGTTTATTGTTCTGTATATGCTCTTCATATTCACATAGTGTTACCTTTGGATAGAGCCCCTCTGATGAGTCTTGAATAGACGAAACACACATCAGGCGTAGCATATTACTGTCTGCAACTTTGTTGTAATCTTTCTTTTCAAGAGGTGTGCATCATTGTGAAACTTAATTTATTTTTTCTAATGGAAAAATGGGGGGGGGCTTGGTGAATGAGTGAATAAAAAACAAGCTAAAACTCAAGTCAAAATGTAGAAATTTATGTTAACAAAAGAGAAGACAAGAAACTTTGAATGACCTCCTAACTTTAATCTAGCACCCCAGTGTACAAATAAAATGTGACCTTCTGTGATATTCTGTACTTCCTTTATCCTTATTTTATTACAATTTGGACATCACTTGGCACCACAACTATCTATAGGTCTCTTAATGAAGCATTTATGAGAATTGTTGGATGTTAGTAATGGTACACCATGATAAGGTTACAATTAATGAGATATCAGACATATTCCTAAATACCAGAGGAGTTCCTAATTATGGAAGAGGGGAGATAACCCGTTAATCCACCATACTCTGCAGGGGGTCTATCTGAGTAATTGATGAAATAATTGGATTTAATAGAAAATCAGTTGGATATTAAACTGTTCAAATCAAAGATTCATTGGATTGTTCTGTTTTGAATTATTAGAAGATTTGATACATATTATCAGCATGGAATTATAGAGCGGAGTAAGGCAGACTGTCAGAATGACATGTGTCAGAATCAAATAGAATAGGATTAGTCCAGACAACATAGAAATGTCACAGGCATGGGGCTAATCCTAAGATATAATAAAAGATGTTCAAGGCCAAAACAAAATCATTTACTAATCCAATCATATCAAAGCAGACTTTTCAAAAAGTTCTTTTTGTTTTTGTATTGTTTTTTTTTGGGGGGTTGTCTTTTTTTTTTGGGGGGGGATATATGCATAGGACAGGTAAATGTAATATAATTACTGTTAAGCTGTTAACTATTCTTTGTCTTCAATGTCTTTACTTTATTTTTTTCTGAAACATAAAAGAAAACATTAAAAATCATTACTTTAATACCCTCACCATTTTATTGCAAATAAATGATAATTTGTATATTAAACTTGAAATCTACATATGTAAATTCAAGTTGACCTGTCAATAACACTGAACAGCTGTACAAAATATGTATATTTTATTTAATGTTTTCAACTCTTTTCAGAGAACTAACCTACTAGCAGGACAGTCTATCAGATATGGATACCTTGCCTTAACTTTGTGAAAATGTGTGAAAGGGGAAATGTGGAAAATCATAATCCTTCTGAAAAACCAGATATTGCTTTCACGAGAGACATCCTATAAAAGATTTGTCATCACACACATATATGGTACACCCATCTGCTAATGTAAATAATTCACCTACTATTATTACCTAAATCCTGCTTATAATTTCAAATTTCCACATCACACCTCAAATTACTCATAAGGGCAAATTTTTACATATATTTTCAAAAGAAGTTCTGTGAACTGTTAAATCAAAGTACATAAAGAGATGTGGCAACAGCTGCACATAGCCACTGATTTAACCATCACCTTATGACACACATGTGACACATACAATAAAAGAAATCAAAAGTCCATCAAAGACAGGCCAAATCAATGTCGTCACTTGATTAGGCCTGACAAAAAGTATCCTGATGTGGCCAGAATTGTACACCTAGGTGTGTTTACATCCAGCTTAATGGAGTAAAACCTCATAAAAGAATTAGGAAATAGCAACAAATAAGGTGAAAACTAATCCTTTCATTCTATGAATTCTTGTCCCTTTTCATGCTGTTTAAGAATTTAAGGTTTATTTGATCCTGTTTCCTGAATTCACAAATTCAAAATCGAAATAAAAAGTCCATAGGACACACAGATGCCCTTACAAACAGGATGTAAAAGTCTGATAGGTCTAAAACCAATTAAGATCATTTGCAAGTATGGCTTCTGAGAAAAGATTAATATAATTTAGGCATATAAACCATAATTAAACATTTACCCCAATCTATCAAGAGGGCATAAAAAAGTCTGACTCTCAGAGTTTACAGACACTATCATACCTGTAGCCAAGGGGTGGTTTGAAAGACTTTTCAAGAAGACCTACTGATACAAAGGCATCAGTCAAGATCTCAAATACTCTTTTTTTATTCTTTAACATAGACAATATCTTTAGTTATCAGGTTTCAAGTACAACTTCATAAAGTCACAAGACCCCAGATAAATGTGATGCAAGCATGTATGACAAAAAATGCTTGAATAAAAGAACATTTGTAAAAGATATGCCTCCATCCCTTGAGGTTAGGTAAATTACCAGTGAAGTTTGAAGAATAATAAAAGAACCTCTGTGCCTTCTTGCAGGAACTACTTACTGTGACCTCACCAGCATTTGAGAACACTTCTTTTAAGTTTTGAAATAAATTAGGTTGCTAAGTGTATCTTCATGGTATCTTCTGTGTGTTCTAGTTTTAGATTGTCATTTATTTTGGACTGTAAGATATCAAAGCCCAATTTGGTATTTTTTCCTACTTCTTCTTTTATAATCTTTTTTATAAGCATTACCTATATCATTCAAAGGAAGAGACCATTCTTTGATGTCTGTATCAGTTCAATATCTCATCTGAAATAGTAAAAGGGCAGATTAATTAATAAGTTGCTTATACATAATACATTTTTAGTTAAAATAAAGTAGAAAAATATATTTTATCATTATAATTATACTAGACTAGAAACTCTTTTAAAACTGCACTCAAATCAAAAACATCATTTTGCTCAATTCACAGTGCTTAAATCACAAACATATCTTTGTTGTGCTTAAATCACAATCATGTCAGTTTTGTGCTTAAATCACTGAAACATCATTTATTACTGTATTATAAATACACAAACACATCAATTCTCTACTTAACTCACAAAGACATCATCAAAAACACATTTTCATTGTGCTTAAATCACAAACAGAAAAGTGATTTACTAAAATCACAAAAACGTCAACACTGAACACAAATCACAAAAAAACATCAACACTATATCAAAATCACCAACACATCAAGACTAAATTTAAATCACAAACACACCAACACTGGATTGAAATCACAAACACATTAACATTATGGTCAGATTAAAAACACATCGGCATTGTTCTCAAATCACAAACATATAACTGCACTCAAATCACAAAGACATCAGCATACTCAAATCAAAATTATACCAATGGACTCAAACCAAAAACACATCAGCACTCATGATACTCAAATCACAAATGCTCAGATCACAAACAAAACAATCATTCCAGTATCACAAAGACATCATCACTGTACTCAAATCACAAACATATTAACATGTACTCAAACCACAAACCAAAAATACATCAGCATTGTACTCAAATCACAAACATAACAATCATTCCAGTATCACAAACACATCAACACTGGATTTAAATCACAAGCACACCTACACTGGATTTAAACCACAAACACATTAGCACTGTACTTAAACCACAAACACATCAGCATTGTACTCAAATAAAAAAAAATATTCCAGTATCACAAAGACATCAGCACTGTACTCAAATCACAAACATGTTAACACTGTACTCAAACCACAAACACATCAGTATTGTACTCAAATCACAAACATATTAACATTGTACTCAAACCACAAACACATCTTTACTGTACTCAAATCACAAACATATCATTCCAGAATCACAAAGACATCAGCACTGTATTCAAATCACAAACATATTAACACTGTACTCAAATCCCAGTACTCAAATAACAAATATAAAGTATTAGTATCACAAGCAAATCCTTTATTCTTTAAAAACTAGATTTTTTTTTTACTACATCATAAGTGCATTGACTCATATCCCCACCTAGCTGCGGTTTCGTAGCTCTATTCGGTCCTTATTGAATTTTTTGATTTGGTGGACCATGGTCCGCCAAATCAGAAAATTTCAAAAAAGGACCATTAAGAGGAACAGAACCGCAGCTAATCCCCACCCATTTTGAGCGATGAGAACTTGAACATACCTAGAAACTTGTCACATATAGTTTCTTTTGCAGGAAGGAAAAACAGTTTATTTTTAGAAGGCATTTCTTCGATTCTGATATGAGTGTTATGTTTAATTAACACCTCTTTCTAGGGTTGCCATATTAACTAAGACTATTTTGGCTTTCCAAATCATTTAAATTCTCATGTTCAAACTATAAATAAAGCCTGAAAACTATAAAAATTGTATGTAAATGCTATAAGGAACCTATTCTTCCTAAACCAATATACAATGACATGAAAAACTAACATTAAGACGATGGAAACATTTCTCTGGAGGTTTAACGATAATTATACCTGAATACCTATTAACGGAAAGATGACGCAAAAGCCTAAAAAACTAGAGGCATTCTTGGAAAAAATTTGTCTGGACAAAAACTATTTACGTTTATAAATCGGAAACCTGAAGCGTAAAAAAATCTCATAATCTGTGCCTTGAAGATATAACTCCCTACACAATATCAAGTTATAAAAGATCAATAGTCTTCCTCTATGCAGCTCTCTGGATAAATCTAGTTCCATCAAATATTGATTCCGACATTTAAAAGCACTGACACAAGACAAACTTTCTCGTATGTGAAGGAATGAAGCTACAATATGTTGTCAATAGATACCACTAGACTTTCAGGTGACTTTCATACAAAAAAATCAAACTCTAACATCTATCTTTATTGAAAGTTGGGGACGTAAAATCATCGGAGCATGAAATAAAGTCGAGATTGATAGAGAAAACAATACCATATAGAAATAACTGTAGTATCAATCAATTCCACAATACAGAAGTCCTCAGATTGTACAATTCCGGTGAACGTTATTATTTTCTAAAGCCTGACCTAGATTAAATAAGTTAGAAGAGAGGTAGTCATTTATAATAGTTTCTTCATATCGATTTGCCATTTTTTCCTAATTGATGATTTTAACTGACGTAAACTTCAATTTGTTATCTAAGTCTTACCAAGTAAATTCTTAAAAGTGACAAATTAAAACCATTAACCTAAAGGTTAGAGCTTAGTCTTCCTAAAATAACTGAAATGTAGTCGTAATAAGTTTTAACGTATATTTCTTATAAAATAACAAGACCATAGAAAATGAGGGGAAATGGAGATCTCACAAATTAAGGTACCAAGTCTAAACAAGTCAGTTGATACTGTAAAACAAAGCAAAATACAGTTTAGTTTGCTGTTTTAAAGTTAACAATAAACAACTGTTTAACTTCTTATTACACAATGGTGTGCTTGAAATCATGCTAAAAATAGCCCTTAAGTAGTTACAGGTAGTAGTACACTGCTAGAAGATGAGTTCACATAAAATTTCCTTCTGACCAAGTAGCAAGTAAAATTTTAAGAAAAAAAAACTTCACTGTAATTTGGGCACCTTCACTGTTTAGGGAGAACACAGACAAGTCATTTGATCATTTGGCAAGTTCTGGTACAGGGTTGTTTACTCTGGACAGACATAATGATAAAAGGTCATGCTAATGTTTATTTCTAACAAGAATTTGATGGTTTGAAAAAACTGCTGTGTGATTTTGACTACAAGATATTCATAATTAATGATTATTTCACCTGCTTGGAAGATTTATCATAAAAAATGTCTAAAACATTTAACAAGATAAAAAACACTCGATAAAGGCTAAATTGGTGTAAAGAGTCTTCATAACAGACTAGATACACCTGCCAATGCATATTTAGGGGGACCAACAATTATCACATCCAAAGTTTATAGCGAGCATCGCAGATGCGAGCCCTACGGCATTGTGCATGTTTTGAGATGTGCCAGAAATATACTGACGATAAAACCGGAACAGGTTTACTTTTACGGGGTGAAAAAAATAATAGGCACGGAGCAAGTAAAACAATCAACCCTCTGGGCTTATAAAAAATACATCATAATATGTTATGCAAAAATAAAAAAATTCAAATTCAAAAACAGTGATAAAACCCTCATTCATCCACTTGTTTATTTTTACACACAGATTTTTATTTAAACTCCATTCGGTCTTTTCCGCTGAAAAACGATTTTCCGGAAATTACCGTCGTAACCGAGCTAGCTTTTGACATCATCGGCCAATTGCCATTATTGGCTACTCATACCAAATGCATGATACTGACCAATCTTTGTTAAATTCTAAGTAAAATAAAATTAGATAATGAAATACATAGATTCACTGAATAAAACCTACTCATGATAATACATAAAAGGTTCTTACCTGAAAGTAAAGAAGAGTCACATCCTGTGGGGTTTCACTCACTTTCCTCAATCCTGCATGATATTTTTACTTTACCGTTTTTTCCGCCAGGTTTCTTAATGTACCTTCTATTACCAATGCTTCAAATAAAACACTGATACTCAGAAAATCTCACAAAACCTGACAGAATCTGAATGTTGTTTTGATCTGCTGAAGAACCGCGAAATACTCTGACAAGGAAATGACGTCACGAAATCCATAAAATGGATAATTTCGTCCCCGCTTAATGTCGTCCAAGAATCTTACAGGATTTAATATTTGCACAAAACTTGAATTTTTGATAAGTAGTTATTGATCCCAGATATTTTAACAACAATTAACTTTCTCAAGTGCATATGATTTGGGTTGGGTGGGGTCAGACTTTGCTACTATTTAATTCCTTTTTTAAAAGTTCCCTCTTTACGTTAAACTTAGCCGGTCTAGCACATGGATTTATTTTTAAAAGGTATATAGATTTTCGATGCTCGCTAAAAAGGCACGGCCTTCGTCATATTACAATGTACATCCATTTTTTGGCTTATGTTTTGTGCTCTCTATATATACTCTAGCTTACTTTAACGTTACATCTTTTGGCAAGACCATCGCTTATGAATATTTTATCTTGGTAGAAAAATTGCATGTCAAACATCATCTGTAACTTGTTCCCTTAACTTTATAGCAGTTCTCATGTTAATAAATATCATTTGTCTTGTCACCTTGGTCAATAATTCTATGCACAAGAAAATTCTTTTTTTTAACATTTTTCAATGTTAAATAAATGTTAACTTTAATTCTTTTCTATTTCAATATATTTTAATGAAAAAAGCAAGGCTTTATAGACAATAGATAATGCAATTTTTTAAAGGATATACATGTCACAAAATTCACCAGATCAAATATTTCCAATGGAAAATTGTCTGAAAATGCTAGAGAAATTCTTTGGTTATTTTTTTCATTTGTATGCAGTGTTTGTATGCTCTTAGATGTTCAGTTTAGTACCCCAATCCCCATGATGGTCAAGATTCATACTGTAACAAAGAAACTCAAAGGTTTCTAAGATTTCATGTAAATGTACCAGATAAATAGCTTTTTCTTTCTTTTTTTTAAATATATTGGCTGTGAAAACACTTTAAGACTATTAATTGCTTTTTCCAGTCAGCATGAGGTTAAAAAAGCAGTTTCTGCCACAGTTAATTCCTCAGATCAACACAAAAAAAGCACTGACCAATGTATTCTCACCAGTATCTTTTCATCAACCATCTGTAAGTCACATGGCAGCAGTAAAGGTCAATATCGAGGTCATTAATCTGCAAAGACAAATGATAGTCATTGTCAGTTTAGAATTTGGTTGGTATGCTAGGAGTACACAAAACACATATTTCTTTGTTGCTCTAAACTTAATCTAAAGCATTTTTTTTTTAAATAAGATAAGAGCTTAATGGTGTAAGATTTAGACAATGCATTAAAAATGCATTTCATGCACGAGCAACATCATTTTTATGGAAATTTTAAATTGCATAACATTTTGCGATAATCATCATTATTACTGCCATAAAAGGCTGTCTGTATGGACCAGAGTCAAGCTACATTTGTTTATCACACCCTCCATCTTGTTTAAGAAGCACAGGGTACCATTAAACTGAACATTTTATTATGTATTATTAAAAACTGCACTTTATTACTGAATATCATTATTAATGTGCAATATGGCCACAGGTGGACTAGGTGCTTTACCTATATTATCTTGTTATACATCTTTTGGAAGTTAAATCCAATGTAGAAAAAAAAATAATGTCCAAACACTTTAAGATGCGATCATGGATGTACATCCACAAAAGGTATTCAAAACTGGTAAAAAAGCAAGCAATTAATTGCCAAAAGTTGGCACAGAATTCCTACTGTGTCACTTCATTTCTGAAAATGCACAATACCACGATGACCTATCCTGCAAAAAGTGTTTCGACATGATTTGCACACCAACCTTAACATGAACAAAAACTGCCAAAGTCAACAGTCGAAAATTTCTGTACAAATTTAATTACTTTAGAATTAAAAAGGAAAGCCAAATAAGAAAGTTAATTATGATTAATCTCCTTGGAGTGTATGGTAGAGGGCTATACAAGGTGTTATAAACCCTGAGACTTTCTAATAACATATTAAATAGATTACCTTCTCGATAATACCTCAAATGATTTTCCTTTCATTTAGAAATCTCGACATTACATAACGTCAGTATTTCAAACATAACTTATTAAACTTTTAATAAATAGGCAAGAGGGTTTATAAAACGTTATTGAGTGGGTATTAAATCCTAAATCTTTTGAACGGGATGGAACGTCCAATAAAGGCTAGAAATAATATTGTTCATCTTATGAAATCTTCCACAACAAATATCTGTCATTGTATGGAAGATGTCTTGATATTAAAATAACTATTGCTTAAATTTAAATTGTTCAAGACTCCTTTAGGTCTGGCCTATTGTGTAATGTTTATGTAAGGCATCTCTAAATACCCCGTTTGCCATGTTTACAGCCTGGCTTTGGAAAGGATAAGCATGAAATATTATTTTCAAAATGAACATATATATTCGTAATTTGCTTTTCAATTTTTTTTAAGTGGTTGGTCACTTATTTTACTTGTTTAATGCTTAAAAGTATTTATTAAAAATAAAATGCATAGATTTAATTTAGTTCTAAGAGTTTGTTTTATTTTGTGTCACAAACATTGGAAATTTATGTGATTAATTCTAGTTTAATTAAATATCACTCGGGAGTTCATGTTTTGAAACATACAATTTTTTAATTTTAATACGCAATAAAAATGTTCATATTCAGCTCATGTTTGCGGAAAATGCTATTAATTTCAATTAATTACAATGGATAAAAAATAATTTGACTTCCATATTTGTAAATTTCCATTTCCATTCGCACCTTGATGAAAAGGACAGGTATTCGATTACAATTTATTGTAATAATCATTACAATACATTACAAAAAGCCGATGACATTGCACGCCACCTGGTTAAGTCAATACCATTTTGTAATAAAATCCAGGGAATCACGGTACATCAAATTTTTCCTTATGTAAATGAAAGATTAATATAACTTTCATATTGACAAACAATTTCTCTCTCTCGATTTTTTTCATCTCTCTGAAATCTCTGAAATCTGGTCAGGCCTGTATGGTGGCCAAGGTAAGCTGACAACTTTATTTCTATTAAGTATATAAACAAGCAAAAGTATACTGTATATGTTCAAATGCAGTGTACATATTTTCCCTACTTTTGCTTGATTCTATTTCATAAAAGTTGTTGTCCCACCTTGGCCATCATAGGCCTGAGATTACTGGACTAAAGGCATGGCCAATGGAACTGTAAAATCTAAATTCACTCCAAGCAATGAATTGAAAAAGTTGAAAGTTGATCTTTTAATTACTGTCTTGGACTTTCTATGACTGTATGATTTGAGCCCATTCGAGAAGAACAACTGTAACAAATTTTCAGTAAGCTCCTGTTTTTGTTTTTTTTTTCATTTGCATGAATTCAAAACTATATGTAGCACATTTTTTGCATCTCAAATATCTTAACCACTGCTTTTCCCAAATCAATATTGACTTTTCTTTTTACTGCAAAATATTTGAACTTTCTAAAATGCAGAACAATTTGCATCTAAAGCTCTTAATTTTTTTTCATACTGTGGCAATATTTGAAATTTGAGCATACAATATCAGAAATTCAATCATGAAACATACATAAAATATGTACCTAAAGAGCCCCGCCTGGTCACAAAAATTAATGGTGGAGAATTTTTAAATGTTTTTATTTTCTCTAAAGTACCATTTTAGTGTTTTTTCGAATTTTATAGCTATTATAAAGGGCAGTAACTCATGGATGATCATAAAATTTGTCAACATTTCAAACATTTATACCTAACAAAGTAAGTGGAGAAACTGTCTAGCGTTTGATGTATATAAATCAAGGTGTGGAGAAAGGCACCAAAATTTAAAGCTTCTTTTGTGGTCTGAAAAAGAGAAGATCACTCGGAAAATTTCATTTGAAAATTGAGAATTCATAAACAGTCGGAGAAAAAAAAAACCTGAAGTGACAACAAAGACTGATTATAAGGGTTGTAGAAACTTGACACTGTGAAATAAAACAAATATGGCAAAAAATTCGTTTGGAAAGTCGTTGCACCATAAGTACATAACTTAGAATTTATTGCCATGTAAAGGTTTACATTGGACAATAAAAATGTCTAGAAAAACACCTGCATTACATTAAAGCTGGATTTGGGATCTACGTTTTTATGTAATACACGAGGACTATTTGTTAATCACGTCACCTTTAACACTTCTAGTACAGGCATAAATATGGAATATTAGAAAATGTTCGTCTTATCAGCAATAACGACACTAATATCCCTTTAAATGATTTTCGCACCAGGATTTCACCTAATATATCAAATATTTTAATATTTCTGTTTGAATCAAATTAAACTATTTAACATAAGCTTATAAGCATAATGCATCAAATTTCAATATCTTTTAAGAACTAATAAAATTGTGTAATAAAACTAGAAGTTAAAGGCCTTTTTATATGCCTCAGAAGTAACTGTATTCATTTAATGTTTTTCAAGTGGAGTTATTTCTGGTTAATTTTATGCCACCTTTTTAAATATGTACATATTTTATCCTAAAAAATGATTAAGACTAAAAATATTTGTTAAACAAATCAGTTTTTCTAGTTTTTATTCTACAAAATAACAAAATTGCCTTTTTCGTTGACATTTTCTCTCATTCAATTTTTAGCTTCAACATCAGACATATTTTTATTACAACGGTTTACTAAGACAAGAAAAGAACTTTTGAAAAAATACTGTGGTTTCATTATTATTCATGGGGTTTCAATTTTTGTGGGTAGCCTTCATCCAAGAAATTTAATATCCAACAGAACAGAAATTAACATTGATTTGTATGCTGAAGTCATCAGAACCACGAAATTAAGAATCCATGAACTGATCTTTTTTCAACAAACCATGAAAACTGGTACCAACAAAAATGAATGAATCCACAGTAATACCAAAGCAGAATTAGGAATGGCAGGCAAAATATGTGCCCTCCAACAGAAAAAAATTGTAAGAGCTTGTCATTTTACTTTCAGTGAATTATGTAAAATACTACCAAAACAAAATGCTTCTGAAAGTTACTTTTAAAAGGATGTCCACCTTAAATTGTCACAATACATAAATTCTTTAATTTAAATCAAGAGAAAACAACATAAAATATATGCCTCCTCCTTCATGAATTATTCAAATTATACAACATTTTATTTCAGTTACATGTGGGTTTGTATAGATTTAATTTTTGACTTGATAGCATTAAAAGAAGTTGCACCTACAAATTAAAGAAGAATGCCAGCCTTCATGCAGATGTGAAGTCGTCAGTTATTAAGATTGCATATTACAAACTACCAATTTTATCAAATTTAATGTCTGTCTAGTGCAGTCTATGCACATGGGACACATTTTTCAGAGTGTAATTGGATACATTTTAAAGGTTTTTATATAAAACAAACGTTGCATATACATCACAAGTTTAAGATACATCTTCCATGTTATGAAGAAAGAGTACTCCAGGAATAAGAATTGATTAAAATGCAAAAAATCATAAATATATAAACTTCAAATGTTTAAGTTTTCTGCAGCAAACTTGCATGATTATTGCTTCTGAATTACAGAAAAAATACTCCTATACAATGACTTCAATTGGGCAATTTGTTTTCATAGTCAACATACTTTAATGTCAACTGTACTAAATTTAACAAAGCTGAATCTTCAGTACTTTAACAATGTCATCCATGTTTTTCTCTCATGTGAAAAGTTTTGCTGAATGACACGAAGATTGAACCCAAGTGGAACAATTACAAAACCACAAAACTAAGTTTTAAATTTATGACTAACTATAAAAGACCCACAGATTTTAAGACTTTTATATTTGATTGCCAATAGTCATAATAAATTGCCATCATTACATCTAGATTCAGAAAAAACAAAGGCTATTACTGAAAATGGTAGATTCACATACATGTACATAAATATTGCTAAGTTGTCGGCCCTTTTGACAACAATTTCAATATGTTCAACAACAAAAATTTTGAGCTTTTCCCTTAATCCACATACACTTTATTCAATCATACATGTATCATTGTTAGAACTCCTATATATTAATTGAGATCTATTTCAGATGAAAGACCCCAAGATACAACAATAAAGAAATCAATCAAATTTCTATAAACAAATTGAAACTGATTTCACCCATTATAATGGACCAAGACATTTAGCTAAGTTAGCCATTTGCCTGACCAGAGAAAGAGTCACCTTGTTATTATTCAATAATTTCCAAAATGTTAAAGAACAAAAATCTTTGGCTTTTCCCTAAATTCACATACACTTTATTCAATCTTACATGTACCGATGTTAGAACTCCGATATATTAATTGAGATCTTTTGCAGATAACAGACTCCAAGATACAACAATAAAAGGATCAAGTCATCTCTGCAGTAGATGGGATTTCAAATGAGATCCTCAGTTCTCCGTAATCCAGGGATAAACATGTCAATAGAAACCAAGGGACAGTGTGACAATGGATAACGCCAGGCCTATTATTTGACCATAACAAGTCATCAACGATATATAAGGTCAGCTGTCAGCCGTTGATTAAAACAGGAGTAGATTGATCTGACATGAACAACCAAGCATCAATCTTACAATTAATATAATCTCCACGTCTTTTCACAAAACTTGTGAAAAATAGTAGCTGTCTGTGTGTCAGGATCGAGCCTTACAATGTCTTCTTGTGCACTGGCATGTAAAACTGTACACTCGTATTAGACTTTTATCAATCAGCTTGAAAGACAAGTATCAATTCACATGACAAAAGGGCCTTTTATGAGATATATTACTTTTAAATTGAAATCCAATTGGTCTTTGATGGTTATTTAAAGGTGTGGAGAAGACGAGAAAATAAAAGAAGAATTTGGTGTAGACCTCGCATACCTTCACACCTCCCAAGCCGGAGAAGTGGGCTGTAAAGTCTTCGTATCGTCTTCAACTAGGCTTGAATTTTTACACTTATCTTTTAATACAGTTTCAATAATGGTCATTGAAGTCAAATTTTCCCATACATTGAATATTATATATAGAGGAGATAAGTAATAATACCGGAATCTCAAGTATTTGATATTAATCCAATAGGGTCTATTAATGTACCACCATCAAGAAATTTTAATATTTACACTGAATGAAATTCTACTGTAGTTTATAGTAATAACACTTGATCAAACATATCTAAGCTTAATAAATAATAACATTAAAATAAAATCATATTTCTTATGCTGCTCAATTATTTGAGATTTTTGTCGTTTTTCATTTACTACACACAGTGGCGGACCAACAATTTCAGACTTTGCCTGTTTTTAAACCCAGGTCCTACCACTGGTTTTAGTGCAGATTTATTGGGCAAAATTATGCCGGAAACCCCATTTTCTCCTCAGAGGACTGTATGTAAACCACACTTCTTTTATCAACCTCTGCACTGTTCGTCAATCCACCTCCGAGAACAGTAAAGAACAGATCATAAAAGAGACATATTAATGAAGACATCAAGTCTCCTTAACTTGTGATAGGTCTTGCACTATCTGGCTGTCAAATATTGTCACTTTCCCTGCATTATTACTATGCAGATTGCCTTACATTATATCTGTACATATCAGTGTCACCGAGGTCCCCTCTTAATCACCCCCTCTGTTCATATCTCTCCCTCATTAATACAGGCCTAAATTCTATATCAATAACCTTAAGGCTTATCAAACAATTCAGTCAATAAATTTTGTTTAACAAATTTTCTATATGTATAATTATAAAAAAAGCATATCGTTTTATCGAGGCACTTCATTACGATTCAATACACCAAACAAATTGTCCTTTCAATGCACTGCACTATCAGAGATTTAGTCCGACCTCTAGGACTGATATTATCGTTTCCCTTTAAGAAGCAGTCTATGGTTTGAAATGCAGGGTTGAACTGATTTATAATTTATCTTGCACAAAAATCTAACGATTTCTTTCAAGTGGTTAATTTAAATTTGGCTGTTATACCATGACTAGGAAATTTTCATTTTTTATCGCATTCTAATTCAAGGTCCAAACTTTTATATCTACTGAGGAAATGGCTGCTTTACTAATTTTTGGACACTTTTGAGGTCAATTTGATTTCTGAATGATACCTCTACAAGTTAAAATTTATTAAATTTGGGCTCATCAGTAGAGATTGAGCCAAATATCGATATATGGCTGTTTTCCATTGGGGATGTTTTAAATTTACGTTTATATTGTAGGTTGTGTCGCGTACACTTATTCCACATCTCATTTTCTTCTATAAATTCTATTGACGGAAGATTAATGCATAAGATAAACAACATTAAGTCCACACTAAATTCAACTGATGTATAATTACTATACTTTGAATTTAATTTTCGACCCCCTTTTCCATATACACTTAATTAATTAGCCCATACATTTCAATAACAGGAACTTTTGGTTGCCCCAACCCCTTTTTTTCAGTAAAAATATGAATTAATTCATTCATACAAAGAAGTTGGGAAGGAGTTGATTGTCTGATCGGACAATGCTAATTTGGCTTTGTATATCTACATAAATATTAATTTCCGATCGAGATACGTAATTCTATTATCTGTATATAATTATGATATACAGCAATATAAATCGTCAGTGTGATTGACCAATCAACATTATCATTACAAGATCATAATTAAACTATAATTTGAGGGTCTGACTGTTTGATACTCAGACAATGGTTTAATAGATCAGAACTAGATACTATAATAGGTAGGTAGGGGTAGAATTATAGGTGTTGAGTTATTGTCCCAGGTCATTATGCACTTTAGAGATGAGTCTTAAATGAAAATAGTTATGGTAATCTAAAATATATTAACCTTAAAATGTCGGTGGAAGCATCATAAGCTAAGTTACGTATCCTTCGTTTTTCAAGATTAAAAAAAATATTGTGTAAATAAATTATAATGTTGTTCTTTCTTAATTCTTAAATATAGACCCTTGTTTACTGAATTAAGTTGCACAGTTCTTTTGTAGAATTTCTTTAAAAAAAACTACCATTTTCTTCAAAGTAATGTGTTGTACAATGTACATGTTTTTTGTCAATTTCAATTTCTTTCTCCATGAAGTCAATTTAAGTACAATGTACTTCTATTAAATGTGAATAGAAAATAGATAAATGTCTTATGAATATTAATAAAATTTCATATTCTATTTATCTTAATCTACTAATTGGTTTTGGGATGTTTAGTAAATAATTCACACTTCTCCTCTATGTAAAGAAAACATATCTTATTTTTATAAGATTTTATCTAGTGTCAAACTTAATTGAGAAAGTCAGTAAAGCAATTAACATTCTGTTGTTACAAAAAGCAGTTGAATGACCTAAAGTTTGTTTGGGGAATGAAAAATATTTTATATTAAGTAGTAGTCCACCTAAGAATCATGCAAAATTGAAGAAAAGTGATTCATCGATAAAAAGGCTACAGTGGTTTATTTTTAACAAGTATATAAAATCAGAAATAATTAACAATATGCTCATAACTGCCAGGTCCTGGGAGAAATCTTGTCATTTTGTTAATGGTTTCTATTGAAATTATTGACAATCTTAAGAGTTATCTCCCTTTCTTACATTTTTACAATGCATTCTGTATATTTTTTTTCTCTCAGGACCAGGGCTAGCTATGAAAAAGAGCACAAAAGATCAGAGCAGGGTAGTAGGAGTAACACCTAAAAAATAAATTCGTGTAGGCTTCCCACCCATGAATCGCTCTTTGCATGATTCTTATAAAAAGTGGTACTTATTATATAGGATGTGTACAATTTTACAATGGTTAACCAAAAAGGGAACCTGACCTCTGTTATATTTCCAGCATTTTTTCTTCAAATACACAATATTTGATAACTGACTTCAAATCAATTTGTAAAAATTCCCCTGTGCACTCTCACTCCTTCATGTACCACAGGGGCTTGCTCCTGTCTTTTGAGGTTTACTTGTGACTTTTCTAACAGCTTGCACATAGATTCTTTACTCCAAATACAGGATACCCTGCAAATTTATAACCTCAAAGCCTTTGCAAAAAAAAAACATTTAACATCATTTGTAATACGTAAAATGTGTAGTAAAATAAACAAGAGACACACAGAAGCACAAATGAAGAATATACATGAAACCTGGGGAAGTCTATAGAAATTGGCAAGAGACAGAAAAAAGTGGGAGAACTTCTTTGCCACCCAATAATCCAGAGGGCATACTATGCACAGACAGTGTGAAAATTATTCCTACTCATCTGATTGTTTTTTTTGGTGTGTGTGTGTTTTTTTTTTTTTTGGGGGGGGGGGGGTATGCAAATTTTTCATACACAAATATAGTGGAAACTACATATCTTGACACCATGATATAGAAATGACTTAAGTTTTGCCTAGCCAATAAATATGAGGTGTCAGATAACCACTTTTGTCAAAAAATCAATCTATAATAGAGTAAGAACTTGAGATATACATTCCTGGAAATAGTTTTTATTATCCTAATCTTGGAGAAAAACAGCTCTACATCTGGATTGAGACATCACCATTATACTTCCAAGCCACTTCCAATCAGTAAAAAAACATATTGATGCACTATAAACCAATTACATAAAACATCACCATTACAATAATACAAGAATGTAGAAATTACTAATTCCCCAATAATCTGAAGATAAGAACAATAAAAGTGGCTTTGTTATTCTGCTGCTGAGAGAAAACATCTTCTATTCAAAATAACATCTATATTACTTTTCCAATTTATTACTGCACTCTGTGACAGTTGTGCACAATTTTCTGCATTGCTGCGAAATAAATCATCCCATCTTCTGTTCATTATATAATCATATTTTCCCTTATTCTTTTTTCTTAAACCTTTGGTATTACACGATCAACAGAAATAGAAACTGGCTTTACAAGTTTCATTGAACTCGGTCTAAACAACAGGTGGGGAAGCATTTGAAAGTCTTACTAATACAAAGCATCAGCCAAAAGGACAGTAGTCTAAAGAATGATCTGCATCAGTAACCAGAAGCTTTGCTATGGCTAAGTCAACAAGTATAAGTATTACGTGTATAAATCCGACATCTGCAGTTTGAATTTGAACAATCTGATTTTTCATTTAAATTCAGATATCAAAAGCAGTTGTAGAAATAAAGTTTCCAAGTGAAGTTCAAATAATATACAGTTTCTAAGGCGTATCAAACGGGAGAAACTCTGCGATCTTTCTATATTGGAATTTCATAAAAGCAACATCACACGTAGGATGCAGAAATTTGAAGGTTCCTAACTTCATGATGACTTTTACAATGTGCATCATTAAAAGCCGATCCATCTTGCTAATAATCTGCCAACGAATTCAGCCGTTAACTTGCAGCAAGAATCATAGGACCCCTGATACCTAGTGCTGATATCTTTAAATATCAATTTAGAACCAAATCTATTTTTGATCACCAAGAAAAATCATAGAAATCAAGGATCAAAATAAGCAGCTGAATGTTGGTTTGAATCAAATGGGAAAAACATTCTTAGTTTGTACCCAAGAAATGACCTTTCGTGATATTTTTACTTAAATTTACATAAAACATACATTTCATGCAAAATTAAAACATCCCTTGTGAAATATTGCCACAGCAAACAGATTAAAATATAAAACATTTATATATTAAATAGCAGTGATTCAATGAATCTTAAGAACATGTATTTCCTCCCAAAATATTACATGGCTTTGATATATCTCTCTATCCCAGCAACATTACAATCACTGAAAATTGAGTTCATGAAAGGGGGTCCATGGTCTGAAATACGGTGGTTTACAGTACTAAAAGTCTTTGTTCAGACACCAAACAGCACTCTCTGAGGGTCTCATTTGAAAATCTTGTGACATAAATTATTTCTTGATTCAACAACCCTGTTCAGGGTTTACAATCAAGGGCAATAACTCCTTCAATTACATTTTTGCTCCACATTGGTGTATCATTACTTTCTAAATATATTTCATACCTACAGGGTAAATGCTCAAATATATCAAATGGAAAATCCCACTTAAGCCCAAGTGACCTAGATGTTACTTATTTTCAATTCTCATCAAATAGTATTTCCATCTTCATTTATTCGATTTCATTAAAATATATGTTTAAATCAGTTACAGTAATTAAGTAATGGATATATTAAGTGCTATTTGACAATGACTTCCTAGTCTAATACAATTATATCAACTATACATATACTTCGTGGTATAATACTATGTATTGGGTTGTCTTATTTCAATCCTCATGTCACCTGGTACAGTTTTATTTAATCTAGGATGGATTAAAGATCATTACATTATAAACATTGAATACACAGACAATGAGATATCCAATCTCTAACATTTTCTTTCATATGAATTCTGCTACCGCCTGTTGTTCAAGCTGAATACGGGTAAAATATCGTGCTGGGTGAATTACAATTTATGTTGGAAAGATAATCACGAGTCATTAGACATGAAATGACATTATAAGACCTGTATTTTTATCGCCATTGCATGTTGTTCCTTACAATTTTACCTTTTTCTGACATAAGCTTACTGACGCCTGTATACCATGCTTCAGAAGGTTCAGTTTGATTTACCATAAAGATGTGGATGATGGAAATTACCGGGTGCTAATTAAACGGAGCTATCGATCCATTCCTTGTTCGCTTACATAGTCCTGCTGTTTCCTTATAAGGCAGAAAAATACGATGAACGACCATTTAAATGAACATCTTAATTGAATTGCAGCTTCTGCAAATATACAGAGCTTCATTTAAATACAAGTGTAACGGACCGAACATGATTCCTGCAGCGTCTTATTCCCTGCTGTCCCTTACCTAGTCAGTTATTTATGGAAATGAGATTTCAATATTCTCAAATGATATGTTTTTAAAGATAAAAATTCTAATATCCATTTTAAAATGTAATTTCTCCCTAGTGAAATGAAAAGTCAGGCTATAATGAGAAATCAATAAGTTGAATTAAATGTTAGAGAAGACAACCTAAGATGAAAATAGATTTTGAAACTAGAAACTTTTGGGTCGTCTGTAATTGCTCTTATAAATTCTTCAAAAACAAATTAAAAAGTAATGTTTTTTTAACCTTTTAAGCAAAACTATATGTACTACATATTCTAAATGAATTAACTTTTACTAGGACCGTTTTGCACTTTTTCACAAATTGACCAAATGTTTCGGCAAGAGACATAAGATAAAAAAAAAAATACACAAAAAAGGAAGTGATATGGTCATTAAATAGTTTTCATAATTCTAAATGAGAAATTTTTTTTTGCAAAGTCAGAATAAGAAGTCCTTTGGATGTCAGGAAGACAAAATTAAGTTTCCAATGCTGTCTTTAAAGCTTTCACACATCAGATTCCTATACCCTTGATTGTCCTTTACAACATTACACATTGGAACTACTAGACACAAAGTTCAGCTGTTCATTAAAAAACTCTCATAGCTGAAACCTTTCATTTTAATTAGTGTTTATAGTAAAATCTATAGCAACTGATTCATTGGTCTCTTGTGAAAACTCTTCAACTTGTTTTATCATGAAAATATTGTCAGATTTACCCAACGAAAAATGAATCATTACCGTTACAAAACGCAATAATCAGTTTATCTAACGTGAAAAAAATGATATAAAAAATGAAAAAATTCTAATATTGTGCTCAGAATACTGTCAACGTTTATTAATTATAATGTCGTTGCCATGGTAAAATGTTTCTGAACAATGCCGATTTTTTGTAGTTGTAAATTGAATGATCATTATCAAAGTCATTACGAAGGTAGATTAGTGAAAAAGTCGGAAGTTAGCTCACTGGAAGAATGGGTCTGTCGAAGTTCTTGATGTGCATGCCGTGGTTTTTCTACTGCAGTAATCAAAGTGGAAGTTTAATTAATTGAAACTAATTGTTATTTGTTAATGCAACGAACCATTTTAATTGATTGTTAATGAGTTCAAATAAAAAATAAGTCACCAAGCCAAATAAGTACATTCATTTCAAAGGAAAACAAGCACCAAACATTAGTATGTCATCCTTGTGATCAAAATTAAGTCACCAAGCCAAACAAGTACATTGATTTCAAAGGAAAACAAGCACCAAACATCAGTATGTCATCCTTGTGATCAAAATTTTTCCTTAAAACAATAGATAGATTTGTTTTGTTTTTAACTTTCAAAATGCATTCCTATTCACTGCTGTGACTGAAAAATTTCAAATCTGTACCTGTCATAGCAGAATTGGGCACTTTTGTTTTAATATCATACCTAGTTTGCATCTACAAAAAAATCATGGATGAATGAATGGACACAGACAGGTGGACAGAAAACATCAAGGCAGTAGGACTGGATGCAGGGGCCTAATAACTTGTTAGAGAGTGCTCAGGGCCGTTGCTAGGTTGCTGGCACAGGGGGGGGGGGGGCAGGGTTTGGGAGGGGTACTGGAAGAAGAACATTTTCTATAATTTGACCAAATTTGGTGGATTTGGTGCATGCATAGTGTTTTTCATTATATTATTGGGGAAATGCGTCCCCTCTTCTGAGGGCTTTGGTCTTTTTAAAAGTGCAGAATTCAAAATCACAACATAACTTTATGATGGCAAAGCTAAAATGTAGAAATGGCATATCCATACAGTTTACAAGTCAGTTCTTATGAACAGATACACCCAAAATAAATATCTTGAACAATGAGTAAGTTATTTTGATTTTTTAAAGGGAAGTCGCCATCATAAATCATTCTGACAGTAAAATCTACCAATACATACATCCTACATAACACTATGGTCAAAATTGAATGACAGATCTTAATTTAACCTCATGAAATCCAAAACTTTCAAATAATTGTGTTAATTGAAATCTGTGATTCAGCATATTGTATTCTGGGTAGCATTAGACGAACATGAAATCTAACTGGGCTTCTACCCATCATGCAATGTCAGAGATGACACCGCTAGTTCATGATTATGATGAATGGGAGTGATTTTATTTAGATTTGTCTCGACCTTGTGCTGAAAATATAACTGGAGCCGATTGTGAATAGATTGAATGTAACAATGAATTGGTTATTCAAATTAGGAAGTGGACAATGAATGATTTCCTGATTGGCACAAATGAGATTAAGGAATAAAACACTAGTTGTCCATCTGACATGTTTTAATTAGTCCACACCATCTGTTGGAGAGATTGCAAAGAGAGGAGATGGACAAGGGGAAGAACTACCTGAAAAATGACCACTCAAAGACAAATTTTCTGGGTAGCGTTTCACTTTTCACCATAACCAAAAGGGGCATAGGGATAAATTGAAAACACATAGTTATGTACACGAACAAAGTGTTTATCCAAATTTTTGAAAATTACACATAAAAGTGTTTCAATTTCGCAACTTCTTGGATTTTGCTGAAAATTAAATTTGACCATTCCATCCTTAGCTTGTTCTTGACAGCTGTGCAAAAAAGATTAAATTTCTAAGTAATGACAAGTTACCACCGTTAAACTATTGCATTGGGGTACAGACAGACAGACTGATGGACACTTAACCAGAATCATAGGATATCACACTATCCCCATAGGAAATACAACTGAGATCACACCAAATCTCAATGGGATCTCGCCGAGATCCCATCTCTTAGGATGAGATAGGGTGGGATTAGGTGGGAATTAAAGAGATAAAAATCCCATCCGAGATTTACTTGTGGGATCCCACCTGAGAAGTGAGAAAAGGTGGGATGGAGTGTGAAATAGTGGGATCAAGTGTGAAAAAAAGAGATATGGGATAATTATCTCCCTTTGCTTTTTACCAATAATATATATTTTTTAAATCTTGAGAATTTGAAATGGGTTTACAAGTAGTATAACTTAATGAGATTTCTGACTTTTTTATTTTAAACCTTACTTGGGCATATGGTAATCTTATTTCTTATATTTGTGCATTAAACCTGTCAGTTGAAGACCTTTTGAAGCGTTTTACAGAAATGGTTCCACATATATAAGGATTGGGAATTTCTATTAGTATAGAAATTTGACCCTATGGTGTTGACATGTAGGATATCAATTAGAAGAAAGTGTTGAAGAGATAAAGAACAAAATATATAGTCAAACTAGGACACAATGTAGGATGATTGTAAATTCTTTCAATCTTTAATGGAAATGCCTGTTGAGATATCATGGTAACAATAAACAGCTAGTCACTAATAATTGTAGACATTAAATTATTTTTCAGTTTAGTGATGTTTTGGAATAGATTTACCTACAATGTGCATGCAGAATTTGCTAATTGGGATTGTAAACTGATACATTAATTTTTTTCTGAAAATAATAGAACCATGTGATCTCAAATTTTCCCAAGAGAAATAATGTGGGATCCCAGTGGGAAATAGATGGGATCCCAGTGGGAAATAGATGGGATCCCAGTGGGATATAGATGGGATCCCAAGTAAATATCCCACCTTTTGGTGTGATCCCTAATGTGATTACAGCTGGGATCCCGTAATGGATTTTCTATGGGGTATACATGTAATTTCATCTATCGGGGTATAAAAATAAAGACAACCACTGCATTCAGACCATTACCTGCACTACGCTTTGAACTATAAGCATGATTTTTCAATATTTGTGACTAAAATGACTCATAACAATCACCATAAAAAGATAACTTAAGTATCATGCAGGGTTATCAAAAGTAAATACATTCCCATATTATTCAAATATTTTATGTAATACTTCAATCTTTGATTTCTCTTGAAAGATAACCCTTTATCAAACACAAAACATGTGGAAAGTAGAAAGGTTCATGTTTTACCCATAAGGTCACATCATATACAAACTTAGGATCGACAATACTTAGATCTTGTCATAACCATATTACGACCTAAGGAATAGAAACTGTGGCTTTGTCACGAACATTGTCATCTCAGCCGAGAGACATCAAACCAGGTTATGTTTTTCAAGTATTGACCTATGATCTGAAAATCTTCATAAAGCTGCAAAGGAGTAGGTGCTCTAAGGACCAAAATTGGCCCCATCTCAGAAATAAAAAATATTGACGTGGAAAGAAGATGGGGAACTTCACTTTTGAATTCAAAAGGAATATTGCAAAAATATTAACTGGCGTTAGAATTATGGTCCATTCTGTTTATACTATGCGTTCAATGTTTTTTGACGTTGACGACGTTGTCAGTGAAAAAAAAATGAGTCCGTCACTAGCAACGTTCACATGGGGCGCTTTCCATTATGCGGTTTGCACCAGTTGAACCTTAGATTCCTGTTCCATTACCTGGTTTGGCACAAGCGGTTTGCATCAAAAGACGAACCAGACGAACCGGTGACAACACAAAATAAACCGGTATGAACCGCATAATGAAAAGCAACCAAGGTATGTTGTTTTTATAGTACTACATATCAACCATCTTGTCATGAATGGTATATTTGTTAACTGTTACTATATATGTTTTAGCCTTGAAAAAGGAATACTATGACCAAGCTTACGAAGAGATACCCCTGCTTTATATTGGAGTCTAAAATTATATTCCCTGAACGATATCCGACAGCAATGGAAATTCTTCATGCACATCACCATATAATTTTCTTCTTTCATGTAAAGTTTCATCAAAATCTTTTACTAGTAAGCGGTTTAACAGTTGCGCTTACAAGGTATGTGGAGAGACAGACAGTGAGACGGATGGACAGACAGGGTGATTCCTATATACCCCAAAGCTTGTTTGTTGGTGTTTTAGCAACAATATCTGTGGTTTTATAATATGAATGATCATGATCGTGTTTTTATTGTGCATATAAGTTGTAGATTCCCAAATTCATTTAGTTTTACATCAATCTGCCAATATGTTAAATCTTAGGAAATTGCTGTTAGTTTTGCATGACGACTCTTTTCTCTGAAGACATTTTAACAAATGTATTCCAAACATGTAATTCGCTTGTTAGCAGTTCAAACATTTATGTTAAAATATATTATACCTTTAAAGTGTTCAGGTTTCATGAAATTCAATAAAGAGATTCAAAAGATCCAAAACCATGAAAAACGATTTCGAACGGATGGACCAAATCAAATAAAAAGAGATATGAGTGCAGTTACTTTTATTTCAATGTATTTGAAATGTTTAAAAATAAAGAAAGAATGTGTCCATGGGACACAGATGCCACGGCTGGCCCCAAACAGGAAGTAGATGTCCGACAGGTCTGAAAATCAAAGTTTCAAAACATTCTGGTATACAGTTCCTGAGAAAAGCTTGACGGAAATTTTCATATCATGTTCACATATTTTCACATTGGCCTAAGTCCCAAACAAAAAGTAGATGTCCGACAGGTCTCAAAATCACTTAAGACTTATAGTTTGTCATACTCAACAATCCTAACAAGTTTAAAAACATTCTGGTATACAGTTCCTGAGAAAAGCCTGACGGAAATTTTCATATCATGTTCACATATTTTCACATTGGCCTAAGTCCCAAACAGGAAGTAGATGTCCGACAGGTCTAAAATCGCTTAGGATGTATAGTTTGTCATACTCAACCATCCTACCAAGTTTCAAATCATTCTCATGTATGGTTCCTGAAAAAAGCTTGACGGAAATTCGTACGGACGGACGTACAGACGGACTGACATGAGTAAAACTTAATGCCCCCCGACATGTCGTCGCGGGGGAATAAAAACAATCACAAACACGAACTCATACTTAAACTGCACACTGTGAAACACAGGGAGCAAATAACAGATTTAAGTGAACAAGTGTATAATTATGTAATAGACATATCCATCAAGTTTTCATTAAACATTAAACAACGTTTTGATCATATTCCAAAAGAATGTATGGAATAGATACATTTATAAGACACCATGTACATGCGTCTACTATTAAGAAAGTCTTAAATACATGCATTTAAGAGGCTGTCCATGTAGAAATCAGGCAAAAGCCTATAGAAGCTGGCACATGAAGAATTTTATCCCAGCAAATTTATTGTTTTAATATATTGTTGGACTCATATGTAAAACAAAAATCACCAGGATTCGTTTGAAAGCAAAATGGATGACTTGTGATTCAGCCTTAAAGTTCATGAACAAAGCAACCAAATTTTGCAAATATGCAAGAGTTATCTCCCTTTTTCTGCATATTTTCAATGCATTCTATATAAATTATATCTAAGTTATCACTTCAATAAACAAAAAATCTACATTTGTTTTGGGGAATGGATGTTAACCTAATGTGAAATGAATGAAATTTTTTGAAAAACAAAATTTGTCATGTGCCAGCTATTGCCTGGGTTTTGCTTGGACAGCCTCTTAACATATTATACATAATACGCATACAACTACAAAAAAACCTAGTTGGTGATCTCGGGATTTTTCCCTTTTTTGTTGAAGAAAGTATTTTTTTTCATCTTTGATTAATAAATGTAAACTTTCACAATGATTCGTCTTGAAATAATTTGTGATATTAGGGTTAAATGGCTTTAAACCAAAAACAAATGCATGGCCTTAGAAAAACCAGTGAACCGTCAAAAGACAAACAGACTAAAAATGATTGTCGTTTAATTTACAAAATAGTTTACAGACATACTAGCTTAATGGCTCTTTTGATGTAAAACTATTAAAGTCTAAAATGGTTTTGAAGGGATATATTTATCACCATTTGTTTATTTCAAACCGTTCTTTATTTCTGTAAGCCATAAAACACGTAACATTGTTTAAGTGTTAAATATAAAAAATCATAGCCATTTTTTAACAAATGTGAATAAAAAAATTCTGAGAACATGTTGAAATCGTGTTTTAAAAAGGTTACAAAATTAAAGCTTCCTTATAAAAGGGGCTCGTGACTTTTGTTCCAGTCAAACAGTAAAAAAAGCATTAATTAGTATAACTGACATCCTTCCTCAGAAAATTGCAGCAGCAAAAAGTTTTTTATCTTCGCCCCTGTTGCCGAAATATTTTTACTTCAAATAAGATTGAAAAAATCTAGCCCCCCCCCCCTCCTTTGCAGGTAAAATATTTGGTCCTAACCTTTAAAACATAAACTTAGTTAACATAGTTAATATATTAATAATGATTCATAAAATGTCACTCCTCAACAGGATCAGCATCATCATCACTTTCATCGATGTTCTCTGGTTCAGGCATGTCTTTGGCATCTTTGAAATATAATGTCCAATCAGTTTTGAAACTGTAAGGTTGCAACAGGTGTCTAGCATATCCAAGATACCAGATCACAGAGGTAATGTGAGCGCACATGCCTACAACGCGACTTCCGGATCTACAGCGACAGTACCATCCTCTCACAGAGCAAGCGTCAAACTCTATCCATACTAAATAGTGTTTGGATGAGATATGTCTACTATGGAGCTTTACGCATATCAGGATTTCGCTCAGCTTGCACGAATATAATTCAAAATCTGAGTTATCTTCCAAATGCTCATTGACATACGACTTTGCCAAGTTCACATGATACACACCTATTGCCAAAGCTCTTATTTCATCTTCCGTCATTGCAGGAAAGGTAACGGATGACGACTCTATTTTTTCCCAATTAGCTTTTGTAAGTTTTTCAAGATTTCCCTGCTCAATTTTTTCTTTGAGGGCGTTGTTCTGCTTGGCAAGGTACAACATTTTTGTACCTAAAAGCTGATCAGTTTCTGCGTCACCGCTACTAAGTGGTGAAAGATATTTATTGCAGATACTACATACAATCTGAAGAAAGTCACCAACGTATGGAAGCTGGCTATTTGGAAGGACTTTTTCAAAGTATTTAAAGGACTTTATCCTGGCGTTGGCGGATTCGACAACCCATCTTATTTTCGTTACGAGCCGTGATGTGTTGCTTTGTTCGACAGTTAACTGTTTTTGGTTTTTGTTTAGAAAGGCCGGCATTTCTGTTTTGATTCCTAAGTCAGATAAAACATCCATTGAATCACGGAAGCCCCTATCAACAACAAAAACGTCACCTTCTTCAACCCAATCTTTTATCTCTTCTGCATCTGTTGCAAATATGTGCTTCAAAATATTTGCATCGTTGTTTTTTCCATCTGAAAGGTAAGGACCCATGACACTTACAAAGTACCCGGTTGTGGTGACAAATACCATCGGCTTTATAAGAGGACGATGTTTATGGAGGCTGAAGGACCTTCTCTGGAAACGGAATTTTGAACTTTTTTGGATGTAAATGTAAGTACCATCAATAACCAAGATTGCAGGAAACAAACCATTGCCAAATAGAGTTTGTGCCAAAGGACGGGTGTGATTGTTGATAACGTTTTGTCTAGAAATATGTGGAAATCCAATATTGTTAGGAGCGAATGTTTGCATTAGATTCTTTCTGATCGAAGCTATAGCACGTCTAACTGAATCTTTTGAAAGGTTGAAGATTGTTGCCAAGATTTTGTTTGAAATTCCACTTTTCATTTTAGTTAAAAATATTCCCAGACATGTTTTTGCAGATCGTGAATCGGTATTTCTGATAGATGTAAGATGGGAAAATAGGTCGTCAAACTGATGCTTATATAGGCCGGTCAAATTAAAGATGTCGGCATCACACATAGAGTCAAAGCTCATCTTTTTGTTTTCGGACTTCAAAATTGATTCACGAGCCTTGTCCAATAAAACCTTAATGTCGGTTCTGTTGAAGTCGGTTGTATCCCTATGTGATCCTGCTGTAAGCAGCTCTGCAGCTTGGTCAGTAAAACTGTCATTATCAAGACAGCATCTAGCGCCGGCTGGTATGATTATACAAAGATAAACAAACGAGCTAAACCTTGCATTAGCAGGGACAACAATAAGTTTAGGGCCTCGCTTTTTACAAATAAAACATGTTGAGTGACTGCCTCCGATAGATGGAATCGGTAAAGTTATATTCTTTGGTGAGTTTACAGGCACTTTTTGTTGTGGTTGAACAGTTGGTACTTTTGAAAAAGCAGGGAGTTCAGATGATTTAAAGGTATAGTATTGACGTCTACACTTGCCACAAAGAACATCATTGTCCGTAACGGTGATCATATAATATTTGTTAAGATATTTTCTCAAAGATTTATTTGCTGTGCCAGTAAGAGAACGACGTTCAGTTGGTTTTGTGCGTTTATTGCACAATACGCAGGGAAAGCTTCTATTGTCTGACATTCTGAAAAAAAGTTTTATTTGGGTAAGAAGTTATAAAATGTTAGACCGGATGGTCCGATCAGCACATTATGTTTTCGACATTGTACAAGTTTTGTTCTGATGCCTTTTTGAGGTTGTACATAAAATTCATAAACTGGATCGGCTGAATCGGACTGATATTTTTTCGAAAAACAAAATTGTTACAGGTGTGCAAAATTACCAAACCGATAGACTCAAAATGTATAGCAGACGGACTTGGAGGCTATCTTGAAAAATCAACATGATTACTGGTATTAAACTTATTAATGTAATTCAGTGTGTACATCGACATTTTATATATAGTTATATAAAACAAACTTAATACGATTTCTTTTCCTCTACTTTGTGCATTTTCAGTTTAAGTATGATTGCCATTCGAGTCTAGGAAAATTGCTTGAATAGAAGAAAATGAGATGTTGAATAAGTGTACGCGACACAACCTACAATGTAAACGTTAAATTTAAAACATCCACAATGGAAAACACACAGCAGCCTTCAATGTGACCAGCGGTCGCTGAAGTTTATATTCTATTTGTTATGTAACTCATTAACGCTATTTATAACGAAGTCGCACATTTCTCTAAAAACCTTTACTATAGACTAACCTTAAAATTACATGCAGTGTTATGTAAAAATGACATAACTAAACTATGGGTCACAAAAAGACAATTCCTAGTTGAAATAATCTGAAAGAAATGAACAATATTATATGTTATATTTGTGCGGACCAAAAAAGGTGTAGCCAAGTTTTCATATAACCGACACCCCCTTTTCCTCCTAAAAATAAATAAAATGAAACGGACATTCAAATGTTTAGTATATATATGCACCATATTTGAATTCTTGCAGCCAAGCTTTGCGACATGTAACAGTTATGGCTATATCGGCTCACATCCATGCACATACAATGACAAGGGCCTCATGTAACCCATGAAAAATTGTAAAGATCTTTGGCATCTTTATGATTTTATATATATATTTTCTTACAGAAAAAATGCTGTGCGTTATGTTACTAAACTATTTCTTTTCTATTTATTAAACAAACAAACAAACAAAAAAAAAACAAAAAAAAAAAAACAAAAAAAAAAACAATGACCTCATCTAGATTTGATCTTGTTCCTGTGATCAGCTATTGTTCACAGAATGTGGTAAAACGTTCACGGCTACGGAGTCATATGATAATGGAGACCAAAAATGTAATATTTGTATTTAAGTCCGGATTGGACACCATGACATGTACGCCTGCTTTTTTTCTTTTGTATTTTTTCTTCTCATATTCTTAGTACCATTTAAAAGTTTTGGTCAGGTTGTTTTGGAAAAAAAATGACAATGTATACCTGTATCTTTCGAATTTTTGTTGAACTGTTAGTGTTACCGGCGTCCATATCTTATTTTGAATTTTTTGAATGTTTTTCTACTTCTGCCGGGCTTCCAAGATCGTAAATAAATCAGTATGATTACCTAAAATTTCATCTTGGTTAGGTCTAACGTTTACGTTACTTCAGGCTGAAATATCCGAGCTGTTGACGTAGAAACGGAAACCACCATGGTTGTCAATGTAAATAAAAGCGAATAAAAGATGTATCGGTTACGGATAGTACCTTCTTATCCGTGTTGGAATAATAAACACAACTCGAATCGTCAGCATATCATGATATGATAAACGAATTATGAAGGTATTAGTGCACGGTACTGTTCTTCATAGAAAGAATTAGATATCTCCGCAGGCCCCCACCAAAAAGATTTTTGGAGTGTGTGTTCTACGGAAGATAATTATTCAATGTTGAAAATTTTATCTTGGTGGGCAAATGCGGAGGTATTAAACTTTTTGAAAGAATGTTGAAAAACTGCCGAAAATTGCGATTTCTGGGAAAATAACCGTGTTTATAGCCTATTGTGACGTCATCAAACGTGACTTTTTTGCAGAATTTTGCCGTTTTTAGAAGTAATAATATATCATTAGTCCAAATAAGTTGTTGAAGTTTTGAAACCAATTACTTCTCAAATTGATCATATTAGAGGCCAATACAGAGGTTTAGCGCATCTACTCCTTTTACTAATAAACCTCAAAAGAAACAAAGATCAAGATATAAGAGTATGGTCTTTTTTCGGAGAATTGATCTATGATCTGAAGATTTTCATAAAGCTTTAAATTTTACAAATATAAAACCTCAAAAGAAACGAAAATCAAGATAATCATGTTATAGACTTACCTCTGCGACTCAAACAGGAAGCAGGTATAGCGATTCTATCGGTATTTCATTAGTGAGAGCTGACACCTCCGCGGACATCTAATAATACGGGAATCAATACTGATTATTTGAAATGATACGTTATTGATTCTGCTGCTGTTTTACATCTTAAACAAAGTCGCTCTAAACATCTTGATGACCTTCTTAGAATTTGTTATTAGATCACTTGTGGCGTCAAATAAATCTGTTTTTCTACCAGAGAAAAATATAAGATATACAAGAATCATGTCATGTTGATACCACAGAAATCAATCAATCAATCAATTTCATCATTCATTAATCATTTTAAACCTGTTTAAGCTAAAGCAAATAACAAGAATGCATGAAACAAAGAAATAACAATCCAATACAGTCAATATACAGTGAATGAAAGGGCTGAACTGAATATATTTTGCTTATATGAAATAAAGTTTCAAAGTTAAGTTTGCCAGCAAATCCTCAATCTCTTAGCAATTCTTAAAATTTTATGTTGCCCTGCCCATAATAGTTCTATGGATGGTTCAGAGTAACCAAGCAATTGTTACAGTTGTATTTTCAATTTTTACTCAATCCAAAACAAAAAGGAGGCTAAATTTCTTTTACTCATAAACATTATTGATACCGAGCAATGAATGCAGTAGATACATGTTTAAACCCCCAAAAATATGTTTTCTCATTCATTTATCAATTAAACTTGCTATCCATCTAGTCTTAACAGAAAAATAATATGAGACTGCTCCAGAAACTTCTTTACTTATTTATGTAAGTAAACTCTAGAGGCCAAAATGTCAGTTGACTGTAAAATAAACAAATTAGAACTAAATGGAATATAAGGTTACTGTGAAAACTTGACCATTATTCTTTAATTTGACCAAAAATAACAAGGAAATCATAGAAGTGGCTAATTACCTAGTACTTAGATAAACATGAGAGTGACAAAAGTCAACAAACTATATCCAGTGAAAATATCCATGTAGATTTTCCCAAGAGTAAGGCTAAGCTATGTAGAGCAAGGATTTCTGGAAGAAAAACCATAAAACAATGAGAGAAAACAAAATCTCAGATTTTCTCAAGAGTATTTAGAATTATCGTACACTTTTCAGAAAGCATTTCTTAGAAACAAGTAAATCTTTTAATAAAGTTTTAAGTATAAAGTTCAACACTAAATAAAACTAAAATGGGCTAATCCAGATTTCATAACTATCTTTTTATTTGGAGAGTTCAATTAAATAGAGTCAAACTCAAATTCCACACTAGAAAAGGGTCCATTCTTGGCTGAATCAGCATGGAACACTCTCCAATGAGCTATCAATTGTAATTGTCAATGGTAAGGGTATTATAAATGCATATAAAACTATGAATATGATGTTTTAAAACATTGCAGGCATATTATGTGGGCCCTATGCAAACTATTTATGGCTTCAAAAAGTTCTTCAAATTGAAATAGCAGAACAAAAATACATTTTCTCAGGAAGTGCACCTCATGGTTGATATAAGCCACTATTGCTTAGGAAAATTTTCATCATAAGGTGTCACAACCATTTACATAACTTCTCCTTTGATCCAACCAAGATTGTGCAAGGGGTTGAAATTTAATTTCTAAAAATATTTACTAATGAAGAAATCCTCACTTTAGGTGCAATAAAGTGCACTCTAAGTGTTAGAATTCCATCATAAAACACAGGAGATAGATAATAAAGCTTAGTCTGTAATCATAGATAAAACTCTGTATTAAATAATGCACATTATTTCTGTAACGTCTCATTTGAGATATGATTAGAATACTTCAAGCTAATTAAATAGGGGATGCAATATTAGGCCAAAGATTGCCATTTATGCAGTCAGCAAACAAAAATGTTCAAAACATCTGCAAAGTGTTGATATTTCTCACAGGAAATTTAAGTGAACATTTGCATCAATTTTTATTTGTTATTTTATTGATTCTATTAATTCTCTTCCTTAAGAAAACTCAGGCTGTTAATGAAGAGACGAACCAGCTGTACAGTGAAAATAACCAACCAAAGCTCCTTAGAATTTCTGGAACAGAACAGAACAGAACAGAATTTTTATTTGGTCTAAAATCCAAATACAGGATTGTTACCAATACAATTACAATTATATACACATACAAACATACAAACTAGCGATTAAGACACATGCCTCATTATTATCTGTATAACAAAAGATATATATATATATAATTTACCAGGTTTGATTAGTAAGTTTGTGTATTGATAGTTAACGTATATATCTAATATATAATTGGAGGAGGTGGTGCAAAATAAATGAATGAATAAATACAATTATATGTTGGACTACTACTATGCACTGCAGTTATTAAGTAACTCAAATCTCCTTTTATACATTTGATTAACACCTATTACAATGACTTTTACAATATCATAATCTTTACAATTGAATAAAAAGTTAAATCTAACATCTGAATCAAAATTAACAAAAGAGGGGCAAATATCACATATATCTGTGAAAAGTTTTTCTCTAATGTTATTTAATGATGTACAAGTAATTAAAAAATGAGATTCATCTTCTACTACTGACTTACATAATGGACATTCCCTATTTGCTAGTGGGGTTTTAGTGTGACGCCCAACTTCTATTGCAAGTTTACTATTGCTTAATTTAATTTTTGTAAATGTTTTAACTATATCTCTGTCTATATCCAATTTTAGATATGTATCTATTTCATAGTTTTCTTTTATTTTTCTAAATGTTCTAAGTTTATGACCATTTACAGAATGACTGTCATCAAAAATAGTGTTCTTCCAATATTTTAAACCATTTACAGAATGACTGTCATCAAAAATAGTGTTCTTCCAATATTTCTGGAGAAAAACAATATTCCTTATTCCTTACTTTAAATCCATAATTAAAAGGTCAACTCCATACATTGGACTAATAAACACCTACATGCATCTCTAAAGAGTATTAATCCAATCTTATTTTTCTGAACAGGAAGTTTAAGGGAATCAGGAATGGATCCATGGGTCACTGATTACCCACTCACCGCAAACAGGAAGTAAATGTACGACAGTTCCATTTTGCCATTAGTGTGAAAATCCAACCTCATTTCAATGTATGGTTTCTAAGAAAAGCTAGCAAGAAATATTCCTACAGCAAGACATGAGTTAAACTTCAGTGCCTCCTGGACAATTTGTCAGGACTGAAAAGGGGATAAGGCACTTACATTACACAGCATTATCTTAGTTATTTAGGAATTTTAAGAATTATAGTATATCAAACTTCTTTATAGAAATTTAATACTTTACTAAAATCTCAATGTCAATTGACGCAAAGAAATAATGCATTCAGGAGATTTGTTTTTTTAGGAAATAACCATTAAAAGGATTTTCCATGAATTTGCATTCAATATTTTTACACTGTGGCCATTGTAAATAATATCCCCCATTTTAGTGGTGCATCAACTTCTTACTACTTTTCATCTCATGTTTACCATACTTAGAATTAGTATGTCAGTTGCTATCTTAGTTCATGCATGTCTTGTTGATTTTGTGTGTCATTTACAAGTAACAGTCAATGATCCTAGGTTTAATGAGTAACCACAGAATTGATAATTACCCCTTGTTCTCTCGATAGTACGGAAACCTGGAAAATCCTTATATTGTAATTCATCTTTACTATCTTACATGTGTTGACTACTTAAGACAAGTCCATGCCAAAATACTACAAAATTCCATGTGATTTATAAAGATGGTCTTATATTTCATATCAGTTATGAATTTTTCATGACAAAATCGATGGACGTAAAAACCCATTCTGTATCATCTTGGAGCGGGCTACCTGATAGCTTGTCTAATGAATCCTTAATGATTATTAGTAAAGACTGACATTAGACAAGAAAAGGGCAGAGCTCCATAAAAGATATGATATCTTATTCATAATAAAATAACAAATATAATACTTCTATTAAAACAGCAGTAAAACCCAACAATAAAAACCTCTAATAATAGTCTCTTCTAAGTCTTCATGTAGAAGCAAGGCAATAAAGACTGCATTTGTGGAAGCTCAAATTTCCAGTTCCATCATGAATAGGTATTAAAACAATAAAATCTATACAATTTTCAAGACGATGTTGCAGTTTCTAATTTCCGACATCAAAAGGAATCTCAAAGTATAAAACATATTGTCAATAATATCAGGTGCCTTAACGATAACAGTCTTAGATTGGACAAATTTTATGATGCTGCAACTCAGGAGGGCACGAAGTACATTGTCTTACTTAAACAAAACATGGTTAACTGAGAACAAATGCTTGGCAACATGCTTACATTGGCTTCAAACATAAAGTAAGATGTTTAATGTGTTTTGTCACACTTTCAAGAACAGAAATTCTGATTCTCCTTCATGTTTTAATTATGCAATTCCATAACTTTATTAGCAAATAGTAAGAATGGAAATAAGTGCCTTGGTGCAATTGTCATATGGCTCTTAGTGTGTAAATGTTTTAGTTGCTATATAAATGATTGTATTTCCTTCTTAATTCACACCCTTTACTTTTACAAAACTATTCTCAGGGACAGAATATTTCTTTTCACAATCTTTACAACATGGTCAACTTAGGTTTGCACAGGGGAGAAATTAAGACCCCGTTTACACTAGACGGAGAGATCGATCTTATTTGAATCGATGCAAAAAAGATCGATCTTTTTGTCAGTGTAAACGGGAAAGATCGATCTTTATTTGAATCGATTCAAAAAGAACCGGACTTAAAAAGTCCTGCTTAAGACCTAGACTTAAAAAGATCGATCTTTTTTTAATCGATCTTTCTTGTAGTGTAATGTAGAGACTGCAGGGAATGAAGTACAACGACGGTATTATTCGGGTTATCTCATAAATGTGTGTAAATGCAAACCAGTCTTTTTAAGATCGATTCAAAAAAGATTGATGTATTTTTGTTCATGGTGTAAATGGGGTCTAACATTCTTCCGTAAATGACTCTTTTCAGTGTGAGATGACAAGGTTGAGATGCGAGCACGTGCAGCGATCTCACACTGGTCAATTAACCAATCATAACCGTCGGTACTGATATTGATCGATGATGTCAACCAATGAAATGCAATGTTATTTTAAACTTTCGGTTTTTAGAATGAAGTCACCTAAGGTTTAAGAATATAAAAAAATTATTTTTACGGAAGAAATAGGTACTTACACGCGTTCTTGGAAAACCAGCAATGATCTTTCACTCGTTCCGCTGCGCTCCACTCCTAAAAAGACTGAAAAATTCTACCACTCATGAAAGATCAGCCAGTCTTTTCCAAGAACTTATGTAAGAACCTATAAATCTCAAATACATTTAAGGTTTTTAATCAAATATATCTTTTCACATTATTTCCCTCAAACAGGTGCTTGTTTCATGAAAAAAAATCATATGCTCTATTTAATGCAAATAAGTAGAGTATAAGATTTTTTTTTTCATGAGGAACTAACATATTTAGATTTGCATGTTTACAGTTCCGGGTAATGACTTTTTGCTAAAGCTTTGTATGGTCCTTATCAACAGCAACAATCTCCAATTCATTTGGACAATTGTTAATAGCCAAGAACAATTAATAGAATACACAATGGTTAATTAACTAGCAATAACATAAAAATATTTATATTCTTGGGCTGCCTCCAAAATTCCCAACAAGACATTTCTATTTTTTATACATCAATATCATATTATGATATTAAAGGCGTGCTATGTTCCAAGTATTATTGGTGCAGCTGACATCTAGCCTAACTTGATGTTTTATGCGCCTATTAAGATAACTCATAAACTGCATATAATAATGATTAAAATAAGTGCAGTAATACGATACCTAGTGATCTAATGGGATGTAAACTGCATTAAGAATGTCAATGCTTTACAAGGCAATAAGTCAGTGAACCAAATGTCCCCAATGATAAATGCTTTTAAATTCATTTTAATTATTTCTAATATAAATATTTAAATACAAAATAATTGTCCATAAATTACAAATATTGAATAATTTCAGTCATCAGTAAAATTTAGGCTTTTGTTACTATCAGGGTCTGCTTGAACAACAAGTGCATCTTATAAAAATAATGTAAGGACCATTAATAGGGTTTTTTTTCTTTTTGTCTGATAATTCACCCTTTATTAAAATATGCCACTGTTTTTATTTATCTTATTACCACTGATGGAATGTAATATTTTGTGGAGGTGTTTTAGCAATTTTAAATGGATATATAATTTATTTAAATCAGTAAAAAATAAAAAAATCATAAATGCAAAATACGATTGATGATTAAAACTTTCCAATTTGGGGTATTTAGTTCAGGATACTCATCTTGCTGGCCAAGAGTCTCAATACATAGGTGTTTTCATCTGAAAATGAGAAAAGTCAGATTGAAACTCTAAAGACTTAAAAAGGTGTTAAAATAGTGGGGAAACAAAAATGTCTAGAGCGAACTTCATATATTAATGAATCTGAGACAATTATTATGACTAAGCCTTACATTGACCCAATCTGATGAATGTCCTCCCCCATTTTTTGGTATGACTGCTCAGTTAAACAGACAGTTTGTTTTGTTCATATGAAGAATTCTTATAACATCATCACAAATAATTGGTCACAATTAAGAATACTTAGAATGCTTGAGTGAAAAGATCTAAACACATACTTCAAAAGATGACAATGGCTAAATCATGAGAAGAAACAAATTCAACCCAAATATGCAATAACAATCATTACTATAGAAACCTTAGGCAAACCATCAGTTCATTTCCTGTTGGTCCACTGGGTTATTAATGTCCATCTATTTAATCAAACTGACTTCCTAAATGATCATTAAGCCATGATGACAGTGGAAATATAAGAAAGTTGAGCTACTATGAGTGACCTAAGCCATCATTTAGCTAAGACAAAAGATTAGGACACACACAATATTATAACCTTTGTTGATGCAAACGGTCACCATCTCAAAGTGGCCACTACAGTATATATTTGATGAACTGATGAACCAATACTGTGAATATAAATACTGGTTTCAGATTGAAAACAACAAGCATTCTGAGAGTATTGCAAAACAATACCGGCCTCAATTTTCAGTCACTGGTAACAATTTGTCAAACAAATGAATATCTAAACTTGATAAGTTTAATATCTACAAGGAACAATAAAAAAGTGTAGAAAAGAAAATTGCAATAGATTTTCAAACTTCAAAGGGCCATAACTCCCATAAAAAATTGTGGACTGGCAGGAAACTCACACTTGATCTGTAACTCATCAAGGTGAACTCACATACCAAAAATCAGTTCATTATCTATAAGAGTTTAGAAAAAAAAAAGCGGAAAACTGAAATTTTAGTGAATTTTCAAAGTTGAAAGGGTCATAACTCCCATACAAAATTGTGGACTGGCACGAAACTCAAACTTGATCTGTAACTTATCAAGGTAAACTCACATACCAAAAATCAGTTCATTATCTATAAGCGTTTAGAAAAAAAGTGCGGAAAACTGAGGCGTGACAGACAGACGGACAGAGCGCAAACCTATAGTCCCCTTCGGCTTTCGCCGGTAGGGGACTAATAAAGGAAAATTATTTTTTATTAAGGACGATGCTTAATCAAAATAAGAACACTGCTGATAAAGATATAGTGTAAAGTCTTAGAAGAACCTAAGCAAAAATGTTGCCAGTCATCAGGTTTTACTGATAAGTTTTGCTGGTCAGGCAAAAGGTCTGCTCAATTTAAGTGCAACAGATTAGTGCAGTTAATTACAACTCTATGAAAACAAGAGGCTCCCAGGAGCCTGAATCGCTCACCTGGTCTTGATGTCAACCCTATGAAGACTTTTGTATAGCTAAATGAGCTGAATGTTTAAGCATGAAAAAGCTTTTCTCTATCTGTATTAGTTTTAATTCTAAATAATCAAAAAACACTATTATTCAACTTTTAAGGGGCTGTAACCCCTTTAAGGGATTATCAGACAACTTCAACCCTATGGAGACTTTTGTAGAGCTAAAGGAGCTGAACATTTAAGCAAGCAACAGCTTTTCTCTATCTGCAATAGTTTTCATTCTTTAAGCCAAAAACACTATTTTTGCCTTTAAGGGTCTGTAACCCCTATAAGGGGTCATCTCACAACTTTGACCCTATGATGACTTTTGTAGAGCTAAATGAGCTGAACATTTAAGCAAGCAACTGCTTTTCTCTATCTCCAATAGTTTTCATTCTATAGGCCAAAAACACTATTTTTGCCTTTAAGGGTCTGTAACCCCTATAAGGGGTCATCTCACAACTTTGACCCTATGATGACTTTTGTAGAGCTAAATGAGCTGAACATTTAAGCAAGCAACTGCTTTTCTCTATCTCCAATAGTTTTCATTCTATAGGCCAAAAACACTATTTTTTGCCTTTAAGGAACTTTAACCCCTATAAAGAGTCATATGACAACTTCCATCCCATGGAGACTTTTGTAGAGCTAAATGAGCTGAACATTTAAGCAAGCAACAGCTTTTCTCTATCTACAATAGTTTTCATTCTATAGGCCAAAAACATGCAAAAACACTATTTTTCACCTTTAAGGGGCTGTAACCCCTATAAGGGATCATCTGACAACTTTGACCTTAAAGAGACTTTTGTAGAGCTAAATGAGCTGAACATTTAAGCAAGCAACAGCTTTTCTCTATTTGCAAGTTTTCATTCTATAGGCCAAAAACACTATTTTTCGCCTGTAAGGGGCTGTATCCCCTATAAGGGGTCATCTGACAACTTTGACCCTATGGAGACTTTTGTAGAGCTAAATGAGCTGAACATATAAGCAAGCAACAGCTTTTCTCTATCTACTATAGTTTTCATTCTATAGGCCAAAAACATGCAAATACGCTATTTTTCACCTTTAAGGGGCTGTAACCCCTATTAGGGATCATCTGACAACTTTGACCTTACAGAGACTTTTGTAGAGCTAAATAAGCTGAACATTTAAGCAAGCAACAGCTTTTCTCTATTTGCAATAGTTTTCATTCTATAGGCCAAAAACACTATTTTTCGCCTTAAAGGGGCTGTAACCCCTATAAGGGGTCATCTGACAACTTCAACCCTATGGAAACTTTTGTAGAGCTAATTGAGCTGAACATTTAAGCAAGCAACAGCTTTTCTCTTTTTACAATAGTTTTCATTCTATAGGCCAAAAACATGCAAAAACGCTTTTTTTCACCTTTAAGGGGCTGTAACCCCTATAAGCAATCATCTGACAACTTCGACCAAATGGAGACTTTTGTAGAACTTTTGATGCTGAAGCAGTAGGTTGGCATCAGATTTCATCTATCTCTTATAATTTTTGATTTACAAGCCAAAAACAGTAGTCTGACCCCCCTGGTCTATTTATAGTAACGTTGGCCATGTTTTTTTGATGGATCAAAAATTGAAACACAAGTTTGGTGCAGGACACCCTAAGGATCATTCATACCAAGTTTCATTAAATTCTGTTCAGTAGTTTCAGAGGAGAAGATTTTTGAAACTAGAGGCTCCCAGGAGCCTGAATCACTCACCTGATCTCTTATGCCAAAGTTTGAATAAATTTCACAAACTTTCAAGTATACAAAGTTGCAAACAATCCCTTCAGTGGTTTCAGAGAAAATTTTTGAAAATCAGTTTAATTTAATAGAAAAAACAGTTCAAGGGCAATAACTCCTGTAAGGACCTTTTGATGCTGAATAAGAAAAGTTGCTTCGGTTTTTCTCTATCTCTTATACTTTTCGAGTTATAAGCAAAAAACAATGGTCTGACACCCCTGTTCTATTTTTAGCAACGGCGGCCATGCTGGTTGATCGACATGTATATAATTCACAAACTTGGTAGAGGACATCCTAAAGATCAAGTATACCATAAAGTATCAATGCAATCCCTTCAGTGGTTTCAGAGAAGAAGATTTTTGAAAATGAGTTAATATTAATGAAAAACAGTTAAAGGGGAATAACTCTTAAACGCCTGATCTGACAATTTTGACCTTGCAATAGTTTTTGAAGATCTCAATGAGCTTAACAATTCTGCAATGCTAACTTTTCCTCTAGCTCTAACGGTTTTTAAGATATAGTCCAAAAACTGCTAAAATGGTCAATTTTGATGATTAAAGGGCAATAACTCCTATAAGGAGTCGTTTTACAACTTCGACTCAATGGTGAGATTTGTAGAGCTTTTGATGCTGAACATGGAAGGTTGCTTCGGAATTTTTCTATCTCTTATACTTTTCGAGTTATAAGCCAAAAACAATGGTCTGACCCCCCTGTTCTATTTTTAGCAACGGCCATGTTGGTTGGTCGACCTGTATATAATTCACAAACTTGGTAGAGGACATCCTAAAGATCAAGTGTACAAAGTTTCAAAGCAATCCCATTAGTGGTTTCAGAGAAGAAGATCTTTGAAGAAAAGTTAACGACGGACGACGGACGACGGACGCCTAACGATGACAATAGCTCACATGACCCTTCGGGTCAGGTGAGCTAAAAATTGTTAACAGACGACGACAGACGACGACGACGGATGTCAAGTGATGGTAATAGCTCACATGGACCTTCGGTCCAGGTGAGCTAAAAATGTTCAATAACAAACAAAACATGAGAAGAAACAACTTTGATATACCAATATAGGGGCTGGTCCAGAATGTTTGGAAAGGGGTGTTCCACATACTGGCCACTGTTGATGAAAAGGTGGGGGAGTCCACACCTGTTTTGCAAAGAGTGACTACACGAAAACTACAAAAATGGAGGAAATGGGGGTTCCTACCCCAAGAGCACCCCCTAGGATCTGCCTCCGCTACCAAACACACATGCCTACATCAATATTCTTACACAGAACATTTTTTTTCATGACTTGCAATTTCATGCTAACTTAAATTGAAAATGTTTTAAAAATATTTTTTAAATTCTTTTGAATACTGTGTCATGATTTACTTTTTTTATTTTCATGGGAATTCTTACATGCCAGTAGTATATGTGAACTTTCAATATCAAATGAAAGTTCTAAAGATCAAGAGATTAAGTTTTATGAAGTTCAATAAGCTTTAAATTCAATCTTTTGCAGATAAAAAGCACCCACTTTTTCAGTTTATCATGGCATTTGATTTTCAAGTAATCAGGTTTTAAGAGATTTCTAATAGAATTTTTTTTTCATGATTGACACATTTTTGGCAAAATTAATTAAATAAAAAAATATCTGACAAGCTTAAATATTCAACTAAATATTCAAATGGAAGAACATAATGTTAAACTTTAAATAAATTGCAACTATGGTTGTTTAAAAAGGCAACTAAATAAACTAAAGATTATTCCCTCCCTATACACCATTTTTTTTCCTACAAAAACAAAAGCTTCAATCACTGGCCAATGAAAAGATAACAATTTGACAATGTAATAATTTCAATCCACTCTAAAGGACAAGATATGATAAGAGCAAATTTGGCCCCCTAGATTTAAAAAATTCTAAACTGAGCTGAAGCAATAGTACTTTGCATTAGTCAAAATACCCTGTACTAACATTATTTTGTTTAAAGCTGTGCATTTTGATGTTAAATCAATAACCCAAAGAGGCTTCAAATTAAGCATGTATCATATTTTGTCCTTCATCTGAACTTGTAAATGGCATCATATGACATCTTAGTCTCTATGGAGTTTTCATAGGCTATAATGGTTACGTAGTTTCTGGCGAAAAACTATTACCTATGCCTTAATCTCTCCTCTTTTCAATCCAAATAGTTTCTACTATTTTTATGAAATGTAATGATAAAAAAGATAAACCAAAACAAGACCATTTAACTTCCAGAAAAATTATGCACTAAAAATAAACAGGACATAATTTCACCAATAAATCATTAAGTCACTGTCTTGGTTTATCTTAAGGTGAATTTTGACCGCAATTTAAATTCAAGAACAACTAAGTTGGAGACATAAATACTGTTAGGTATAAAACAGTGTCTGTACTAAATGGATTTTTCCTTCCAGTTGGTGCCTGCTTTTGCATTAATGTGATAAGAAAATGCTCTTTTAAGTAAGTGCTGTGAAAGTCTGTTTGTGAAAAGAATACAACACAAAAACCCATTTAAACATGTTTTACTGTTTATTTTTGTCTTGATTATAAAATATTATTTCTGTACTAGCTTTCAAAGGCAGTTTACATTAAGGGCATAAGGCACGGACCATTTGATTTTCTGGGGGGGGCCTGGGATTTTTTTGAAAAAAATTTCTCGTCCCTGATTTTTGTAAAAAAAAATAATCTGGCCAGCACCTAGGTTGAAAAAAATAATCTGGTTTCAATCTTGCCAATGGAAAAAAAATAATCTTGCCAACAAAATTTCCTTGCTTAGTATGTGTGTGAAAAAAATAATCTGGCCCGCAAAGCGGGCGAAAAAAATTTCCCGGCTCAAGGTTAAATCCCAGGCCCCCCCCAGAAAATCAAATGGTCCGTGCCTAAACATACATTCATGTATATCTAAAATTCAATACCATTGGTCCTCAAAAACAGAGGGTACATTGGGTGCAATCACATTCCCCCTCTTTTAAGAATTATTTTAAATTGATAGGGTCAGATTTAGAATAAACTATGCTTAATCTTACCACACCTCTTTCAGAAGTATTCTGGCGATGGGACAGATCGCATCCTACATTTCTACAGTTTAAACCACTCCAATGAATGTTTTCATTCCAAATACATCAATTCTCAAGACTAAAAAGAAATAAAAAGAGAAAACAAAATGCAAGATGCACAGTCGAAGCTGATCTCTTTTTTTGATGTTATATAAACATTCTCACATTAGAGATTCAATTTGTTTATCAATTAAACCAAACTAAAAAGTCTCTAGATTTTTATGATGGTGTGATTTACTGTTTTATGAGACTGTATAACTGAGCTTTCAAGTATCCTCCTAGTAGGATCTAATGGTTTATAGTTATAATGTCTCCCAAAATATCATTAAAACATCTTATCATAGATGCAGATATCAAATTAATTATCATCTAATTCTTTGTAGGATCCTCTGTCTGATCTACTGGTCTTCTTTGTATATAAACAATCTATAGAAGTAGCTCCTCTTTCCCATGACCAACTCAAATGTTAGAGAAAACATTAGGTCCATGTTGAAAAAGATGTAACTAAAAATTATGGGTACTGTTTTGATGGGTTGTTAGGTGGCATTCAGTTTAATTGGCAGAGGCAATGGCAAAGAGGTCACATATCCGACAATTGGCTGCAGAGAGGTTTTACAATTACTAAGCCAGTTATTTACCAACTTACATGTAAGATGTACAGTATTTTTGTCAATATTTGAGTAAGTGTAAGAGATTATAAAAGTGCATGCAAAAAGTTTTAGCAGAATCAAAACTCCTATGGTTATGTACTAGAGGCCTTTTATAACCAAATCAAGTCAACTTTATATAGCATCGATATAAAACCGAGAACATGAGCTATTATATACAACAAACCTAAGAAGACTCTTTTGTTTTACATGCATATAACTTTCTTGTCCAACCACAATCAACAAAACTAACCAATTACCTTCTCTGTTAGACCCCCATTTAAAGTATAGTCTTATCTGTTAGACCCTCATTAAAAGTATGGGCTTCTCTATTAGACCCTCATTTATATTTAAAGTATAGGCTTCTCTGTTAGACCCTCATTTAAAGTATAGCCTTCTCTGTTAGACCCTCATTAAAAGTATAGGCTTCTCTATTAGACCCTCATTTAAAGTGTAGGCTTCTCTGTTAGACCCTCATTTAAAGTATAGGCTTCTCTATTAGACCCTCATTTAAAGTATAGGCTTCTCTGTTAGACCCTCATTTTAAGTATAGGCTTCTCTATTAGACCCTCATTTAAAGTATAGGCTTCTATATTAGACACTCATTTAAAGTATAGGCTTCTATATTAGACCCTCATTTTAAGTATAGGCTTGCTTCTCTGTTAGACCCTCATTTTAAGTATAGGCTTCTCTATTAGACCCTCATTTAAAGTATAGGCTTCTATATTAAACACTCATTTAAAGTATAGGATTCTATATTAGACCCTCATTTTAAGTATAGGCTTCTATATTAGACCCTCATTTTAAGTATAGGCTTCTCTGTTAGACCCTCATTTTAAGTATAGGCTTCTCTATTAGACTCTCATTTAAAGTATAGGCTTCTCTATCAGACCCTCATTTAAAGTATAGTCTTCTCTATTAGACCCTCATTTAAAGTATAGGCTTCTCTGTTAGACCCTCATTTTAAGTATAGGAGACATTTTTCAAGCACCAGACCTTGTAAGCTGTAATAAATGGCAATGGAAATGCTTAAAATGTTAACATTATCCTGTTACAAAATATATCTTATAGTTGCAAAACTCATACAATTTAACTCTATATGGCAAATTAATGGTAAAATACTTTCTGTAATGTTCATATTTACATTAAGTGCAGTTAAAGAGAGGAGCTAATGTAGACATAGTAAACACTCCAAAAAACATAAAAACAGGCGGAATTTGCTGTCTGTCTGCCTTCCGATAAGAGACTCTGGAAATACTTCGATTTCTGTCACCATAATGTTTTATCAAAGGAATTACAAGCTATTACAACCAAGAGGAAAATGGATAGATGTAATAAAAACTGTTGGTTAAAGGATACAAGGAAAGTCTGTGGTATAAGTAATAGTCTAGATGGAAAACGGTATATAATCAAATAATATGTAACAATAAAAGTTAAACAGATTTTCAGATTAGTACACCTGTACTTTTATTAGTCTTTGTAAAAAAAACATGAGGAAGGGAGTTTCATTTTGAAAACATAAATAAAATACACCATTTATTTATTACATACTAGGAAAAACCCGCGAATTCGCGGAAAAATCAATCGTTGCGTTGCTTTAAAAAAGGACCACACAATAAAAACATTGCATATGCATGACCTTACTGAACGTGGTTGTGCTAATTGCATATTAAAGGTTCTACGGTATTATTTTACTCTAAATTAGTTTTTGGTTTATTATCTTTTGTTGTTTGTTACCCCACCTTTATGTCCAATGGCATATAAGTTTCAATCAATCGCTTCGCAATTTTGTCAATTTATTGAAACGTTGAGCCTAATTACTAATTTTTGTAAGTTTTTAATAAATTTGAAATAATTTCAAACAGTGTTTAGTCTTGAGAGCAAAATACCCGCTCGAGCGCTTCCTAGCGCTTTTTAGAATGACCACCGGAAACTTGTTCATAGGTGTAGTTCCGGAACGATGACGGCTATATGGTTTCAATTAATCAATTAGTTAAGTTAATTAGCAAACTGCAGACATAATTGCATATGTGCTAATAAAATTTTCAAAGGGCACAACCATCCCCTATTTTTGATATATGAAGCTTTGTCGTAGCATTTGTTGTTAAGGCTGCAACCCGGCTAATAAAAAAACGCTTCGTTATTTTAGTAGTATAGATTTGGTGAAGTTTATTTACTTTTTGATTGTATTCTTTTTCATGAATATCAATTAGCAATAAAATTCAACATAAATTTCCAAACTATTGATTTATATGAGTAAATAATTAAACAATATGATAAAAAGCATTATGCTTGTGCTTGTTCCTCGAGGCAACTCATGATCAGTAATAAGGAAGGAGACCATCTGTATAAGGCTTCCCAACAACTCAGTGAAAAGGCCTATAATCATATCCTTGCTCAACTTGCGATGAAACAAAATGAGAAAAATGTATAAATAAAGAAAGAATGTGTCCATGGGACACGGATGCCCCCGCTGGCCCCAAACAGGAAGTTGATGTCCGACAGGTCTCAAAATCATTTAGGACGTAAAGTTTGTCATACTCAACCATCCAACCAAGTTTCAAATCATTCTCATGTATAGTTCCTGAGAAAAGCTTGACGGAAATTTTCATAGTCATGTTCACATATTTTAAAATTGGCCTAAGTCCCAAACAGGAAGTAGATGTCAGAAAGGTCTCAAAATCACTTAGGACGTATAGTTTGTCATACTCAACCATCCTACCAAGTTTCAAATCATTCTCATGTACAGTTCCTGAGAAAAGCTTGACGGAAATTTTCATAGTCATGTTCACATATTTTAAAATTGGCCTAAGTCCCAAACAGGAAGTAGATGACCGACAGGTCTCAAAATCACTTAGGACGTATAGTTTGTCATACTCAACCATCCTACCAAGTTTCAAATCATTCTCATGTACAGTTCCTGAGAAAAGCTTGACGGAAATTTTCATAGTCATGTTCACATATTTTAAAATTGGCCTAAGTCCCAAACAGGAAGTAGATGTCCGACAGGTCTCAAAATCACTTAGGACGTATAGTTTGTCATACTCAACCATCCTACCAAGTTTCAAATCATTCTCATGTACAGTTCCTGAGAAAAGCTTGACGGAAATTTTCATAGTCATGTTCACATATTTTAAAATTGGCATAAGTCCCAAACAACAAGTAGATGACCGACAGGTCTCAAAATCACTTAGGACGTATAGTTTGTCATACTCAACCATCCTACCAAGTTTCAAATCATTCTCATGTACAGTTCCTGAGAAAAGCTTGACGGAAATTTTCATAGTCATGTTCACATATTTTAAAATTGGCCTAAGTCCCAAACAGGAAGTAGATGTCCGACAGGTCTCAAAATCACTTAGGACGTATAGTTTGTCATACTCAACCATCCTACCAAGTTTCAAATCATATTCATGTATGGTTCCTGAGAAAAGCTTGACGGAAATTTTCATATAAAGTTCAAATACTTTAAAATTGGCCTAAGTCCCAAACAGGAAGTAGATGTCCGACAGGTCTCAAAATCACTTAGGACGTATAGTTTGTCATACTCAACCATCCTACCAAGTTTCAAATCATATTCATGTATGGTTCCTGAGAAAAGCTTGACGGAAATTTTCATATAAAGTTCAAATACTTTAAAATTGGCCTAAGTCCCAAACAGGAAGTAGATGTCCGACAGGTCTCAAAATCACTTAGGACGTATAGTTTGTCATACTCAACCATCCTACCAAGTTTCAAATCATATTCATGTATGGTTCCTGAGAAAAGCTTGACGGAAATTTTCATATAAAGTTCAAATACTTTAAAATTGGCCTAAGTCCCAAACAGGAAGTAGATGTCCGACAGGTCTCAAAATCACTTAGGACGTATAGTTTGTCATACTCAACCATCCTACCAAGTTTCAAATCATTCTCATGTACAGTTCCGGAGAAAAGCTTCACGGAAATTTTCATAGTCATGTTCACATATTTTAAAATTGGCCTAAGTCCCAAACAGGAAGTAGATGTCCGACAGGTCTCAAAATCACTTAGGACATATAGTTTGTCATACTCAACCATCCTACCAAGTTTTAAATCATTCTCATGTATGGTTCCTGAGAAAAGCTTGACGGAAATTCGTACGGACGTACGTACGGACGGACGTACGGACGGACGGACATGAGTAAAACTTAATGCCCCCCGACATGTCGTCGCGGGGGCATAAAAACTGACAAAAACCTTCTTCAGAATAAAAACAAAAGTAAGCTTAAGGGCATGGTTCTAATAAGTGTGACTATTTCACATCCTGAGTCATGCTTGTTCATTATTAATGAAGCCTATTAAAGGCAGAGAGAATTAAAAGTAAGCACATGCATCAGACTTCACCAATTATAGACTGTATGGAACCGAGCTACCACAGCTTTAGGGTATAATTAGAAAGGGAAAAGTGCAAGGTGTCTCAGAACGCATGTACTGCTATGAAGTTGTCTTTGTCATTCAAGAAATTAAATTGTGCAGTTTCATCTTTTAAAGAATCTCAATTTCATCTTTTCTTGAAACAGGGGGTCCAATGTAATTGGTAAGTGCGTAGCATAATTTGGTAAGTGACTATAAAGATGGCGGAAAAACCTCGCTTCGATCGGCAACGGTCAGTTTTCTCTTCGTGTTTACAAAAGTTATACACATCTTATGAATAAAACCATGTTGCCTTTCGGCAATTATGAGTTATGAGAAATAGTACATAACAAAAATTTAATGCTTGATTTGCTTATCAAAAAGCTATTGAAGAAAAACCGGCCACTTGACAGCAATTTTTTTGTCATGCCGAAAAAAACAGGCTTTGTTTCAGGTACTCTGATCACAAATGTTAGGTTTTATGGTGTTTTGTGGTTCGTCAACAAGCATAGATATTCCCAAACATTTGTTTCTGTAAAAGAAACATGTATTTGTTGACATATTTACAATTATTGAATTGTTTGGTAAGTGCAAGTTAGTGTACTAAAAAAATTGGTAATGTATTATTACAGTGCAAAAACTTTTGAAAGCACTTCTTTTAAATTTATACTTTGCATAATATTTCTTTTGTTATCGATTTTTTTTTTTTTGGGGGGGGGGGGGGGGTATTCTAATCTTGATGTGTCCGATTGCTTTCTTATTAAGAATAATAAGAGTCCTGGCCTTGATAATATTAGTAATGGAAATGCTCCAGGCATCACAATCCTATATTAACCCAAGTCTGTTGAAGCTGTTCAATGCTGTCTTTAGGTCAGGTCAGTACCCGGAACAATGGTCCAAAAGTTATATAAGTCCAATTTATAAAAGTGAAAATCCACTAAAGCCAGAAAACTATAGAGGTATAACTATTAATAATAGTATTGGGAAACTCTTTAATATAATACTTTGTAATCGCTTTGACAAATTTTTGTTAGATAATAAAGTAATACATGAAAGTCAAATTGGCTTTTTTAAAAAATCTGGTACCACAGATCACATATTTGTGTTGAAATGTATAATTGATCAATATCTAAAACAAGGGAATAAAAGATTATATGCTTGCTTCGTGGATTTTCGCAAGGCATTTGATAGAGTTATCCATGTTGGAATTATGTTCAAACTTCTTGAAAGAAATGTTAGTGGTTATTTTTATAGAAAACTAAAAAATATGTACTTAAATGATACTTTATGCATCAAAGTGGGCAACAAAATTACAATTTTTTTCACTGCCAAGGTTGGTGTACGACAGGGCGACGTACTTGGCCCTAACCTAACTCTGGTTTCGTCTAGAGTTCGCGTTGTTGATTGATATTCAGTTGTTTTGTGTTTCCATGTTTTACATGTTGTCTGTTTTTGTCCCGTTCTTGTTGGTGTTTGCTGGTTTTGTCTCTGCCCTTTCGGACTTTTGATATTCGGATACCCCATTGGTACCTCTGCTTCTTTTGTTCAAATTTTTCATAAATGATTTACCACAAAAATTGTTAGATCAGTCAGAATCAGTTACTTTAGATAACAGGAAAATCCCTTGCTTGTTGTATGCAGACGACTTAGTCTTGATGGCCGATTCTAACAGATGTGACTGTCTACAAAATAAACTCGATATTTTGCAGGAGTATTGTAAAACATGGTGTCTAGATATAAATATTAACAAAACCAAAGTTGTCGTATTTAATAACTCTGGTAAATTATTAAATGTAGAATTTCTAATTGGCATTTAAAAGATTGAATGTGTAATAAAAAGCTACGCCGAGCGCAGCATGATACGACCGCAACAAGATGAACCCTGTACATTGGAGGCCCAATATGGATAGTCTATTGCTTTGGTCACATGCAGCCCATGGTGGACTTTCAAAGCTTTTTTACACATGCATCCTATGGTGGACTTTAAAATGCATATTTGACACATATATATTTACAATAACATTTAATAGAAAAAAAATCTTATTTCTAAATTCATTGACATTTTTTACACAATTTAGCCCCTTTTGGCCCTTTTTTTTTTTAAAAAAGGTTAGGACCACAAACCCCAAATGCAATAAAAAGCTTTCTTCAGTGTAATCATCATATTTAAACTTCATAACAATTGGCTAGCCCACTACAGCTAAATTCTTGTGTAAAACCATTTGCCTTGACCAACTTTTAAAAATGGCGTTTTTTGCCCCTTCCACCCCTTATATCTAAAAAACAGTAAGATATATTGCAAATCTGATTGAAAAAAGCAGGCAGGGATTTTCACAAGGATTCCAATGAAAAAAAGATTTTGAAAATCGGACCACAAATAAAAAAGTTGATTTTTTGGGTGTGGCCCGTCTTTGGCCCCCTGTAGCAATGTAACGGTTCAATATACATCAAAACCATTGACACATTTTGTTGACAGAATTTAATGAGGAATTCAATAAAAAAAGAATTTTCAAAATCTATTGAATAATAAACATTTTACAACAGTTTTGTTAATACACCCGTTTTAGCCCCTTTTGGCCCTTTTTTCCAAAACGGAAAGGGCCACCAACCCCAAAAACTGTAGGAACCTTCCTCTAGTGGTTACAAACATCATATCAAAACTTCATAACAATTGGCTGGCCCAGTACAACTAAATTTTTGGTATAAAATTATTTGCCTTGACCAACTTTTAAAAATTGCGTTTTTTGCCCCTTCGACCCCTTATATCTAAAAAACGTTAAGATATATTGCAAATCTGATTGAAAAACGCAGGCAGGGATTTTCACAAGGATTCCAATGAAAAAAAGATTTTGAAAATCGGACCACAAATAAAAAAGTTGATTTTTTGGGTGTGGCCTGTCTTTGGCCCCCTGTAGCAATGTAACGGTTCAATATACATCAAAACCATTGACACATTTTGTTGACAGAATTTAATGAGGAATTCAATAAAAAAAGAATTTTCAAAATCTACTGAATAATAAACATTCTACAATAGTTTTGTCAATACACCCGTTTTAGCCCCTTTTGGCCCTTTTTTCCAAAACGGTAAGGGCCATCAACCCCAAATAAAATAGGAACCTTCCTCTAGTGGTTACAAACATCATATTAAAATTTCATAACAATTGGTCAATATTTACTTAAGTTATCGCACGGAAACCAAATGTCCCCAGACGACAACGACGACGACAACGACGACGACGACGACGACGACATCGCCATAACATTATACGATCGCAAAAATTTGCGGTCGTATAAAAAGCTATAAATATCTTGGTATAGTGTCGACAAAACTTGCCGTTTTACAGAAGCTAAGTCTAAGTTATATGAAAAGGCATTAAAAGCCAGTTTTAAACTATATAGAGACATGAAGGTGGTATCTCCATCAATTAAGGTTCTCCTTCACATTTTTGATCATACTATAAAACCCATTTGTTTATATGGGTGCGAGAACGGGGGATTACGAACGTAACACCAAAAAGAAAGCAATTGAATTTGTATGAAATATACAAAGATTGGGAACAAGAAAAGCTTAACATGAAATTTTGTAAGTCTCTAAACAGACTACAAATTTAGCAGTTCTATCAGAACTAGGGAGATTCCCATTGTATTGTGACATTATAGTCCAAATGTTTATATACTGGCATCGGTTGAAAAACCAGCCATCTGGGCTAATGCCATTTTACTTGGTTTCGGTGGTCAAAGCTGAACTATATTATTAAAAGAGCACCTTCTTTGCTTCAAACATATTTCGTAAGTGATACTTTCAAACTCTTTTTAAATACAAAAAGCTCGAAAAATTAGCTACATTTAATTCGTATAGGTTTTCACACTGATCATAAACTTATTTGTATTAGATAAAACTTAGAGTGTTAATTTAACACAAGACCATACTCATCATAGCAAGGTAACCGAATTGGCAATGTGAAATTAACATAACTGGAAAATATGTACATGTTCACGTACTTTGTCGGAAAAATCAAAGTTATTTGATTCAGCCTGCTAAACAGATTCATGTAGTAGAATAGAAATGAATCGGAAATAAAAAAAACATCTATCTCATTCAAACGTTAACGCAATGAATAAAGATGTTTGCACTGTGATAATATTCATTACCAATTTTGTTTAGTACACCGACTTGCACTTACCAAAAAATTCAATAATTGTAAATATGTCAACAAATACATGTTTCTTTTACAGAAACAAATATTTGGGAATATCCATGCTTGTTGACGAACCACAAAACACCATAAAACCTAACATTTGTGATCAGAGTACCTGAAACAAAGCCTGTTTTTTTTCGGCATGACAAAAAAATTGCTGTCAAGTGGCCGGTTTTTCTTCAATAGCTTTTTGATAAGCAAATCAAGCATTAAATTTTTGTTATGTACTATTTCTCATAACTCATAATTGCCGAAAGGCAACATGGTTTTATTCATAAGATGTGTACAACTTTTGTAAACACGAAGAGAAAACTGACCGTTGTCGATCGAAGCGAGGTTTTTCCGCCATCTTTATAGTCACTTACCAAATTATGCTGCGCACTTACCAATTACATTGGACCCCCTGTTGAAATGTAATGTTCATTCTAAGTATAATTTTGTGCTTCCAAATCAATACCTCAAATTGTTTTACTTCAAATTTAGACTTGGGAAGCGTAATGATTCAGTCTAACAAATATTGATAGAGTGGAACAAAATTTCAGTCTATAGAGTTGTGTTGCAGACATCGACTATACATGTATCATTACTTCAATTTTTTATAGTCTTTAAAAGACATCAACTTAAGGCTGTCAAAACTTTAGTGATTATTATAACAAATTCATTTCAAAGAGATGGTGCGTCATGTTCAGCTTATTAGTACTGAATTTTGACTCGTAGGCACCTTCACAAAATTTATTTGTTCCCAAGTTTAGGTATGGCAACAGACTGCCAGTACTTTTTTACCAGTTCCAGTACCAAAACAATTTGTAAATATGTAGGCATATCTCCCTTTCTAGTTTTTTCATCCCTACTTTGAATAATTTTTCCCTTCTTTATATTTTTTCTGTTAAATCGCTTTGCTGCAACAACTGACTTTATTTGCACATTTCCAACAAATCACCAAATCAGATAATGCATAACAGTCCCATGTTACTCTTATGGTTCTTCAAATGCCAAAATGAATACAGTAGAGCATCTTACAGATTGATAAAAACAAATAACAAAATGTCACCAGAAACTTTTGCCATATTGAAACCTAAATTCCCTCAAAATGTAATCAAATTTATATTAGATAGAAAAGTTTCCAATCCAGGGAGACCACCCTGAGGAACAAAACATATTACAAAGCTTTATTAGAAAAATCTATTAGAGGAATGTTTAATATTCTATGTTTATACCGAGAGGATATTAGCTTTTAAGGAATACTTAGAGAGAAATGAGCCAAAGGAAAACTATAAGATAGACAATATAAGGCGTAAGTCTTGGAAACAGTGAGGTTCTTGACAAAAAGGATTTGTTCTCAATTCAACAGGGACTTGAAGAATGTTCAGTGATTAAAATACTGTGATGATTTTCTTTCAGGAAATAATGGTCTTTGTGCCAACAAATGCTCGACATAATTGTAGAATTTTGAAGTTGCATACTTATATGTGCTTCAATTCAGTTAAGGAAAATATGCAGGCTCACATACAATATGCTTCCACATTTAAGAAAGTGATTTTCTATTTTAAGTAAGGAAGGAAGAGTTGCTCTTATGAGGTCTTCCATTAATATTACATTTAAAAAGTCCAAGTCCAATTATTTCCCCTGAATGATAAATGAGAGGGGTGAAAATTCTTCATGCACATCCCCATATGATGTAGTTCATTTGTGTTAAAGTTTCATCAAAATCTGTTCAGTGGTTAAGGAAGAGAAGCGCTTACGAGATAATATATGGACAGAGGAACAGACAGTCAGACAGACAGACAGGTTGATTCCTATATAACAAAGTCTTTTGTTTTATGTTTTTTTTTGGGGGGGGGTATAACTATCTTAATGCAGTCCCACAAGTCCTGAAAAGCAAACTGCACAACAGCCATGACATGACATTTATGAACTAATGTGAAGTTATCTTGTTTTTGTTCTAGTGATTCCATTCTCAAAGGCAGAGAGCATGTCACCAATAATATTACATCATAACATAATGCAAGCAAAATTGTATTACTAAAACTAAAACTCACTATTAACGTAAGATTAAGCACCGAGATAAAATTGTTGAAAAATGGAATTTATCAGAGACAAAAGTAAAGAATTTGTTAATGTCAGATGTGCTTTCACAAAGTCAAAGCCATTCATGTTATCGATGGACATTATCTTCTCTAACTTGAGATCTTGAAGTGGAAATCCCTAACATGGCATTCCCAAGGAACTATTTACACAACCAAATCACCATAGTTTACAGTCAGGGTTGGTTCAGATAAAGAGACCTTCAGACAGAACTTGACAAAGAGCAATGTGACCATATTAATAGTTAAACTTTTTGTGAAAGCATCGTAACAGGGGAAATCACCGTCTGAAACGATTATGTTTAACATTAGTCTGTCGATTATCAATTATTTCTCCGATAACTACATGAACTAAGGAAAGTGTTGATATTATCTCGGTATGAAATTGGGAAATGAACCCAGATATTGTCTTTTTAATGGAAATATGTAGACTTTATACCTAAATGAACAGTGATATTGCAATCTGAAATTACAAGAAAATTACGTTACAACATCCAAGCATAGGCTAGCTTGTCAACAATAGACCTGGTACAATGTGTGTGGAGACAATTTTCTCTGCTACATTATTGTCAATGGTTTCTGTTGACACAGACTTCTAATAAGAGGTTGCTAACAAGATTGAATGTCTTGGCTTTTCTCTATTGATTCCCAATTTATATAAGTTTTATATATAAAGATAAAGGTTGATGTGATGTAAGTTTTATCTTAATCAATAATGTGAGAAGGTCAACCCTTTCACCTTCACATTTGAACTTTGTAATTACATGACCTTGACATTTTAACACAAAGCAACAAAACCTTAATACCATAGAGTCACAACCACATTATGAAAAAAATATCCAACTACCTTGACTTTTGACCTTTACACCCTAACTCCAGGATTATCAATAAACTCTGGAGACCTTGACATATAAATAGACTTTATAATAACAATACTTGAGCGTCACCAAGACAAAACCATGAAATCTTGAGATTAAAAACCCACAAAATAAAGTAGGTGTACTTAAAAACTGCAATTTGAGTTACTCTTTTAACAATCAAATTATCATGACCTTGAAACCTGACTTTGAGACAAATATGAAATAATCTGACAGGACCTTGACCTTTTACCAAGAGACAAGTGATAATGAAATTAAATTATTTCAATGCTAATACTTATTTTCTTTCTGTTACTGCACCAGAATAGTTTTGAAAAATGTCTTCAGTTTCAAAATTTTCACTATAAATTCAATAGTATTTGAAACATCAACACAGGGTGGACATTAAAATCCCACCCAAAATGATGTAACATGTTGCAAAACATAAATCTTAACGGTATCAATAACGGTAGTAAAACAAAAGTCTTGTTAAAAATAGAAACACGGTTTTAATCTGAGTAAATACCACGTTTATCAATAGTATCAATATTTCACTTTTAAACTGCTGCATGCCTATGTAAACAAGCCTGTGACATCATCTAATGCTAGGACCACACAAAAAGATCCGCTAATCTTGCCACTGTAACTGATACTAAAACACTTCAGTGGCATTTTTTTCATGGAATTTCTTTAGAATTTTCTCATTCTTTTGAAGAGCAGAATCAAATTAAAGTCTTGAATGAAAGATTCCATGAATGAAATTAATTCCTGTGGGTTTTTTTTTTCCTTTCTTTTTCTTCCACCTCCAATTATAAAAATAACTTCATGTTACAAAAACATTCTGTTTTATTGTACAATGCTCACTATATTTCAGATTTTATATAATCCAGATGACATGTTTAATTAAACAAATTAAAAAGTAAAATTTTTAGCTTTCTTCAAATGTACATTGCATGTTTGCATGCAATTTCTCACCAAAAAAAAAACTGGCAAAAATGATTTCCAAGAATAATTTGAGGGTACCTTTTTAGAATAATAAAATGACAGAACAGAAAAATTAATTAAAAGAATGTTTATTTTCAATAGTTAAGTTTAAACATAAAACACTCCCCTAATAAACTGTGTTAAAAGCATATAATTCTTGGCAAAGCTTTTGGCTTATCTACACCACTAAAATTTTAGTACAGGAAATATAACTATTTGAGATATCAATAAAAATTTTCTTAAAAAAAATCATTTCTATTTACAAACTGCATGACTCAGTCTTGAAGCATACAAGAGGGTGTAGAATTTCACCCCAAATTTCAAATCTTTTATGGTCATTTTCACTAAATATTATTTCTTTTTGTAAAGAACTTTTTTATCTGATTTTTGTTTTCGCTACCTTTATATGAAAGTGTGATGCCTAAATATGATAAATGTGACTAATAGTTCTACAACGATTCTGATCACCAATGGCATAGATCATAAAACACTAGAAATTTACACCATACAGGGATAAAACTGAGATAAAAACAAAGTATTATTTTTACTTCACATTTTAATGGAGCCTTCTATTTTTTCTGTCAGTTTTTATACGATTTTTTATTAAGCATGATGACCAGAATTAAAAGCCTTCAATTACAATTATGATGCTGTAAGTCAGTAAAGGCCTGATCAAATATTTCTCAGGTTTTTTTTAAATTTTTTTATTCAATGACATTACAAAATAATAGGTATGACATTTTAATAAAACAAAGACAAAAACAGGTAAAACCGAGCCCTTTTTTTTCATAAACTTTATATAAATTTTACGCCTGACCATCACGTAACAATGACAGAAAAAATTCTAAATATTCATCTCACTGAGTTTTAAACGGAAGTCGAAGGAAACATTTTTCATTAATAAAATTGTAACTCCCTGTTCTAGAATATTTAACAACCGAGGATACATCAATATTCATAATTGCTTTTAAAAAAAATCAATGTTAAGATACCTGCACATAATATGCAAATAAAAAAAAGTGATTTTCTTTTTTAACGAATTCATTAAAAATATATTTTCTAAAAAGAAAAGCTCACAATCTTTTTATCCTGAGCAAGCTGAACACATGTAATTTTTTCTTGGTATTGGCCTAATATACAATTTCATAATTTATTTAATGTTCATGATATAGAAGATCATTTGATGATTTTTGTCAGTTTTATGCCTTTATTAACTTTTTATTAGAAACACCATATGCTTCAACTCTCTTATCAAATCTATAAAATTTAATGTAACAAAATTGTGCTAATTGAGTTTTTTCCTTTGTTCAAGTTATTATTTTTAATATAACAAGAAAAATGATAAAGCTCTCTACTTTCTGAATTTTTTTATATAAAAGATGATAATTCATTGATGAAATGATTAGTTTTTGAAAATTAAATGATATATTACATTCTTTTTTTCAAAAGTAAAAATTCCACAAAAGGTTGTAAACAGGTTATCAGTGAGTGAGTGAGTGAGTTGGTGTTTTACGCCCGTGCAACGCTAGATAGGTTATTTACAGGCGATAACAGGTTATCAGAACATGGTGTTAACAAAAATATCTTCACTTTATGACTTTGTCAATTTTAGTCGAGTGTTGGTGCTTGAGCAATTCTTATTTTCTATTTTATTCAAGAACGAAATTATCTTGTGAAGTTCAATAAAATTTGATAAAAACTTTCAGCCCAAAGAATCAAATCCACTTCCTTTTCAAGCCTTGGAATGCTTACCTTTCATTTCGTAAAATGACACTTGATTTCACGGTCTTCCAAAATAATCCAAAAGGGAAGTACAAAAAGCCTTTCAAGACCAAAGCATAGATCTACATATCAATTAATCTTATATCAATGTTAAATTGGGACCTAATGATGAGTCTATTTGTTCCGATCTAGATCATGGGTAAAATGGTAACATGATCAGCTCTTTCGCTTCTCTGACACCTGTCAAAATTTATTTTAAAACCTTGCAACTTAAATTGTTTAAATTTTCTTTCTTTCAGGATTTGTGAAAAAAATACAAACACTGCTTTGATTGCATACTTTAAAGCTTAACAGTGAACATTATTGAAGGTGTCAATCAGAGGATTTCTAATAATAATTTATAAATCATACAAATATATGAACATCATAATGAATCTTCAATAAATCCCTAAAAATTGATAACTTCTACAAATAAACATTTGATAACCATGTTATAGTGATTAATCTTATGTGCCTAAATTATTTAATTTAAATCTGACATGCAAATATTTAAATTTTATTTTAAGGGAGCTATATTAATATTTAAAATATTGCTTTCTATTGAAATGTACTTGATGTAGTTTTAAAAGAAGGGCATAAGAATCTGCAACTTAACCCAGTTTCCAATGTTAAACCCTATTTGGTAATTAAAGCCCTTAAAATACAGTCACCTGGAAAACATGTGGAAATGGGTCATATTCCAAATGAAGTCATTTCATGTCACCATTGGAACTGAAAAATTTGCTCATTATGTTTAATTAAAAATGAACAAAGAATCCGTAATTACCAATCACAAAGTTTCTACATGGAAAAAATAAAGAAAGAATGTGTCCATGGGACACGGATGCCCCCGCTGGCCTCAAATAAAAAGTTGAAGTCCGAAAGGTCTGAAAGTGGCTTAGGACGCATAGGTAATCATACTTAACCATCCTACCAAGTTTCAAATCATTCCCATGTACGGTTTCTGAGAAAAGCTTGACAGAAATTTTCATGTCGATTTTGGTATCGGTCCAGCCCAAAACAGGGTGTAGATGTCCTACAGGTCTAAAATTCGCTTAGGACATATAGTTTGTCATACTGAACCATCCTACCAAGTTTCAAGTCATTCCCATGTACAGTTTCTAAGAAAAGCTTGACGGAAATTTTCATCTCGATTTTGGTATCGATCCAGCCCCAAACAGGAAGTAGATGTCCGACAGGTCTAAAATTCGCTTAGGACATATAGTTTGTCATACTGAACCATCCTACCAAGTTTCAAGTCATTCCCATTTACGGTTTCTGAGAAAAGCTTGACGGAAATTCGTACGGACGTACGTACGGACAGACGGACATGAGTAAAACTTAATGCCCCCCAACATGTCGTTGCGGGGGCATAAAAATGTTTTTTTGTTCCTAAATCTACCCACTCCTATCTTTCCAAACAGACAGACAGACCAAAAAATAAAACAAGTTATCCCTTGGTGGGTCACATAGACTGGAAATAAAATAATCAACCTAAAAACTTGAAAGTACAATCTCCCAAATAAAACACCTTTTTCACCCTCGACAAACAATTTACGCCTCATACATATAAACTTTCATCCACCCTTGAGCCCCTTGTAACCAGCAACAATTGAGACATTGCAGGAAATTACAACTAGAGTTAAATTGACTGATGAAAATTACAATCAAGTCAACTCTGTGTCCTTCCCATTTCTGCTTTAATTAGAACTATGTTTTCATTAGCACGTTGAGGTGATCCAGTATAGCAACTTCCTTTCACCTTAAGTGCTTATTGATCAGGGAATAAAACAACATTATGATTTTAAAACTTTGGCATACTGTAAAACATACAGACAAATGTCTTTGAAAACAGACTGAAAACATGGAATGGGCCCTCCTTACCCCTCCTTACCAGTCAAAGTGTACCTACTTGGTACTAGCAGTTGTCCTTTAGCTTACCAACAAATGGACCTTAATTGTTTCAGGCTCTATTATTTCTTTTTTTCTTTCAATGAGTTGGCATCCAATCTCCCTGCATAGTCTTGTTATTATGTATTAGTGTAAAGATTCTCATGAAGTATTTTTTAAAGAAAATGATAAACTGTTATAAGAGAAATCTTCCATGGAAGACATATGTCCCTTATGTCTTAAAATATTCAGTAAACAGGAAGTAGATGAGTTACGGGCATAAAATCACTTTACACCATATAGTAATACATGGCTGTGACGTGTAGTTGCCCAGAAAACTGTGATGGAAATTTTTGTGAAGCCACAGGAAAGGAATAGTGTCAAAGTGACTCCTATATGCTGCTCTGCAACACGTTGCAGGCGACAAAGTGATCACAAACCAAAAACTGACCTTCATTAAAAACATTGACCAAAGACGTTCACTTACCTTGATTTTTCTTCTCTATACACTTTTCTTTACAGCAATCCACTCCACATGCTTAAACTTGATTTCAAAGCCTGCCAATACATAAGTAAATTTTAAAATCAAAGTTAACTGACCACAAAAACGATCAAAAAGTCATGAAGTCAATCAAAATATTGATAGAAAAAAATCAAGCAATTACATATCATTAGTAATGATCTAGAGAAAGTCATTTACATAGGTAGCTATCAACATTGTGTCAGATTTTCATCCATCAGTCTGAGACTGGTGCCAGCTTCCTGCTGCTCTCTGCAACAGAAATCTCTGAAGGGTAACCAGTCAGAAAAGGGGTTACAATAACCTGCAAGGGGAGATAACAAAATCACCAAAACGTTTGATAGGCAGGAATCTAATTAAATGATTTCTAAGCTTTTCGAAGCATAAGCCATTCTCCTTAAAATCAGGGAAAATAATCAAGATTATTGAATAGATAAGTCTGTTGATTGAATTTGTACCTATAGAAGTCTGTGATTTAATTTGTTTGAACCTTGTTGGTAGATTTCACTAGATGTTTGATTACACGACAGTCTCCTGGGTCGATCCTATAATGAGGCTGCTTCCAGACAGCACATAGCGATATAATTAATAGTCAACATAAGATGACACTGGTTACCAGATTGAATTTATCTATCGTGTCAATAATTATTTTGTCTTTCCAATTTAATTCTCAGATATATACAGCATGAATATTCATGAAGTCTGCTGCTTGAATACATATTTAGATTTTTATCCATAGTTCAAATTCCCTAAGACGTCTTTCAAATTTGAAATGTTATAGTTTCAGCCTAGTGAATTATATGATTCTGTTTCTCCTATTCATTTTTACTCCAAGTTTTATGTTTGATGGAACTTCCCACATATACAAGGAGAGGATATTATAACAGCTTACTCAAGCATTGAAAATGTGTGCTCTGTTGCACAGCCTGTATTTTGACAGCATCACAAGACAGTCACATTTTTTTTCAAAATAATACTTATTTGGACTTTATTTTTATTTAATATTTTATGAAAAATCTCTTTTGTCAGCTAGCACTAGTGGCCTCCTGAATGCAACGAGACTTTAACACGAAATCATATAAAGAATAAGTTCTAATACATTGCATTAGTAAATGTGTATTTTAAAAAGACACCTTTTAAATCAAACACAACTGCAAATAAACATTTGTAATGGTACCATGATATTTTGAAAAAAAATCCATTAGCAAAAGATTACTTTAATTATCCAATTCTTGCTAATGGCTGAGGAGAACAAAGAAAGTCTCATGTCTGATTTTAAACTGTGACATCATTAGATTTTCATGCAATTCTTACAATTTAATTCAGATCAACTTTTGTTTTAAATAATTCTATACAGACATGGAAATCTATCGTTAATCTTGCTGCATGACTGTAGAGAAATTTATATTAAGACATGTCGTTGAACCAATTATAAGAATTCCATCAAACAAATTTTGTCAAAGACATGTTTGTCTCTTAATTGTACAGATTACATTTCATGATGCAAAGTTTTTTTTGCCTTCAAAGGACTTTGATTTTTATTTTGAAACAAAACCCACTGAACTCTTAAATAATCTGTTCAATAAAATCCATCAAAACCATTCTATCTAATTCTTTGTATTAGTGATCAAAGTTGTTCTATAAAGCAGTCTAATTCACAACAGATAAAATTTGTATTACATCCTTTTAAGGATGAAGACTTTTTATAATAAGGATCTGATCAGTAATTATTTATATTCCCAACTAAACGTAATTACACAATCTTTCCTATTTCTGGGAGAAAAAATGCCAAAACCCACCACAGATCTGTAATTAGTGAATCATTTATGACTTGCATGAGAAGTATACCCTAAAGGTTTAACATTTTTATACATAATACAATTATGTAAATTTTCATCTGGATTAAGTTTTTCCCTTGGTTTAATTCAATGATATGAGATAGTTTTGATGGGGTTTTACTGGGCTTTAATTATGAACCATGCTTGAGGCACTTCTCTTAGAATGACAACTAAATGGTTTATGATATCTCAGGGCCCATAACTGTCCCAGGGACAGCTTAACACAAGCTCTTTAGGGATGGAGTTAGAAAAAGTCCTGTCATAAAATGTCACATGATTATCATGTGTTCAAATTAAGACAACAGTTAAACCAATTTTATGTTGCTCCTTGTCTCTATAGGATTTTTTAAGTTTGTCATAAATTATTTGATGCTAACTCAGATAAATGGGTCTGCCTTTATAAGTGTTAATAGACATGAAACATTGGAAACTTTTAGTTCCATAAATCAGCCCAAATCAGACTAACTGAAGAGCAAATATCAGCAAAACATATTTACTTTGTATCTAACATAACCATTACTCACTTAAAGAGTGAGCATGACCTTGCTGTTGGTAAAATATATCAATAAAAGTCAAATTTAAGTGATGTCATAGTGAACCCTGATAACTCTCTTAGTTAAGACAGCAGGTTCTTAAAGGAGTCTGTAGGAATGGTCATGAGAGAATTTAAAGCCAAAAGGAAGGCGAAAATGAAGAGCACAATATATAAATTTAGGGTACATTTTGATTTGAACAATAGTCTTCAATGATTTTGTCAAGGTTTCATTATTTTTTTTTGTAGGATAGATAGTCATAAAATATTTAGGAGACAATAACCCAACAAAAGAATTAAAATTGATTTATGCTGTACTGAGTACCCTCCAACATCTCACACCTGTACAAATACATCCCAGACCAGGTGAAAACGAGTTGTCCAGTAGGAATATCAACACAGCCAGTTCTAGATCAAAGTCTAGCAATGATAAATCAGTAATGATAGCAATCTCTGTGTTGTCTTAGCCCCTTCATTAATCTCGGTGATTTATGGGAAATCCTCTACAATGTTCACTATCATTCATGTGTATTTCACAAGGGGAGGAAACAGACAATCATCTAAAAAATACCATCAATTCCTACTGCACTCAGCTGACATTAGAAGGTTCTCTGTGGATGAAAGAAGAGAGATGGAAAGACAGAAGACTTTAATTGTATAATAAAGGATCAGAAGAATAACTGTAAAGTTTTCACTTCTGAATCACGGGTGTACTTTTAACTATCAGAAAAGTTACGGTAAACATAAAAGTAGCCAAATGTTGAAGTCCATAAGAAAAACCCTGCTGAACTGAAGAATCTATATATTATAGGGATATTTCAAAATAAAACCTTATCTGAATATTAAAGCTTAAAAAAAACAATAAAACATCTTTCCAAAAAGATTTCTAAATCAATTCCTTTACATTGCACTTTTAAAGTTGATTTGACCTGAAGACAAGAATTACACTTATTTACATGATAAATGAGAAACAAATTGGTGGATATGTAAAAATGTGGCAAAAGTAACACCTATCCTGAGAGCTCAAAATGAGCCTGTCATAGTGTCACTCAGAGAGAAACAGCTCCTATGTATAAAACTGCAGCTTCAAAGTATACAATTACATACAAATAAGATCAGAACGCTAGAAAAAGTTTCAGATTCAACACGATAAGATTGATACCTGACAAACGGGAATACATGCTGATGATAAGTTGGCAATTTTTTTCTTCCTCTCAGTCAGATATCCCTGCCCTCATGGCATACTAGAAAACGCGGGATGGGATCGTGGGATGGACTCATGGGATGGACCCATGGACCTTAAATGGGATGGACTCCAGGTCCATTAATCTGATGGACTCATGGGATGGACTCTTGGGATGGACCCATGGGATGGACTCGTGGACTCAAAATGGGATGGACTCGTGGACCCAAAATGGGATGGACTCAAATGTAGAATTCTCAGTTAATTCCGGCATAATAAAGGGAATGGGAACTTTTGTCAATGGCTTTCTTGGTATGTAAAGTAAATTGTTTTCAATTATTATAGTGACTTGTGTTTATAATTGAAAACATGAATTTACAAAGTCTACTAAGTCAACCTCCCTATCTAAATCTTTATCAGCTAAATCAGTTACCTCTTTGTCAGGAAACCCATAAATGCTTGGTTTAATTTACATTCATCATGTAAAATGTTTTCATTCTTGCCAAAAGAATATTCCAAATTTTGTATCTTTGATTTATGTATGACAACATATGTGGTCAGAGAGCTGCATTAGATGATATTAGTTTATAACAATCAGTGATAAAAAATCTATAACTCTTATAACATTGTCAACAATACAAGGACAATAGAATGAAGAAATGGATATCATTTCTAAATTTTAAAAAAATATTTTTTATTAATGCTTTAACACTGTTCATAGGTAACAGATTATCATGATTTTAGCTCTGTTCATTCGGTTTTTAATTAAAATATAATACTCTATAGTGTGCCACTTAAGACAATAAAAATATCTCTTTTAATAAATTAGCTTTGAAATATTTTCTACACAAACAGATCTAGTGTAGCAGATAAGATCAGATAAGCAAAGAATTTGTCAGTTTTTACTGGGAAGCAGTACAGAATGTTTATTTCCAGTCATAAAATAAAAGAGGTGAAATGTATCCAGATACTTAATATATTAAACGCTAACTGTATATGATTAAGGATTTAATGAAAAATACATTTTATAAATAATTTTAAAAAGTGGGTCCATTTTTGAGTCCATCATCCCATCCCATTTAGAGTCCATGGGTCCAACCCATCATCCCATCCCATTTTGAGTCCATGGGTCCATCCCATTTAGGGTCCATAGGTCCATCCCATGAGTCCATCCCACGATCCCATCCCACGTTTTCTAGTATGCCTGCCCTCATCTGTTTTGATGGAAATAATATTATAAAGATTACACTTGTGCTGTCAGTCGAAGTTGAGAAAAAGCTTAGAATATGTCAGGAATCGGTAGGTTTGATCAGTTATATTAATGCTGGGCTAACACTGGGGGATTGGTGTACTGAGTCAGGTTAAGCCTGAAACAGATGAAGGTTTAATGGAGGTTGTCATACATTAGCCATAATTATACAGGGGTCAAATTAACTGATCTTATCTGTACATTACTGCAAGTATTGTCACCAGAAATATCCAAAATCTATCTTTATATTCTTGTTTAAAACCAGAAAAGCAGTCTTCTATACAAGACATAGTTTATATGCAAGAGGTAGATAGTGCTTAAGTAAATGACCCCTATATTTTGCCTTGCAACATGTTAAATGCAGCAAATAATTATAAATAAACTGGTATTGGAAATTAAAACAATAGGTATCATTGCACAGTAGAAGTAAATAAATTGTAAATAGCTCAAAATCTAATTTTTCAATAGAACTTTTTGTTTTCAGGAATACAAGAAAATGTGATGCTTGCATTAAGATCCATTACAGATAGAAATTTTCAAAGCTTCTAAGAGAGATGGTTTCATTCTTACATAGACCTTTTCAATTTCCTTTTGTTTTGCATTATTTTTCATTCTTTAACAAGCTTTCTTGTTCGACTATCTTCTACTTCTATAGGAAACAAAGCCTGGCTGATTTATAAAACCATGTGCCATATTAAATGTAGAATCTTATTCTTAGCCTTTCATGCAGAACCTATTCAGAATACCAACTTAATATCTTACCTCACAAACTGTATTCTAAACAAAGAAGAGAAATTAGCGATTTATGCCAAATTCTAGGTTGTAAATTGTTACTTTAAACCTGTGTATGATACCCATCAATTTTCATATTATCTTGCCCCTATTCTTTGATGTAGTAATATTTATTACAATTTCACTAACCATCTTTCTCCATTTCAAATATTTTTTGTCAAAATGACTTCAATCAATGAGATTATCTGACTTTTCAGTACTTGTTTCAGGTTTCTACATCTGAGTAAATTATAAACTATGGTCAGCCGTAGGGGTCATAAATCAGCGAGTGATGATGGAAAACATTTAGCTTGTAGTTAAGGGAGAGCTTACAAATAACTTATGAGCTAAGAGTATACTTTAAGAGTTGTTTTGCCTGATTTTGATCTCCTATTAAACAATTTCTACTGTCAGTTCTGGCAATCAGGAACAGACACCACTATAATTTACTAATCCATAGTGCTCCTGAGTAAAGGAGGATGTTACAGGTAATGAAACATTGCCATCTATCATGGTTACATTACACAAGTTTGCTGATTTATTAGGTAACCAGAACCTTTTTGAAAATGGAAGTTTATGGAGCATTAGAGGCCATTAGGCTTTCATTCTAATATATCTTTATAATCTTTAAAATTGAATTTCCATTAAAGGTTAATGTTGGTTTGTTTTTTTCTTCTTAAAACTTAGCATGTTGATGGAAATTCCAATGAATTTAATTAAAGACACAGTTATATTGCGGACTAAATAAAGAAAGTTTCTTTAAATATAAATTCATTTGCTTGCATGATAACATTAATTATAGATAAAAAAAAAAATAGTTAAAACCATCTATTTTCATTTTTTAAGCTACTTTAAACAAGATATTAAGTTTTAATGTTCATAATAAGTGCATGCAGGTCTTCCATGCATCTATGAGTTTAAAGTTGCTTTTACCAAAACTAAATCTTTTTAAAATATGTTGAAATGAACAATTTGGACTATTTCTTTTAAAACCAGTAATCGTAGAATTAGAAAATTCACAGATCATAAGTTGCAATTAATTACTTTTTTCAAAGTCTTGGTTGTCATCAATATCTGACAAAAATCCCATACCTGTAAAGACTAATCTATTTCTTTTTTTTCAAATCTTTACCCAATCCATCTTCCTAAATTCAAAACCTGTAGATAAAGAAGTAAGACAATTTAACATTTACTTCCACTTTTTTCCTTATTTCAGATGCAAAATACATGTATATCCACTGTGGCAGATCAAGAAATTTTCAAACAGGAGGGCGCGCAATTCAAATTAACAAATCGTCTGGGATGTTCCTAACCAAATTTTCCTGTCACACGGTAGGGCGCATGCCCTGCACGCCGGTCCTAAATCCGCCTTTGATCCATTTCTTTTGCAATGTAATATTACGTAGACCTAATATTAGAATTCATTGTTCTATATGCTAAAATACAGGTCTATGTCTGTACCCTAATACAGATCTTATTTCTTATGTTTGCAACTTCCAACCTTTATCCCTGTCCTGAATCGAAACTTAAGTATCATTTGAAATTGGTCACATACACTCTTCAACAATTTTGTTGTTATATTATTACTTGCACTGTAATTTCTATTTGGCACAACTGGTCTACAGATGACCAAATAAATGTAAAAAAATACTGTTTGATATTTTTTTTAACTTGAGACATTAGCAACATTTTTATGTAAAATAACATTTCTACATATCTAGACAACAAAAGATTTTAATTTGTTTTCCATCTACATCAACTCCAGTATTTAACTATTAAAAAAGACATTAAGAACACAAATTGAATCATAAATGTGAAATGCAGTTAGTTAGGTGTAACAAAACGGATATATATTCAATAATTCAGGGAGGCAAGTCTATATGCAACTCTCCAGAGAGTCTATAGCAATAGCAGTACAGTCAATTGAATATAGAAATCTCTTTTCTAAAGGTTAAACCGGACCAATGCACTATGAAAATAACAAGGAAGAGAGAGTCAAAATAACAACAAAATTTCTACTTAAATGTTTCCTGAACTTAGAAAGAAGCAATGTACAGAGCTCTTCAAAATCTCTTTCCAAAGGTTATCCAAGACCAGTCACACCGAGAAAAATAGCAAGGAAGAGTGTCCATAGAAAATAACTTTAGATAAATTTAGATGAAGGTCTAAACATTTTTTTTTTCAAATATTTGTTTAAATACCTTATTGGATATATATATATTTTCTATGTCATAGCGTTTGATGTTGTCATTATGGTGAAAGACATTTTTTAGATCTTTAGATCTGGACTTTCAACATTTTGAACCTAGCTTCACTACAGATGAGATGAATTCTCGAAATGGCCATACGGAGCATCCAAATTTCCAAAGCTCCTAACATTTACTTTGCTTTGCTTTTGACTTTTGACTTCTGTATTTGAAAATTTGAGAGAATTTTACCGTTTTCTTTATGGTGGGTTGGTTTTATTGCATTTATTGGCCTGAATATTTGGGAACAGCTACTATTGCAATCCAAGAACAAAATTTTTATTTCAATGTGGTATATTTGTAATTCTTTGCTTAAATGTACATACTAGAGCAAGCATTTGTTTTCAGATTTGGGAACCTACCATAAAACAAAGTACTGTGTTTTCACTAGGGAAATGAGTCTAATCTACCTCTTTTTACCAGACAAAATAGTTATAATTAGAATTGTTTAAGGTAACTAAAACTGATGTCTCCCCTTCATTTTGTGTAACCAAAGGTATGAGGTCAAAGGTCAATGTCAACCATTTACTGTGGACACATTGTCTTGCAGTGACCTTTCTGCATACTAAATATCTAAGGCCAATGTCAAAAGACAAAAAAGTTAAGGCGCGAAAATGAATATGGTCCCAAATATCAAAAACGACCTGAGGTCAAAGGTCAACCATGTTGGTAAGCCACACACAGTCTTCTAGTGACCTACCCACATACCAAATATCTAAAGCCTATGTCAAAGGACAAAAAGTTGTGGCCCACACAAGACTATAGTCCAAAATATCATCATAAATGACCTTTAGGTCAAAGGTCAAGGTCAACCATGTTGGTAGGCGACACATCGCCTTGTGGTGACCTAACTACACACCAAATATCTAAGGCCTATGTCAAAAGACAAAAAAGTTATGGCCCCGACAAGACTATTGTCCAAAATCTCATCAAAAATTTACCTTGAGGTCAAAGGTATGCAACACATTGTCTTGTAGTGACCTATCACATACCAAATATCTAAGACCTATGTCAAAAGACAAACAAGAGGCTCCCAGGAGCCTAAATCGCTCACCTGGTCTTGATGTCAATCCTATATTTAGTAGAGCTAAATGAGCTGAACATTTAAGCAAGCAACAGTTTTTCTTTATCTACTATAGTTTTCATTTCTATAAGCCAAAGACACAAAAACCGTTATTTTAGGGGCCGTAACCCCTATAAGGGGTCATCTGACAACTTCCACCCTATGGAGAATTTTGTATAGCTTTATGCGCTGAACATTTAAGCAAGCAACAGCTAATCTCTATCTGCAATAGTTTTCATTCTGTAGGCCAAAAACATGAAAAAACATTATTTTAGGGGCTGGAACCCCTCTAAGGGGTCATCTGACAACTTCCACCCTATGGAGAATTTTGTAGAGCTAAATGAGCTGAACATTTAAGCAAGCAACAGCTAATCTCTATCTGCAATAGTTTTCATTCTGTAGGCCAAAAACATGAAAAATCGCTATTTTTCAGGGGCCGTAACCCCTATAAGGGGTCATCTGACAACTTCGACCCTATGGAGAATTTTGTAGAGCTAAATGAGCTGAACATTTAAGCAAGCAACAGCTAATCTGCAATAGTTTTCATTCTGTAGGCCAAAAACATGAAAAAACGCTATTTTTCAGGGGCCATAACCCCTATAAGGGGTTATCTGACAACTTCGACCCTATGGAGACTTTCGTAGAGCTAAATGAGCTGAACATTTAAGCAAGCAACAGCTAATCTTTATCTGCAATAGTTTTCATTCTGTAGGACAAAAACATAAAAAAATCGCTATTTTTCAGGGGCCGTAACCCCTGTAAGGGGTCATCTGACAACTTCGACCCTATGGAGACTTTTGTAGAGCTAAATGAGCTGAACATTTAAGCAAGCAACAGCTAATCTCTATCTGCAATAGTTTTCATTCTGTAGGACAAAAACATGAAAAATCGCTATTTTACAGGGGCCATAACCCCTATAAGGGGTCATCTGACAACTTCAACCCTATGGAGACTTTTGTAGAGCTAAATGAGCTGAACATTTAAGCAAGCAACAGCTAATCTCTATGTGCAATAGTTTTCATTCTGTAGGCCAAAAACATGAAAAATGGCTATTTTTCACCTTTAAGGGGCCGTAACCCCTATAAGGGGTCATCTGACAACTTCGACCCTATAAAGACTTTTGTAGAGTTAAATGAGCTGAACATTTAAGCAAGCAACAGCTAATCTCTATCTGCAATAGTTTTCATTCTGTAGGCCAAAAACATGAAAAAATGCTATTTTTCACCTTTAAGGGACTGTAACCCCTATAAGGGGTCATCTGACAACTTTGACCAAATGGAGACTTTTTTAGAGCTTTTGATGCTGAATCAGTAACGTGGCCTCAGATTTCCTTTATCTCTTATACTTTTTGATTTATAAGCCAAAAACAGTAGTCTGACCCCCCTAGTCTATTTTTAGTAACGGCGGCCATGTTTTTTAACGGATCAAAAATCAAAACACAAGTTTGGTGCAGGACACCCTAAGGATCATTCATACCAAGTTTCATTAAATTCTGTTTGGTAGTTTCAGAGGAGAAGATTTTTGAAAAATTGTTAACAGACGACGACGACGGACGCCAAGTGATGGTAATAGCTCACATGGACCTTCGGTCCAGGTGTGCTAAAAAGTATTGCTCGGACAAGGCTTCGCTGAGAAGAATAAGAAGAAGAAGATGAAAAACTCATGGTAAAACAATATGTCTCCCTTTGGTGAAGGGGAGACATAATTATGCAATACATTTAATGAATGCCCTACTATATTTTAACCAACAAATCAAAAACTTTCAAAATAGAAAAATCCCAAAAAATCAAAGAATCAGATATAAAAAATGATACTAATTCATCTTGCTCAAACCCTTAACATCAGATATTTGTATTGGTATCAAAATGATTGAATTTGGACACCAAAGAAAAGATATTTATAAGATTAATCAAAGTTTATGTCAGTTATAATAGGTTTTTGTTTAAAATCTAATTCAAAGTAAAGTGATATAGATCAAAAACTGATACCAAAGTCTGATTCAATAATTGTTATATTAGGAATATCAAATAGCAAATGAAGAAGTGTGATGTAAAGTCAACTCCCCTGTACTTTTGGGAATCTATCGTTAAAAAAAATGAACACTGTTAAACTGCCAGGTCTTTTTTTAACTGGTGTTATTGAATTTATTTCCATTATAACATTAAATAAAATTTCAGCTTATTTTGCTTTCCAACAAATCAGTGATTGGCATGATTTTAGACACTTCAACAGCAGAAATGAAACCAAGCATGTCTGGTTGTTGGATGTATGTCTGCTTTTAGCTTTTTTGTGTGAATTTGGGTATTATAGTATTTACTCAATGGCTCCTTTTTTTTAATATTACTAATTCTAATTTTGAAGAACTTACAACATATAGACATAGAACAAAATTCTTAAAAATGATTTTTTTTCATCTTCTCATTTGCAGTTAAATCAAAACTACACAAAATTGTTAAAACCATTATTTCACACTGTCTATTTTCTAGAACAGGGAAAAGTTGCAAATCTTCAGTAATATAGAGGTGTATGAATATTGCAGGCTGCTCAAGGTTCGCTGCCAAAACATCTTACTTTGGAAGCAAATCCATGTTCATTCAACAGACTTACATAACCTAAACTTAACAAAGAATTCACTTGTCAGAACCAATTCAACCTCTCTAAAAATTCTTCCAATTCTTGCTGAAGTTCAAGCTTTTACCTACCAATTAACTTCAAAAAGCTTTTTAACATTTAAAAGTGGAAAAGTTTTACAGAAAAATGTGTCTCTTGTTCTCCTATGGTGCTAATGCTTTTTGTTCTCTTTTTTCCTTCAAAATGTCTGAATCAATTCTCTTCTAAAATTACAAGCGTCTGGGGGAGAAGGTGGAATTTCTTTTGTCAAAACGATGCCCTCCCACTACCCCAAAAATGTACTAACAGTGTCAGAGGGTGTTATGAATGTACATTAAAACTAGACTCTAGCCATTAAAGTTGCTCCATCACATAACATAGTCCTATAATTCACATTAATCAAGGAATGTAAAAGGGAGTTATGGGTATTCAAAATGATAATCACATTCTACTAATTTTTTAGAACACGTTGCCTTTATAAAAATGTGTCTTTTTCAGATAGAATTTGCCATTATTACTTTTTTTTTCTTTTGTGCAACTGACAACAGATGCCTTAAAAACTAAAAATGTGAAAATGTCCCTTTAAAACAATTATTTTCACATTTTTAAAAAGTCTTTCATGCTAGTGTGAATTAGTACTGCATTTCTCTATGCAATCTTCTATCCTGTGGTGTCATGGGAGATTAGCTTATGGATAATTTTAGTACATTTAGTCCTCAACTGTAAACTATCTTAATAGTGTTATTTTCATAGCTATATATTTTTTTTCATGATTTTTAGATTCTTGGTATAAGTATACAATACATACAGAAGATGTTGGCTCTTTATTCTGTACCTTCCTTCCAAGATTATGTCATACTAAACACATCTGTAACTATAAAAAATATCTCATCAGTAAAGATCACAACAAATGACAAAATACAGGAACAACTGCTCAATTAATTATATCTCTTTGAAAAACATAATTCCATTACATGATACAATGTTATAGGTATATTCAGCAATAAGCATAAAGTCCATGAAATGTGCTTGATATGTAATTTATAGGAGTTGTGAGTTTGAAGGAAATGACATGTATACAAATAGGAAACTAAAGCATATGATAAAAGTTGCTTAGCTGGTTTGGTTTTTTTTCTTCCAGTTTCATAATGTCATACTAAACATATCTTTAACTTTAAAAATATCTCATCAGTAATGATCACAATAAATGACAAAATACAGGAACAACTGCTCAATTAATTATATCTCTTTAAACATCAAAATTATATCATAGATGTAACTGCAAACAAAGTTAAAGTATGTTCCCAAATATGTTCACCAATGAACATAAAAGTTCAGTAACAGATCTTAGCATGTTCCATGATTTATATTTGTTAAGCTTGTTGCAAATGACCTGTACAGGGGTGGATCCAGAGTTCAATGAAAAAGGGGGGGTGTAATTGATAGAAATGTCAAATTTTTGTTAAAAATTTCAAGGAACTTGGTAAATTTTAAACAAAATTTTTTTTTTTTCAATTTAAGGGGGGGCATACGCCCACTCCACTCCCCTCTGGACATCCACTGCTGTAAATTTATAGAAAAATAAAATGTTTTATCAAAGTTGCAGCTTTTTACACACTTTGTTTTGTTTTTTTTTCAGATTTTTATTTTTTTCATTTTAGGAATACAATACATACAGTTATGGTTGGCTCTTTAATCTGTAACTTCCTTCCAATATTATGTCATACTTAAAACATCTGTAACAATAAAAAAATATCTCATCAGTGAAGATCACAACAAATGACAAAATACAGGAACAACTGCTCAATTAATCATATCTCTTTGAAAGTCATAATTACAATTTATGATGTGACGTTTGGAAAGGTAGTAAAAGAGTGTTCTATGTATGTTCAGCATGGACATAAAAATTAAGTCCACCAAATGTGCATATACCATTATTGATACAAGTTGTGTGTTTGATGCATATGATATGTATGTAAGGATGCATAGAGGTACAAATAAGGCCTAAGCATTTGATAAAAGTTGCTTAAAATAAATTGGTTTTTTCAACTCTTCTATTTTTCAAAAACACTCCTATATTATGTAAAGGAAGCAACAACTTCTAAGGTTCTAAGTTTCACTCCAAGGAACATGCGTATCTAGCCAGGTAATTTTTACTTACACTTTATATAGGCGAATAGAGTCTAAAGATTTTTACTAACATGTTAAGGATTTTTCAGAACCCTAATTTTATGTCGTATGGAAAGCCGTAGTGGATCTCCGCATTAACAATTTCTTTACAGTTGGTGTCAATGGGGAAATATTTAAGTTCCACGAGCTCAACAATTCAATAATTTAACAAACGTACAATGTATATTTCTAACAAGCACAGCCTTAATGATTTTTGAGAAAAAAATGTCATTCGATTTGCTTTGACATGCAGTTGATTATAAGAGAAATCATTTGCAGAGTTTAGTGAAAATTACCTGGGTCGATTCGCATGTTCCTAGGAGTGAGTTTTATTTCATTTTTAAGTATCATTCATAAAGTACTGTAGTTTGACAAACATTTTACTACAATATCTTTATAAAAGATCATAAAGAGAAAAACAAAAACATATTGTGATCATAAAATTAAAACAAGGACTTATGTAAGCTTAATTGGTAGTCATCTCTCTCTAAACGAGAACTAATTCGTATCATATGTTTTGAATTCTATCTCTTTGAACACACAATGTTAAGTATTCATAAAAAAAAACAGTTCTACATAGAGCATGCAATCATTTCAATTTGGAACAATATCTTTTTTTCATAGACCTATACTAATTATTTTATATGAGTGCCATCGATTTAGTCTAGACGTCTCTTGGAGGCTTAAGCTTGAAATTAATGGCAACAAAAATCTCATTATTATACTGTTTAACTAATTACTTATATTGTATTAGATAATAAACTTTCAATTAAATGTCTACTTAAAACTGAAGATAACAAATTGTCCTAATTTCAAGGAAATGCCAGAGACTGTCTGAAAACTACAACGGGGAAAATATGCCCTATTCATAGATTCATTTTTTTCATAGACACTTATAATGTGACAGATCCATCAGAAAGATCTTGACATTTTCAAACAGGGAAGGAGAGGGCATCATTAAAAAAAAAAAGAATTCTAGACCTCTTGTATGGTAATTTTTTTGTTTTGTTTTGTTTTTTCTGGGGGGGGGGGTGGTTGGTCAAAGGGAGGGTGTATTCAGGTCCTTATTCTGCCTTTGAAGGCAAGATTGCTATTGGATACTGTGGTTTCATTATTATTCGTGGGGTATCAATTTTCGTGGTTTTCGTGGGTGGCTTTGACCCACGAAAGGAGTAGGTTCGCGAACCTTCATATTTGGCCCTAAAATTTCAAGTATGAGATAATCATGTCATATTTATTGTAGATATAGTACTATGGATATATGTAAGACATATGCATTTGAAAGTTTGATTAGTGACATTACTTCGTCGCAGTGACGTCACAGTCTTCAGCATTTTGCAAAAAATATTGAAAATTGTTAGATTTTGCCTTTTTTCAATGCACATTTGTGCTTTGGAAATATAGAGCGCACTCAAGGACACCCTTCATAATTAAGTAGATTATAATTATGACCATATTAAAGGTTTTCTGAAAATATGAAGGGTGCCCTTGATTGCGCTCATATTTTTCTTGACCAATTTAGAACCAAAAAGTAGCAAAATATGGTGAAATTTGAGATTTTTTGTTAAATTCCCCAAGTTTTACCCCTATGGTTGAATTGGTCTTTTATAATATGTCAAAATGAAGTTCAGAATTAGATAAACCAAGCACATGACTATGCTTACTAAGAGTTATAACATGAAATATTTAAGTTAAAATTTTTGTCAAATTATAGGCCAAAAAAGGGGTGTTCGTGAACCTTCTCCTTTGATACCCCACGAAAAGGAAATTTTACATTGATCATGTAAGCTACAGACTTCAAAACCACGAACATAAGATTCCACAAAATGGGCCTTTTTCATCAAACCACAAAAATTGGTACCCACGAAAATAAATGAATCCACAGTAACAAGATCATCAGTAACTTTTGTATTATGGAACGTACAGTCCATACCGACTGCTGTGTATTTAACGATAACTTCGATACAGGTAGATGTATATGTTCATATATTTGGTACTAGGTATGGGGTAGGACACAGGGTCAAAGGGGCAGAGAGGAGGGGGACAATCATATAATAAGGAACATCACAAAAATACAGGGGTAAAATAAGAAAAAAGTAGGGATGAAAGGGTCAGATGGTAGAAAAGCTTGTGCCTAAGAGAAGGAGTTGAAGATCCCCAGGTCTAGCCTCCATTCCTATGCTGAAGTATGACATAACCTATCTGTAAATTAAGATATCCGCTATCTTTTCAATTTGATAGTCTACCCACTAAAGTCTATAACTGTTTTGTGAGGTTTCATATTTTTTTCTTGCACATTACATAATCTGCCAGTTAATTTTTAGTTAGTTCTTGATATATACTGTGTGAATTTAATAGAGGACATGTCAAGGATAAATCAATTACCACAGCTGGCTAAAATTATACCAAATCATGACAAATTTGTAAAAGACTGCCCACTTTAGATAACTTTCAGGTGCCAATCATAAATCTGTAATAATTTTCTTCTCAAATTTTAATATGATTTAATACAGACTTGGTTTTTAATGGATCATAAAATTCACACACCAAGGCTTCAAAGAACTCAATAATAGTACAAAATCATTAAATCATAGGGAACGCTTAGAAACAAATGATTACAGAGTTGAAATTATAATAGGTTTTTGCACATTTATGACCCTCTATATGATGCAAAATCTGATACGACATATAACACTAAGAGCTGCTTTTTGTCTTTAACATCTATAATCAAAGGTTACAATAAATTGCACATACTGCATATTTTCAGACAGAGTCACTGAAATGTGAAATTGGACAGACTACTACTTCATTGTAGATGTATGCCAATAGACAAGAATACATTTTTTTTTTAAGTTCTAAGGGAAATAACTCCAACAAAGTTTATTGTAATAATCTATGAGACATGAAATTTAGAATGCCAAAGTAAAGGAAAAATTAGTTTGAATCATTAATGCATGTAGCATAGAAGCATAAAATCAACAAAATAACAGATGATAGAAAAAAATAATGCATATTGTTCAGACTTATTGCCATTTTCGGCCACCACAAAATTAAAATGTGTACTGAACTAAGATACCCCTCTTACTTCTGTTTTGTGCATTAACAAGCAACTTCATGATCACCAACAGCGATCTGAATCCTCTGATGGAGATTTTTTTATGAAATTGTAGATGTTATTATAATCTTAGCTCAATTGTTAAGGACCTCTTATTGTATAATTCATGTAGCAAAGTAAGAATTGCTAGTGAGTATGTATAATCTTTCGTCTGCTTATGATCCTTTATTTGCTAAATTGATTTCTTATATCTATAATAAACCCCAGAACAAGGTTTTCAAGCTACTTTTTACACAAGCGGCTCCCAGGAGCCTGAATCGCTCACCTGACATATGTGCCTGAAGTAAAGGTTATTAGGCAAAATCTATTTGACGTTGAAAGGGTCATAAGATTAATAAGGGGGTCATCTGACAATATGGTGGATATTAAGGTGCTGATCACTTTTGTTCTCAATCAAAATCTAAAAATCTGTCACCCTTTTTGAGTTATTTGCAAAAAAATGCAGTTTAACCTAATGTTCTATTTTTAGCCACAGTGGCAATGTTTTACAACCAATCAAAAATCCCCACAACAGTTTTATACACCTTATAATAATAAACAATAATACCAAGTTTGGTTCTCATTGGACTTAAAGTGTCAGAGGAGTTAACATTTTCAATATAATGAGGAAATGCAGTTAAAATGCTCAATTTTGAAGTTCCAAGGGCAATAACTCCTCAAAGGAAAGGTCCTACAACGTTGACCCTGTTACATATTTTGTAGATCTTGATGCGCTTAACAATATGCAATTTAAATTTCTCAAATATCTTGTATAGTTTTCAAGATAATGAGCTAAACAGGTGCGAAATTTGCAAAAAATCCACAAAAAGGGCAATAACTCCTACATGGGTTGTTGGATTTTCTTAAAAATTTCAGAGCTGGTAGATCTTCAGGTGCTGATCACTTTTGTTCCCAATCAAAATTTTGAAATCTGTCACCGTTTTAGAGTTATTTGCAAAAAAATGCCATTTACCCCTATGTTCTATTTTTAGCCACAGCGGCCATGTTTTACAACCAATCAAAAATCCCCACATCAGTTCTATACACCTAATGCGAATAAACAACTATACCAAGTTTGGTTCTCATTGGACTTAAAGTGTCAAAGGATTAACGTTTTCAATGTAATGAGGAAATGCTGTTAAAATGCTAAATTTTGACGTTCTAAGGGCAATAACTCCTAAAAGGAAAGGTTTTACAATGTTGACTCTATTACATATTTTGTAGATCTTGATGTGCTTAACAATATGCAATTTAAATTTCTCAAATATCTAGTATAGTTTTCAAGATATTGAGCTAAACAGGTGCAAAATTTGCAAAAAATCCACAAAAGGGCAATAACTCCTACATGGGTTGTTGGATTTTCTTCAAAATTTCAGGGTAGGTAGATCTTGAAGTGCTGATCACTTTAACCTATGCCAGAATTTTGATATCTGTAGCCGTTTTTGAGTTATTTGCAAACAAGAGGCTCCCAGGAGCCTGAATCGCTCACCTGACAAATGTGCCTGAAGTAAAGGTTATAAGGCAAAATCTATTTAACGTTGAAAGGGTCATAAGATTAATAAGGGGGTCATCTGACAATATGGTGGATCTAAAGGTGCTGATCACTTTTGTTCTGAATCAAAATCTAAAAATCTGTCACCCTTTTTGAGTTATTTGCAAAAAAGTGCAGTTTAACCTAATGTTCTATTTTTAGCCACAGCGGCCATGTTCTACAACCAATCAAAAATCCCCACTACAGTTCTATACACCTAATAATAATAAGCAATAATACCAAGTTTGGTTCCATTTAGACTTAAAGTGTCAGAGGAGTTAAAATTTTCAATATATGGAAATGCAGTTTAAATGCTCAATTTTGACGTTCCAAGGGCAATAACTCCTCAAAGGAAAGGTCCTACAACGTTGACCCTGTTACAAATTTTGTAGATCTTGATGAGCTAAACAAAATGCAATTTAAATTTCTCAAATATCTTGTATAGTTTTCAAGATATTGAGCTAAACAGGTGCAAAATTTGCAAAAAATCCACAAAAAGGGCAATAACTCCTACATGGGTTGTTGGATTTTCTTCAAAATTTCAGAGCTGGTAGATCTTGAGGTGCTGATCACTTTTGTTCCCAATATAAATTTTGAAATCTGTCACCGTTTTAGAGTTATTTGCAAAAAACTGCCATTTACCCCTATGTTCTATTTTTAGCCACAGCGGCCATGTTTTACAACCAATCAAAAATCCCCACATCAGTTCTATACACCTAATGCTAATAAACAACTATACCAAGTTTGGTTCCATTTGGACTTAAAGTGTCAGAGGAGTTAACGTTTTCAATGTAATGAGGAAATGCTGTTAAAATGCTAAATTTTGACGTTCTAAGGGCAATAACTCCTGAAAGGAAAGGTCCTACAACGTTGACCCTATTACATATTTTGTAGATCTTGATGTGCTTAACAATATGCAATTTAAATTTCTTAAATATCTAGTATAGTTTTCAAGATATTGAGCTAAACAGGTGCAAAATTTGCAAAAAATCCACAAAAAGGGCAATAACTCCTACATGGGTCGTTGGATTTTCTTCAAAATTTCAGGGTTGGTAGATCTTGAGGTGCTGATCACTTTTACCCTATGCCAGAATTTTGATATCTGTAGCCGTTTTTGAGTTATTTGCAAAAAACTGCATTTTACCCCTATGTTCTATTTTTAGCCATGGCGGCCATGTTTTACGACGAATCAAAAATCCCCACATCAGTTCTAAGCACCGAATGCTAATGAACAACCATACCAAGTTTGGTTGCAATTGGACTTATGGTGTCAGAGGAGTTAACGTTTTAAAAAGTTTACGGACGACAGACGGACGACGGACGACGGACGACGGACGGACGACGGACGCCAAGTGATGACAATAGCTCACATGACCCTTCGGGTCAGGTGAGCTAAAAACTGCATTCTACCCCTATGTTCTATTTTTAGCCATGGCGGCCATGTTTTACGACGAATCAAAAATCCCCACATCAGTTCTAAGCACCGAATGCTAATGAACAACCATACCAAGTTTGGTTGCAATTGGACTTATGGTGTCAGAGGAGTTAACGTTTGAAAAAGTTTACGGACGGACGGACGACGGATGGACGACGGACGCCAAGTGACGCCAATAGCTCACATGACCCTTCGGGTCAGGTGAGCTAAAAAAGTAAGGGCCTTTTTTAGGGCTAAAATATAAAACAAGTAGTACTCACAGAAGGATACCCCCCGCTTCATATTGGACTCTGTATCTCCCCTCGATGATAACCAAGAGCAAAACAAATTCTTCATGCACATCTATAGGTGATGTACATGTACTTCCTTCAGTAAATTTCATCAAAATCCTTCAAGCGGTTTAGGAGGAGTTGCGCTTATTGGGTCTCCCTTTGAATAATGTATTTAAAAAGTCTAAGTCCAATTATCTCCATTGAATGATGTCTGATTGTGATGAACTACATGTACTTCCTTCATGTTAAGTTTCAGCAAAATCCTTCAAGCAGTTTAGGAGGAGAAGCGCTAACAAGTTATGTGGACAGACGGACAGACAGATGGATGGACAGATGGACAGACAGACGGACAGATGAACAGATGGACAGACAGGGTGTTATATATACCCCTATAAACCCCACCCCAAACTTTGTTAGGAGTTGCGCTTATTGGGTCTCCCATTGAATAATGTACTTAAAAAGTCTAAGTCCAATTATCTCCATTGAATGATGTCTGATTGTGATGAACTACATGTACTTCCTTCATGTTAAGTTTCAACAAAATCCTTCAAGCAGTTTAGGAGGAGAAGCGCTAACAAGTTATGTGGACAGATGGACAGACAGATGGATGGACAGATGGACAGATGGACAGACGGACAGATGAACAGACGGACAGACAGGGTGTTATATATAACATTTCCAAAATGATATTTTTACTTAGTAATGAGGACACTGATATACTAAATGCCACTGCCAGATTTATACTGGATAAAGATATTTTTTACTAAATTAATATTTTATTTATGATATATTGTATTCAATATATGGACATTGATCAACATTAACATCTTATACATTGTATATTGACTGTATCACCATGTTGTCTATTGTATTTTATGTGTAATCTATCAATTATGTTCTTTTCCTCTACATGTACATCTCTCTTTGCTCCCAGTGGGCTCCTGATTGGAAATAAAAGATATGTTATGTTATGTTATGTTATACCCCTTTATACCCCACCCCAAACTTTGTTTGTGGGGGGTCTAAAAATAAGGGTTAAATTTAGGATTTTTAACATAAATAAGGGATAAAATGTGCTGGACTTAATAAAAAGCCACACCAAGTACATCATGATACAACCGGAACATGTTAAACTCTGTTGTTTTATGAAAAGTCATTTGCTTTGGGAACTTTCAGCTCATAGTGGACTCACAAAGCTAGATTTATAGATGGAGCCTGCTTTTATAAATTATGTAGAGATAAGAGACTTGAGAAGACAACTATTGCAGAGTAATTGTAGTTAGTTCAGTCATAGATGTATCTATGGTTCAGTCAACTGACTTTTTTCCATTGTTAAAAAAGTTCTGATATGTCCAGATGCCATTGGGATTGCTCTTACCTCAACATTTGGTAAACATCAAATCTTGTAACCTTACACTTCAGAACTTAAACATCTCAATAATAAATCAAAAAGCATTCATCAACAAGTAGCAACTTTATGTAAATATTATCTTTTTATAACCAACTAAAACCTTACCATGTTATTATTAAAACCCCAAGGTGTTCAGTAAATCATAGAAATAAAGATTCTTACTCGGTAATTAAGAGAAGGTTCAATTTCAACACTGCATCATTTAAATTTTATCAGATGGACATTCTGCAGATTTTTCATGAATCTAGGTGCAGATTCATCACTCAGTTAAATGGAATGACAGATTACACCAGATGTCAGAATACCAAACATGTATGGTCATGTAAAGTACCACAAAACAACTGATTCTCCAGCTAATGTTCAGGTTTATGTTTTGAAGACTGCTTACTATTTTCGATTGTGATTTTTTAAATTGCTATTTCCTTATGCTGGTTGCGTTGCATAGACTTTATTGGCTATTAAAGTCACAGTTTAAGTAAGAAAACTGATTAAAAACTTTATTTTTTTAACAAACCTATTGCACTTTTATTCCTAGCTCGAAATGTTTTCAAAAAATGGCAAAAACGATTAAAACTTAAATCTAATAACGCAACACAAGACAAATTACAAAACATATAAACATTTATAAAACAGTTTTAACAATTTATAAAACTCAGACTGATCAGGGTCTTATGAATTTGTATTAAAGCAAAGGTCACGGTATAACCCCTCCTGTTTGACAGGAACTGTATACTGTAAAAAGGGAAAATTTTCACAGGGGGTTTATTTTCGCTAATTTCGCAATCATAACAAATTCGTGTAAATATCCCCTTGCGTAAATTACATTTAGAAGGACCCAATATTCCATGATTTAATAAAACACGAAATTAAAACTGCGAATGCATTTTGGTACTGAAAACGCGAAATTTAAACCACGTGAAATTATCCCCTTTTGCAGTAAAACAAGAGGTCCCGGAAGTTTTTTAACAGTGCTGCCCACCTCTGAAAATTTCAGCCTCAGCTTTACATTTGCCCTTTTATTTTTATATACCATGTGTACTATTAAGTCCTGCAAAACTATATCATAAGAGTAAAAGTTCTATTCTGGTACAGAAATAATGATGATTACCATAAAACTAATTCTATATTATAGATTCTTCATCAAAACATGACAATAACAAGGTCATAATATCCACAAAACCCATCACACCCTTAACATGAACCCATCAAATTTCCATTCCTTTTGATGTCCAACAATCTGAGGTAAGAGTTAGCAGATTTATCTATTAATACAAGATATAGATCCATTTCATATAAACTGATAATAATTTCTTTATTTCAACCCTTGTCACAGCAGTAGGTATTGGCAGAAAGACAACGGTTATCATCTTGGAAAAAAAAAGTCTCAAAATATCTCTCAATCTCAGCTTGACATGCTGTCAGGATTAAAAAAACTTGGTGGAGCATTTTCCCCATTATCTAATTCTTGAGAATTCATTTGTTTGCATGATATTTTTCAAGCAATTATTTCAAAGAAGAAAAAGCTAGTCTATCTTATGAAAACAAGGAGTTATCATAATGTTTATAAAATTAGATCAATGTGCAGTAAATCCATTGGAAACTTTGATTATTTCTTGTTTTTAATAAGAAAAATTAAGCATGTTTATATGATTTAAGCTATTGAGATGATAAATTTAAAATCTATCAGAGTATATAGGTTTTTTTTTAATTCAAGTGGCTATATCGCTGTCTACTGAAAAAAATCATTATAAAATGCCCTATAAAAAATAGGGCATCTAGTAAGACAACTGAAAGAACAGATATTGTAAGTTAACTTAGACACCCTCCTGAGGAACAGAAGTAAAGAAACCACACCAAACACAGAAAAGGCTGTGAAAAGAATCTGTAAACAGTCTTCGAAATTGGCCACAGGCCACAAGCCATGGCTAGTGAAAATGCTTGAGGGCCTGTAGAAATGGCAACAACAAGCCAATGTTGTCTATACAAAATTTTTCAATAATAAGTTGTCGGGCCTGTGGACCAAAATTTATAGCGCGAAGACTGTTAAATACACAGATCAACGCTAGGTAGAACAAAACACTAAACCAAACAGAGGGATACATGTAAAACTAGTATAATCCGGATCACCACTTCATGGGGCTGTAGAAAGATTCTGTAAATGTTCTGATAAATGTGGCCCAAGGAAAATTATACTACATTAGCAGTCTACAACATGTAGACCATTGATGAAATAATGGCTACACCAAATTTTCAGTTCATATTTCCCAAAGAACAAAGCTTATATGGCATTTACCTTATAAAAATAGGAGCAATATATTTTATCCTTTCATGAATGTTTCACTTTCCAGAGATATTCAAAAAGGTTAGAAATTCAATTTAGTTTTGCAAAGTCAGCAAAAATAATCAAATTTTCTCATTGAAAATTCAATAATAACAGATGAATTCTTAGATTCTGATTGATGGAATTCCACCACAGAATTTGGATCTTTGTTAATTATTGGTGACAAACCTGCAATGAAAATTAAATTTCACTTCAATTATCTGACAATAAAAAGCTCTAAATTTTCAAGAAATTTTCAAATATATTAAATTAACTTTTTAATAAACTTGTTGATAAAAACTAAAAAATACAAAGGGGGATAACCAACAGTTGTCTAATGTTACATAAAGTGGAATGCAAAACAGCAACATTATAAAATCATAGACCTGAATATTAAATAGATTTGCATAAAATGGATTTGAATTTAACCAAATTTGCTTTAACATGTTCAGGTAACAATATTTCTGTCATAATCTAGAATATGTGACTACCCTACAAAAGGTAAATTGTATATATATACCCATAGCCAGGAGCTTTTAAGGAAAAAGGGTGTTCTAGGAATGCAGTGGAAAGGGAACAAAGGCAGTGGTAAAGAAATATGTATATATATAGCTTGTATGGAATCTATATAATGTCTAAAGTATACAAGTCATGATGACATTACGTTACAATGCATATACAAATTAATGTTTTATGCGTCCCCTTAACAAGGGTTATTTGGTCAAAATTTTACAGATTTTTACCAGTGGATTTTTATCAGTTTATTTTTAAAAATTTCTACTCCAAGAGGGTTTCAGCCAAGCTCCTTTTATACCCCCCTTTTCCCCCTAGCTACAGGTATGACCACAGCATGCATTGAGCTATATTCCTGTACAGATCATTAAAACCTACTTAGGAGTCTGTATGTCATCAAATTAAAGTTTAATTACCAACTGGAGCCAAACTGACCAGTACATTCTATCTATGATTAGGAGCTGACAGGAGCCGTCAATCACACAGGCCGAAGTAAACAGATGAGGGATGCATGTCTCATTCCGAACATTGCAGGAATGAAGCACTGATTAGATTTACACATTGGTATTCATTAGGAAGGAGATTTCATCATAAATAACCTCCTCATTAAAATCTAATTCTCAGATCTGTCATCAGTCTGAATTTATACTGATTCAATTGAAATTAATTTAGGAAGTATTATACATAAATGTCACAGGCTACTTATTTGATATTTTAGCATTTCACATCAGCTCTCATCAGTTAATGATTGAAAAAGGGAGACATCTTCAAATACCTTTAGAACAAAGAATATGTCCAATATGTAATATCTCTGTTGAAGATGAATTTCATTTTCTTTTTTATTGCAATTTTTATAAGACACAGAGAGATGATTTTAGTAACAAAATAAGTTCCATATACAAACAATACAACTTTATGAGCAACAATGAAAAAGTAAAACTTCTACTCAATAACAAGTTTTCATTTGTACTGAAGATGTCTTCCAACTTTATATCAAACTGTTTAGAAATAAGAAACCACAAATTAATATAAAACCAATATATATTTACATTGTAAATTGTCATTGTTTTATCATCATTGTGTTTATTATACTTTATTATATATATACTTCTATTATCCATTGTGCCTAAACCAATTATTGTAATTGAGTTCGAGCAATAAATAAATTGAATTGAATTTCACAATAGGCTTTGTGTGTGTTGGTGTTTAACGCCCTTTATCGACGCACCTGGGCCAGGTAGGGTGGTCAGTTTTATTGGTGGAGGAAAGTGGAGTACTCGGAGGAAACCACTGGCCTTGGACAGATAACTGACAAACCTAATCACATACAGTTGGGGAAGTCCCTTTTTGTTAAATACAAACAGGACTCAAACAACAGCTGAGAGGTGATCGGCTAGATATCAATAGTGTGGTATTTAAACCAGGGCCTTAGACCACTCGGCCACCCAGGCCCCTGAAATAGGCTTTGAGAAGGATACCTAGGTTTATACAGACATATTGCCTGGACCCACAAATAGACTAGAATTACAATGTAAAAATCTAAGTACAAATTGAACTAGAACAACAAGCAAGGATGAGGATAAACTGCTGCTTGGTTATAATTGAACTTATGAATTAAGAGGCTCCCAGGAGACTGGATCACTCACCTAGTCCTTGAGCCATTAGACCACAACTCCTTTTAGGGTCTAAGGCAAGAAGTAACAGCCTTTTCCAATCTGAAAAATTTCAATTCAAAATTTTGTGCAAAGCTATTTTACCTTAAAAGGGCCAAAACTCCTACAAGGGGTCACAATTTTTATTTAATTGTTTACAGGTGATGGACAATTGATGACACAAGCTCACATAGAGCTTAACACTGAAAAGAAATATACATTTACCCCATATTTCATTAATAGGTTCTTCAAGGAGTTTCCCGCAAAATCTTTTGGCTTAGAAACCTGTTACAGACTTGATTATTTTGGGGAATAAAAACAGAAGTTACCTGATGGATCTTTAAACAATTATAAGTGTGATGCATACTTTAAGGTTCATCTGTACCTTTCGTTAAAAATAGCGAAATTTTCTACCTATTTTTTAGTATATGCAGAACAAAAACTACAAATAAAATAATAAAATAAAGCATAGCTGGACCTAGATATGGTAATTTCTGATTCATTTTCTATCAATTTTTCATTTTAAGTTCCTTAAAAATAAAGATCTCTTTTTTTTCCTGTTCAGATTTTAGATTTTAAATTGAAAAAGGACAAACTATCCCCATTGTGCCTCTTACATGAAACGAGGTGAACACTTTTAGTTAAATCCCTTATTGAAAGTTGCATGAAATTTGAGGCCACAAGAAAGGGTGAAAGTGATATTGGCCTTAAATCGGGTGTTTTTTAAAGCGGAGAAAAAAGAGATCTCTAAAATAAAGGATTTTTTCGGGAAGAATTCATAGGGAAAAGGTAAGAATTTTCAATATCTAGGTCCAGCTACACTTTATATTTCAAATTTATGTGCAGTTTTGGCTGTGCATATACTGAAAAAAAGATTAAAAATAACGCCATGTTTTAAAGAAAGGTACAGATATGTCAAATATGAATATTGCATCAGACTGTCATCAAAGGTCATCAAAAGCTGCAATGTCTTTCTTTGGTCAGATCACTCTCTTGATTACAGTGAAAAATTGAAATGCATAAAGAATATAATACCAGATATTGCCTTGCTCTCCCAGCTTGCTCCCTATCTTTGGTTGAAGCCAGGTGTAGGTGATATGGTCAACAGTCTGGCTCTGCTTCATCAACACTTTACAGTGACCGCAATGATAAAGCACGTGTATCTACTTTCACTTTTGATAAGCATCAGCTGTCAGCGAGATAAAAGGAAAAGTACCCCAGGCTGCCAAGTCCATGTTGACCTTAGATCTATATCACTGATTCATTCATAAAACTCAATTATACCATTGACTATATAAATGTTTGTTTAGGATTTGGTTTATAAGATAATGGATTGTCTAGGGTTGATAAAAGTTATTTTTGATGTAACTTACCTTTTAACTTGTACTAAGTCAACAGGAAGTTGATGTAAGCTTGCTATATTAACGAAGCTTCAGCCGCAAGACATTTTAAGCTTTCTGACTGTTTTATTTACAGTTACATGATTAGATGCTTAGTTGGAAAATAAAAATAATTTTTATTACAAAAAAGACAACCGAATAACATTTTGTCTTATGGCAAACCAATGATTGGAGATGATAAGAAAATTAAAATTTACAGCAATAAATGAAGAAAAAAGAGGGAAAAAACATTAAAAAATTTCCAAACTACAAGATTCAACATTCTGGAAATTTTATTATAGTCATAAAAGATGTTCCTTTGAGTATTGAATCATAGGCCATGCTGAAGCCCATAAATCAGCTTTTACAAAAACTTTCAGAGGACCATAAACACAGCCATTTCAACAGGCCCATCGTTGATTAGAGTCAACAGACCGGTAATAAATGCAATGATTATGACCGAAAAACAATTCCCTAAATTTCAGTAATTCCGCATAATTGATGCTTTCTCCAAGAAGCACTCTTAGTTAATTTCAAAACTGCTGAAGAAAAATACATTTTTGGGACATGATTAACACACGATCATGTGGCCAGATTAAGATTCTTATAATTACAGAATGACTCAGCAAATTAGAGTTTCTAGTGGAAACCATTTTAGTTAATTGAAATTTGAATGAACTGTCAGCCACCGGTGATATTTATCACAAAACAGCTCCATTTTAATGACATGCCCATCAACTCTGAACACCGGGACCTCGGGATCAGCTCTATGGGGAATTTCCTCCAATGTCTTAAGGAGAACCACAAGTGATTCTGCGGCATGATGACATCACATTCCTACAGGCTTGGAATAAAAAATGACACCTGTAATTGTCAGAGAAGTTTTTTATGGTCATCTGAGTCATATTCAGCACATGGAAACCCATTTGTTATAGCTTGGTGACGGGCATAAAACACAGTTTAAAAATTTCACAATTTCCTTAAATCCTGAGCGCAGAGCTCCAGACACAGATGTTGCTACCGTTTGTTTCGGAATTATCAAGTTGTATGCAGATGAACAAAACAACATTTATGGCCCAATTTATGATTTCGCATGTAAGCTGTGATTTTCTAAATTGCCGTGTCTTTGGTTCTTCTTTGTGTTAACGGGTTGTGTCTCGTACACTTATTCCACACTAAAATAGGTTATGTACCCGCAAGGTCTCATTCAGAATTTTAATAGAGGCCAAGAATTATACCAAACTTAAGGTCTCATCTCTGAAATGAATAGCATATAAATGTGGAGCATAGTCAAAGCAATGCTTAGTGTTTGTCAATATCACAACATAGTGAAACATTGAAACAAAAAAATAAACAGAGCCATGAATTTTGATTGTGCTTTATGCGCACTCCGTCGATAAAAATTTCATCAGAGACGCAAATCCACAAAAACCCTTGTATACTGAACTTTAGTACATAAAACCAAAATGCTTCAAACCAGTGTGCCAAAATCGGAACTAGTAAGTTATTGAGTCCTGTCTAAAAAAAAACTCTTTATTCACATCTATGCAGCTATAACTAATCTCCTTGTACACCATCTCTTTGACAGAAACCAATGGTATAATAATGACCCAATATAAATTCTGATTTGTACAAAATCCTACATTTATTTTAATTAAAAATATTTCAGACGGATTTTATCTTCAATATCAATCTTCTGTCTCGTTAGGTAAGTAATAATTCCCGATTCCATCTCGTGTATTTATTTCAATTTGTACCAGAATTGAACAAATTCTCTCCTTTTATTGAAATAATTTGCTTTTATTTGATTCCGCCTAGTATCAGTTTGATTCATTTATGATATAAAGATAATCATATTATATCCTCTAAATGGTTTATTCAAGACAGGAAACTATTTATGAGAATTTTACTTTAAGATCAAGGTTCAAATTATATTTGGGTACAGAATATCATCAAGTAGCAAGTGCGAATCAAGAAATTGCCTTTTTGCTATTAACAGCATCCTAGCTGTTAGACACTTAATACTCACTGGAATCAGATGCAAATTGAAGAAATATCCTTTTTGCCACCAACAGCATCGATGCAGGTCCAATATATGCCTGATTGCTGTCAAAAAGACCCCAAACGTCTAAAGATACATTTTAAACATGATATTTACTGAACAATTACAAAAGGTATTGGGAAAAAAAAAATTTCATAGTTTGAATTTTAAATTAGTGAGTTTTCATTATAGACTGGGATACTAGTATTTCTTTAAAGCACCTTTTTGGTCTTTTTTCAGTCTTTTCAGTTTTATTTTGTATTTTCATCGATGATATTCCTGAAAAGTATGACTGAAAAATTGTCAACAGGACATTAAACAGTCAACAACAAATACTGTTTGTTTAGAAAAAAGGAAAGGCATATCTTCTAAAAGAATTTTCTTAAAGAATTATCCTAATGAACTGAGAAAATTATAACTAAATCAACTACATGTAAAATAACTACAATTAGTTTAATTATCTCAGCAATGAAAAGTCAAAATAAAGACAACTACATACGCAATTACAATTTTATCGAACATGGAGAAAAGGGCGTTAAATCTCTTTGCTTTAAATTCTTTGATAAATTCTGTTAACATATAAATCCCCACAGAACGTCCGTATTGTCACAATCTTAAGACCTACTGGCACCAGATTCTTTACTTGGACATTTTTCTTTAGAACCCATAACAAGACAATGATTGAATTATCAGAGTATCGATTTTATACAACAGAGGACAATGTGATGGGAATACATCATTTAAGCCTCTTAAGTGAAAATCTCAGTCCAAAACATGATTTATCTCCGGAAAAACATTCATTTATAACAAACAGAACATAATACCAGGGATCAAAACTACAAAGTGTTCTATTGCTTGTATACTATACAAGAATACAAAAGTAGTCTCCTGATTTTTCATAAGCAATTCGATAACTTTCATTGAACACAATGAGAACGTAAGCAAATATATACTGATATCAGAGCCATTGGTGAATTTCTAAATACAGATTTCTCTGAACGTCCTTTGTTTTCTTGGAAGGCTGTTTTATAAAAACCAGACAAAAGTTCTTAGCACTATTTAAAGTACAGTCAAATACAGTTACTGTGACATTTTATCGCATTGTAAGAAACAGTCAGGTGTTGAGGAAATTGAAATAAAAAAGCATTTTCAAGGTTTTGTCACCAAACTTCACACCCCAATTCAATTACGATTTAATTATACCATTTTATTTCAGTCCATCATAAATCATGTCCTCAAGTTTCAACAACTTCATTATTTCTGTGAACTTTTGAGAGGAAACGGGTCTGACCCCAGGCCAAAGTGAGCATACCAAAGTGTCCGTCTTATTAGCTTATTAAGGACTGGACCATGGCCCACCTGGCTTCGATGAAAGGGACCCTGTGACCTCAGTCTAACAGTACAGATGGCCAAACACTTATTAGCAACAATCGAGCAGTAATAGGGACATAAAAGAAATTAAGTTAATGTTGAATTAATAGCCCCTTTGGATAAACATGTGTTGAAAAGTCATCAAAAACTTAATTATACTGCCTTTTAACTTTCCGTGCCTCAATACTCAATATCTGTTTTGAATTATTTTTCTAAATACCCAATAAGAGATTAAACTTATAGAATAAAACCGGCCAGCAGAAAATGTGGTCAAAAGAGAATTACAATTCTAATCCAGAGGATAAAATCTACGAGTCTTCTGGGAGTAGTATTTATCAATAATATTTTCTGTGGTTACGAACTCATTGTCATCTACAAAAAGATTGTTTATTAAATGAAGAGAAAGAAAAAATTAATTTGTACAAAATATGAAAATTGTTCACATTGACGTTAAATTGGATGGAAGATTCATTTTGATGTCAAACTGCTTTGATCTTTAATTATTTTAGTTGAGATTAAGTTTAAACGAGAGAAAGTTCATACAAATACAGTTTTCCTTATGAAGTCAATGCATGAATGTATGTATTAAAAGAATAAAAGAAAGAAAAAGGAATGAATCGAAATCCATGAGATGTGGAAAAATTGTACGAGAAACAACACCGATAGAAAAACGAAAACAGCCAACAGTTGAAAGACACCAATGAAAACAATCAAAAGGCTTCAACAATGACTACCAAGAAAAACAGTCAACAGTCTTCAACAAAAAACCTCAATGAAAACAGTCAACAGTCTTCAACAAAGACTACAATGAAAACGGTGAACGGCCTACATAAAAGACTAGCATAAAAACAATCAACGGCATCCCACAAAGACTACCACAAAACAAATAACAGTCTTCAATAAAGACTACCATATAAACACTCAACAGCATTCAGCAAAGACTACAATGAAAACAGTCAACAACCTTCAACAAAGACTATCAAGAAAACAAACAACAGTCTTCAACAAAGACTTCCGCAAACAGTCAACAGTGTTCAACAAAGACTACCATGAAAAACATGCAACTACCTTCAACAAAGACTATCAAGAAACAGTCAACGGCCTTCAACAAAGACTAGCATGAAAACAGTCCACAATCTTCAACAAAGACTACTATGAAAACAGCCAACAGTCTTAAACGAAGACTACAATTAAAACAACCACCAGTCTTGAACGAAGACTATTATGAAATTATAGAAACAGTCGACAGTCTTAGATTATCATGAAAACAACCAACAGGGATAACAGTCTTAAACAAAGATTTCCATGAAACCAGTCAACAGCATTTTTTTCCAGGACTTTTCAAGGGTATTTAAGTCATTTTCAAGGATGAAAAAAGTCGACAAAAAATTCAGTCCCTGATGAAATTTTCTGTAAAACAGTTCAATCATGAATCTTTGATTGTGGAACTATCAAATTCCAGGGTTTTTCAAGGATATTTCCATTTTTTTTTCAAAATTCAAGGTCCAGGTTTCAAGGATGCGTGGCAACCCTGATAAAGGTCTTGTCTATTACAAGAGTTCCTATGCTTTCTTCATAAAGCATAAATAAACACAAAAATTCAATATGGATCTTAATCTTTTTCATTCCTTTAATGATTTGAGAAGAACAGACAACAAGAGCTGTTATAATTTCCGATAGCACACTGATAATTTCGTGTAAAGTACTAATTAGGGCCATTAAATTTCCAATGTCCGACAAAATTTGCCCAACTCTTTAAGGCACTTCTTTGCAAATTAAGGTGCCCCAAGCCATGTTGTGTCTAAAGACAATATTCAAATGTGACATTCATGACAATTAGACAAAATTAAACAAAGGTTTGGGGCTCAGGCTTTCTATTGGCACCGTTCTTATCTTCCTAGAAGGAAACGTTTGCCTTGGACTGATAGCGACCTACAGAATATTAACGCTGGCAAATTAAGCCATCTGAACTATTAATTTCTATAGTTATTTTAGGATTCTTTCCGGACTAGCATGTTAAACAGACATAACGCGTGGTACAATTTAACAAAGATGCAGTTTTTGCCTCCGAAAAAAAAAATACAACAGATGGCAGATTTATTTATTGGTCAATTAGAAGATTCTACTTAAAGTATCATCCAATCATAAGAGATTATAAATTGATTAATTAGTTACGAATGAGTCGTTATCCTCATTACTGCTACAGATAATAAGTACACTGTTCAGCTATGCATCTAGAGACACAAGAAGGACACAGCAAGCAATCTTTCAAGAATTCAAACTGTATTTAATGACACTGACAATTACCAAAACACTCGCTTTGTTCACAACGCTTCAAAATATCAAAGAGATAGAAAGCAAACATTGGCGAATTTGCACTTACAAACTTGTTTTCGACAGAGTAGAACCTATGAGAGCATGTAGTGACACGGGGAACTCAAAAAGAGAACTGAGGTCCTACCATAGGGTGCATGGTGTGTAAGATATTTGTTACTTAAATCTTAAATTCATACTACTATCTCAGAAAAAAAGTATTCAGCATTGTCCACTTAAATTTAATATTTGCTGCATACTTGATCACAAAGTGTGGTCAACCATATGTAAAAGTATGATAGTAAGTTTACATGTATAGGCGGAAATAGAAGCGAGATATCTTAGCACAATGGTACAAAACTTTCCAATCGCGTTGTTTTAATCAATCTATGATGTATCTGAATGATGAACATATATAAGTCGACTTAGTACGGTTGTAGTAAAGTTTTATGAGGAATATTCAGCGAGTCAAAGATAAACAGATACAGACAGACAGACAATCAGACAAACAGATGCATGCATTGAATTTGACGTGTGATGTCTCCTCAGTGAGTAAAACAATATACCACAGTCTCTATAATAAAATTATCAATCACCAAAGCATATTTTTGAAATTAGACTGTCTCATAACTTAGTAATAATGTTAAAGACAATTTATCATTAAAAACAAAAATAACTGCAATTTGTTCCATTAAAATTGTTATAAAGATGAATTATTCATCGACAAATTAAAAATTATAAAACCGATCAATCACTACAACTACGGTCTCTTCAAAGGCCGTCAACAGCCAAATTACATGCACTTCAACTCTGACCAATGTCCAAGAGTTTGTCCCATTTATCATCCTGACAAGAAAATGATGATTCGTGATCATAGACCATATGGTCCATAGTTATCCTATAATAGAACAATACAACTTTGAAATTCCACCGTTAGTGGAGATTTGAAAAAATTGTTTTTGCATTCATCTACATGTTTTTGTGCATGGGGGTCAGTGATGGATCCAGAGGGGTGTTCTAGGGGTTTGATGCCATTGTCTCAATTGGCGTTTTTTGTTTTGGTCGACATATTTGATCTGGACCCACCCACCTTTCAAAGTTATGTTAGACGAAATAGTTAGTCATTGTTTTGATTAGTGTTTGGCTGGTTGTTGTATTGACATGATCACCTCCGCATCCCTATTATGTCTTCTAAGTCAGGACCATTGCCGTCTTCAATTAGTCCGGCATGTTTTCCTTGTTTTGTCTTATCACTTGGACTTTTGGGATTGTTCCATCAAGTTTGGAATTTTATTATTACCTTTATATTTAGTAGACCGAGGATGAACCTCCACCTTTTTCAATTTTTTTAAGATCTGCCCTTAACTTGAGAGGTTGTGTGATGTACAGTAACACTAATTCGGGATATCTCATAACGTCAATATCTATAGATGTTCAGGAGTCGAAACTTTTTTTATAGTGGGTCAGCTGAAAGTCTACTGAGGACAAGAAAATCACAGCAAATCTGCACAAAAAGAATAAAATGTTCCCAAATAGTGTAGGGAGGATATCAAACCTGAGTGAAACATTTTTGTATTTAGAAATCAAAGCTGTAGAGTAAAAGGATTCTGAAATATAGGGTGAAAATTAGACAAAAACCTCAGATTGTTATATAAAATCCTTTATATGTATTGTTCAAAATCAAATGCATGCACTGGAATACAAAGACAATGGGAAACAAATCGAGACAAAAACGTATGTCAATTTTCCTTGAACTTCAAAACAAAATTGTTTAGCCAATATGGATACGAGTGCATGCATTATCCTAATGAAAATAACGAGGCCTTATAGTTTTTCATTTTTCGAAGCAAATGGTGACCGTTTATGGTAAAAAATACATATGCATAATTCACTTTTTTATTTGTCTTATTCAACTGATCATAGTGCAGTCTGATGTAGGCAAAAATGCATGTACTCTTTCCTACTTCAAAAGTTTAAAATGTTGGTTAGGTCAAAGTTATTACCATTATTATTTATCATCAAATAGATAAATATGTAATTATGACGCAAAATGTCAACTTATATTTGTTCTCCATAAAATAATAAATCGTGGGAAAAATTCTTAATAGTTTAATGATCATGTACTCTGATTCAATACTTATATCACTTTGACACTGAAAATAAGGATAATCAGCTGATGTATTATGTATCTTTACATTAACCTTTAACGTTTTAAGCTCACTAATTCATTGCTTCTGCTTCAGCCTCATTTGAACTAATACTAGTACAATAACTTGTGTGTGTGCTTCCAAGGCGGATCCAGAACCTTCGAACTCAAAGGAGGGCCCACTGACATGCATGCAGGCTTACTCTGGGTCCCTCTCTGGTCATGCTCTATAGTGTCCTATATATCAAATAATTTTAGTCCGACTAAAATAGGAGCCCGGTCCCCTGCCTACCTTTGTATCTACGTTAAAGCAGAAACCTTATACTTTCAATTTTTGTATCGTCAGATCGAGCTTGTAACCCCGCTTTTAACATCTCGGAGTATACGTGTCTTGGAAATTTCCCTTTAGGCCTGTGCATTGTGCCGCATAGAATTGACACAGTGTTATTATAGATAATAATCCGTCATACAGCATCACTACAAAATATCAGACACATTAAAATTGTTCAAACAATAATTGCTTTATAATTCCATACCTCTTAATGCTTCTTGTAACTTTCTGTAAGATTTCGCTAGCGTCAAATCCTGGAATATAACCTAATTACAGCTGTAACGTGGAATCCGATCTTTTTCTTTATTCAGTAAAAATGAACAAAAATCCATTAAAATGTCTGTCCCTTAACAGCTATGATAATACTAGTGTAGAAAGCATCGCATTAACACAGAGACACAAAAGTCAAATGCTGACAAAAATGGTAAAATCTTGGCAAAATAATTTTATTACATTGATTGTTTATAACAATTGAAACAAAAAAGCCAAATGTTGTGTTAATTTTTCTTTGTTTTCTTCACGAGAAAATGTAAAATACAGAAAGTTGTTGGCACTTTTATTTACGAAATGTTCATCTTCAAACTTGTTTTATTCCTTTTGAGTGTGAATTTTTCTTTGTGTAATATGCAGTGATGAAAATGGAAAAAGCAGCTTGACATAACTTTATAAAATTATTAAAAAGCTTTTTTACGATTCATGTACGTCTCGGGATCCGCTTTGGGCCATTACAAGGAATTCTGTTTGATTTTTTCTTGACTTGGTGCATAAAGGTTTTCAACAAAATGCAAAACCTGCATTAAATGTTTGTTTATTGTGGTCAGCCCTGTTTAATCAGCTTTAATCAGAAGGATGTAGGATTTTCTCGGTCATACAACCAAAGTCTAACTCAATATTTGATCTTGCAGAAATCCAACCAACATATTCCCGTTGTGCAAGAAGAGCAGCTGTTCAATAAAAAAGGAAGGTCATCGTATTTGGGTACTCAAGAGCAGCTTACACTTGACAGTTAATTGTGTGTCATGGCTGGACGACTCAAGGCACATAGATAGAGAATCTTAGTAGTCACTGCAGAGGGGCGTCATACTATACATACAACCCATCAGTCAATCTATATTTGGTCATGGGAAATATATACTGAAACCTTAAGTAGGTGTAGCAGAGAAACACTAAAGAGGCTTTTGTGGTTTTTCTGAATTGCCGACTGAATTGTTGGCTGTGTCGCGTACACTTATTCCACATCTCATTATTTTCTATTTTGAATAACAAAGTGACAAAGACAAAAGAAAGCTTAAGACCGCAACACTACGGAGGAACATTCAACAGAACTATAAGTTACAATAAGAAACCCGAACTCGTTTTCAGTGTCTGTTTGTAAGCATGGTTAATATAAAGTAGGAGTTCTTTTCAGTTTAAGCCCAAATCAAATTAATTAAAAAAAATCAGTTTCTATTTGGCCTGACATTTAAAAAGTGAACGTATATAAATTACAATTTGCCTTTTCATCTGAGCAATTCTAATTCATTTTATTCCAAATAAGGCATAGGCGGCCAAATCAGATTGTAAAGTTGGTCTGTAATATTTCACTCGCAGACAGTTCCAGTACAAGATATATATTTACATGTCTATCTATCAATCAATCAATCCATTACTTCTGCATCAATTCTCTAATCTAATACCTCTGTTTTGTCGTACCATGCCAATATGCATTATATTTATTTTCCCCTATGTCTGTGATATTGAGATGTAAGTAATGAATGGATTAAACCAAACCTGACCAATCTTTACAAATTTGTCTAATTTGACATGTAAGTGATGTGAAAAGTCTCTGAGACGTCTGTGAGCAAAATGTTTTGTGAGAAAACAAAATATGCGAGTTGAATTATATAGGCAACTCTATAAGGAAAGATTGTCTTCTAGTAATCCAAAGTTTTAATGATAGAAATCACAGAAAGATTTTTACACAGGAAAAAAATCATTAAAACTATTAGCTCTGAGCTTTGCAACTTATGCTCAAATCCGACTAGGGTAACAAAGCCAAACAAAAACACAAATTTAAACAAAACTGTTGCCAAATCTTTAAGGGTGGACAAATTGACCAAATTCAGTCTAACTTGCAGGAAACTAAGATGACGCTTTCAGAGGTTTTGCTTGACCACAGGCGCTTGTGTGTAGTCAAATATTGCTCTCTAGGCAATGATCATCACGCTGAAAAATAACAGTGGGTGGCCATTGCATAGATTTTTCAATGGGGTGGCCATTGCCTAGCGAGCAATATTAGACTATACACAATATTTTTGAAAATCTAGGAGTTTGTCGTTTTTGTGTATGTACATTTGTTTTCGAAATTACAACGAGAACCTTCTCGTCCGGGAAAACGAAGGTCTTCAGGCCGGGTTCTCTGCATGGGGGAGGCTAGCTTATTCTGGCGGTCAGGGACAAGCGAGTCTTTCCCAAGTCGAAGGGAGGGGTGGAGATAGGGCAGTGCGATTGATGTCTACGTTTGTGTCACTATTTCAAACTGAAGTTAAAAATCGCAAACTTACACTTTAAGAATAATTTCATGCATCTTGCACCAAGTTGCTGTTCTTTCAAACTTTTAGTTACATGCATATGCACATATTGCAATAAATTGCAAATTCTCACTGCATTTAAATATAATGGCCATACCATGCTAATTAACTGGAAAGACTTGTGACATTGAATGCATTAACAGTGTTACTGAGACTATATACTCCCCATCACAACTGCAGATGCATGGCATTTAATTTAGCCTGTGTGAGATTAAAATCACAACTCCACATCATAAAAGTCTATAGAAAATAATAAAATCTGTTCAAATCTTAATCTAATTAATTGCAGTGGGAATTAATGTAAATAAAATGTGACAAAAAATATTAAAAGCTATTAAATACATCTGTGGATAAGATTTTTACCGTTTCCATAAGGAAACAACCAAGTAGATATTAAATTGAATTTGTAAAAATAACCTATCAGCAGAGATTTAATGTTCTGAAAATATTTTTTCTTGAAACGTACAAAATAATAGTAATAGTGATAGCATGATTGCTTCTCTGGGGTGCTTCTACTTTTGTTTCATCAAACATCTTTGTTCATGATAATAATGAGATCTTAATGATAGATGTACACATCGTGAACAAGCATATTAAAAAAGAAATAAGAAAAACAAAACAAAACAAAAACACCCCCCCCCAAAAAAAAAAAACCCAACCCAAAATAACCAAAACCCCGATAGATCGAAGGCTATATTCAAAGGAAGATAACTCAATTCAGTGTAGAATAAAAGAAACTAGAGGGTCCCGTTTGTTTTTTCAAGTCAGTGTTGTAAAAAAACAATAACAGAAACAACAACTAACAAACAAACAAAAACACAAATTTAAACAAAACTGTTGCCAAATCTTTAAGGGTGGACAAATTGACCAAATTCAATCTAACTTGCAGGATGATGACGCTTTCAGAGGTTTTGCTGAACAACCACAGGCGCTTGTGTGTAGTCAAATATTGCTCGCTAGGCAATGATCACCTCGCTGAAAAATAACAGTGGGTTGTCATTGCCTAGATTTTTCAGTGGGGTTGCCATTGCCTAGCGATCAATATTAGACTATACACAAGCGCCTGTGAAACAATCATACACTTGCGCTTGATTTGTATTTCAATTACAATGCAGTAAAACATGACGATGATTTCTACGTCCACAGAAAGGAAATGATTAAAACTGATAAAATGGCAGAAAACTAAAGAAAAAAACACAGCGCTTAAAATATCCAGTGCAAAGTAAGGACAAATGTTTTGATAAAGTGATCAAGATTTTTATCTTTAATGAATGATTAGAATAAATTCCATTATATTTATTAAAAATAATATGGTAATAAAAATTACATAACACCAAGTATAATAAACCCAAGTATAACCAAACTAACGCCTCCATCAGATGTAATGATTAAGACTATTTATATTGACTTTTTCTCATATTTTCCCTTGCAATTATCATTGACTGTCCTTTCAACTTAGAGTCGTACTCTAAAGTACCGAAGATTTTCTTGTGTTCGGACACGTCGTCTTTGCCAGTAACAAACTTTGGAGTAATTATATTCATATTTGATGCTCTGCCTACCACGACATCGTACTTGTCGTCGAAGTCCAACTGAGCTTGACAAATCTGAGAGTGGTTATGGACCCCTGCGTTCTGTAGAAGTTTTTCTATTTCGTCGAATTTCTGCATCATCGGGTGATAGACCGATTCATAGTCATCGTGATACTGGTCCTCTCGCTCCTTTTGTCTCAGAGATTCGTCCTTCATATGATCCCGAAGTCTTTCAATGCTAGCTATGAGGTGAGTTGCCCGGTTGTCGATGGCTGCAATTAAAGCGTTGTAATCTCTATGCATCGTCCCACGCCTTTGGAAAATGGATATCAATGATTTTAGATCGTCCTCTTTGATTTTCATGTTCTTTTCGATTTCCCTGACGGTATTTTTCAAGGATTTGAAATCATGTGTTTTATGTTTTGCCTCGACACAAGTATCACATATTAGTCGATGGCAGTCTTTACAGCTGAAGCTAACTCTCTCGTCAGGGTGGTCCCCACAAAGTATATGCTTCCTCGGACCAACGATAGGTATATTGCCTATAAGAGTTGATGCCATTACTTATGAATATAGAACTTCGAGACAGTGCTGAAAATAAAAATCAAACATATATAAGCCCGAAAAATTTTCTTCTTAGCATGCCGATAAAGCGTGCCTTTTATTGATTTATAAGTGAATGTGAGCATTGTGAGGGACCCTACTTACAAAGTTCCAATATACTTCCTTAACTCCCACCCTTCGTTACAAACATTCAATTAATATCAATTTGAATTGTAAATCAAAACAGAGAAATCCTTGCATTCGACAATACATGGTCATGATGGTTCTGCTTTTTTTTTAGCGTAAAGTTTTTTTTTTGAAGTGTCATGTGTATCATAAAAGAAAAAAAAACCCTTCTTTTCACGTGTTACACGGAGATATAAAATATACAGCACAATAACTTACATTATTTGGTTATGACTGAGTATGTTCCAAACTATAAATGTATACAGTCATAACAGTGGAAATAAAATATAAGATAGAATTTCAAACGTGTTTAAAACAAAGGTTCTTTACCCAACCATGAGATACGTTTTAAAACCCTATAGATATCATTTCAATGCCCAGCTTAATGTATGTTCGATTTCCATTTACATTATCAATTCAATGGGAATAAAATCTGAATAATCTCAATTCCTTATTCCGAATACATACTTTGATCTTTTTATGTAAAACAACTAAAAATCAAATTTAAATGTTACAATAATGAAATTGCAACCACAATGACCATTTTTATGTCATATATGCAAATCATTTTACATAATATGCATGCATGGTTTGTGTGACATTTCTTCGTGCATATGGATTTGATTCGTCAAATGCTGTCGGTTTCTAACCTGAAGAGAAAAACAAACCAAACCAGAACCAATGTGCATGTAACCTTTTCCCCAAAAATGTCATTCGAACTTTCCTATAATTTTGTTCTTAGATTTCCTGAATTATTGTTATGGTCGCTGTATAGCCGGCCTGAGACAATGATTTAGTTATAATTTTCCCAGAGCCGGCGAAGAGGCTGTTGGATGGCGGCAAGTCTCACCGGTGGCGGGGTTATATAAAATCTAAAATAGACCTATATTAATGTACATGCCCTCGTTTTACTAAAGGTCATATACACGCCAGACAGTCGGTTAATTGAGGAAAAAGTCTGTTGATTTACCTGTATATGCAGTTAAATGGGAAGTGAGACTGTTGATGGAGTCGGTAATAGGTCTGTTGAGAGTAAAATTGAAATTTAATTCACAAATTCTCTGGAAAACGTCTATTTTTGCATGAAATAAGTATCCAATCAAAAAACAAAAAGTGTAGGACAAAATAATATACTTTCAGCATAATTTCCAATTATTCCACAGACAGAAAGCCATCACAGTATGCAACAAAACGAATAGGCGCAGAGACAGTAGCAGCAGATTTAAGGACTAAAAAAACATGTTTTCACCAAAAATCGATTAGTCTCTTAGAAAAAAATCACAGATTTGGTACCAAAATGTTCGCTTAGTTATTAGCTAAATTATTGGTTATTAAAATTTTAACATATAAATATTTTAGATATGGTTAATCGTCCTTTTATTAAAAATTTGACGGTTAAAGTCTGTTGATGAGTTGGTTAATGTCTTTTTTGTCAGTTGATGCGTCAATTAACCAGTATAAAACGGTAATATAATGGTATACTGAGCGTTACGAAGGTGATGAAATGATGATACTTCAAAATCTAGATACGTCTAATGTCTTTATAAGGCAAAGAAGTCAAATCAAATTTTCAATTGGGTGTTAAAAAGGAAGAAATGAGTAGAATCATCTGATAATGACAGGAAAGTCTGCGATTGATCCTAAGATCGCAATGGAAAAGGGAGGTTTGGCGCCATAAAACCTGGTTTAACCCACCACTTCTTGGGAAGTGCCTGTACCAAGTCAGGACCATTGCAATCTTTAATTCTTCTGGTTTGTGTTTCTCTCAAAATTACAACAAAGTTCCATAAAAGCTTCTGTATTTTGTTCATGATGGTTTTCATATCCTACATGTCCTATTATGTTCGATTTATAAAACCTAACTCCAAGAAAATTTTACAGTGTCACACTATTTTACGTAACTATATATTATGGGTTAAGCAAATTTTACAATTTCACACTATTCTATGTAACTATATATACTATGGACTTGAAGATCACAGTGGGGGAGGGAGGTTTGGCGCCATAAAACCTGGTTTAACCCACCATTTCGTTTGTAATGCCTGTACCAAGTCAGGACCATTGCGATCCACCAATTCTCCGGTATGACTGATTCGTTTTTGTCATTTTCTCTGGACTATGAGATTGATCATTCAAGTTCGGTAGTTTTGTTATTACCTTTATTTTCATTCTCGATTTCCCTTTGTGTCCGTATGTCAGTCCGTCACAAAGTTTATGGAAGCAACCGATTTGTAATTTTTGAGCATAATTTAGAATTAGTTTGTGAGTAGTATACATGTATCCTGTTGACGTGCATACAATAATTTTTTATCCCGTTTTGTGGCAGAGTAGCTATTTTGCGGGCATTCGGGCATGCGGGTATGCGGGCATGCAGGCATGCGGGTATGCGGGCATGTGGCTATATGAAAAACGGACTGATTAATATATAATTACTATAAGGTTTTAGTTTGCCCAATTGATTATTGATCCTCAAAAACGAAACGAATTGATCAACATAAATTGTGTTTACATCATCTCCATTCAATTTTGTTTATTATAATTATATAATCTACGTTCCAAGTTTTAAAATGAAATTTTTTTTAACAGTACTGTATGGTGGCATATTTCTGCCAACACATAATCATATACATAACTAGTTAATTAAGTAGATATCTAGTTATCTAACTAGATAAATATCTAGTTATTTAACTAGATAAATTATCTAGATATTTAACTAGATAATTAAGTGGTTATCTAGTTATTTAACTAGATATTTAACTAGTTAATTAAGTAGTTATCTAATTATTTAACTAGATATTTAACTAGTTAATTTTAATATCATAACGTGAAAAAATGCATGTTAGCGCTTGTAACTGCCATTATTATATTATTATTCACCTCTATTTTAAGAGGTTATCTAGATATTTAACTAGATAACTACTTATTATCTAGATATTTAACTAGATATTTATCTAGATAAATATCTAGATAACTATTTATTATCTAGATAATTATCTAGATATTTATCTAGATAAATTATCTAGATATTTATCTAGATAAATATCTAGATAACTACTAATTATCTAGATAATTATCTAGATATTTATCTAGATAATTATCTAGATATTTATCTAGATAATTATCTAGATATTTATCTAGATAATTTATCTAGATAATAAGTAGTTATCTAGATATTTATCTAGATAATTTATCTAGATAAATATCTAGATAATTATCTAGATAAATATCTAGATAATTATCTAGATAATAAGTAGTTATCTAGATATTTATCTAGATAAATATCTAGATAATTTATCTAGATAAATATCTAGATAATTATCTAGATAATAAGTAGTTATCTAGATATTTATCTTGATAAATATCTAGTTAAATATCTAGATAATAAGTAGTTATCTAGTTAAATATCTAGATAACCTCTTAAAATAGAGGTGAATAATAATATAATAATGGCAGTTACAAGCGCTAACATGCATTTTTTCACGTTATGATATTAAAATTAACTAGTTAAATATCTAGTTAAATAACTAGATAACTACTTAATTAACTAGTTAAATATCTAGTTAAATAACTAGATAACCACTTAATTATCTAGTTAAATATCTAGATAATTTATCTAGTTAAATAACTAGATATTTATCTAGTTAGATAACTAGATATCTACTTAATTAACTAGTTATGTATATGATTATGTGTTGGCAGAAATATGCCACCATAGTACTGACATGCTTTTTTTGTTTTTATAGAATTTGGGAATGTCATGCTGATCTTATAATAATTAAAGTAATTGCTTTTAATAACCTTGCACAAGTATCAAATGATTCACATCTGGAAATTAATTACCACGAGTTTCACAATTTCTACTGTGTATAGATAATGAAAAACCTACTAATACATGTATATATACATACATATTTGTTTTGTTTCAAATTTTAACACTGACCCTATGGGAGAAAAAATAAATAAGTCGTTAAACAGGAAGAGGATGTCTGACAGACCAAAATGTAAATTCCACCTTATGGAACCAATACCTTTCTTGCTGTTTTCGTGTCAGGTACTTTCTTATTTAATTGAACTTTTGTCGATTGTGATTTACAGTGTACTTTGTGCTGCAGCTTATTAATATAGGAAGGTTGGATCTAGTTTAAAACTTAAACAAGTTAAACACCGCCACATTTTATATGTATCTGTCTTAAACCAGGAATCTTTGCCGAGACATTACTTTGTCCTTGTCATATCTTGTGTGTTCTTTAAGTTCGGTAGTTTATTTTGCGGGAGTTATATTGGACTTTGACCATAAAAATGACTGTTTTTTTTTTTTAAATTTACCTTGTAAACGCTCTCATCCCTACAGATGTTGACAGATTTTAAATTTATGGAATTAACAACAAATGTTAATACCACTAATACCTTGGTCTATCTAGTTTGAAAATCAGCATTGTTTGATGGGCGGGGGACCCTGGAATTCCATTCTTGTCACAATTCATGTTCACATATATTTTTTGAGTTTCATGCATGTTTGATTATGTTACACTTATTCCACGTGTCAATATTGTCTATTATTTGATCTTATTGTAAGATGTAAGTTGTGCAAATAAATGATTATTACCTATTAGTACTTTTTTAAGCAGGTATTTATATCACATATCAATAATGATCTACTTATATATATAAATGAGTGTTCAATTGTTTTAACCATCATGCTAAATACAACATTGACCCACATGCTTGCATGCTCGCAGACCCGCATGCCCGCAGACCTGCATGCCCGCAGACCTGCATGCCCGCAGACCCGCATGCCCACATGCCCGCAAATTAGTCACTTTCGTTTTGTGGAGGTAATTTGTACTGAGCAACTTGCTAACAAAACATCTAAAAAAAATCATCATGTCTTCGTCATATTGTTGTTGTATCTTCTTTTGAAACTGTCCACCATTTTGGTAGTTAAGGGGAATGTACCTTTTAAATAGTGATATTTTTGCCAATGAACCCGCTATTATTTTAGATAAAGTTGAGCCAATTTACAACATTTTACCTCTCTTGCTTTTCGACAGGTTTTTACTCTTAGATAAAGTGTAATGCTAACCTATTAATAAATCAGAAAAAAAAAACTTTTCCTGCAAAATTTATAACTCCTATTATCTTTTAAAACGATTTGGGGAATCTATTTTTTTTGTTTCGCCTGCGACTTTAGTCGCTAAAGGCAAGACAACTTCTTTCTGTCGTCGGCGGCGGTGTAAATTTATTGTAAGGCTTTTGCGGAAAATTAATTACTAGACAAGTATTATAGCTTGGTATCTGATATTTGGTAAAGTATGCAGACAGTTGGGGTTATGGTCTACGCAACTAACTCCATGCCGTTTGCCATTTTCATGGTTCAACGACTCTGTCAACTTCGAAGTTTTTCGGGCCAAAATACCTCTTTGCCAGGCTTTTGAGAAACTAAATTAAGTGAAAAGTATAGTAGCTAGGCATTTAATATTTATATACAGTTAGGGGTGTTGTCTACGCAACTAATTCCATTTGAAACTGACCCCATTTTCGTAGTACAGCGGATCTGCAGACTTTTTGGAACCGTAAGACGTTTGGAAAATGTATCAAGTGAGAAGTTTAATAGCTATGCATCTGCAATCTGCTATATTGACACTCCCGGGTTAGGTGTATACAACTGAAACCATGTCTTATGTTTCCTGGTTGCGCAAATCAAGATAACTCTTAGATAATTTATGGGACCAAAAATGATTGAAATGAAATAAGTGAAAAACATCTAGGTATATGTTATATGTATTCACATACTTGGAGTTATGGTGTACGCAACTGACACCATGTCATGTGAACATGACAGTGACCATACGAATCTGACACCATGTCAAATGACCACGACACTATTGCCAGTTGATGGTTGTGTGTTTCTTGTTTGTTCGTGCGTGTTTTGTTTTGTGTTGACCGGATTTGAACGTTTGGCTTCAGAATGCGCCATTGGTGCCATTTTGCTTTTTTTAATAAATATAATATAATAAATAGTTATCCAATATTTGGAGGCAGACCATTTTAGTCTACAAAAAATTACGAATTATCGAAATTTATTAAAAATAAGTTGTTTTCATATATTCTTTTGATGAATATTCTCCTTTATAATGTTTTTGACCACACCATATATAGCGAATGCTGATTAATTGACTGAATATATTTACTCTCAACAGACCGATCAACAGATTGAGTTTTCATTAACCGACTCATCAACAGACTGTGTTTTAACTAAAACATGATTTATAGCACAAAAACTTAAAATTGAGCATAATGGTTTTGCATATAAATGAAATAGAACACATCCGATGTAATGCATCTGCTGGTGCAACAAGAAAAACGTTATTTTGATATTTATTAGAATTTTGCATGGTTTTGTTTACATTTTTGAATGCTAAAATGTTAATGGAATATATACTGAGTAAAACGCCTTTTCATTTTATAGCTTATTAAATTGGTGTTAATACAAACTTTAAACATTTTTAATTAAAGTATTCTTTTTCATTTTGTTAGACATAAATGGTTTTGCTAATTGATTTACCATATTAGTGAAAATATGTGTTATTAAATAACCTTACGATGTTTTTCTCGATACTTCCATATCAACAGACTCGAATCGACTCCATCAACAGACTCATTTCCCATTTACAGGGGGTCCAATGTAATTGGTAAGTGCGCAGCATAATTTGGTAAGTGACTATAAAGATGGCGGAAAACCCTCGCTTCGATCGACAACGGTCAGTTTTCTCTTCGTGTTTACAAAAGTTATACACATCTTATGAATAAAACCATGTTGCCTTTCGGCAATTATGAGTTATGAGAAATAGTACATAACAAAAATTTAATGCTTGATTTGCTTATCAAAAAGCTATTGAAGAAAAACCGGCCACTTGACAGCAATTTTTTTGTCATGCCGAAAAAAACAGGCTTTGTTTCAGGTACTCTGATCACAAACGTAAGGTTTTATGGTGTTTTGTGGTTCGTCAACAAGCATGGATATTCCCAAATATTTGTTTCTGTAAAAGAAACATGTATTTGTTGACATATTTACAATTATTTTATTTTTTGGTAAGTGCAAGTCGGTGTACTAAACAAAATTGGTAATGAATATTATCACAGTGCAAACATCTTTATTCATTGCGTTTTTATGATTTCCGATTCATTTCTATTCTACTAAATAAATCTGTTTAGCAGGCTGAATCAAATCTTTGATTTTTCCGACAAAGTACGTGAACATGTACATATTTTCCGGTTATGTTAATTTCACATTGCCAATTCGGTTACCTTGCTATGATGAGTATGGTCTTGTGTTAAATTAACACTCTAAGTTTTATTTTAAAAGGCATACTAATACAAATAAGTTTATGATCAATGTGAAAACCTATACGAATTAAATGTAACTAATTATTCGAGCTTTTTGTATTTAAAAAGAGTTTGAAAGTATCACTTACGAAATATGTTTGAAGCAAAGAAGGTGCTCTTTTAATAATATAGTTCAGCTTTGACCACCGAAACCAAGGAAAATGGCATTAGCCCAGATGGCTGGTTTTCCAACCGATGCCAGTACATAAACATTTGGACTATAATGTCACAATACAATGGGAATCTCCCTAGTTCTGACAGAACTGCTAAATTTGTAGTCTGTTTAGAGACCCCTGACAGAAACTTACAAAATTTCATGTTAAGCTTTTCTTGTTCCCAATCTTTGTATATTTCATACAAATTCAATTGCTTTTTTTTTGGTGTTACGTTTGTAATCCCCCGTTATCGCGCCCATATAAACAAATGGGTTTTATAGTATGATCAAAAATGTGAAGGAGAACCTTAATTGATGGAGATACCACCTTCATGTCTCTATATAGTTTAAAACTGGCCTTTAATGCCTTTTCATAAATCTTAGACTTAACTTCTGTAAAACGGCAAGTTTTGTCGACACTATACCAAGATATTTATAGCTTTTTACACATTCAATCTTTTAAATGCCAATTAGAAATTCTTCATTTAATAATTTACCAGAGTTATTAAATATGACAACTTTGGTTTTGTTAATATTTATATCTAGACACCATGTTTTACAATACTCCTGCAAAATATCGAGTTTATTTTGTAGACAGTCACATCTTTTAGAATCGGCCATCAAGACTAAGTCGTCTGCATACAACAAGCAAGGGATTTTCCTGTTATCTAAAGTAACTGATTCTGACTGATCTAACATTTTTTGTGGTAAATCATTTATGAAAAATTTGAACAAGTTAGGCCAAGTACGTCGCCCTGTCGTACACCAACCTTGGCAGTGAAAAAAATTGTCATTTTGTCGCCCACTTTGATGCATAAAGTATCATTTAAGTACATATTTTTTAGTTTTCTATAAAAATAACCACTAACATTTCTTTCAAGAAGTTTGAACATAATTCCAACATGGATAACTCTATCAAATGCCTTGCGAAAATCCACGAAGCAAGAATATAATCTTTTATTCCCTTGTTTTAGATATTTATCAATTATACATTTCAACACAAATATGTGATCTGTGGTACCAGATTTTTAAAAAAAGCCAATTTGACTTTCATGTATTACTTTATTATCTAACAAAAATTTGTCAAAGCGATTACAAAGTATTATATTAAAGAGTTTCCCAATACTATTATTAATAGTTATACCTCTATAGTTTTCTGGCTTTAGTGGATTTTCACTTTTATAAATTGGACTTATATAACTTTTGGACCATTGTTCCGGGTACTGACCTGACCTAAAGACAGCATTGAACAGCTTCAACAGACTTGGGTTAATATAGGATTGTGATGCCTGGAGCATTTCATTACTAATATTATCAAGGCCAGGCCTAGGACTCTTTATTATTCTTAATAAGCAAGCAATCGGACACATCAAGATTAGATTACCCCCCCCCCCAAAAAAAAAAAAATCGATAACAAAAGAAATATTATGCAAAGTATTTAAAAGAAGTGCTTTCAAAAGTTTTTGCACTGTAATAATATACATTACCATTTTTTTTAGTACACTAACTTGCACTTACCAAACAATTAAATAATTGTAAATATGACAACAAATACATGTTTCTTTTACAGAAACAAATATTTGGGAATATCCATGCTTGTTGACGAACCACAAAACACCATAAAACCTTACGTTTGTGATCAGAGTACCTGAAACAAAGCCTGTTTTTTTCGGCATGACAAAAAAATTGCTGTCAAGTGGCCGGTTTTTCTTCAATAGCTTTTTGATAAGCAAATCAAGCATTAAATTTTTGTTATGTACTATTTCTCATAACTCATAATTGCCGAAAGGCAACATGGTTTTATTCATAAGATGTGTATAACTTTTGTAAACACGAAGAGAAAACTGACCGTTGTCGATCGAAGCGAGGGTTTTCCGCCATCTTTATAGTCACTTACCAAATTATGCTGCGCACTTACCAATTACATTGGACCCCCTGATTTAACTGCATTTACAGGTAAATCAACAGACTTTTTCCTCGATTAACCGACTGCCTGGCGTGATATAAGTCCTAAGTTTGGTCATAACTCTTCAATATTCTATATAATTTATGAGCGATCACCGATCGTAGTTCGTAAGTTCTTTAGTAAAACAGAGTACTGGCAAACCCAAAGACAAACGCAAATGCACTTGACAACAATAGCAACGGAAACCCTTATTTTGGTCTTCTTATCAGCGACAACTTGAAATGGTCATCCCACATCAACAAGATTACAAGCCGGGCCATTTCAATTCTTGGATTTCCCCGTCGCAGAGCACTCAAAGAAAATGTTTATACTACTCTTATCAGTCGTCCTTTTTAGAACACAGCTCTAGAGTTTGGGACCCATACCTTCAGAAAGAAATAGCGGACCGCCTTGAATCAGTACAACGCCGTCCCGCACGCCGCAGTTTGTCTTCAACAACTACTTAAAATCATCAGTGTCACCAGTATATATGAAAGAATTGGACTGGATATACAACATTGTTATAAATGACCTGATAGAAATTCCTGCGGAATTTCACATCAGCAGAAGCAGAGGAAGAACTAGATCAGCGACAAACAACAACATACAAGGATAGGATAGGATAGGTTTATACTAGTAATGGACACTGGTCTTAGGCCACTATATCCATATCTATATCTGACTCTCTATTGCCATCCGTCTTGCGACTTCTGGTACGCATGTCGATGTCCATAGAGTAGTCGTATTTGAATTCCTGTTAAGCCAGAACTTGTCCAGTCCGATTTCGAACTGCCTTACAGTTTTTGCCTCCGCTGAGTCACTTGGCAGATTGTTCCATGTGTCTACCACCCTGTTAGTGAATCGGAGCTTTTTCTGATATATAGCCTGCAAGATCTTTTTGCTAATTTTTTGGTGTGCCCTCTGGTTCTCTCCTTCGTATCAGCTTTAAGCAGGCCCTCGGTCACTTCGCTGTCATAGATCCCATTTATGATCTTGAAGGTCTCAATCATGTCCCCTCTTAATCTCCTATATTTTAGAGTTTGCATCTTAAGCTTCCTTAACCTCTCTGGGTATTCTAGGTTTCTCAGTGATGGTATTTGTTTAGTGGCCCTTCTTTGGACATTTTCTATGCTTTCAATATCTGCTTGTTTTGCCGGTGACCATACTGCTTCAGCATATTCCAGATGGAGACAGACTAAGGCTTGGAATAATAGCTTAAAACTCTGCTCATCAAGGTGAGTGTACATGTGCATGTCCTTCTGATTATTCCCATGATACTGTTAGCCTTGTTCATTTGCGCTTGGATATGCTGAGAGAAGCTTAACTTATTGTCAACCAGTACGCCTATGTTTTCATCTGCTTCTGAGAATTCCAGGATGACTTCCTCTTTCTTGTCATTGTACAGGTTGTATTTTTTCCTAATGACTCTGCCTTCTTATTTACTGTCATGACCTTACATTTGTTGGGATGGAATTTCAAGAGTCAAGTGTCTGACCATTTTTGCAGGGTATTTAGGTCCTCCTGTAGATATTCTACAATCTGGTATCATCCGAAAATAAGTAAGTCATGGAGTCTACAAGTTCTGGCATGTCGTTGGTGTAAATGACAAAGAGAATTGGGCCTTGTGGAATTCCACTGGTTACTTTGTGGGTGGCAGACTCTTGTCCATTCACTGTCACTCTTTGAGTCCTGTCTTTTAGAAATTATTTAATCACTAATGCCATATCGTCTAAGTTTGTATACTAGTCTTTTGTGGGGGACCTTGTCGAATGCCTTCATGAAGTCCATGTATACTGAGTACAAGTATATAGCTGCAACACAGAAATCTTCGAAAACTGTTTTATACCTGGTACTATTAAAGACTGGAATAGACTTGATAATGAGTGTACTGAGGTAACATCGGTGGAAATATTCATGGAGATTTTCTGTAGGCAGGGAGCATCCATGGCTAAATTCTCAGCCAACTTAGCGCAACAACTACCCTGGGCGTTTTGGACATCCCTGCCTGGGCACTAATTTATTAGTGAAGTCCAGCCCAGAATCCTACAGTCTAAACAGAAAAATAATTCTAAATCTTATGATCCATTTAAAATCACTGTGCGAAAGAGCACAGGCATATTAAAATGTTTTTTTTTCTCCAGTCCCCCCCCCCCCGACAAAATATTTTTCCGGATTATTTTCGATGCAGATCCGTTTGTTTTCTTTCTATTAAAATTTTGCAAGGTCATGTCTAAAAATAAACCAAAAGTGAAAGTTAATTTCTCATTGAGAGCTAGATAAATGATCCACAGATTTATAGTTGTTCATCTCAAGGTCTTCTCATTTCGGGGTAAAACATTGGAATGCAAAGTTTGAAAGATAAATTCTAGTCAAATTTCAACTTTATTGTAAGTAAAACAGTATAATAATTAAGAGTAAAGCCAAGTCCATTTTCTTGAAACTAAAAAAAATTGCCTTAAAATCTTGGCACTGGATACAGTTACCTGGAAAAGTAACCATAAGAATAAATTATTGTTACCTGACACCGGAAGGACGGACTAACAGAAAACCGTGTAATGGACGTGGACCTGTTTTAATGGAAGTAACAATAAGTATTTTTTCTTATTGTTACTTGTTGTAATTGTTACATGATTATATGAATTTGAATACTATTTTGTATTTAAGAATATTATTAACAATATGCATTTATCTTATTTTCATATAAAGTGTCACAATAAACATCATATATAATATGATGCAGGTTTAACCTGTGACGCTCCCGAAGTAAAATGTATCCTTAAATATTTTTCAATTAAAATGATTTAAAATGTTTATTATGCAATGAATTAAAACAACTTATATTCGAAAATAAAAACAAACTAGCTTTTCTTGTGGGTCAATTATGCGCTTAATGGCATAAGGATATTTTAAAAGAACACAGCTTCAAAAAGACGTTGAAATGTCTGGAAAACCAGCGTGCTAAACCGGATGTTGAAGGAAATTCTAGCTCATAGTACAACTAAATAATTGAATTTTCTACCATTATCGCTTCCTTTGGGAGCGTATTGGAAACTTGAAATATTTTTTTTCCTTTATTTTAACTAATAAAACCTCTAGTGACTTGAATTTTGATCATGAAAGTACATATATTTTCTATAAAACCATCCCAAGTTAATACATTTGGTCTGTTTTGCCTTCGGTCCGAGCCGAAAAAAAAACAACAGTGGGGGATCTAGAAATTCTGAAAAGAGAGGCCCCACTGACTGGCCTAAGAGGGGGCATTGTCACAATTCAGTGATTTCCTATATATTCAACCTGGATACGCCTATGAAAAACGTATCAAAATGGCTTCCGAGGTGCAGGTGCCAAATAAAATTCAATTCAATTCACTTATCGAAATGAAGAGAAGTTAAATTTGATCAGGAATTTTTGTTACAAAATTTGTTAAACTTAAAATAACTTCCATTTAAGTAAATCCTAATTAAATTTGTATTATTTTAATGTCACTTTATCATATGCCTTATAAACAATTAAAAAAAAATCATTTTACAGTAACAATAAGGAGCGGTAACAATATGAATTTTTCTTATTGTTACTTTCATTAAAACAGGTCCGCATCCGTGAACCGGTTAATATTTTACTTTGACTTTCGGCGTCAGGTAACAATTATTTTTTTCTTATTATTACTTTCCCAGGTAAATCCAGGTAATCGTAGCCAGTTTGTAAAATCTTTTGGTTGGTACAATTCCTGAGGCATTGAGTAAGTCTTCTAGCATGGATTAAATATACTGGTATAATATAGAATGGATATGGTGAGCTGCAAAGTTAGAAAGGGTGTCCGTGTGCCAACAGTGATGAAAATCATCTTTTTAAAGCCGTTGACACCGGAAAATCCAGCATGGGGTTGAGCTGGAATCGAACCCATACTCTGTCATCTATGGCAACTTCGCCTGCACTGTGTCCAGCGCCCTAGACCACTAGACCACCTAGGCTAGATAAAAATCTAGCTTTCGGTTGCCTAGTTAAGCCTCCTCGTAGACAATCTAAGGTTGTAACACAGTACACGATGAACATTAGGTGGGTAGGGAGAGAAAGATAGAGAATTGGATCGCAACTGGTATAGTAATATAAGCATATATATGATAAATGGTGTTGCGTACAGCTCTGTAAAGTAATTGGTATAATATAGAATGGATATGGTGAGCTGCAAAGTTAGAAAGGGTGTCCGTGTGCCAACAGTGATGAAAATCATCTTTTTAAAGCCGTTGACACCGGAAAATCCAGCATGGGGTTGAGCTGGAATCGAACCCATACTCTGTCATCTATGGCAACTTCGCCTGCACTGTGTCCAGCGCCCTAGACCACTAGACCACCTAGGCTAGATAAAAATCTAGCTTTCGGTTGCCTAGTTAAGCCTCCTCGTAGACAATCTAAGGTTGTAACACAGTACACGATGAACATTAGGTGGGTAGGGAGAGAAAGAAAGCTAGATTTTTATCTAGCCTAGGTGGTCTAGTGGTCTAGGGCGCTGGACACAGTGCAGGCGAAGTTGCCATAGATGACAGAGTATGGGTTCGATTCCAGCTCAACCCCATGCTGGATTTTCCGGTGTCAACGGCTTTAAAAAGATGATTTTCATCACTGTTGGCACACGGACACCCTTTCTAACTTTGCAGCTCACCATATCCATTCTATATTATACCAATTACTTTACAGAGCTGTACACAACACCATTTATCATATATATGCTTATATTACTATACCAGTTGCGATCCAATTCTCTATCTTTCTCTCCCTACCCACCTAATGTTCATCGTGTACTGTGTTACAACCTTAGATTGTCTACAAGGAGGCTTAACTAGGCAACCGAAAGCTAGATTTTTATCTAGCCTAGGTGGTCTAGTGGTCTAGGGCGCTGGACACAGTGCAGGCGAAGTTGCCATAGATGACAGAGTATGGGTTCGATTCCAGCTCAACCCCATGCTGGATTTTCCGGTGTCAACGGCTTTAAAAAGATGATTTTCATCACTGTTGGCACACGGACACCCTTTCTAACTTTGCAGCTCACCATATCCATTCTATATTATACCAATTACTTTACAGAGCTGTACGCAACACCATTTATCATATATATGCTTATATTACTATACCAGTTGCGATCCAATTCTCTATCTTTCTCTCCCTACCCACCTAATGTTCATCGTGTACTGTGTTACAACCTTAGATTGTCTACGAGGAGGCTTAACTAGGCAACCGAAAGCTAGATTTTTATCTAGCCTAGGTGGTCTAGTGGTCTAGGGCGCTGGACACAGTGCAGGCGAAGTTGCCATAGATGACAGAGTATGGGTTCGATTCCAGCTCAACCCCATGCTGGATTTTCCGGTGTCAACGGCTTTAAAAAGATGATTTTCATCACTGTTGGCACACGGACACCCTTTCTAACTTTGCAGCTCACCATATCCATTCTATATTATACCAATTACTTTACAGAGCTGTACGCAACACCATTTATCATATATATGATTAAATATACTGCTTATAAAGACAGGTCTGTAACTGCACATTGTGCTCCAACTTGGGTCTTAAAATTTGTGGACGACTGGAACATTGACAGCTAGGGAAAACACCATGTTGGTATCATTCTGGACATTGCTCATACGCTACAATGAGGCAAAATGTGTTACATCAAAAATTTGTGACAGGTATTTTTGCAAATTCTGAAATCCTCGACAATAACCATAAATATTAAATTGGAAATAGAAATTCAATAGTGTTTAAAATCCTCAACTTCAACTACTTCTCACTGTCTGACATGTTAACAAAATTAGGGCAGATTTCTTCAATCTTTTTGAATAGATTCCATCTAATGTTTTGTAGCTTTTCACATTTACATACAAAATGGAATTCATTCTCAACATCCTTCCTACATAAAGGGCATACTCTTTGGTCTAAAGGTGTGTTGTTATGACGCCCTTGCTCAATATAAAGATTACTATTACTTATTCTGAGCTTAACATAATTAGATATAATTTTTTTAGGAATGTCAAGTAATAAAAAATTTTCTAAGATAAATTCTGATTTCATTTCTCTATGTGTTCTTAATTTATTCTTGTTTGGTTTATCTTGGTCACTGTATATTTTTTTTTCCAAAATAAAAAAAAATATTTTTTTTATGATAAAGTCCCTTGATTTTTTTATAAAAAATTGTTGCTTTTTGTGTGTTTTTGTTTTACAGCCAACATTTTTTCAAGAAACAATATTTCTATTCCTAAAAAATGCCAAACTTTATAAAAAGACAACAGTGTCCAAGGATATCAAAAAATATCACACAAAAAAAGAAAATTTTATCAAATAATTTTGATGAAACCCTAAAATATAATAGTGCCAAATATTATAATTTTGATGAATTAATTGAGAAATTCCTTCAAATATTATTTTCAGAAACCTACAGTTATGTTGAAATTAAAATGAAAATGGCACGACCAAAAGAAAAGATTCCACCAGTTAAGAACAAGACTCTGATAGACAGATGTAGACATGAGAAAGATCATCTAAAAGAAATTGTAATCAAACAGCTACAGAAAGATTTAGAAGGGTAATAATATCAAAGTAAAATGTCACATCTCTTAAAAGATACATTGTAAATTTGTGTTTACATGGTTGAAAAGGTTGAGGTAGATAATAAAAATCCTTTTAAATGAAAGAGAAGCAAAGGAATAGAAATCAGTAGATATGAAAGACCAAAAAAAAAAAAGAAAAACACACAACATAACACACAAAAAAACTTACACAAAATTAACAAGCAAATTTAGCATGTTTAGCAACATGAACTCAAGTCTAAACAGTTTCCAACGTGTATTATTTTGTAGTTATTGCAACAAAATGCAAAAACTTAAGACTTTGAATAACATATAACTTTGAACAGAGATAATAGTGTATTCTGATACAGACTTTGGCGGAAAAGAATCCATAATTCAAAAGTCCCTTGAAAGTTTTGTATGCTTACCCTGGGCTTACATGTATATAAGATAATAACAAGAACAGACTTATGTATAAATTTTATGCAATTCCAACAAATAGATGCTGAGAGGGCCATCAGTGCCTTAGGAGACACATTTCTTGATTGTGTGTGTGTCATTCTCTTATGAGATTTAGTTCTTTCACATTTATTCAACATTGATGCATTTTTACATTCTTTTTTTTATAGATTGTTGACAGATGAAACCCACAGTGACTTGGTCATCAGGGCAGAAGGGATAGATATCAAAGTCCATAGATTTATCATAAGGACTAGGTTAGAATAAATATGAATTAAGAGTTACATTATTTTACCCTTGAAAAGCATATGATGGTTCAAGACAAAGCAGCATTATATGTATTGTTGTCTGTTTGTTCCTCTAGCTCAGCAGTTTAGTTTGTTTATATCTTGCTTTTTAAGACAGACAGAAAATATCTGGTGATAATTTATTAAATCTTTCAACAGCTAGAATTTGGTATCTGTATTTGTTACTCATTTATTGTTGAATTAAATCATGAAGTTGGTCATAAACTTGAATGAAGAAAATATGAAAAATATGGCAAAAAATAAAATAAAAATAAAAATGTTATATTGAAACCTCATCTACTTATGGTAATTTTAGCAAATAAATTGTAATGTGGAAAACTTGACATTACCTTCATAAACAAACTGAAAATTTGAAATCAATATTTGAAAACAGCTAGCATCCTTCAATAATTATTTGTCAATAATCTTTGACTTTTAATATTGGCACCATATGAAAACATAATGCAAATAATTGAAGCTAATGGTAGAACTAATATGGAGTAGGCATTGCCTAAATGCGAGCATAGCTAAAAGGGACTACGTTTTGTTTATATAATGTATTTGGGGCGAGATGGTATGGGGCGATTAAGCATCGAGACACGTTAGTTTCGTACGTGCATATAACCAAGACGAAACGAGCAGCTTATGTGTATTTATTATTTAAGAATATTATTTTCTTGTAAAAAGCGCAATTTATTATTTTTTTAAGCATTATTTCTTTTCTTATAAATTATTTTAACATTCACTCCGGACCTGTAAAAATGATAACCCTTTCCGGACCATAAAAAATCTAAATCAGCATTAGGAAATTTCTCGCGGAAACAAATACCGTAGAGCTCTCCGCTCGAGCGGGCACTTCGTGACCGCTTGCGAGCTATGCTCGCTATAAAAGAAAGAGTCCTGTTGTTGGATTCATACTGTACAACAATTAACATTATATTTCCAGAGTGTAATGTTATTGTCTCTAAATCTTTTTGTTACAGATCCCAAGTGATATATGACCTGTTACTAGAATTGTCTACAAGTAATGATCCTGATGTTTTGGTTATGCCTGCATGGATTCCACATAAAACTGTTCTGTTTATAGTGAGGTAGGTTAATGCATAAGTTCATATTCTGTCAGAAATTTGATATACCAAGTTTGATGGTCTGTAAACCGGGAAATTCCATGATTTTCTCCTTGACATTGCCAGTGCGAAAATCAAATGCTGCGAATATATTTGTCTTTCTTTGAATTTTAATCCATGGAAAATAACATTACAGTGCAAATTTAAGACTATGAAAACTCAAATTCAGTTATTCTACAACGGAAAAAGACAGCACAAAATTTACCTGGTTTACAATAACTATTTATACACATAAAATTATGTCCCTTTAGTTAAGGTTGTCTTTCATATCAATATATAACAAGGTAAAACTTTTGTATATTGTTATGTTAATCCTTCTAAATTTCTCCTACTAAATCAAAACATTATACTAACTGAAACAAACTACGTTTTTCCGCAAGTAAAGAATTATCAAAACTAGGAGTGTTGCAAGGGGCCATCCTAATTTTGCAGTGAGGTGAGAGCATTTGCTCTTCCTTTAAGATGTCCCTGAGAATTTAGGATACAAAGAAGAAATGAAAGTATCTTCCTTTAATGTGTTTTATTTCAATATTTACAATAAGATATAATATGATTTTGGGTCATCCATATTTTCTCCATATTACCCTTTCTATTTTATATACCATTTCTCTTACAAGAAGTTATTTTGTCAATATGTTGTTACTTTTTGTAACATTTTCAAAATTGTACTTTTTTCAGAAAACTTTATTTTGTTGAAACAGACCCACTTGATGAAGCTGTAGATAAACAAGATGACTTGTTGATGGACTACCTCAAGTCCCTTCTGACCAAACAGATAGAAAATGAAGGTTCTAAGGAATGTAAACAAGACGGGAAGACAAATCAAAATGAAAACGATCAAAATCAACTGAACAAGAATGATGGTATGGTTAATGGTGATAAGCAGGCCCGTTCTACTGACGTCAAATCTATAACAAATGGAAATGATGTGGAAAAGAAAGACAGAAATGAAAGAAATATAATTACAAAGGAAGAAGACAGAGACTCAAATAGCCCTGATACAAATGGTGAGGCAGAGACTAACGATGATACTCAATGTTCATTTTCAGACATGATAAAGCTGTCCTACGGTCTGTCAGTTCCCTATGAGGCTTGTAATAGGGTCGGAGAAGATTTACTGAGGGGATATCTTCAGGAGATTGAACCTGACTGTGTTATAACTGTCTCAGATGTTCATTTTAAAGCACATAAGTAAGTACAAAAAAACCTTCAAATTAGTCATTAAAATTTTAAACAGTGATTACACACATATAAAGATTTGAACTTTTTCCTTTGTGATGATTTTATGCAAAAAGTTTTATGATGCTGAAATTTGTTGTTTTCTGAAGTGCAACACAGGTTATAAATTACAGATTTTAAGTTATCTAAAAATTGAATTCTTGACAAAAAGTCTTGCAGCAAAACAAAATCCTCATCTTCAGGTGTTATTGTTAATTTTATCATGGGGTCAGGTTGTTTGTACAGAAATTTTGTGTAGTTATATAAATAGAACTTATGCAATCATATTAAAATAAGGTGTAAGCGGATCACAAGAGGCTAAGTGAAAAATGCAAAATTATAATTTTAATTACCATTCAATTGCCACCAGTGATTATATCATTACTGTTAAATCATCTTTCATTTATGCATCTTATTTACTGCTTTAATTTAATACTGACAATCTTTAAGTGAAGCTTAAAAAGATTATGTTTTTATTGTAGGAGTATACTATGTGCCAGATCATCTTATTTTTCTATGATGCTTGGAGGATCATGGAAAGAAAATAGTGATATACATCTTGAAGGGTAAGTTGTTTAACTGAACAGGAAGGAATGTGGAGGAAATACCATTAAACAGGATTACAATTATAGATTTCGACTTGAAGAGGAAGAGATTAGGAGGAAAATATGAATGACACACAAAAGATATTGAAAATAAGCAATGCAAAAGAACATCAATTTCAAACAACCCTAAAAAATTGATTTCAAATCAGTATTATCAAAATTTAAAGTTGAAAATAAAAAAGGAATAAGGTGAAATTCTGCTTTATGAAACCAAACTCATTATAAATATTTTATGTTTACGGGATATTTAAAAATGTTTTTAAGTTTGGATGAAACCAATAACTTGTCTTTTTTACACTTATTCGCACAATAATATTTAACATTCATGTTACGATTATTTCACTGTATATGAAATTATAAAGATGTTTCTTGTTTGTTTCAGTGTAACTCCTAATGTTATAGAACAGTTGTTATTATATTTATATGGAGGAGTGGTTGATATTATATCATGCACCCTCGATGAATTGATGATGTGTGCCGACATGTATGGTATGCAAGGCCTCAGTGATGTGATTATAAGCTACCTCAAACGAGAATACTGCCACATGTTTCATAAGGTATGGTATTGACCTTGTCAAGGGTAAGTGATAATGTTTTTGAAATTGGTCCAATCTTCCAGACCCAATGATAGAAAATTGATAAGGTTTGCTGCAAAATCTCAACAATTTTTATTTAAATGAATAGTATAAAGACAACTTATCCAACTGATTTCTGACAAACAAATTTCATTAACATTGAGGTGATAGTACAGACTGGGAAGTAGTATCGCAAGGTCCATTTCAATCATCACCAAAAAGTTTTATACTGACATATTACAGTACAAATCTTGTCACAACATAAACAATAACAAAAGGACTTCATTAGGAAAGAAAGAGCAAACCAATGGTAGCGTCCAATTAGGAACGTCCTGCTATTATGTTTGTTGTTCTTGAATCACTCTGATATCACTTATAATCATATATGTTGTAATGTCTTTGCCCCTTGAGGGCCCTTAATTGGCCAATAAACTTATTTTTGTATTTGGTAGCAGATATGTGCTTCACATTTGACAAAAATATAATGGGAAGTACATCATTTGATCAATACTATATAAAACATATTTGAAGAAAGTTTTTCAATATCCTTTTATCTATTTAAGACAAAGTTGAATGCCATACTTTCAGATAGAGAAATAACAATCTTGTAGAGTTGTACTTGTTTCTTATTCTTAGTAATTTTATTGTAGATTTGCACTGGTTGTGAAGAGCATGTCCCTGAAGCCCTATCTGTTGCCATTACATTCCGTTTCGATGATTTTAGAGACAAGTGTTCTGATTGGATCAACAGGAATCTGTTAAAGATGTGGAGATCTAAACACCTAGCCAAACAACCACAAGAAGTTTTAGACTGTTGTTATCAGAAAGCTGTATCTGATCTGGTACATACCTTATTGGGATTGGTTTTGATACTTTTGTATTATATTATAAGTCTTGGGCCAATGCAAGACGGTAAGCAGTGACCTATGGTCATGTTGAAGACTGCTTGCTGTTTTCCGTTGTGATTTTTATGTCGCCTGCAACGTGTTGCAGAAGCGACATATAGGGGTTACTTTGGCACTATCCGTCGTCCTGTGTCCTGCGTCCTGCGGCGTCACAAAAATTTCCGTCACAGTTTTCCAGGCAACTACATGCCACAGCCTCTTGATATTTGGTATGTAGCTTCATCGCATAGTACTATAAGGTGTAAAGCGATTTTATGCCGGAAAAATACCTACTTCCTGTTTGACGAATACTTAACGTTTTATATATAATGGACATAGGTGCAAAATTTTCGTCGCAGCTTTCCAGGCAACTACATGCCACAGCCTCTTGATATTTGGTATGTTGCTTCATCGCATAGTACTATAAGGTGTAAAGCGATTTTATGCAGGAAAAATAACTACTTCCTGTTTGACGATTATTTAACGTTTTATATATAATGGACATAGGTGCAAAATTTTCGTAACAGTTTTCCAGGCAACTACATGCCACAGCCTCTTGATATTTGGTATGTAGCTTCATCGCATAGTACTATAAGGTGTAAAGCGATTTTATGCCGGAAAAATAACTACTTCCTGTTTGACGAATACTTTACATTTTATATATAATGGACATAGGTGCAAAATTTTCCTCACAGTTTTCCAGGCAACTACATGCCACAGCCTCTTGATATTTGGTATGTAGCTTCATTGCGTAGTACTATAAAGTGTAAGGCGGTTTTATGCCCGAAAATTAATTACTTCCTGTTTGGCTAATAAACAAAGATACGCAGGTGACATATGCCTTCCGGGGAAGGCTCCATCTAGTTTGATTTGCTGTTTGTTTATGTTTGTTGTGTTGCGTACACTTATTTCACATCTCAATATCGTCTACTTATATCATTGGTTGCTATGTTTGCAATAGTAAATACTGTGAATGTGTCATTAAAAGTGGGTAATCAGTTATTGATTTAATGAGTCAGGCAAACCACCAGTTTGATTCCTTAGAATTGAAAATATCTTTTTAATGAAAAATTCTCAACCCATCAGTATGCATTATATTCCAAAGCAACATTCTAAAACCTGTAGCAATAAAATAATGGGAATAAGTATACATCACACAACTTCTCTTAATCAGGGGCCATTTAAAAATTTCTAATGGCATAGCCAGCTGCCAACAAGTTATGTTTATCAGCAAATTACAAACATAAGCTTTTCAGTTCAGTTAAGCTCCTGGCTAAGGACAGGCTTATGTAAAATATGAAAGCTATATACTAAAAATATTTTCATAGTCTGTTCCATGATGGCTGTTGGACAATAAATTGATACCATCAACAAATTTGAAGAAAAGGACCAGGGCTGATAAGGCCTGTTTTTGGCCTCAAAACATGGCTGAAAATTAAAAGTTCTAGTATTCTACATTCACTGTGTTATTTTCTTAGGCAAGGGTTAGGGACATAATAAACAATGAAAATTATTTCAATCCATTTAATCTATATAAAGAAAATTGCATTAAAAGTTGGAAGATTTTCAATATTTGGTCAAAATTAGCGGTTTTTACATTATTTTCATGCTTATTTTGTTTTCAATAGTAGTGTGTACAGCCATGTACCAAATAGATACTTTGGGAAAATATTTTTCAGGACTTACTTAATTTGTTACCAAAAGGATTTTGTGGTACATGGGTGTTGCGGTCACTTCCCAGAGCGAAAATTATTAAAAATATGCTAAAAACAGCCGATTTGGTCAATTTTGTGCAATTTGTTCAATTTTGACATCACTATGACGTCACAGTATGGTCCAAAATATTAAATCGTCTATGAAGCATAAAAGAACTGACATTTAACTAAGTCTTGTCACAATTTTTACTTGAATTCCAACATAAATCATTTTTGGGGTGACTGATTCACCAAATTTAAAACATGTTGTCAGAGACATAGTTTTTGTGAAATGTGTAATATAATGTCTCATTTATAATAGAATGAAGAGAGTGCAATAGACTTGTTGTTAAGCTGTGAGAACTTGAACCACAACATTCCTCGGATCAGCTGGACTGAGCCTCTCCTGTGTCACATCATCAAGGTCCAAGATACCGTGATAGAATACATCAGTTGTAACTTTGTCAAAATTATCAAAAGTTCAGCTTTCAACAATCTAGATAAGGTTTGTATTTTGATATTCAGGTCTTACAGAAATAAAATAATAAAGTCTTTTTTTAAAGAGGGTAACACAGTTAGTAATACAACTAATCTTCCCTGAGGCCCTCATGCAAAATTAGGGTATCTTTAGAATTTTTATGCTTCCACTTTGAAGAAGAGGGTGGTATGCTGATTTAGTTATGTCGACATGCAACATATAATTTCATAACAGTTTTCTATTAAAATACTTATTGCATCCAGTTCTAATTTTACATGGGACTGCAGTACAAGATCCTGTATAGCGAGAACAAAATTGAGTTATGTCTCATATCCCATTCTTCAACAAAAGTTGTCATTGAATGAAACTTTCGTAACACTTTGCTCCAAAATTAATTAATACAGCAGCTTAAAAATTTTGATTTCTTACTCCAGTACCATATGAGGTTCTCTCTACGGAGAATCAATTTCAGTTCTGTCATAAACTAGTATCTATTTTCTGTTAATAAACTGAGAAAAATTTGTGTAGTTCAACATCAAAAAATAAAACAAAAGAATGATTCGGCTGCTCTTTTTGGCTTTATGGCTATTAGATATTCTTATTCTTATCTTATTCCTGTAACCTGTTTAAAATTCATATCATTTCTTTTGTTGCAGGGTTTGGGTTACAAAATCAGTTTGTTAGAAGAAATATTTGCCCAAGTCATCAAATCATTGCCTATTAACAAAGCTTGTGAAGCTTATAATGTATTGTCATTTAAGAAAGCAGACGTCACAAATGTTGATCCCTCAGCACCTGAAAAAAGTGAGGTAATTTTTGTAATGAAGAGGTGATGTGATTGATTAGCTTAGATTATATTACATAATCCTGGAGTATTCTCGTATTAGTAATTAATAATTATAAACCCTCAAAGCCCTTGGCTTTTTCATATAATGCACTTTAACTTTCACATCTTTCAGATGAGTAGAAATTCAGTGGGGCCATGCATGATTTGTTGAAGAATTTAATATGGGTTGCCATTGTTTTCATTTATATTCTTAAAGAATAAACAAACTCAATGAACATTCATGTTACTGTTACAGGATTTGGATTTTTGTCCTAAAATGCCATTTTTGTGTTTTCTACAGATCTTAAGTGCAAGACACATTGTGTCATTTTGATTTTTTTGTGTGCACAAAGCAAATTATGAATAGAAATTAATGAGATGTGGAATAAGTTTAAGTCATTAAGTCGCCAGTCATAGCATTGAATTAACTGTAAAGTTGACCAATTATAGATGATATTAAAAGATGATTTTTATGTCAATTGTAATTTGTTGGAAAGAGACATATAGTTTTACCCTTGTCCGTCTGTGTATGTCCCTAACACTTTGGTTAAATTCTTGGTTAAAGTCCTTAACTTTAATACTAGATGTTTGGGGCAAATGATATTTCACCACTAGATGTGTCTTTGGTAGTGATACATATTGTCTCGCCTGCAACATTCATTGCAAAAGGCGAGACTTAGGGATTGTGATTCTGGCGATGGCAGCTGCGTCCACAATTGTTTTTGCTTAAGTCTGTTTTATGTGAACTAGTTATGGTACACCATTGATATTTGGTATGCAGCTGCATTAGCATCAGTAAAGATCAATTTCAAGAGGATTTTAGCTGTATGCTCCTGCAGTCGTGCCCTACTGACTTTGAGATTTTACACTGATTTGGCCAATGTTAACCTTTTTTCTTAAGTCTGTTTAACATGAAGTAGTGATATTTGGTGTGCAGTTGCATTAGCATCAGTGCAGAGTAATTCCAAGAGGATTTTATCTGTATGCTCCTGCATTCACGGTCAACTGACATTGAAATTCTATTTTCATTTGGCATAATGTGGATGCTGTAGAAATTTTTAACCATGGAAGTAATTTATATTTATACGGTAAAGGTCCAGGTAGACACATTTTCTAGTCTTTACAAAAAGTAACTAAATGCCTGCTTAAATTAAGTACCCCTATTTTGATCACAAATGGAGTCAAGTACCCTCTAGACAGTATCAACACCACTTGTTATCTTTGTTTTAAACCATCAGAACTTTGTAGTTCATTATATCTAATCTTTCTTTTTATATTTTGTATCTAGGACTTTGTCAAGTTTGTCAACTTCCTTTTAGAGAAGTGTGAGAAGTTTCTCAAGCTACATGTTCATCAGATAATTAGAACAGAGGGTTGGGGTACTTTATCACATGACACCAAGGATAAGCTTATGGAGGGTATGTTATATTGATTAAAAAACACATCCTTACATTCTCAGACCAAACAATTTTATGTGTCGGATTTATTTTCCATTTATTGTATTGTAAAATTAAAGTGAGATTTTGTTTTATAGACAAAAATGATAAAGGGACCTAGTAATGATCTTTGTTTGTCCGTCTGTGCATTCATCACACTTTTGTGAACACAACTCCTCTGAGGCCACTCAACGTATTTCGATAAAGTTTTGTATGATTATTTGTCGTGATATGTAGTTGATCATATTAGGATGCCATCTTAATTTTGATTTTAATTTTATAGGAGTTATGGGACTTAATTGACTCTACTCATTTTTTATCATAGTAACAATTCTTGAGTCAAGTCCTCTGAGACCGCTCATTGGATTTTGAAGAAATTTTGTAGGAGCTTTGTTATCATATTTAATTGATCATATTGCAAAATCATTTTGATGTGACAAATTTTATAGGAGTTATGGGCCTTTATCCACTTAGTGTATTGTAGGTCATAGGAACTCTTTGTGGGCTCCTCTGAGGCTGCTAAACATATACTCAAATTTTTATAGTTGGAATCCATTCAAAAATTCCTGCTTGTATTTTTCAATCAGATTTGCAATATCTCTTACGGTTTTCAAGAAATTAGGGATCAAAGAGGCAAAACTGCCAATTATGAGTGTTTTACCTAAAATGTTGGTATAAACATATATAGAAAAACAAATATGCATTGAAAGTCCACCACATAGGGCATATGTCAAAAAGGTTTTTCAATCCACCATGGTCTGCATGTGTCCAGAACAATTGATATTGGGCCTCCAAGTTCAGTGTTGAACATATTGTATACATATCAAGCTGCTCTCTGCATAGCTTTTTTTTTGGGGGGAACAGGCAGGGGCTATTGAAATGTGAACTTTGGCTTACTGTTTATCTTGTTGTTGAATAATTGTACCTGATTTTTACAGGTGGTTGCTTCATAATGTTAAAAGACACACCTGATAAGAAGAAAGCTGCCAAGGTATGTATATAGTCAACATTACATGTGGTGAAGGAGCTTTTTGTATGTGTATTTCTGCATGTTTGTTTTAAAAGATAGTTTTTAACACTTTGTTTTAGTTAAAATTAATTTTTTTTCCATTGAATTGTGCCAAGAAATTAAAATTTACCAATGAAAGTCACATTTGGCAAAAGTGAATTTTCTAATGAAGTATGTACTATATTTTGACCCTTTAAAAATTTATCATACCTGTAACTTATGTAATCTGTACATATATTTTGTTTGAATTTCGCGATTTCATAACAAATAACTAAAGTTGTTATATACGCAGACATTTATTTTTGGGATTTGCTAATACTCTCAATACAAATTTAAGTTGATTCTATTTTAAGTGGGTTCTAAAATTCGCGATAGAGTAATGGTCGCGAATATAGCAAAAATTAGAACCTCGCGAAAATTTCCAGCTATACGGTATATAATGTTCAAACCTGTAGGACTTTTATCTCCTGTTTTGGACCAGGTTCAAATAAAAATTTCTATTAAGCTTTTTCACAGAAACCCTTCATGGGAAAATTTTGAAATTTTGAATCATAGCTTTGTCTGACAAACTTTATGTCCTAAGCAACTTTTTGAAATGCCAGACAGCTACATCCTGTTTTGAAACTGACAATATGACATTTTTGTCAAGATTTTTTTCCTATGAAACCAAATATGGGCTCAGCAAGGTTTTTTTTAATTGCAAACTGTATGTCAGTGCTGTTCAGACCTGTTGGACTTTAACTTCCTGCTTGGACCCTACAGTGATGTTCAGACTTGTTGAACTTTTACTTCATGCTTCGGCCATACAGTGATGTTTAGACCTGTTGGACTTTTATTTCCCACTTAAGCCCTACAGTGAGTGTCAGACCTGTTGGACTTTTACTTCCCACTTAGGCCCTACAGTGATGGTCAGACCTGTTTGACTTTTACTTCCCACTTAGGCCCTACAGTGATGGTCAGACCTGTTGGACTTTTACTTCCCACTTAGGCCCTACAGTGATGGTCAGACCTGTTGGACTTTTACTTCCTGCTTCAGCCCTACAGTGATGGTCAGAACTGTTGGACCTTTACTTCCTGCTTCTGCCCTACAGTGATGATCAGACCTGTTGGACTTTTACTTCCTGCTTTGGCCCTACAGTGATGGTCAGACCTGTTTGACTTTTACTTCCTGCTTCGGCCCTACAATGATGGTCAGACCTGTTGGACTTTTACTTCCCGCTTAGGCCCTACAGTGATGGTCAGACCTGTTGGACTTTTACTTCCTGCTTTGGCCCTACAGTGATGGTCAGACCTGTTGGACTTTTACTTCACACTTAGGCCCTACAGTGATGGTCAGACCTGTTGGACTTTTACTTCCCACTTAGGCCCTACAGTGATGGTCAGAACTGTTGGACCTTTACTTCCTGCTTCGGCCCTACAGTGATGGTCAGACCTGTTGGACTTTTACTTCCTGCTTTGGCCCTACAGTGATGGTCAGACCTGTTTTCAAAGTCTAAAGCAATGTGGTAGTGGCAAAATATGTGATACCCTTCATTTCATTCAATGTTCTTCAGTCTTTCATCCATCTGTCAAAGAATGAGCTACAGATGATAACTTAAAAACATTTTAAAAGAATTTATGAAAAAAATTGCACATTAACTGCTACATACAATAAAATGAAAGTCAAGTTTGATTTCCAGCAAAGTCTCCTAAATTATTTTTTATTGAAGTAATATCCTCATAGAAAATTGTTATAAATGTGTTTGGTTTGATTTCAGCAAATTTCAAAATCTACATCTTTAGGTCAGTATGACAACTTTCACATAATCTGTATGAGGATATAAGGGTTTTCCAAAAAGCTTTATTTGTATTCTAGTCACCAGTAATAATATTACTTTTATATGTGTTATAAATAAGCACAAGTGACACACTTTTATCATAGATGTTTGTAAAGTACTGGTATTTCATTTGATGTTCCAAGAAAAATATATAAATAGTAACACCCATTTTTAGCTTCCCTTTTCTCCGTAAAAGATGCTTGTAGATACCTAGATTGAATGAATTAAATCTTGCAAGACATCAGTGTTGTATGCTTTTTGTATCCTAACACATTTCTAGGATGCTTTTTTCTACAAGTATGATGTAACAGTTTAATATCCTGATTTTGCATGACATTTTGTATGTAGCCATATTTTTATACGACCGCAAAAATTTTGCGATCGTATAATGTTATGGCGATGTCGTCGTCGTCGTCATCGTCGTTGTCGTCGTCGTTGTCGTCTGGGAACATTTGGTTTCCGTGCGATAACTTGAGTAAATGTTGACCAATTGTTTTAAAATTTTGATATGATGTTTGTAACCACTAAAGGAAGGTTGGTATTGTATTTGGGGTTTGTAACCCCTACCGTTTTAGAAAAAAGGGCCAAAAGGGGCTAAAATGGATGTATTGACAAAACTGTTGTAAAATGTTTGTTATTCATTCGATTTTGAAAATTCTTTTTTTAATGAATTCCTCATTAAATTCTGTCAACTAAATGTGTCAATGATTTTGATATTTATTGCACCGTTACATTGCTACAGGGGGTCAAAAAGGGGCCACACCCCAAAAATCGACTTTTTCATTTTTGGTCCGATCTTCAACATTTTTAGCTCACCTGGATCGAAGGTCCATGTGAGCTATTGCCATCACTTGGCATCCGTCGTCGTCCGTCGTCCGTCGTCGTCCGTCGTCGCTAACATTTTTCAAACGTTAACTCCTCTAACACCATAAGTCCAATGGCTTTTACATTTGGCACAGTTGTTAATTAGCATAGGTAGTATAAAACTAGCGTGGGGATTTTTGATTCGTTGAAAAACATGGCCGCCATGGCTATAAATAGAACATAGGGGTCAAATTACAGTTTTTTGCAAATAACTCAAAAACGGTAACAGATATCAAAATTCTGGCTTGGGTGAAAGTGATCAGCACCTCAAGATCTACCTGCCCTGAAATTTTCAAGAAGATCCAACAACCGATGTAGGAGTTATTGCCCTTTTTCTGGATTTTTTCAAAATTTTGCACTTATTTAGCCCTATATCTTGAAAACTATACAAGATATTTTAAAAATTCAAATTGCATATGATTAAGCACATCAAGATCTACATTTAATATAATTAGGTCAAAGCTGTAGAACCATTTATTTTAGGATTTATGGCCCTTAAAGCTTCAAAATTTACCATTTTTCATTACTTTTACCCTGAATTTCAAAGATTAACTTGTCTGACACCATACATCCAACTTCAACCAAACTTGGCACAGTTGTTTAATAGCATTAATGCTACAATTCTATCGTTCAGATTTTTGATTTGTCAAAAGATATGGCCTCCATGGCTTAAAGTGCAACTAAAACGCCTATAACCACATTATTTCATTTTATAGATCTTAATTTTCTAAGATCAAAGCAAAAAACCCGACTTGATTCCGATGACAAATAACAAAGATATTGACAATTTAGTGTTAATTTCTTAAAACCCACCTTTATAACTTCCGCTTTCGCGTAACTAATTCCACTGATTGTGCAACGTCAGAGGGGGAACTGATAAATTTGTTTACACTAGTTACAATAGCAAACGGTAGTTTATCTTTAACAATTTATTAGTAATGAAATGATAATTAATGCATCCAGAAATGAAATATGTTATATAAAACATGTTAAATATATGTTTAAATATATTTTTATTTATTTATATTAAATATATGTTTGAATGTACTTCCGGTTAAATTTGAATGGCGGACGAAATTTCTCGCCACTCAAACAAAGTTTAAATTTGAAAGAACTGAACAATGTGGTGAATGATATAGACATTTAGTTCCACCTTATGAAGTCTATGAACAAACTTTTTAGCGATTTCATTGAAAATTCGTTTGTAATTACTGAATATAACTACTTCACAAAAGCAGGTGCGACTAATAACCAAAAACCTCAACAGAACCATGGCAGAAAATAATCGAAAATCTAGATCTAGAAACTATTATGCGGTAGAAAAAGGCAGAACTACTGGTATCTTTAAATCCTGGAGCCTATGTCACGAAAGTATAAACAAATTTAAAGGACAGGTTTACAAAGGATTTGACACAATCGAAGAAGCAATGCAATTTCTTCAATCATACACATGTAAAACTGTCCCAGTCTATGACGATGATGGTCAACTTAAAACACCCAAAGACTTTGGTCACACGTGTGTCCACTGTTCAAACACCACCAGTAAGATAATATCAGAACAACCTTTCGACTCAGACAATGAATTTTTTGACACCATCACAACTCCTAGCAAAGAAGAAACCAATCTCGTAGACATAGATCTAGAACCAACAGAGATAAAACAAAAAGAAAATGAAGTAAATCACCAAAATATTGAGGATAATGATGAAGATCAAACGCTTCTAAAGACCGCAATTCCCAAATCATGCAAATTCTGTTCATTTTCTGACGACGATTTTATGATAATGTGCAATAGTTGCTCAAAATGGGTTCATTATGCATGTTCAAACCTACCCAGATACATGCTGTTCACCCTGAGTACTACCCATCGTAAATATACCTGTGCTAGCTGTGTAGTTGTACCAGAATCTTTTTATAAACTGAAAACAACAGAAGTAACTACCAAAGAATCATTCTGTAGAGCCACCCAAGTTGACTTAGAAAATGGATCTTTTTTGATCCTCAAAAACAGATTTTATATGTGTTTCTTTGGTGAAACATACTTACCCATCAATATTACATATTGAATATAACCCCCTTTTAGACGTTTCCATTCGCAAAGAGGTGAAGGTCAAACTAAAAAATATATCACGTGACACGTACTCACCTCCATATTGTACCAAACACAGGTAAGTTCAGTTAATTTTTGGCGTCTATAATAAACCCAATAACTAACATAAGGAAATATATATGGGGCGGTGGATGGATCTGGGTAAGTATGTTTCACCAAAGAAACACATATAAAATCTGTTTTTGAGGATCAAAAAAGATTCATTTTATATATGTTTCGTGAAACATACTTACCCATCAATATTACATATTGAATACTCACTGATTTCTAAGCAGTATCCAATGGTGGCGGATATATTTCCGTCTTCAAAAATCTTTAAAATACTTCCACCAATAAACATCAAACAGGAACAATAATAGCATGCAGAAAAACGTATTTACAGGTAACCAATATAACTGTCATTCATTCTGCAAGTAAATATCAAAAATATTTATCAAAATACTGTTAAACAAGCATTTTGAATACATATAATAAACAGAAATTCAACTACTGTAATACTTTAAGAGAATCTAAATCCCTTAAGTAAAACTTTACAAAAGTAGATTCTGAAGACCAATCTGCTGCCTCCAGAATTGACTTTGTTGATGCACCATTGTATAATGCCCAGGACGGAGCAACTGCTCTGGTAGAATGTGCATTAACATTCATTTGACTATCCCCATATGCGAATTTGATAGTGTTTACAATCCATTTTGAGATTGTAACAGTAGAAACAGGTTTGTGTGGCTCATTTATAGCCAGAAACAATTTAACTTTCTCACAAGGTTCTAACTTTTCTCTACTCTGTTTTGTTCTTTCTAAATAGTGAACCATTGCTCTTTTTGGATCTAATAGTTTTCTTTCTGAAAACTGAGGTACCAAAATCTTAACACCAAAATGAGATTGTCTGTCCTGTTTTGCTAAACCATGTCTGATAAAAATAATACCCTTTTCTTGAATTTTCATGGATTCATTATCTATTCTCAGACTTTGCAAATCACTGCATCTTCGAAAAGTTGTTATTGCAGTGAGAAAAATCACTTTAAAAGTTAGAAATTTTAGAGTAGCCTGCTGTAATGGCTCAAATGGTTCATTTTCTAAAGCTTTCAAAACTACTTCTAAATCCCACTCAGGTAACAATTTGACCTTTGGGGGTCTAGAATGAAATACCCCTTTTAGCAATCTTGAAACATGTGGATGTTGCCCAACCTGAAAATTGCCAATTGGTGGTAAAACAGCTGACAACATAGACCTATACCCTGAAATGGTCCTATATTGTAAACCCGATTCGAAAAGATGAACTAAAAAATCTGCAATTTGATTTAAAGTTGCTTGATAGGGATCAACCTGTTGTTGATCACACCAGCTACGGAACTTTTCGAATTTCTTAGTATAGTCTCGTTGTGTACCTTTACGCCAGGACGCATTGAGCAAATTTGTAGCTGACTCTGAAAAGCCTTCTGCTTTGAAGTTTCTGTTGAGAGCAGCCATGCTGTCAGACTCAACATCTGAACATTCGGATGGTAAATGTTGGTTTTCGGTTGAGACAACAGATTTTCCAACATTGGTAACCTGACTGGTGGAGCAATTAGCATTTGTAAAATCTCCGGATACCAGTGTCTCCGAGGCCACTGTGGTGCAATCAAGATAATCTGACAACGGAATTGCCTCATATATTGCAAAATTTTCGGTATGAGGCAAATGGGAGGATACACATATGCAAACATGTTCTCCCAAGATATTGTCAAAGCATCTACTGCAAGAGCCTCTGGATGAGGAAACCAAGTGCAAAACACTGGTGTCTGCTTGTTCAGATTGGATGCAAACATGTCCACTAATGGGAAACCCATCTGTACAAATAACTGATGAACTACAGATTTGTTCAACATCCATTCTGTATGACGGATCTTCACCCTGCTTAACTGATCCGCCAAGACATTGCTTGAACCGGAAATGTGCACCGCTTTCAGAGTCATTTGATTCTCTAAAGCCATCTGCCATAGTTCCCATGTCAGAAAACAGAGACTGGGAGACTTTGTGCCCCCTTGTCGGTTGATATATTGTACTACGCTTGTGTTGTCGCTCCGAATCAACACACAAAGCCCTTTCAACTGAGGCAGAAAATGACAAATTGTCAGATGAACTGCTTTCATTTCTAAACAATTGATATGCCAAAGTTTCTGAATTGCATTCCATTCCCCTTGAAAAATTTGATTCCCAATGTAACCCCCAAAACCGCTTTTGGAAGCATCTGTTGTGACGGTAACAGAATTCATGGGACACACTAAAGATCGGCCTTTCAGCGTGTTCACTGAATTTATCCACCATGATAAGTGTGATTTCAGATGTGGAGTAAATGGAATTAGAGTTGACATGTCTTTGTTTATTGGACTCCAAAAACTTAAGAGGTGTAGCTGTATTGGCCTCATGTGTAACCGGGCATTTGGAATTAGTTCCACACATGATGCCATCATACCCAGAATTTTTAGAAAATCTAGAGCAGTTGGTTTTACTGTGTTCATTTTCTGAATTAACATTTGAAGTTTCTGTATTCTCTCCAAAGTTGGAAACACTAACCCTTTGTCCAAATGAAAATCCCCGCCCAGATATGTTATCCTCTGGCTGGGAATTAAACTGGATTTCTCTTTGTTTATTATGAAACCTAGTGAAATCAAAAGATTTAGGCATGTCTGTCGATCTTTCAAAAGCATAGACTTGTTCTGATTGACTATCATCCAGTCGTCCAGATATACGACTAATCTTATATTCTGGGACCTTAGATAAGCTGCTACTACAGTTACCAATTTTGTAAAAATTCTTGGAGCAAATGTTGGGCCGAAGCACATTGCTTTCCATTGATAACATTGATTGTGTATGCAAAATCTCATGAATTTTCTGTGACTTTGAAATATTGGCACATGAAGATATGCATCTGAAAGATCTAGAGATATTGCCCAATCTTTCGGCTTTACTAGATTGATTACTTTGGACATTGTGTCCATTTTGAAATGAATCTTTTTTAACAAAAGATTTAGGGGCTTGAGATTTGTCACCATTCTCATCTTCCCGTTCTTTTTCGGTACAAGAAATAATGTACTGTAAAAACCTGCTAGGTTCATTGGATAAGGGACTTTTTCTATAACATTTTTTTCCTTTAAAGAATCTATTTCTTTCATGAAAATTGGTAAATTCTCTTGAGACACAATGGTCTTTTTTATCCCTACAAATTGAGGTCTTTGAAGAAATTCCAGTTTGTACCCCATTTCTATTATTGAAATAACCCACTGATCTGTGGTTATCTGTTTCCAATTTTGGAGAAAATGTGTCAAACGACCCCCTACTGGTATCTCTGAACACATTACATAACTTACTTGATAGTCAGCTGTCATTCTTTCGAGGAATTCGAAAAGACCCCCAAGAAGACTGAGTAGCTCCTTTACTGCCACTGGTATTTCTGCCATCTTTCTTGGCACCACCATAATAACTGCCTTTGTCTTTGGGTGCTGTATTGGCTCTGTTTCTAGGCCCTGACCCTACAGGAGGCTTATAATTACTCTTGTTTCCAGTAACATTCTTGGAATCTGAAACCACCTGACTATACTTAGGTTTCTTATTAACATAATCAGTATTCTTACTATTGGAATCTGATTTTCTTTTCCTCGATTCAGGACAATATTCAGGTAACAACTCTGTTAGTTGATCCTTCTGTTCTTTGCGTTTTTCGAGACAGGTCTCTAATGCCTTCCCAAAAACACCATCTTCTGAAAGAGGTAAATATTGACATTTTGTGCGTAAGTCAGTTAAATTAGCAAGACCAGTGTCATGAGCAGCCGCCTTACGGCGAATCAAATGCATAAATGCGCCGGTACGACCCGCTTGGTCCAAAGCTTTAGTTGACATTGCAAATATGTCTTTAATGCTATCGCACATGCTTGATTTGTCCAAGCTATCATTCTCAATAGACTGAAGTAACGAGCCAAGTGCTTGTTGCATATACATGATAGAAATGATATTCATTCGAGCTCCTAATTGCCCCTGATATCCTAACTTTTCTATTTGTTTAAAGGGTTGGTTGTGTAATTGCCTATGATTACTGTCCCAACCTTTCACAGCTTTAGCACCATGAGTTTGCTTTAGCATAACCTCCACGATATCATCTAAGTTAGGTACATTTAAAAAACTAACTGAATCGTCATGTATTGGGAAACAGTTTTTATATTCTTCCCTGTAAGCAGATACCCTATCAGGATATTGACTACGCCAAGAGGTAGAAAGAATGTCAATCTGAGTCTGGTCAATTAATAAACCACTCTTAGCTTTAACTTTATTAACATCTTCCTTAAAGATTTTAGATAAAACATCAACTCTTGCTGATTTATCTGATTTGTCATTAACAGATCTTTCGTCTGATGTTGTGACAACATGTTTGGTAAAACGACCCACACTAGAACTGTTTGTCAAAGTTTTATCATTATCTTCTACACCTGACCCTGTAGAAACATTTTCATCATGATCACTTTCTGGATCAGAACGTACATCTAAAAATCTGCGTTCTTCCCCATTTACATGTAAAGAAATTTCAGACCTGTTGTCTAAATCTAAATTATCACGTAGATTTACTCTAGGCGAACCCAAGTCTTGGTCCAAGTTAGGATCTAGTGAGATTATAGGCCTACGCACTCCTGTATTAGAGCCGTTTCCCTGTTTTGCTTGTGGTCTACGCTCCCCAGATGGGACGTTATCCAAAGAACTATCAGATCTGGGCAAAAAATCCCTATTCTGATTATTGTTCTGAGACTGACTAGCTTGAAAAAGTGAAATTAACTGGTCAAATTTACTATTCACACTTACTTCAAAATTGTCCAGCCTTCCCTCTAATTCGGCCTGACGAGCTGCCGATTTAGACACTCGTTTCGGCTTTTTACCTGTCGAAGCAGTCAAACCTGATGTTCGAGCGTTATTACTATTAGAAGATTTTACATCTTTCAAATTTCCCGCAACCGCACAGGTCGTGCGAGGAAAATCTTCAACTTCATTGCCGATATCGGCACTCTGTGTATCATTATCTGAGTCATCCATTTTACTAGGTAACGATTTCGAATTCTTAAATGATTTAAGCGTTTAATTTAAGCTGAGAAAGGAAACATCTGTCCAAAAGGACGCAAAAATTAAAACTGAACTTACCTGTGTTTGGTACAATATGGAGGTGAGTACGTGTCACGTGATATATTTTTTAGTTTGACCTTCACCTCTTTGCGAATGGAAACGTCTAAAAGGGGGTTATATTCAATATGTAATATTGATGGGTAAGTATGTTTCACGAAACATATATAAAATCCAGAAACACAGAAACTAATAGAAAAGATAGCAAACAGATTCCAAGAAACCTTTACAAACACATTAGAAACTATACTAGGAAATGAATCACAAAAGGCAAATGAAGTTGTGCAGCAAAAAATCATGGAAGAAATCTGTAGTAATGGTGTGAAAATGGATAAAATAACATCTATCCTAGAAGATATATATGCCTCCAAGAATCAAGACAATCAAAAACTTACAGACACCAATAAAATCAATGAAAAGCTGCAATGCTACAATGAAGAACTTAAGAAACTAAAAACTGAAATGGGAAAGACCAAAATCACAGATGAGATCCATAACAACACAGTGAAAATTGACAAGATAACTTCTCTGTTAGAAAATACACGAGCAAAAGATGAATCCCAGAGAAATGACAATCAAATGCATAGCGAAATCCGACAAATGAATGAAAATCTACAAAGCTGCAACGAAGAACTAAAGAAACTAAAATCAGAAGTTGCTAAAATCTGTTCAAATGTCAATGTAACACCACAAATTTATTCATATCCTTGTCAAACTAGTAATAGATTTGATGTACTTAATGATGAATGTCAATCTGAATTTTGTGAACAACATGATAATTTTATATCTCAATCAAGTCAAGGTGCCTCTAAAACTGATAAAACTGTCAGCAAAATAAAAGAAGCCAAACAAACCAAATTCAAGGGTAAAAACATAGACAAAATTAGTGGCAGCAGTAAAACAAATCAAAACATGTTGAGCCAAGAAGCACAAAAAACTGAAAAACCAATGCGGAATAATGTACATGAACAACAAAAACAAATTCTACTGCTTGGTAATTCTCATATCAAATATATTCGTCCAAGTGGACTTGTCAGAGGTTACTATGTAAAGAAAAATGTATGCTACACAGTAGAGAATGCTGAAAAAATCATAGGTTAATGTGATGAAAGTTTTGAAAGTGTAATCTTGCATTTTTTCACTAATGAGGTCAAAACAAAAAAACCAGATCAAGCATGTCAAGAGTTTGAAATGTTAGTAAGCCATATTCACAATAAATGGCCAAGTGCATCAATCATTGTATCGCTACCAATAGTTAGGGCTGATTCAGCTGAACTCAATAGAAAACTTCAAGAATGCTCAGTCATACTACAACACAAATATCTTCACAACAAATTTGTACACTTATGTAATAACTCAGGGTTGAGCATCAGAAACAACATAAATACAAGATTTTTCAAACATGACAAAGTACACCTTAACATCTCAGGTACAAAAATATTTGTAAGCAATTTGAAATACTATATACACAATGCTCTGGGTATAAAGAATAACATTAACCAAAGGGAAAGAACCCAAAGAGGTTATCAAGACAATTGGTATAATGGTCCAAGACCATACTACAATGACTATGGATATTGGAATTAATAATTCCACATATAAATTTTAAATGTTGTATATTGTATAAACTCAAGTTTATGTATGTTCTCTTATGGTTTATATATTTGGTTTATATCAAATTGAATGCCAGAATGGCACATTTATAAAAAAAAAAAAAATAGACTGTGCTTCCTGAATTATTATTTTTACTATCTTTCTAATGTTCTCATAAACATTATTGCTTTTGTGTAAACATGTGTAACATATACCATATTGTCACTTAAAATGTCAGGTGTATCATAGAATTCAATGTATGTTTACATGACCATATATTATGCAACATTTATTATCTTTTTACATGTTGTTCAAATGATATAGTTGTAATTTTTTTCATCATCTTCCTTTTGTATATATGACAATGTAGCCTACATGTACTTACTTATAAAAAAAAAAAAATCTTTGATCAGATAAAAGAAGTAACAAGATATATATTTGAAAAATTAAATAATAATAATTTATATAAACTAAATATTATCATAAACATTAACAAAAAACAAATATTTCACTAAATAAACAATAAACTTAAAAATAAATATTTAAATTAACATATCCATCACATTTGTTCAGTCAATTCATTTTTTAACATGACCAAAACTCATAATAAAAGAAGATCTGAATCTCTATTAAAAATATCCACTTGGAATATCAATGGATATAAATCAAAAAATTATAACAAATTTACTGATGATATTTTTATTAAAAAGTTAGAAAACCATGACATATTCTGTCTTCAGGAGACACACTGTGATCTTGAAAACTGTTTAGAACTGCAAAACTTTCCAAACCCAGTCCATCTTATTCGTGGAAAATCTAGAAAAACAGGCAAAAGATCTGGTGGTCTTTCTATTTATGTTAAAAATAATATAAGACCAGGCATTAAATTTTTAAATCATAGCACAAATGATTTTATTTGGCTATTACTAGACAAAAACTTCTTTGGATTTCATGACGACTTATACATATGCTTTGTTTATGATCCACCAGAAAACTCAAGCTATTCTAATAAGTTAGATTATGATATACTAGAGATTATTGAGAATGATATTGTTAAATATTCACAGTGTGGAAAAATCCTTTTAGCTGGAGATCTGAATGCAAGGACTGCAAATGCTTTAGACCATATTGAGATGGACTCTGATAAACATGTGCCACTCTTTGATAACTATAAACTTGACTTAAATCTTTTAAAGAGATTAAATAAGGATACAATTCTAAATACTAGAGGGAAGCAATTAATTGATTTATGTATCTCTGCTAATTTAAGAATTTTAAATGGTAGGACATTTGGAGACCTTCTAGGCTCCAATACATGCTACCAGCCAATGGGCAGTAGCACAGTGGATTATATGCTAATATCTGAAGATATGCTCTCTTCAGTTGTCTACTTTAAAGTTAACAATTTATTAGCTGACCTTTCTGATCATTGTCAAATTGATTGTCTGATCAAATGCTCTCTAAATACTGAAAAGAAACTCTCTTCAGGGGTGGAAATGCCAGAAAAATTCATCTGGGATGAAAATTCCACATTGAAATTTCAAACCGAATTAACTTCAGAAGTCTCTCAATCTCTGATAGATGATTTTAATAATAAAACATATGACCCTTATAATATTAACAATGATGCTGAAGATCTAAATAATATATATATTTCTGCAGCAAAAAGAATACTTAAAATAAGGAAAAGGAATATAAACTCTAATAGAAAACATAAAAAAAAGAAAGATAAACCCTGGTTTGACAGTGACTTAAAAACATTAAAAAAAGATCTGGATCATAAGTCAGTTTTACTAGAGAAATATAACAAAGATCCTATTGTTCGTGGTTCTTTCTTTAAAAGTTTGAAAAACTTTAGAAAAATAAGAAGAGCAAAAATGAGAAAGTTTAAGCAAAACCTTATTGAACAATTAGAAACATTACATGAGGAAAATCCTAAAACCTATTGGGCACTTTTAGATAAACTAAAAAATGATGAAAATAATTTAAACAAAGCAGAGTCAAATATTATTGTAGATGATTGGTTTGAATATTTTAAAACACTTAATACTGACATAGTTCAGGACAAGGATAGATTGATCTTGGAAAAACTTAAAACACTAGAAAATGATAAAATATTTAATGAATTGGATTTTAAAATTAAGGATTCTGAAATAATCAAAGCTAT